>CANPUZ010000038.1:0-1260625 GCA_947579665.1 Sympetrum striolatum
AAGCTTCGAATCAATTCTAAATAGACGTCTACTTTAAATTAATCTAGAGATGTTTGTACGCCTTCAGATGTCATACGAAGAGGAAGAATTATTTGAAAGAAGAAAATCCAGAAATTGAAGCAGCAAAAACGGAAATACTGAGGATACTAAAGTCGGAGACAAGGATAACAAGTAGTGGCAGAGTATAATTAAGTATGATTGCAACTCGACATACTAAATAAGCTAATTTCGCAGAATGCAGTACAATTGCTCGAGAACTGTTTTCAGGATTTTTTATATTGACTCATGTCCCGTCTTTGTTCTTTCTTGGTTTAATCTTTGTTCGAATATTAATGTTCTATGAAATATTAAAATTAAAAATTCATTTCTGTGTATTTGAGACTAAATTACCTAAGAATTTTTCCCAATAACATCCTGCGATAATTATTCTACCAGATAATCCAGAACTTATTGTTCCCGTTACACGAATTAGTTTCTCAAATGGAGTATAATATTTGTGGAAATGATTATAGTAATATTTAATCAATTCGTAGAGATACTATTAAATATATTATGAATCATATAATAATTATTTAGGAATGATTTTTAACGTTAACATTATTCGACTAAATCAACTCACCCTCTTCGTGCAGCGGTGCGTTTACCGTTGCTGAGCTCAACTAATAAACCAGTCCTCTCGTGGAAATGCAACGGCTGCGGTGGCACATCCTCTTCAGTTTTGTTTTCTAAAGGAAATGAAATTACAACATATCCCGTTACTATCTGTTATCTCAGCTAATGAGATTAGATTCAGAAATACTTCAAAGTAATTAATACATATCTGATGATATTGTAATTACACACATGCATCTGATATCAGGTACTTACAGAGGAAAAAACGACTCAGAAAAAGTTTCCCTTAGCATAATAAAAATCATAACATCTATTATATAAAGATGCTTCACCAGATTCATTAATGTAAGTAGATAGATAGATAGAGAGGATACTAATTCACAGGCTAAACCATAACGTGTGACCGCCAGAAAAATTGATTGTCAGTGTCATGGGTTCGATTCCAGAGGGCCCCAAAGTCCTGATTTTTCTCATTTAAATGCATTGCTCTGATTTTCGGTAATTTTTTTAAAATACTTCCCAGATAGGTAGAGAATCAAAACTCAAGGAGCCTATATATATGATCATGACCTACCAATAATATAAATAACTTCTACAGAAAATATCCTGGGTTCGATGCTAGAACGATGCAAAAATCTGTCATTTTCGAATACATCGAGGTAGTTTTTCATTATTTTTTTGATGCAATTATCGAAATGATAGGAAGTTTTTGCCGAAATGGAAGATGTATATTAAGACTAAGATTTAGCAAAAAATTTAGATAAGACAGTACTGCTTCTGGGCTCGATGCCAGAGCAGATTAAAATTTCTCTCATACGGAATACATGGGAAAAATAGGATGTCGTTTGATGCAGTTGCAGCCAATAATTCTGCCTAAATTTTCACAAATATTTAGAGATGGTAATCTTCTGTTGTGTTTCTTAGGAAGTATCACCAGAAAGACCAGGGTTCGATGCCGGGCGGTAAATATATCTTCCAAATACAACACATTGGGACAGTATTTCATTATTTCTTTCATGCACTTATCAAAATAATAGGGAGTTCTTGCTTAGATAGAAGATGTATATTAAGACTTGGTTTAAGATAAAAATTAGATAAGTCCATGCTGTTCCTGGGTTCGATGCTAGAGTACATTACATTTTCTCACGTAAGGAAAATATGTGAAAAGTAGGACGTCTGGACATTGAGAAGATTTCACACTCCTCGATCGCTTTGGCATCTGGTGACGGGATGCTGCAACTACTGAAAAATTCAATCTGGGGGTCATAGATTTCGGTAACACTACCACATTTTTTCAGAAAAACAAATATAATGATTTAATGCGCTAGAATGCCTCTATTTACTGTGTAAATTTCTTCGAAATCAGACATTTGTTGTGTGAGAAAAAAGTTTTTTTACGTAAACCAGGTACAATAAATATTTACCGAAAGATTTACCATAAATGCTTAACTTGCAATCTATAAGGAATTAATAAAGGATTAAGAAACATATCCAACAAACCTAGCGCATCCATCGATGTGGATACTGTCTCTCCAATAGTTTTCAGATACTTCGAGCAACTATCATCTTTATCCTGTGATGTCTTGTCAACATCTTTCCTTTCAGACTCATTTTGAGGGGGAGCAGCCGCACCTTCGGTGTTTTTGTATCTGAATCCTTTCACTTCCCCACCGCAACTGTCACAATGTACTCTGGGGTGAACTGTGTACGAAATGGGAATATTAATTTCATTCCATGATTATCAGACACAAGATGCATATAAGGGTTTCATTGTACTTACCTTCAGCATTTTCATCCTTCAAGCCTGAAGCACTCTTCGCCTCAAGTTTCAACCTATATACTTCACCTTTCATTTCTTTTATTGCAACTTTCAATTCTTCGTCACTTGAAATCAAAACTTCTCCTTCGCTATCTGTTGGATTGAGAAAGACGGAAGTAAAAAATAAACGTGTTGGATGACACCTTCCAAAGGGGAAAATTGTCTCAAAATGTAGTGAATAAATTTTTAATTCATTATTGATGTCATATTAATTAATGGTTAACCTGGTTATTAAAATAAAATCAAATAAATATTTTCAAATAATTTTAACATTCAGTAAAAATTCGATATCCCTGACGCTGACTATATGGCTGATGGATTTGGAATATTGCATATAAAGAGTAAACTATTTAAAAATAAAATAAAATTTCATATACTAATGATAATTATTAATTATAAGAAATTTATATAATATCTATAAAAATTAAGGCGGAAACAAAAATGCAATATTTTACGTAAAGGTCTTTCATCTACCTGGTAATACCGCTAAGAAAAATATGTTTAAATAAATAAACTTTCATTTCCGACCTGGCGAAAATGCACGACTGGTTCAGAACATTCTAAAACTCAGCTACTATGAGAAAGAAGAAGTGAAAAAGCACTAATAAAAAGTTATGGAATTTTAAGGTTCACATGAGTCGATTCCACCCAGATGCGAGTACTCGAGGGTTAATAATTGTAATAAATCATCTTTAATTTGGCGAGATTGAGACTAAAAAGTCTCTTCATCCATCCAACCCATATATGGAAAATGAAAGGAATATTAAGAGAGGGCATTTCAAACACGACCCAGAGGAACAATAGTGAATTTGTTGATTACCTGAGCAATAAAAAGAAATGAGAGTACCAGTATTGAAACATGGCAGCATTTAAGAAATATGCAAACTGGAATGCACATGAACAGATGAGATATACAGCATGAAAGAAGCATTTAGTGAGAAGAAAATGTTGATGAAGGGAAATCAGATTTGTGATGAACAAAATAAAATATGGGATACAATGAAAACAAAGATACAAAACTCAATTTCACAAAAAGAGCTATATTGTACACAAGGGGAGGCAAAAGATACCTTCTGTAAAAAGATTATCAATAACTAGTGGTCCATTTCCCCTCTCGTGAATCTCTAATTATTAAATTCTATTTGTTCAGAAATTACATTTTTTTTAATTCTCAATTCCTCCAATACCTATATAATGAAAAGTTACTGACCTCAGATAAATGATTATATAAATTGAATATACCACATACATTTTTAATTTCTAAATTTATATCTTGATGCTTCTAATATTTTAATTTAATTTGTTACAAAAAGAATCACTCAGTGATTTGATCGAATTTCTTCATCACAATTTCACACTAATTTAAATTTATTATTCTACTGTATTTATGAAAACTATATTTCTCATTTACCTCTTTGTGCATTACTTCGTTTTATTTGCATTTTGTCTTATTATACAGCTGTTGTCTCAAATGACACTTTACTTAGCTATAAACTGTTGTGTATTTGTTATGTTACAATTTGTAACTCACTAATAAATATTGCTATTATTTAAGTAAAAGAAACAAATCTGAGCATATCCTGTTGGGTGATATTAGGTAATTTTTCTAAATATCCTGAGCTGAAGTAAAATATTTGAATAAATATCAATTTTGCAACAAAAGAATAAGTATTTAAACGTTCATCACTCATTGAGAGAGAAAGATCCATTATTGTACATTACTGAAATATTTAGGAGAGGTTACAGGAAGTTTTTATAAGATATTTCTTTTCAAAACTTATTCACTCATCAAAAGATTAAATCAGCGGATGGGATCATAATTGAAGACCCATGTAGCAGACAGCTTTTAATTCATCAATAAGAATTATTCAAACAAAAAAAGAGTTATTGCCTTCCATTGAATATGGTTAGAGAAAAGATTGGTAAATATCTGTTGTACCTGGTTTACGGAAAAAATTCGTATCTCCTTTATGTGTGACGCTGGAATTATAATTATTGCCTTTAAAGATAGAGTAAAGATTTCGCATTTTATAATGATAAAACAATATTATGTCACTGCGTTTATTCTTTAGATACAAAGCTGCGAAAGTTACCTTTTTCACTACTTTTGATGCCGATATTTCGGCTATTTACGAGCTTCCGAGAAATTTACCACTGCCGCTAAGGCTACACTAAACGAATTTATCTTCTTACATACCGTTTCTATACAACACAGCCCGTCCACCCAATCTTCGCTACTAATCGTGAAATATGCGCGGCGCCGATGGGTTGAGTTGGGTGATAAGGGTTTCCTTCATTCAATTGAAGAAAATTGCCCTTTATCTTACAGTAAAATAACATAAAGGCAATTTCTTAAAGTAAAATTACATCAAAATGGCATTTCTTTCCGAACATCCAACCCTAGAACCCATGTTTTACTCCATCGACCCGTAAGATTGTAGGTAATCGGGATATACGCCATTTCGACTATTTTACATAAACCAGGTACAACAGATATTTACCATTAATGCTTGACTTGCTATCTATTAGGAATTAATATACGATTAAGAAACATATCCAACATACCTAGTGGATCCAGCGGTGTGGATACCGTCTCTCCAATAGTTTTCAGATACTTCGAACGACTATCATCTTTATCCTGTGATGCCTTGTCAACATCTTTCCTTTCAGACTCATTTTGAGGGGGAGCAGCCGCACCTTCGGCACCAAAATCATTAGAATCCCGTGCAGAACTCACATCATCATTAGAATCTCGTGCATTTCGAAACAAATATTGAAGAACCTGTGGGAATGCTATTGGCTGCGGAAGTCGAATCATGTAGTGTTCCTTGTGAAGGCATTTCATTTCACAAGCAGAGCACAAATCATAGTTGGGGCATTGGATGCATTTGTATCTGAATCCCTTCACTTCCCCACCGCAACCGTCACAATGTACTCTGGGATGAACTGTGCACGAAATGGAAATATTAATTTCATTCCATGATTATCAGACACAAGATGCATATTAGGTTGCATTGTACTTACCTTCAGCATTTTCATCCTTCAAGCCTGAACCACTCTTCGCCTCAAGTTTCAACCTATATACTTCACCTTTCATTTCTTTTATTGCAACTTTCAATTCTTCGTCACTTGAAATCAAAACTTCATCTCCTTCGCTATCTGTTGGATGGAGAAAGACGGAAGTATAAAAATATACGTGTTACAATACTTCTTAATTAGGCAAAGGATGCTTATGTAAGCTGATTTACCTTCCCATGCCACGCTGAATGGCAACGATTGTAACGACTGGAATAGAGTTTTTAACTTCTCCTCGAGGAAAAGAAAATCTGTTAAAGCATTTTTGGGTAAAACAAAGCGACGGATTTCATTTTTTCCCGATGAACCTTCAAGATATAAAGTAACTTTAAAGGAAGAGGTCTCTTCCGCCATCCTTGCTAAAATAAAGCAGATATAATAAAAGATTAGTTTGTCAGATATCAACTATAACGTTTATCAGGGCATTATTACGCACAGAAATAAAGTACAGTTATGTCTGGAAATGTCGAAATGCTGGAACAAAATCAACGGGAACTTAATGAATGGTATCCACGTGTACTTAACGCACTTAAGGAGATGGAGGACTTCTAAGTTTGCTAAGTTAACAAGTTTCACGTACCGGAACAACCAATCATGATTCACCTTGCGATAGCTGCGCCATCTGAAGATAAATACAAGTACTACTACTATTTGAGGTCCTCCATTACAGACCGAAGATTTGAATAATCATTAAGCCATAATTACTTAACTGAACTACATAATAATTGTCTCGTTTTCATCCATCATTCTGTACGATTATTCTTCTCTTCATCTCTTTGTAAATGTTAGAACACTCAGCGTGCATAGCGCCTACGAGTGTCCATTGTTCCCTAGGATTTTCTGATTGGCTGAGGTGGCTTAGGTATGTTTTGAATGTGTTCGCTATGTCCTCGCCTTTACCCGAATTGAAATTCACTGTCAGCGTATAGGTAAAATTATCCAAAAAGTGTATGAATCATGGTCACATGCAAGTCAATAGTGGGTGACTTTTCCTTTGATTATAATCTGTTTATATTAATCTCGCAGGTAAGGTTGGTATCTAGTATTTCAAATAATTCATAGACGTTGGTATCTATGTTAAAAATCACTTTTCCGTCAGTTTTATTAAACATCTGACAGCTACCGAATTAAATAAGAAAGTTAAATTTCAGCGAAAACGGGCAATTTCTAGTAATAAAAGAAAACTTTTTCCAAACAGTCCTAAACGATAATTTTACCAACTTTTTATTTATGATTACGTAACGATGAGAGAATATTGCGCAAAGTCACATTTAAGAGTTTTTCTCGGAATTAATTCGCAGTAATTATCTTTGGGAGGGTAATGCTCTTAAATCATAACATTTCGTTCAAGCCCAACAGTAGCAATTAACAAAGAGAATACTTATGGGTCATTCCATGTCAACTCAACCGATGGAAAAACTCACCATCTCAGATTTTCACATAATTTTCCCTGTAGTTAGTTCCAACCTTAGTTAAGAAAAAATCAAAGTATTTTAGCCCAAAAGCTTCTACTTTCTAAGATATGAGTTTTTCTATGCACCATGGCACGAAGTAAAAATCTGCCCATGAGTCAAAACATGCAAATCAACCATTTTTGTACCCCTATAAAAAATTTAATAAGGCAGCAAAGCTAGTAGAAATTTCAGTTGTCATGAACATGTAACTCTAGTTTTCAAAATTGTTATCACAAAGATTCTCACTTGTCAACTTTTGTTGTTATAAATATTCAAAAATGGCAGTTATGACATATTTCCACCAAAAAATTACATTTTCAAAAACATGTAAAATTCACATATAACTTGTTAAAGCCATGGAAATTTGTATTAACATTGCAAACTTTATCAACTTTGAATTGGTATGAGGTTTGGGCTAATTTTGGACTAATTTATTGAAGAATTTACTAAAAACTACTACTCTGCTTATGTTTTTTGTTGTTAAATGCCACCTTTTCAACTTCTAATAACAAAAAAGGGACACCAAGTAGGAAAATGAATTTTTTTTGCTAACAGACACTATCCATCCTATTTCAGGAAATACAAGCCTGAAGTTGCTCCCAGGATTGATAGTGTCTCTATAATTTATTTTAACGATTCATGTATAACGGTAGGTCACGACACCTATATCTCAGGGCTTCCACTTCAAGGTTCTTTGAGTGTGAGTATTGAGATTCCTCTGAACAAATATCATTCTTTTAACTGTCCAGCCAATTACTTTTGATATCAACCCAGGGTTCAATGTGTATAAAATGCCACTGTATTAGCAATTATATGAATTTATGATATTATTGCAAATGGGTAAAAAATAGGAAATATTTTGTTCAATACATACCTTTATCCACTAAGGCTGATGGTAACTACTCCAGGCCTTTTCCACTGCTGCAATTATGTCCTCTGGCAAAGTATACTGTCTTCCTGTTATGGTCTTTGGTACAGGTACCAACATCAACAGGTCTGATGAGGGTATCCAGCACTAATCAGGATGTTTGGGCCACATATACGATTTTGCCTTTCCATCAGGTGCCATGAAGTTCACTAATACCTCTCTATCCTCAAGTATTTGAACATCACAACCACAATACCACCTTCTTTTTTAATTTTTTGCAATGATTTTTAACCTTGGTTTCATGTATATGGTGAGCATGTGATAGATTTTGTTTTGTGTTTCTTTTTTGATATTTTAGGTAAACTTTGTAAGCATACATTATATGAGTTTGTGTCATACAAAGATTGATTTTGTAAGGCTTCTTAACTCTCCTAGACTGCACAGTTGTTACTTTCTAACATTTTTGTTCTTCCCTTACAAAATGTGATTACAATATTGCTACACATTAGTTTTCAAGTAGAAAGGAAGACCACATGTTGAGCCCCAGCCTTTGAGTGTGAATGATGAGTACTGGTGTATGACTAGTGATCTTATAAAATTTGTGGTGTCTGTTAAGTTTATTAACTTGAACCCATTTCATCTAATGGAGGGTCTTGAAAGGTGCTTCATTGGGAAATTCTTGTTGATGATTGTCACAAGACAACTTATTCTTGCAAAAAGGGAATGCGCCATTTGAAGGATCTTCCATTGGATTCCATTGACATTTTACTATGGAGAAGTGGCTTCCACCCTATCTCCTCTTCAGCAACAATATCATCAGAATTTCAGGTTTGTCTCCATCACAAGTGTCTTTATGTGGAAAAATATGCATTCTTGCAGCGGTCATGCTGCAATCCCTTTGGGTCACACTCGAGACCAAGCAGAAAAAGTTTAAGGGAGATAAATGTGCAGACAGCAAGAAAAATAGAAATGCATTGTGGGAAATCTGTACAAAACCTGGACAAAAGCTATTTCCTAGATGTGTAGCTTCAGTTTCAAGTTTAGAGGATATGCATGATCAAGATCCATATTACCCACCACCGAGTATAAAGCATGAAGATACTTTGAAGAATATTAATTCAAGTTTTGAAAGTCTTGGGTGTTCCCCCATAAAATTTCCAAACTGAGCAAATCAAATAGATCTAGTTATGCCAGGTAAAAAATTGAAGAAGCCAATTCACTACTGGAAGAAAAATAGAGCTTGTGCTTAGATGTACCCGGAAATGCTTTTCGTGATTTTAAGTGTGAGACAAAATGTGATAAATGTTCAGATTTTGATTTAATATTAGAGGATCTTAAAGAGAAATGTGCTGAATGAAGCCGAGAAAAACAGTTATCTCTACTTACTTTAGTACCATCAAGTTGGACAATATCTAGAAGTGCTGAAGAATTCAATGTGACTGAATACCAAGTTAAGCAAGCTCGAGAGCTAAAGAAAAGAAAAGGCATACTTCCAGAAATTACCTCAAAGAAAGGGAAGCAGCTAGCTGATGATGTCAAACAAGCTGTAATAAAGTTTTATGAAAGTGATGAGTCCAGCCGCATTTGTCCTGGGAAGAAAGACACTGTGAGCGTAGTTAATGAAGGCCAGAGAGTACACATTCAAAAAAATATTACTTTTGTGTAATCTTTCAAAGTTGTACAGCATATTTAAGCAGCAATTCCCACATGTAGAAGTAGGCATGTCTAAATTTTGCCAACTGCGCCCCAAATGGTGTGTAACAGTTGGAGCAAGAGTACCCATTCTGTGTGTGTTTGCATGCAGCACCAGAATGTTAAGTTAATGTTAAATGCACTTTCTTCAATTAAAATGGAATACAAAGATGCTATTAAGTGCCTTGTATGTGATATAGATGACAATCTGTGCATGGTGCACCGATGTGAGTAATGCCCAGGTAAACAGAGACTGCATGAAATGTATGTATTTAACTAATGAGTTATCAGATGACACTACTATCACATATTCTCAGTGGACACAAACTGATCGTACAACACTTGAGAATATGCAGGTAAATATACAAGATTTTGTTGACAGACTTGTGACTCTGGTAGACCAACTAACCACTCATAATTTCATCTCTGTATCTCAAGCTGCGTATTTAAAACAGTGTAAAGAAGAATTGCCTGAAGATGAGATCATAATACCACTCGACTTTGCTGAGAATTTCTCTTTTGATGCGCAAGATGCAGTACAGGGATTTTTTTTGGGACAACAGTAAGTCCATCCTTTTGCTGTTTATTTTAAGGAAGACGGTCGAATGTCTTCCATAAGCATTTGTGTCATGAGTGATTGCTTAAAACATGATGCTGGATCAGTATATGTGTTCATAAGAACAGTTCTTACTTGCATAAAGGAGAGGTTCCCATATGTCAGAAGATGTAAATATTTTAGTGATGGAGCTGCTAGCCAGTATAAAATCTTCAAAAATATTATAAACATATGTATGCATTATTCAGACTTTGGTTTGTCTGCCGAATGGCATTCTTTTTCAACAAGCCATGGAAAAAGTGTATGCGATGGAATAGGGGGAACCGTGAAACAGTTAGCTACCAGAGCTTGCTTACAGCACCCAAGCACACAACATATTTTGTCAGCATGTGACTTGTTCGACTGGGTTCATAAAAATGTTACTGGCAATAAGTCATTCTATATTTCCAGCACTGATACAGAGATTTGGAAACCAAGGCTAAAGAATTGTTACAAAAATACAGGAACAATAAAGGAAACAAGAAGTCATCACTGCTTCATTCCAATCAGTGAATTTGCTGTATCAATGAGTCGAATTTCTTTACCAGAGCTAAGGGCAACAAAGAAAATTAGTTTAAGAAAGGGCAAAGAAACATCATACACCAAGAATAATATCCCTTAACCTGGAAATTATGTAGAAGCTATGTATGAAAGCAGATGGTACATAGGCAGTGTTGTTCAAATACTTGAGGATAGAGAGGTATTAGTGAACTTCATGGCACCTGATGGAAAGGCAAAATCGTATATGTGGCCCAAACATCCTGATTAGTGCTGGATACCCTCATCAGACCTGTTGATGTTGGTACCTGTACCAAAGACCATAACAGGAAGACAGTATACTTTGCCAGAGGACATAATTGCAGCAGTGGAAAAGGCCTGGAGTAGTTACCATCAGCCTTAGTGGATAAAAGTATGTATTGAACAAAAAATTTCCTATTTTTTACCGTTTGCAATATCATAAATTCGTATAATTGCTAATACAGTGGCATTTTAATCACATTGAACCCTGGGTTGAAATCAAAAGTAATTGGCTGGACAGTTAAAAGAATGATATGTGTTCAGAGGAATCTCAATACTCTCACTCAAAGAACCTTAAAGCCCTGAGATATAGGTGTCATGACCTACCGTTTGACATGCATCGTTAAAATAAATTATAGAGACACTATCAATCCTGGGAGCAACTTCAGGTTTGTATTTCCTGAAAGAGGATGGATAGTGTGTGTTAGTAAAAAAATTGATTCTCCTACTTGGTGTCCCTTTTTTGTTATTAGATGTGGAAAAGGTGCCATTTAACAACAAAAAACATAAGCAGAGTAGTAGTTTTCAGTAAATTCTTCAATAAATTAGTCCAAAATTAGCCCAAACCTCATACCAATTCAAAGTTGATAATGTTTACAATGTTTATACAAATTTTAATGGCTTTAACAAGTTATATGTGAATTTTACATGTTTTTGAAAATGTCATTTTTTGGCGGAAATATGTCATAACTGCCATTTTTGAATATTTATAACAACAAAAGTTGACAAGTGAGAATCTTTGTGATAACAATTTTGAAAACTAGAGTTACATGTTCATGACATCTGAAATTTCTACTAGCTTTGCTGCCTTATTAAATTTTTTATAGGGGTACAAAAATGGTTGATTTGCATGTTTCGACTCATGGGCAGATTTTTACTTCGTGCCATGGTGCATAGAAAAACTCATATCTTAGAAAGTAGAAAGCATTTGGGCTAAAATACTTAGGATTTTTCTTAACTAAGGTTGGAACTAACTACAGGGAAAATTATGTGAAAATCTGAGATGGTGAGGTTAGAAACCACCAACGATGATCTTAAATTCTATCATTATGTCAACTGCAATAATGATGTCAAACTACTGCAAAATTGTCTGATTGAGGTCAGGGAATGGTGTTGCAAAAACCTAATGGAACTCAATATACAGAAGTGTAATGTTATAAGTTATCACAAATCTAAAACGCCCACCTATGCTAATTATTTTCTATCAGATGAGTGCTTAAACAGAGTGAACTACATCTCTGATTTAGGAGTGGTTTTTGACTCTAGGCTAATTTTTGACTTGCATATGAACAATATCACTTCAAAAGCATATAAAATGCTGGGCTTTATTGGTAGGACATGTAGTGACTTCAAGGATATCTATTGCCATAAAATATTGTACACCTCCCTAGTAAGGTCTCAACTTGAGTACTGCTCAATCATTTGGAACCCATATTACAATAAATATATCAACTCTTTAGAAAGAGTCCAAAACAAATTCCTCAGAATGATATCTTTTAAATTCGACATTGTAAGAGAACCTGGCCATTATGAAACCATACTAAGTCAACTGAACCTGCCTACCCTTCAGGCTAGAAGGGAATACATTGGTATACTTTTCATGTATAAAGTCCTAAATAACATGATTTCCTGCTCTGAAATTCTCTCCCTTGTAACCCTCAAAGTTCCTTGTGTACCTACCCGCAGCTGCAAACTCTTTGAAATCCCCTACCTACCAAAAAACTATCTCTACTACCTTCCAATCTTCCGCATCATGCGCTCACTAAATAGAACCTGCTATAATGTTGACATCTTCCATCTCTCTTTAGACACATTTAAAAAGGTCATCAAATCTAAACTGTAAAACTTTCAACCTACCTCTTTCACCTGTATATGAACTGTTCTCTTTTGTATGAACTCATTTGTGTAAGTCTCTGTAGTGATTTCTTCTTAAGGTTAGTCGTAATACTTTTATAAATGTATCTTCTGTTCTTTTGTTATTATATAATATGTATGATTCTTGAAAAGGGCAATACATGCCCGTGAAATAAACTATTATTATTATTATTATTAATTTGTGGTTGAGTTGACATGGAATGACCCTTATAGGTTATTCTAGAGGAATTTCTTTGGCCTTGGACAGCTTCAGCGAATAAAACAAACCTCACAAAGAGAACAAAAAAATTGCATGATAACAATGAAACAGCGAGATGCGTGATCGTAAGCAAAGAACATCATCATCCCCTCGAACATTAGCTACCAAGCGCTAGGTGAGGGGTCAACTAGAAGGCAGTTTTCTCTTGCACCGAGCCACAATCAAATGAGTGGCAGTAAGGAAAGCACTCTATGAGAGTCTCTTAGTATTAAATAAGATGAAACGTTTATGGAGCATTACAATTACCTCTTTATTTCTTTCATGTTATCTCAGCCAGCAGAAATACTGAGACAAAAGTAAATAATACATACATTTTCCTCTATTCAGTACCATAAGACCAATGAAAAATATTTTATTTGCCAAGTTAACAAGAAGTATTTGGGGCTCAATCTCATATTTCTCTGTTGTAAAATACTAAGAATTAACGAAAACACAATGGTATATATCAGTTGCTCAGCATGACAGCTATCTAGAAAACACCTTGTGGATCATTGAGCCCATATACCTGCATGATAAAGAACCATTTAAAATGGTAAAATAAATTTGGTTTCATTATTACCATTATCAAATTGTATCTAAAATCTGGGAACTTTTCAATTTTTAAAAACCCAGGGTGCATAAGTGCAATCATGAAATGTATTTCCCAGAATGCTTCCAAATTATGGTGCATTATACTTCACAATGTTCTTTTATTCTTGGAAACATGGGATGTCATATGCCCTGCACAGTATGTTGATGGAATGAAAAACATTGTGATAGCTCATTAAAACTCATTGTTAAGTATTAATTATGAGTGAAATGTTGCTTGTATACTTGTCTCAATCCTCTTCCTTTTCATCTTTCTTATGGTGCATATTTTCTTGAAATTTCATCTATTTCAGTTTTATCACAATTTTTTAACTAAAGATAAAATTTTGGTTCTTAAATATGAATTTGGTACCAATTTGGTATTCACAACCTACAACTGCCGCAGCTTGAAGAGTGAAGAACAATTGCTGTAACTACTCAATGAAGCAGAGAAGATAAAATGGGATATCATCGGTCTCAGCAAAGTCAGAAGAAAATCAGAGGAGCTACTTACTCTAAAGGAAGGACATTTATTCTTTTACAGGGGTACCAAGAAATGGAGGCGTTGGATTCTTGATCAACAAGAGATGGAAGGATAATGTGATAAAAATCGAAGGCGTATCAGATAGAATTTGCAAACTCATATTAAAGATCAATGAGTGTTACTCAGTGCAGGTCATCCAAGTCTACGCACCAACAGCGGCAAGCAGCGAAGAGGAAATTGAAAACTTCTAGCAAACTCTCGGCACTGAACATGACAAGGAGGCCCACTACTATAAAGTCATTATGGGAGATTTTAATGCTCGTGTAGGTCAGCGGGAAGCTGATGACACTTTCGCAGGAAAATATGGACTGGGCCAGAGAAATGAGCGAGGTCACCGCTTAGTAGAGTTTGCAGAATGCACCAATATGTATATAACAAATACATACTTTAAGAAAAATGCTACAATGAAATGGACGTGGAGAGGTCCCAATGGAACAAAATATGAAATAGACTACATATTGGTAAACAGACTCTACACTGTAACTAACTGTGAAGTATTAAATAACTTCAACACTGGAAGTGACCACAGAATTGTTAGATGCAGAATTAATATTAACCCCCGAATGGAACGAAAGAAGTTGGTTTCTTGCAAGAAGGAGGAGATAAATATTGGTAAACTATTAGATAATAAGAAGCAATTTCAGCTGGAACTTAGAAATAGATTCTCAGCACTTCAGGAGGAAGAACTCGAAATCAAATTTATGGAAGTCGTGAAGAAAGCGGCAGAGGGAGTAGCAAGCATGCCAAGAAAACCTAAGGATAAGAAATTCAGTGATAGAACCAGGCAAATGATGAAACGACGGAAGGAACTGAAGAATTCAGACACTCCAAGATATAACATTGAATATGCCGAGCTTTGCAAAGCCATCAGAGTAGCAATCAAGGAAGATGTGAGGAATTTTAATGAAAAGATTGTGCAAGAGGCCATCGAAAATAATAAGAGCATAAAGAGGGCTAGAAGACGCCTAGCAATTGGTAAGAAACATATTTTAGCCTTACAGAAAGGAGATGGCACAACAACATATAATAGACCAGCAATATTGAGGTCTGTAGCAGAATACTTTGGCAACCTATACAAGAAGATGGGAAATGCCGAAGAGGAAAACCAAGAGGAAAGCAAAAGCTCACAAAATCTCCTCTCAATCCTCCCAGAAGAGGTAATGACAGCGATTAAGCAGATGAAGAATGGAAAAGCAGGAGGAGCAGATGGGGTGTCGGCAGAGTATCTGAAAGCTGGTGGAACAGAGATTGCTAATGTTTTAGCACAATTATTCAGTAATTGTCTAAAACAAGGAACAATTCCCAAGGAATGGAACCACGCAAGGATTGCCCTTCTGCACAAGAAAGGAAGTAAAGAATATTTGAAGAACTATCGCCCCATTAGCCTCCTTCCAGTTGTCTATAAAACATTCATGAGGATAATAGCTGAACATCTTAAGATGAAACTGTCTTCAGCCCAGCCTAGAGAACAAGCGGGATTCCGGAAAGGCTTCAGCACTATGGACCACATCCACACACTACAGGAAATTATTAACAGAACAGAATGAGTACGAGATACCACTCGTCCTTTGCTTTGTAGATTATGAACAGGCCTTCGACTCGGTAAGTACCTCCTCCACTCTGAAAGCTCTGAAGAATCAAGGGATAGATTCTGAGTACATCCGCCTCTTGCGCAGTGTCTACGAGAATGCCACAGCTTCTGTAATGCTTCATGAAGAGACCGATGAATTCAAGATTGAGAAGGGAGTTCGACAAGGTGACGGTCTATCTCCCATCTTGTTCACAGCCATTTTAGAAGAAGTTTTTAAAACCCTTGATTGGGAAGAGAAGGGGTTAAGAGTAAATGGGGAGTACATCAGTCACCTCCGTTTTGCAGATGATATAGTTCTCTTTGCAGCTAACGCAGAAGATCTAACTTCAAGACTTGAAGAGCTAAACACAGCAGGACAGAAGATAGGACTCAGGGTAAACCTAACAAAAACAAAGGTAATGTATAATTCTTTTACAGTGCAAGAGCCAGTCAAACTTCAAGGAAAACCTCTGGATGTTTGCTTGGAATACACATACCTGGGACAACTTGTAACAACAGGAGAGAAAAACAAGATTAATGAAGTAAACAGAAGAATGAAACTTGGCTGGAGTGCATTTGGAAGGAACTCACACATTCTGAAGTCAAAAATGCCAATGGTTTTGAAGAGGAAGGTCTTCAACCAATGCATTTTACCTGTCTTGACCTATGGAAGTGAAACTTGGGTGTTAAATGCTGCAATAACCCAGAGACTTCAGACAACGCAAAGGAGCATGGAGCGCTGCATGCTGGGAATCACAAGAAGAGACAGGAAACGAAACACTTGGGTGAGAATGATGACTGGAGTTACAGACATAATAGATAAGGTAAGATCACTGAAATGGAGGTGGGCCGGCCATATTGCAAGAAGAAACGACTACCGTTGGACATCTGCAGTTCTCAACTGGATACCAAGAGATGTGAAGAGACCAAGAAGACGACCTATGGACAGGTGGAACAGAGACATCATCAAGTACTTAGGTGTAACGTGGCAACAAGAAGCTCAGGACAGAGAAAATTGGAAAGTACTTGGGGAGGCCTACATCCGACGTCGGATTGAAAATGGCTGATGATGATGATATATATATATATATATATATATATATATATATATATATATATATATATATATATATATATACATACATACATACATATATATAATCATTTATATTTATATAATAATAATAACTAATATATATATATTAAATATTTATATAATATAAATATATATTTAATTAAATAGCTATATCACTATTGAATAACTATAATTTGTGAGGAAATAAAAAGTCCTAAAGAGAAATGTTGGTTTCTTTAAAAGAAATAGCAGAATATAGTCTTAACCAAAGTAACGCCGATTTATTTAATATCTTAAATGAGGTTATCGGCAGGGTAGAAAATTGCATTACAGTAGAACCTCGATCTATCGTTTTTGAAGGGACCGAGAGAAAAAGACGATGAATGCGGGAAAATGATCAAAATGGGAAATGTAGACTCAGCTCACACTATTAAAATGAATACATAACGAAAGTTTATCCAAAGAAAACCCCTAAAGATTTCGGAAAAGAACGTACTGATCTCCTAGTGACGGTCCAAACAGGGTGAAATATGCCAGCAAACTGAGATCGACAAACAGGGCTCCTATGCGCACCCATGTGAAAGGTTTCCAATAGGATACAATGTATTAAAACAGCCCTGGATGTGTTTAAAAAATCAGCCATTTTGAGCAAGTGCTACGACAGCCTTAAAAAAAGGTCATGCCAAGTTCTCAAAGAAAATTTTCCTCACAATTCCTAATACATTGTCTTCCTTCCTCGATTGGGCAAAAAATCTGAACGATGGATGCGGGAAAATAATATTTGGATGAACGATGTATGCAGTATTACTTTACATGTCTCCTTATGGGCCTAAGTCGGGACTATAGAAAATAAACGATAAATCCGGGAAAACAACAAATGCGGGAACGATGGATCGGGGTTCTACTGTATATAAGAAAAAAATAACGAATGATATGCGCATTTTATAGATACATTTTTATGTTAATTACTTCAAACAAACAAATTTAACTGCAATGTGATACTGTTCTTTCATTATTCCATGATAATTTCGTCCAAATAGAAAATTCGTCTATGTAGAAGTTTAGTAAAACCAACCTGGCGACGCATGTTATGGGCGCGATATGCCTTTCAAGGTTCTTTTGAAATGTCAGACCCTGGGTTAAGCGGAAAGCTGTTTTATCCGGAAAAAATGATGGCCTCGAGAGATTCCGCTAAACACAGGTTTTACTGTATAAAGAAAGAAAAGTGCGTTTCCTGTGACCCCCTATGATTTTGTATTCCCTATCCTACTGGGATGTAGCTTAAAATATTTTCGAAACCGGATCATATATAATTAGAAATTTCCCCCATATGTTTTTAAATAGTAGAGTCACCTGGTGTCAAACCCAGAATCTATTGGAAGATGTGAATGAATATAATGCTCTGATAGAAATATAACTTATTTGATTCAAACTTTTAAGTTGGTATTATACAGGGAAGGTCCAAAATTAAGATTCCATTGTCCCCATCTGAAATGCATATGCTATTATAAACAGCTCTCTGGGATCGAACCAAGGACAATCAGGGAAACCTAAAACAGCATATATGCAATGTATTCATGATCTATATTCACATGCCGAGTTTTGTGTTTCAATTTTATTGGGAAGAGGTTAAAAAGAAACCTTAAAAATCACAGCAATTTCTAATATTTGCAAAATTTGAAGTCCATATCATTCCGGGAAGATCCTGAAATAAGACTATATTTTCTCCATCTGAAATGCATAGGGTAATGCAAATGGCTCTCTGGGATCAAACCAAGGATGATCACGGAATGCTAAAACAGAGGATTTAAAATGTATCAATGATCTCTATATGCCGAATTTCAAATTTCTATACTATAAGGAAGGGGTTCAAAAAAATTCTTAAAAATTGGATCAGTTACTGATTGTAGAGAGGCCTAGTTTCGAACCCAGGACATATTGGCAGCTGTGAATGCACATTATGACTTGTTAGTTAGTTAGTTGGACCCTTTATAGCAAGGTTAGGGCCCAGGTGGGCCTCTCTTCCACCTAACCTCGTATGTCGATTACATTTATAGTTAACTCATTAAATAATATGCAAAAAGAAAGAGTAGGGTGTGGGAAAAAATCTTTGCAACTGAAGGTTGACAAAGAAAAAACCCACGTTGCAGGAAATCACCCACAAAGAAGGGGAGTGAAAAAAAACTGTAAAAACACAGTAATAAAAATAAATACAATAATATACAAACATAGATACATAAACAGTGACAAAGATTAGATAATGAACAATTATTTTACAAAGTAAATTTAACAAAAGGTATAGTAGACTGAATTGATGTAGTTACAATAAAAGTTAAAAAACTTTTTAGGACTTGTATAATAAAATGTAATAAATAGAAACTAATGGAACTTAAGAAAGGCTTGGAATTTCCTCATTTAACAAAAACAGTCTAAAAAATTGTTTGTGCAAGTCATCCCCATGACTAATGTCAGAATTTATAAAGAGGAGGCAATTGACTGAGCTTTCAGCAAACTATGATATTTATATTAGCAGGAACAAAATTATGGCCATTTTGGAGTTTATCAAACTGATTTACTAAAGGACATTTACACATTCGTTTGTGGTGATGACAAAGAAATATTACATCGAGGAAGGGAAAGATTTTAGAGGGATAGAATTTTAATGCAAACTTGATTTTATAGCAGAGATTTTAAAGTAAAGGCATTTTTGTGATTCTCACGAACTGCATTATGTTCAATGGAATCGAATTCATAATTTTTCGGAATTTTGCTAATATTCTTAGCTTGAAATTCTATACTGATTAAAAAAAAATCAGGCATCGATAAGTTATATACTAAGTCATGTATATTTATTAAAAAATTGAAATTAAGACCCGTGATGCATGAAAGGGGAGTTTACAAGTAGCAAAATATAAAACAAGGTAATTATAAATTACAAGAACTTAGGAAACTTAGTGCAATTCCTTTGACTGTCCTAATGTGATAGGCCAGATTCCTTCATTTCTTTATCATGTAATCTTCTCTCGTGCTTCTTCCACTCAAATTTGTACTTGGAGCGATAGTTGCAGAAACGACACTTGAACGGGGCCAAATCGGAATGGATGACCCTTCGATGCTTCACCATCGTCGTCCTCCTCTGGAATTTCATCCCACAGAGGTCACATCTGTGATGCTTTTCCCCTGTGTGTGCTGAGATGTGGTCATGCCTTTCTTCGGCTGATGCAAAGCCCTTGCCGCAAATCGAGCACAGAAAGGGCTTAGTGTGGATGCGGAAGTGTTTCACAAGTAACTCCTTCTTATAAAACAATTTGGAACAATGCTCACACTTCCAAGACCTGCAAGAGCAGAGAAATAAAGACTTTATTTGAGAGGTTAACAAACTGTGTAGCGAAAAAAGTTTTAATTATTTACGTGAAATATATGGCAGATATTGATTTGAAGACAAACATAATAATAATAATAAGAGTACTTTTATACAGCGAGATTAAGACGAGGTAGTCTCTTCTTACATCCAACCCTTTGTCGTGTGAGAAATGAATGGACATTGCTTGCTAAAGAAGAGAACTACTATGCGGATTAATAAAACCTAATCTGAAAGCTTAGGAAAATTTCCACTGCAGGAAAACACTCACAGGAAGGGGAGTGTGAAAAACCTGCGAAGGATAGATAGCTAAATTTGATGATGTAAGTAGGTTAAAAGAGTTATGAAAAAAAATTGATAGAGGTATACAAGAAAGAAAGAACAAACGATGACATGTTTACATAAAAATCAGTATCTCACAAATTGCAACTAATTGCGAGATGAGTTTCAAATGTAATGACAGGAAATGTATCAATAGTAAAAAGATAAAATTAGTGCAGAGTTGAGCTATAAAATTTTTAGTTCAACATTTTTGGTATAGCTGAACCATTTATTTTGTTGCAACAAAAATTAAACTACACATTGCAACGTTTATTTAATATGCATTCAGACTCAATTCAATAGTACAGAAATTAGATAGATAGATTGATGGACCCTATATTGGCGAGGTAGGCCCCTGAGGGCCTCTCTTCCACCTAACCTCGTACATCATTATAATTTTTACAAAATAAAATGAATAATAAACGAAAAGAAAAATATTAGGGTGTTGGAAAAATCTTTGCAACTCAAGGCTGTCACAGAAAAACCAACATTGAGGGAAAACTCCCACAGAGAAGGGGAGGGAATGAAAAAACCTGCGAAAAGGGCATTACAAAGTAGTTTTTGTAAATAGAAACGTGATTACAAAATCTACTTTGTAATGGTAAGGATAAATATCACCCTTTGAAAAAATCCGGAATTTACAAGCTTAAATGTAAAAATTGTGACGGGGTATATGTAGGCCAAACGCGGAGAAATTTCGCCATAAGAGCCAGTGAACATAAAAGATGTTTTTTGAACAAGTCCTCCCAATCTCACTTCGCTAAGCACCTTTTGGATTTCAACCACTCTTCTGACTTTGTACCCGAAATTCTTCACTATACAGAAAAAAACCAAAGGCTTAATTTCTTAGAACAGTTTGAGATTATTTCCCATACAAATTCCAAACAATGTAACGTGGTTAATGAGCACCTCTTCACTTCCCATTCCCCATTGATTCGATGCATTCTTCCACCCACTGACAATGTTGCTCTACCTCCACTTCCGTCCCTCTGACTCTCCTCTGTCCTCTCCCCCACGCCCCTCTTTTCCTATTTCCTTATTTTCCCTCCAGTCTTACTTGTATATATTATGCTTTACGATTTTGCTTGGTCACTTGATGATGGAGATCAATCTCTGAAACTAGTCGTGTCTTGTTTCCATTTATTGTTTATAATAAATACTGTGGAAAAAGTACAAATTTTGTTATTTTCATTATGACGTATTTCCACAAGACGTCGCCTGAGACTGTTGATGTTATGATATTTATGATCTCTATCTACATGCCGAATTTCAAGTTTCCATCATATAGGGAAAAGATTAAAAAAAAAATTATAAATCGCAATGTAAATTAAACGGGAGAATATTTGCCCCGACCTAGCGTCGAACCAATGATAATATTCGATGATGTCTTAATGGTTTCGTCGGATACGCACGGCCTCCAGCGATGCCTCGAATTTCAACTCTCAACTTTTCCGGGAAAGGCCTCAAAAAAATTTTTGAAAATCCCCGCAATGTATCTTTATGAAAAAAATCAGGAACTTGGGGCCCTCTGGAATCGAACCCGTAACATTGAGGTTCAAAATTGCAATTTTTCTGGCGGTTACACGTTATGGCCAACATGTCGTTAAAATTTCAACTCAATCACGCTTCTGGTTTAGCCTGTGAATTAGTATCCTATCTATATACCTATATAGCTATATATATGAATGAATCCGGAGAAGCATCTATATATAATAGATGATTTATTGACTGGAATTGTTAATCATACGAAGTCTTTATTTTATTCGATCAGGTTACTACGGAAGATATTGCTGTCCCATCATATGTTACACTAAATATGTATCACAAAGTTACAAATTAGGTTTACGATTCCTTCCATGGTAGTGATCGAAAGTAATAAACATGGATCAAAGGTGCTGCAATGGGTTTATATACATGAAATGTATCACTACAAATTTTTTCTTATATTTAAAAAAAAACTGTGACTTTCAAGACATTTATCCCCATGGCAATGTAAATATCTAAGATACAGAGTTATTTTTTACTCTAGAATAACTTAATCGTTGCTTCAGCTGACGCAAAAATATTTTATCTCACAGCTGCTTCCATTCAGTCAGAGTAAAACTTCAAATTTCAAAAATGTGACGTCATGAATTTGACTAAAATCTTTGAGGCCAATTAAAAAGTAACTGGACTTAAAAAAAGTTTTTGGTAACTAACTTAAAAACTTGCCTGAGTCATTAACTATTTATCACAAAAATTTAATTGAGCTATCTTTATGGCAACGTACTTAAAATTATATTTAAAACCTAATAAGTTCAAGATTCTTAACGGACTAGTCTAAACCTCATTGTAACTCAAATTGGTGATATTAATGTGTTCAATTATCCAAACTACAAAACGTTTTTCTAATTCGAATTGCTTTGGCACTCTCCAGGAGTAAGAAAAAATACCGCTTCCCCCTCGTTACTAGGCGAAGTCAACACAATACCCCTCGCGAGTATTACAAAGAATGAGTATCTTAATTATTTACATTGCCATGATATAAAATGTCCAGAAAGTCACGGTTTTAGTGGCTGTCTTAACTTTCTATGCTCCTGAACATTTTCATGAGCCTTTTGGGAAGTTTGAGTGCATCAATAAATCACCTGTTGCGCTTATGCTCAGCCTGGTGCTGCAGCAGTTCCTCCCAACTCTCGCACTGTTCTCCACAATCGCAAGCCCACTGTACCTTACCCTCGTGCGACTTCTGGTGCAGTGCAAACTGCCACCTGGTGCGAAAGCTCTCCTCGCAATGCGCACAAGGGTACTTGCGCTTGCCAGTGTGACTGATACCATGCTGTTGAAGATGTATCTTCATTTTGAAACTCTTTGAACACTTGTCGCATTTGAACGGACGCTCATCCGAATGTACAAGCATGTGTGTCTCAAGTTGACCCTTCCTTCTGAATGTTTTAGGGCACTTGTCACATGCAAATGGCAGCTTCCTGTCATGAATCTTCATATGAGTGTACAAGCTACTGCAACGACTGTAAACTTTCCCACACAAATGACAGAGATAGTCCCTCCTGGTCTCGAGTTCTCTCTCATCTCCAAGGTCATCTTCGCTGAATTCAGAAGCATTTCCATCACTCTTGCTGCTATCAGAGCCGTCGCAGACAGCTTCAGCTGCCATGTCATCATCGGAGCTTGTCAACTTGGATGTCACACCATTAGCTGGTGACAAATGCCTTGATTCTTTCCCCAACTCTTCCTTGTGTTTGACCACGCTGCTTTTGACTATAGATCTAACAAACATACCCAAATTGATACGTCTCTCACAGGTTTTCTCAGTAGTCTCCAATCCTTTTGCATCATGTGCTAATACCACATGTTCTGCTTCTTCCTCAGCACCTCCTATGACCCCTGGTAACTTTGCATGATCACTATAAGTGTGTGTGTGATCATTGCTAGGTAGATTACTGGATCCTGTGGATGCTTTTAAGCAGTTGCTATGATTCAAAATACTATCCTGCTGCAAGCCTATCGGCACCTCATCTACAACAGGGAACCTATCATTTCTGTTACCACCGCTAACTGCTGCTGAACCATCTAACGGACTTCCTTCTACACACTCTTTGCCATCTCTGGCTAAAATTACTGCTGTTTCACAAGGTATTGCACTATTAATTGCGTTTGATAAATGTTCATATAATTTACTGGGATCGCTTTGATTCCCACTGCCACTATCACCTTGAGAAGGTTTTGCATTTCTAGGGATGTCAAGTTCAGCATCGATAGTACCACTAGGGCCCTTCGAGGATGCTGCTACTGGTGACGGAGCATTGTCTTGCGTCTCTTCAATGGGGACATTGTTTCTATTGTGCCCGCTGACGTCTTGTTCATCAACAACTCTGGCACACTCAAGTACCCCTGAATCGAAAAATGAGTCATCCCTAGATCTCTTTCTCAGACGTTCCACGTGATTGTGAAAACGTCGCTTAAACTGAGCATTTGCTTCCAACTGCACTCTTCCAAAACCTTTTTCAAATCTTTCTGGATGATGTGATTCTCCAGTGAAGCTCACTTTATTCCTTCTTGTGCCGTAACTCTCATCGCTGGATGACCTACTGTCCGACAGAGTGTAATCGCTAGATTCTGAATCCGAGAAGTTGAAATCTAGCCCAGGGGATTGACGATCCAGTGTGTAATTAATCTGCTTCCTGGGACGGAGTTTCCTTCCTTCCTCCTAGAAAAGAGAAAACAAATCAAAGTTGCTTTAACTCTTTCTTATCCATCTACAGACCCTCCCCAACTAACGAACATCCAACTTGCAATCATCCAAAGTGACAGCCAAAATATTTTGAAAAGTTCAAACTAACAAGGAAACACCACGTTTGTGGGAAATGGATTTACATAAAACTTTCAGGGCACATTATTTGCTTAAAAATAGCACTCATATGAGTATGTTAGGGTGTCACAAGATATATAATTGTTTTCTCAAAATCAGATACGCATACCCTCTATTTTATTCTATTTGGCCTTAATAAATTGCCTAATATATATTGTTGCGATTGGATTTTGGTGACTTGATGTCAAACAATTTCGAGAAATGAAAATTTGTACCGATAAGGGAAACACCAGGTTAGTGAGAAATTAACATATGGATTTGCACAAATCTTTCAGGGCATGTTCAATGCATAAAAATGGTGGACACATGACCGACCATTTAACTCAAAATGGGCCTTGCTTTATAAAAAATTAGCAAGTGAAAATCAGAATTAGGCAACCACACCATACACGTGCATTCCTATATAGATCTCCAGTTAATAGGAAATTATTTTCTTTCATTTCTATTATAGATAAGTAATCTTTTTGCATTAAATTTCACATTTTTATCTTCCAAGCATTCTTTTATTTTGGTATGCATTTATTCTTACACACATAACTTCATACAGTGCGCTAGAATCGAAAAAAGCTGGCCTAAAATACAAAAGTTGATTTTGTTTGTGCCAGCTTTGACACTTTGTTTGGTTACTGCTGAATAAGTTCTGTATACAGCCATGCAAGCAAATTACTCTGGGTACTGCAAATGAAAATCATACAGGGGGTTGAAGTTGACCATATTTTGCAAAAAATGCCAGTTATAGACTTTTTGCAAAATTAAGTTCAAATCAAAGTTGAACCGGTTAGAGGAAATTTATCAAATAAGTACAACGCCATGAATTAAACCTGTACTTTTCTCTTCATAACACTGGATTTTAATGATCACAGTTGAGTATTTCACAATTTATGTAACATACATTTTTACTCACAATGCAGGAAATTTCATTGTATAAAACATTACCTACTTTTGTTGAATATTTATTTTTCACAATGCTTTGGGTGATATTTGAAATAAAGACTCTTGAAACTCAAATAAGTCCGACATCGAGAAGAGCACAAAACACTTGCCAAGTTACAGTGAAATTTGTTTGAAAAAAATACACTTGGATAGCGTTTAAAAACTCTCTTTCCTTTATATTAGCCAGATTTTTGTCCCATCAATCTAACTGTCAGAATTTGACGATTGGAAGATTTCTTTTTAAATCCCTTTAAGCACTATGTTATTCCACTGATATGTTCATTGACCGCCGATTGAAAACAATACTTTTACTAACAAGATAACGACTGATTTCAAACTCATTGACAGCTTTGGCGCATTGTCGCAATGCACAAGCAGAACCTGCTTTACAAATTTGCATTAACATATGGAAGGTTTTCAGTGTCGACTCATTAGCAAGTACTGACATAATTCAACACGCGTTGATGAGGTCCTTCATTTATGTATTCAATTTACAATTGTTTAGACAAATAAGGAAAGGGTTAAGGTGACTTTGCACATAAGGGCGTGCACCCAGGAAAATTCCCAAGGAAAAACCGGACTTGAAAAAAGTCTGACAGGGCCGGGAATCGAACCCGGGATCTTTCTCTATCCGGGAGGCTGCCTTAACCATATAGGCTACCAGAACATTTTAACAAGCCGTTTTGGGGACTTTGTGCACAAGGGCAAGTGCAGTTTCGTCTGACTGAGCGGCATCGTCTGCGGCCATATTCAAGTCAAGAGCAGAATTCTTTCTCCTCTACTCTAATATATCGTCTTCCCCTACTGTATATTTCCTCTCTTGCCCTCCTGGCACAAACTGAAACCTCTCCGTTCAACTCCCACCCTTCAAAGCCATGTCACCTCTCACTTCCGATACATTAATCGAGGGAACCAAGAAAAAGAATGATTTTCTTGTAATGGTACTAATTTTTAGGAAAAAACAATCGGATAAACTACAATAGAACGAAATGGATTTTATTTGAAACATTGTAACAAAGCAATATTACAATTGATGGCCTCAAGCAGGTACGTACTTGCATCTTTTAGTTAAGTTTTAGCCCAAAAATTTTGTTGTTCCAGTCAATTTACATTAATTATTTCCCCAAATGCTGTACTTAACGATAAATTCACTTTTTCAGAAACATTGAGAGTAAGAATAAATTAATCTTAACAGAAGTTACAACTTTACAATAATTTATAAACATCTATTGATGTAAAAACCTGATTTCTCGGTCTTACTGTACAAAAATAAATCAATAACTTAAAAAATGAATCTTTTCTTGTCTGTTTCAAGTTAGTACAGTGTTTGGTGACAAATCTTCTGCACGCTTTAAAGTCATTAAGTTGTCCACTGAGGCGTTTTTAGCTAGATACATAGATTTAAGAACCCCTAATGTTTGCGAGAGGGACTCGCTACAAGGGATTTTAAACAAATTTTCTACCTTACTCTCGATATCCTACGATTCGCTTCTGTCATTCTTTTGCTGCTCTATTAATTCATCGTCTATCAGCAAACCACAAACAGCAGTTTCCGCGTCTACTGCTACGAAATCATCAAAGGAGCAGTTTATGTCCAATATGCTGGACACAGTTCTCTAGCTTTCGGGCACAAACTCAGTTATTAGAAAGCTCTTCTGAACGGACTCATGTCTAATCTACATCTACATAAATACCCTGCAAGCCACCTTTCGGTGTGTGGCAGGGGGTGTAAACACCAGTTGAATCTAATTTACTTCCTTATTCAGTTATTGTCGCATATCGTTCGCGGAAAGAATGGATTTTTAAAACGATTCGTCCTAGCATCTATTTCTCTTAACTTACGGTCATTATCGGATCGACCGACGTAGCAGGGGGGTTGCAAGATACCGATTTTTATCTTCCGAAAATGTAGTTTCCCAGAATTTGTTAAGCAATCGCAGTCTAGCTTCCAATCTCTTTTCTTTCGAGGATTCCCAACCTACGTCTGAGAGCATTGTTGTGCTTTTTTATCGTAGCTTTTCCTAACAAAACGAACCGCTGCACTTTCTTGAGTTTGCGAGTACACGTTTCATCCGCCGGATCCCATATACTTGTCGCATATTCCAGAAGTGGTATGACCAAGGTAAAGTAACATCGCTCTCTTACCTTTTCATCGCATCTACCGACGCTTTACAAAGCCAAGCTTTTTACTTGCTTTGCCGCAAATGATCGACTGATGAAGAGCGATGATCACAATGTGAAAAGGCACCCCTAATTCATATCAAATTTCTTTCTCAAGATTATTTCATTCACACGCTTCATAACTAATGACAGTGGCACAAGGGAGAGGTTACTGTGGAAATCCAAAACCGCTCTGCTTTTATCTCTTATACTCCCTCCCATTAGATGATTTGGTGCCAAGTTTCGAATGAAAACAAATCCCACAAGTGAATGACAATAAAATGGAAACTCGATTCAAACTGCTGTCTAGAGGGATCATCACCGAAAAGAAACAAGATACAAGGGGATAAGACATGGGATATGTGAGGGACAGAGGGGATAGTGAAACTCTTGAGACATCTTCGATTACGAGATATAGTACCTGCAAGGCGAATATAGAACCATGACACTCGTTATAACAATACCTCAGAATTTGATCGCTCGTTATAATGGACGTAACTCCCTATCCTTTTTTCTGTAGGATGGACAATGTCCAACGTATCACTCGCTATAACGCAATGCTCGTTATATGCCTTACTCATTATAACAGACTTCTACTGTATCAAATCAGCATAAATAAAAAGATTCTAATAATAATAAATCGTCTTTATTTGGGCAACATTGAGACTTTAAAGTCTCTTCTTCCATCTAACCAATCATCATTAATTCTAAATTTAGAAGTACAAACAATTAGAAGAATTGTGGATGTAAAAAACCTAAGAGATTTTTACGAAAAAAAAATCCGCAGCAGGAAAACACCCAAAAGGAAGTGTAAAAAACCTGCGCAAACCTACCGATAGTAATAGCTAAAAGATAAGGAAAAAGAAAAAAATAAAAATAAATAAATGAATACACTACCAATAAATACGTATATGGGATACATAAATAAGAATCATTTCACATTTAAAAAAATAGCAATAAACTAAATAACATAAACCAAAGAAAAAAGAAAAATAAGGAAAACTTTCATGGATTTTCATTCATAAAGTACATTATGAGGAAAAATCAAAGAATATTATAAAAAACAGTATCGAAATCATAAATATGTGAGGTTATGTGAAAACAAATTCAAAATAATAATCATTGTGTGGTTTGGTCATTAACATTTTGAGAGCAAGTTAGGTAAAATGGAAAATGTAATGTGAGAATGTCCTCTACTCTCGCGGTTTCAAAAAATCGATCTTTTTTTTATTTTAGAATTTCAATCTATATGTATCTGAGAATACGCCACAGAAAGGATTTGGTGAAAATCGCATTGCTTTGCATGTTTCTGGGAACCAAAAGGTACCCAACTCCGGCCATTTCCGATCTGTAATTTTGTAATTCTATATTTTAGTAATTCAGTAATTTTCTGTAATTTTGTACAAACGGATCGCAGCCCGCAGCGATCAAGACTGGCTCACAACGACAGATCGCGTTCTGTGCGACTTCTATGATGCAATTTTAGCGTGATGTGGTACCGAAGGTAAAAATCACTGTTACAAACACCAGATGGAGATGGGCTTTATGCGTTTATCGCGAACAAAAGCATTACATGGCCAAAAGTGGCCGACATCCTACAGAGAGATGAAATAGTGACCGATGATATCACACTCGCGGCGCAGGGCAGAGTGTTGAATATGCAACTGATAATAGTACAATCACAGCGCAGGAGAGAGTGAACGAGGCCTCATGGTTGGAAGATGAGTTTTCATTTCTTCAGCTTGCGTGTGGCCACTACACAATGTTGAATCATACAAATACATCGCCGGCTCCCCGCGACAGATCGCTCTGGACGAGACCTCAAACTAATCGGCAAACTACCGAAATTTTAATGGCTGGCGATTTGGAGGAACTCAAATTCTGTATAAAATATGCGAAATGCAATCTGGGCTTCCCTCGAACACTGCTCGTCATCGAACAATATTCCCCAACACTCAAAGTGTCCCCCCGGCGAGGGCAGTTGGTGCAAGTGTCCTCAGGCCAAGGGAAATGGAACTTTAGAGACTTTCGAACATGACAAAATACCCATCCCTCCTTCCATGGTAAAATTATTGTAACCCATCTACGAAAGTCTATCTTCTCATGATTTATTAGAGAGCTGCTTTGGAGTTCACACCCAAAACAACAATGAGTCTCTGAATAGTGGCATATGGCAACTTATTTGGATATCAGTATTTTCATCGATCTTGCAAGCTATGGAGGTGATGGGAATTACCTTGGGGACTGAAGCTGCAACATGTGCAAATCGACTCGACGGGGAATGTGTCGATTGCGCCGAACGCAGAGTGAGTTGCACGGCAAAACAGGCCCGAATAGAAGAGAAGGGAGAAGAATGTGGACAACCAAGAACATCATCGTGATGAGAAAGGAGAACTAAATAGCTCCGGTATAGCAGATTAACTCCTACAATCAAGTTATACACCGTAATTTATCTTTAAACGCGTTTTCCCGAAAGTAGTGTTTTTTAGCTGCCGAGTAAAACTTCTCATCTTCTCATAAAAGTATCAGGCTGAATTCAATGATTTTTTCTTTCAATTATTCAGAAAACATACCACTTTGTTTTTCTAGAAACAATACAGAAATAAAAGAATAATAGAAAATTTATTTATTTTTGTGTTTTTCACACTAAACGAATGACAGACATGTTAACGGGTCTAGAAGACGATACGCAACCGTAGGACCAAATGAGGTGATCCAGATTTATTAATTCAATCCTTCATCACTAGGTATACTGTAAGAATTGAATCTGCAATAAAATATAGCTATTGATATTGGGCGGTATTTTAACGTTTACATTGAAATAAACGATGCGATACAACGAACAGATTTCTTAAAGATGGTGTCCAAGTTAGACAAAAAGAGGTTTTCTGTAAATCTCAACTCCAATAATTGATTTTTCAGTCACTATGCTAATTTCAAAAAGAGTTCGACTTTCAAGGTAATTTGTACTCTATGTTTAAGTATTTATTATCTTCACATTCTACCGATGACAGACATATTAAAAGAATGATTACGAACGACGAACTTATTTGCAATCTAAATGCCCACTTCTAATAGACGAGGACAAAATCCCCCTCCCCTACCTCTCCTTCCCCTCCCTCCTTCCCCCTCCACCCACCAAAGCCATCGCCAATGTGTTCTTACAGGGATAAATCCAGGGATTCGACAATCCCATACCTCTGCACAGGTCGGCAAATGCCTCAAAATCGGAAAAAAGGTCTGTTTTAATTGTCAAAATCATCGCAATTCCGACGTTGTAATGAGATTCGAATACACAAATAAGAAACTCTGTTCGATTATCTTTCTATCGGTGCTTGTCTCGATTTCCTAAGGCCATTAATTCTAATTTTAAAGTGCGATATAACTAGATGCTGCAAACACCAAAATGTACAGAACCTGTACATTTTGCGAGAAGGTTATAAACACTTAAACGCTGTCTCTTTTGAGTGTCATTCCCAAGAAGGGAGCTTCTGATAGCCTCTGTTGCAGGTTCCTGTGTAGAATTACGACAGAAGGCTTTTCGATGCTCTCTTATGGAGAAACTATGAATCTCTCTGAAGCGTGGCTCTTCGCCGTATTGAAATACATGACCTGAGAAGGAGGCTATTCTTGCAAGAAGTTCGCCGGTTGAGAGTGGTTATATATCGGATTATAATTTCCAAGTGCGTTGTCTGATGATTCGAAAGGGCGGAGGAGGTAACCATGACGACGGAGGGAACAACAACGATTGGAAAAACAAAGGAGGAGCGACGGGTTAAGCGAACGAGGAACAGTTGAACACTGAGTTACGTCATTGAAAGGAAAGGTTAGTTGGAAAACAAAAGAACAACGATAGTGGAGATTTAAAAGCCCGAGTAATTGGGTGGGAGGAGAAGTGTTAAAGGGAAGGCGGTGGCCCTTTAAAGTAAACAAAAGAGTAACGATATTTTAAACTCGATCGAAATAGATGAAGTATGAATATGTTTGCGTTTTCTCTGACGACGTGCATTTAAAGAGAGCGTGGAAAACAGAAGAATAACGATGAAATGATCGAAATGGAAAACAAATAAATCGAGAAAAGTTCCTATTGTCGTAGATATGACATTGAAGAAGGTAATTATAGACGAAATATATAAAATTAATCGTAATTAAATTCTTATAAAATAAAATAAAAAATACTAATGATAATAAATTAAATATTAGTCCTTTATTTAAATAAATATTTATAATATAATTATAATTTAAAGAAATATTTACACATATATTAATAATAAATAAATATACGATGCTAAATCACAATATGCTATAAATAAATTTTTATTTATCATAATGAGCGAATAAATTTTCACAGAGTGAATTAATCATAATACAATTTTTAAATAGAGTTCTTATTGAGTTATTTAAGTGAAGGAAATATAGGATTAATAGTTAAAATGTAAGGAATAAAATATACGAGATAAAACAAAGGAGCTTTATTAATAAGTGCCGGTTGAAGTGAAACCGATAATTGCCGTATTCGTGGAATAAATAAATATTTGCTTCGATCGATTTTCAACATTTACGCGCTTAAATTGCAAAATTAAATTTAATGAGGACACAAAAATATCGGAGATGTAATACTGCATTGCGCGGAATTTTAGAATATTTTTTGTTGTGTCCCCAAATAACGAAATAAGATTAATACTGGATGAGTATCGTCGAGGTAATTGTACTGAAATAAGAGAAAGCAAAACTGGAATTTAAAGCAAAGAGATGAAAATTTCAAAAGGACTTCGGTGAGATGCATTGGAATGCCGTGAGAAAGAGTGGAATTCGAAGAAATAAATAAATTGGAAAAATCGGTTGGAATCCTTTTAAAATGGTTTACATCAATGTGATTGAGTGAAAATACGCAAGGAAAGGAGATTAAGGTTTTCGTAATTTGGGACACGTCAAGGTTTTCAAAATAAGGAACACAAAAGAAATTAATTGCTCGTTGGTCCTGAAATACAGGCAATTTAAGATGCACTCGGGTGAAAGTCGGTTGCATAAGATTGAGGCAAAAGAATCTATGAAGAATTTAGATTTCATGGCAGGAAAATACTAACGTCCACTTGGAAATAATTCTTTCCTTCTAAATGTAATTTACTATAACTTTTGTAGTAATCATATTTTTTTTAACTGATTTTTTATCTTTTTCAGGTATTTATAGCTAAGATTTTTACAATCAATCATACTCAAAGTTATCCACAATAATATGCAGAGAGAATTTGTAAATTTTTCAACTCTCGTAAGCTTTACATTCACTTCCTTTCTGTATAGAAAGTGCTTGACAACATATCGGAGGAATCCATTCCAAGCTACTTCAAAAACTGAATATGCAAAATATTTCTCCAATTAACAGTGAAAACATTCGTTTAATATTTACTTATTAAAAGGAACTGAAAATTGCAATCTTTTTTCGTTTCATCTCATTATTATAAGCATACAATCATAATTTAAGATTATATAATTATAAGATTGGTATATTATTAATTATAATTTTGAGTTAAAACTGTAAACTTTAAGAAAGAAATACATTCGAGCTGCTATATTGCTGATAAGTGAGACCACTATTGGGATATGCATCAATAGTTTGATCTTCATACTATAATGTTCACAAAAATTGATTGGGAAATATCCAACACAAATTCTTCAGAGATTTAAACTACAGAGTGAACAATAATATATAATGTGCAATTGTTAAAATGTATAGAACTAAAGAAACTGCACACTTGTAGGAATCTATCTGATTTAATTATTTTGCATTAATTGGTGAATGCTAAAATACTTCAAAATTATTATCATGATTCAAATATGAGTTCCTAAGCATAAAACAAGCTCAAAGGATTCTTTTGCCAGCGATAAGTAAGCAATGAATTTACTTGCATAACCCACCCACAACCAGGATGCAAAAATTGAGCAATGACTTCCTTCGTGATCACTCTATAGACATATTTAATACAAATATTATGCAAATAAAATCAGCGTTCAAAAATTATAATGATACATCAATACTCAATCCCTTGACTTTGTGAGTTCATGTGCAGTAATTGAAGTTTATTTTAAAGTTTTTATTCATTAAAACATTTTTATGGTTTATAGATATGCTATGATACATTTTTAAAATTTATATTGTATTATTTTATGCTTTTAAGTATCCTATAAAATGTATGTATTCCTATGTATTTCTTTAATTTATGGTGTATAGATATGTTACTATATTTCTTTATCAATATAGTTTTATTTAATATTCTATTTCTTTATTTATCCTACAAAATGTATGTATTTCTCATGTTTGCTACAGAATTATGGCATTTTATGCCCAGTTAATAAATCAAATTGATAACATATATTGATATTATAAATATAAAATATAATAAAAGTGAATACGTCAAAATATATACGTAATTCTTGCAATAGCTAAAAGATTCCATAATTGAATCTTTTCCAGCTATCCAAAATTGATATTATTCATTCGTAGATCATAAAAAGACAATTAAAAATGAGATATGTTACTTATCACAAAGCAAACCTTCCCTTTAGCATACAAATAATAAGACAAAATGAACAAAACAAATATACATTTACATGAAATCATTGTTTATAATAAGATAAAGCTGATAAGGCTCATATAATGAACCTCAATGACATAATGTACACTTCAACTTCATTGTCATATTACAATTTATTGAATTTATTGTGACTTACAACATTTTAGCACATGGATTTTGAACAGAGCTATCAACTTCTACGATTTAAGATGTTTTCATGAAATGGACTATCTCACTTCTGTGTTCTAAATACTTTTAGTTTTGTGCAAATTGATTTGAGATATGTTTTAGTACCTTCATTTTATGTTCGAAATATATTATTGTGTTTTATAAACTTCAGAAGTGAATTGCCATTTCAAAATTGACGGAATTCAATTTGGTTACCAAAGATATAATGATATTGGAATTTTCATTAGAAATGTTCATTTTAATGCATTTGAACTCTAAGACTAAAAATAAATGATAGTTGAGTTTAACCTCTTCCTCATTGAGTTTAACCTCCCAAGGTACAACATGGTGTTGTACCTTGGGAAAAAATGCAAGAGCACAAAATATAATTTATTACTCCCTCATTAAAATACATATTTTAAATTTTTAGGTGTTGGTGTGTTATCGAAATGCTGGGTTTTAGTGTATTATGTAAAAAACTAATATTAACCTTATACAAATAAAAATATTTGTTCCTAAACTGTCCTTAGGTACAACACTCTCCCCTATACACTTAACGGTGATTATTATACAAGATGATAGCTGCAAAAATTGATAGATGTATTTATACACAATGATTTTTTAGTTGTGTGTATTCATTCTATTGCATTTTTCAATTATCTGCTTCTATTTAGTTTATTTTTATAAAGGTTTTTGATATAATGTATAATTAAAGCATATGTATTATACATAAATAAGATTTGATCATGTGTACATGAATATACCTACATTATCGTTATTTCATTATTTCACCTCGTAACAGTATTTATATTTCAAATGTTTTTAAAGATTAATCTCTGTCAATAAATATTCTATTCAAAAGTCGGAAAACTTGTGTGGTCTACATATAGCAAATATAAATGCTTACATAAGAGTACAAACAATTACATTAAGTAGGAAAAACCTAAATCAATTTTAATGTTTGAATAAATAGACATAATTTATGAGAAAAACGGATATGGATTTAGGAAAATGTATGACCAAATTGCAGTGTCATTCTTTGACAAAAGAATCCTGTGGCCACCCTGGTCAACCTCTGTGAAGCTATTAAAATGTTCTCGACATATAATAAATTAAATAATAATTATCCCTTAGAACTGTTCTCTTAGCATAACCTCTCTTTTGGAATTGGGCAACTTGTTGGAATCATGTGTTGCCAGATACAGTGGTACCTCGAGATACGAGCAGCCTAAGATAAGAGTTTTTTGAGATACGAGCCGGAGCTCGGGCCATATTTTCGTTCAAGATACGAGCCCAAATCCGAGATACGAGCCCAAATCCGAGATACGAGCCCAAATCCGAGATACGAGCCGTGTTTCCAAGCCAAGTGCAGCCAAGAAGGCAAAAACAAGTGATAATTAAATTTACGTAAATGTTAAGCTTAGTTTAAGTTAAAGTTAAGTGCATTGTTTTAGGTTTTTTCTTTCATTTGAAATAAGGAAAGTGTAGTTTTAGTTTTAAAGTTACGAAAATAGTTTTAAGTTCTGAAAAAGCGCCGTTTACGTACGTGTCTAGAGTGCCTGCATCCCTTCCCCCCTATTCACCCTTCACCTTCGTTAGCCGCACTCGTCTGTCTCCAAAGTAAGACTATTTTGCTAAATAACTCTTTTATTTCTTTATTTTATATTTTGTTATGTATTTGTTAATTATGCATGTTTATTTGATATTTAAAAATATATCTTCATTCATAATTTACAATGGTTTGGGTATTTTTCATAGGTCCGGAACGGATTAAATCGAATTCAGTTATTTTAAATGGGAGAAATTCGTTTGAGATACAAGCCGATTGACTTACGAGCTCGGTTCTGGAACAAATTAAACTCGTATCTCGAGGTACCACTGTATGTTACATCCTGCATTTTGTTTAAATATTGATCAATTTTGTTGATTCTGAAATTTAGAGATAAAATAAAGAATTAGGAAATATTCAACCCTATTACAAATAATCAACAAGAAAAAACTTCCTCTCTAACAAATTTATTGGAACCGTTTAGCACAAAAACATATTACTACAAGGAAAAATCATTTTAAAAAAGATATAAATTACCGGCACTGCGATTCAGTCAGCAGAAAAACAGTTTCTTTCATAAGTTATTAGCTTTACAATCAATATTCATTTAATTAAACAATAATTGACGATAAAAAGATAATTATATTTTCAGCAAATTTTCCTCAACTTTTACATTACACAACCTTTTTTCCTCATCACACTTTTGAATTCAAACCAAAAATTATGATTTCGACAAAAATACATAGAGGCACTTACCGTATTTCCTGGCCTATAAGACGCACTTTTTTAACTCCAAAATATGCTCTAAAATCAGTGAGCGTCTTATGCGCCAATGGTATACGGGTATAACTCCGTCCTATAATAAGCAAGCTGATTCACCGGTATAAATGCATACCATTAAGTATTTTTTACCGTATCAGGCATTGAAAGTAGTTCAGTTAATTACAAATTTCGATAATAATACTTTTTTTACTAAGTAGTAAGGAATACAGTTTTAATATTTCGATGACAGAACTTTCTTTTAAAAAATTCCCAGATAAATCGAAAATGCATACAATGTAGCATGTTTAGTTTAATCTCGCATGAGGTGCTGCTGCAAAACTTATACACATTGGGCTAACGGAGATGTCATCCCTATGCTAATACATTGTATCTCTCGCGAGAGGTTTACCGGCACTCAACCTTACGTAACAAAGTATGGGCTTTTTTGTAAATTCTTACCTGAAAAATCAAGGTGCGTCTTATAGGCTGGGAAATACGGTAATATCTGAAATCTACAACTGAATAATGGAAAAACCTAACAATTAAGGATATTATTTTTTCTCAAATGATGTGATTCGTGTTGCACCTTGTGACCGTTTCTCTTGAATTTCATGTCACAAATTTCACAGGAAAATGGTTTTTCTGAAGAATGAATACGCATATGGATACTGAGACAACTCTTATCACTAAAACATTTAGAGCAGACTCTGCATTTAAACGGCTTCTCTTTCGTGTGAGTTCTTATGTGTCTGCTAAGATGACCACTAACCATAAAACATTTCCCACAAAAGTTACATTTATATTTCTCACTATGCAAATTGGAATGTTCACGTAACCGTCTTCTGGTACTAAAATTCTTTGCGCAAACACCACAATTGTACTGAATCTTCTTGCTTCCCTTTTTATTCTTTCCAAAACTGATGTGATCTCTTTGGTGTCTTAGCTCATGTGCATACCTCACAGTATTCTGCTTAAATGTTTTATCACATATATTACAGCTAAAGGGTCTTTCATCGTAATGGACCCTTACATGTTTGCCCATATGCCATTTACTTTTGAAACTTTTTTTACAAATTTCACAAATAAACCCACTCTTTCTCTTAGAAAGAGGAGCTTTCAAATGAGACAGTTCTGATTCTGTATCATCCAGTATGCTTTTTGACAGGTCAGCAGATAATGATTCCTCTTCTGGTGCAACATCTCCTCTTAAATCATTCTCGGACATCCCCTTATCCCTGTTTTTGTCAGAGATACCTTGAGTACTGAAAATGCTCTCTTCCTCGGATGAATTTCCAACACTTTCTTCTGAATCCTCCAAAGTTATGAAATTCTTCATATCTGACGACCCAGTGGGCTGAAACAAAGAACAGTAGAAATCAGTACCAATTTGAAACAAGTTAAGGTATTTTTTTCTTAAAAATCAAAATAGTCTCAGCATTACGAATTCAAAAGAAAAAGGCTGATGAACGGTAATGAAAAATTTGAGAAACTCTCAAGGCATTACAGACATCCATAGACAAGGAGTCATAGACAACTGTATAAGCTGAGAACCAAGGATTATTTTTCATCAATTGCTCAGAAGGTTCAGTACTTCTTCATTCAATTCGTTAACTTCTATTTTGACCATTTCCTGGAAATTTAAATTTCACAGATATTTTTATATTTACAGCATTTAGTAATCGTAAATAGTCTAAAGATTCTATTCAACAATACAGTAAAGTGAAAATAACAAAATTTGTACTTTTTCCACAGTATTTATTGTTTATAATAAATACTGTGGAAAAAATACAAATTTTGTTATTTTCATCATGACGTATTTCCACACGACGTCGCCTGAGACTGTTAATACAGTAGAAGTCCGTTATAACGAGTATGGCATATAACGAGAGTTGCGTTATAGCAAGTGATTCATTGGACGTTGTCCGTCTCACAGCAAAAAGGATAGGGAGTTACATCCATTATAATGAGTGATCAAAATCTGAGACTTTTCTTTCGATCGTGTGTGCTGACATTCTCGTGAATTTACGTGGGTCTCTCTCTAAAGGCTAAGTTGATATCATTATTATTTTGTGAAGTTTGTGCAAACTGAACCATATCATTTAATTTTTGTATAATATTGTGTAATTTGCACTAGTTCGCTTTTACTTAGTATTATTATTCTGTGGTATCGTACTTGAGCGTATTATCCTTGATAAATGTCTTTCAGAGTTATTGTTTCTCATTCTTTCATTATTTCGTATTTGGTCATTTGTGTCGCTGGCCCTGCTGACTTTCTAACAGCTTTTTCACGAAAATAATCGAATGCCGCGTACCGGTGGATGACAAGGTGGGTTCACCTTCGTTTCTATTTGGTATATTGCAACAACAATTATCTAATGATATATTATTACTTTCAACGATTACTGAGTAGTAAATATCCACATTTAATGTTAGAGGATGCTGTTTGGTTAAGGTTTACGAGTTAATGAAATAATAACTTTGACGCGAACATACTCTTTTACGCATTCTGAAGATTTGCATAGGAATTAAAAGCCCTACAGTTCCATTCGGACGCACTCGCTGCCCTTGGATTCAAGAATACGGACTTAATTAGACTTATTGTTAGAAATCGGTTACAAAGTATACTTTTCTGATTTTTTTCAGCGCTCGTTATAAAGGACTTCTACGGTATCACCAGTGATATTTATACAGTTATATGTCACAAGGTTTCCCAGATGTTACTTTGTTTTCTTACACAAACCCTATTTGCAATCAATAACAGTGTGATCCAGTCTGAGAAATTGTACATTCAAGAGCAGATAAGTAGAAGATGATATTCACTAAATCATATAAATAATTGTATTTACCTGAATTGCATCCACTTTGTCGATAAATAGGTCACTCTCCTTTAGCTCCAAGTCCTTCCCTTGCAATATCTAATTTGAAAAAAATTTGCACATGCCAAAAGAGATTAATAGGCAGACAAAGTTTTCACAACATGTATACCAACAATGTCAAATCCAAAATAATATCCAATGAGTTTTCTTATCATCTTAATTTTCAGTTAGAGTAAACAAAATAATTATAAAATCATGCAGGGCTCACCACTTTAGATGAACACGACCCGAGATCAATATTCATAGTGTTTCTATTGCCTTGTCCCTAAAGTAAATGTACAGTATTTTTAATATATCAAATTAAGAATTAACATTTCACTGCCAAAGTGCAACTAAATATTACACTCACCTCAATATCCATTTCCTCTCTTTTCAATTCTTTAGGCATCTGCCATTCTTCAATATCAATTTCTTCTTTAATGTTAATCTAGAAAATAAATAATTTTCCTTTATATTTCTCAAGCAAAGTTTAGTAATTGCTATAACTGTAAAAAAACTCATTAAACGATTAAACACTAATAGAGTCACAATATATCGAACAAACTAGTTTTGATCTTAAAGGGAAATATAATATATAAGGGAAAAGTAGGACGTCGTTTGAGGCAGTTGCAGCCAATATTTCTGCCTGAATTTTCACACATTAGAAATGGTGATCCTCTGTTGTGCTGCACAGAAAGTATCACCAGGAAGGCCTGGGTTTGAAGCCAGGCAGTAAACATATCTCCCATTTAAAACACATTGAGGTTGTTTTCATTATTTTTATGATGAATTTATCAAAATGATAGGAAGTTCTTGCTTAGATAGAAGATGTATATTAAGACTCGGTTTAAGAAAAAAATTTAGATAAGACCATGGTTTTCCTGGGTTCGATGCCAGAGCACATTGAATTTTTCACATAAGGAATAGTATAAGGTAAAAGTAGGACGTTGTTTAAGGCAGTTGCAGCAAATATTTCTGCTTGAGTTTTCAAACATAGAGACGGTGAACTGCTGTTGTGCTGCATAGTAAGTATTACTAGGAAGACCCGGGTTCGATGCTGGTCGGATAAAATGCAGCAAATTTTAAGAATATTTTCATATTATTTTTTTCTTTTAAGGACCGTCTTGATATGATGCCGACTTGAAATTAGTGTTATGGATATGCTTGGAGTATGCAAGCAACATTTTACTTGTATCTATTATAGACGATCGGTGTCGATGATGAAGTGTCGACGGAAGGATGTTCTGTCGCTAAAATTATCCGTTTGCGTCTGTGAAGATCATTTTGACGTAAGTAAACACGATGAATAAAACAATATTTGCTACACTACGCCAAATACCATTTAATGCAACTTAGCATTTGTTCTTACAAATTACTTTATGTGCACAAGGGTGGCAACATGTATGTTTTGTATACATTGCATTGTTGAGAGTTGAATAGGTCTTTTTTAACTAAAGATGTATTTTGCATCCTTATTTAATAACGGGTCGATAAGAGCATATTAAATTTGCATTGTTAAAATGCGAAATTAAAACGTTTGATTCATGTTTTTTGAGAAGCAGGTGAATGCTCAGTCGTGCACACTTCTTTGAAGCACACCATATATGTGATGTCATTGTGGCGTTATGTAGTTTTAATTATTAAGATCCTATTTATAAATTCATAAATATTGATAATGCCTAAGATTCATACAATAAATGTAATTCTTCCTTTTTTGTATGGTTAGTTAATGATGTCCACAGTAGTTAAACACAAACATAAAATAACGAATGGACCGTACTGCATGGAACTAAAGGTAATAAATGGCCGTGCGGATGTGGTAGCTGACGTCACATTTCGGTCAGCCAATCGAAATACGTATTGAGGTGGGGGTGTCTGCTGAGCAAAATTGCTTCCTTTTCTTGCAATAAAAAAAAATAAATGGCAAATCATTACATAAAATATGCGTTTTACGTATGTATTTACCATTTTTGATATTTTAGAATATGATTGAAGGCCAATTAAAAGTTTGTCCATTCTTTACACTTCAAAGAAAGCAATCACTGAATTCAGGGATATTTCAACGATCTTGATTGATTCATTAAATGCATGGCGGGACGTTAAATGAAATGATTAGTACTAAGATCAGAAAATAAGAATGATAAAGTTATCAACTTACCAAACTAAGAAGATATAATTACTTTATATGAGAAAAGAAAATTCATTTGGTACGACAATGAACAATAATTTCACCTAAAGAATCAATAAACACTGGTGTTGCTATAAACCAGACGTGTCCAACCCGCGGCCCGCATGCAGCCCTCAAAGCCCATTTGTGTGGCCCGCGTTGCGTAACCGGAAAATAAACTAACGTTGCAACATCACAGGTAGGGTATCCAAGGTCGAGTATTGAGTACTCAGGCACTCGGCATTTAGTAGCATTTTCCGGGTTATTTGTCCGAGTATGGTGCTACCAATTATTGATTTTTAAAACTAAACCTTCGGTCGGCAGCAACTCGGCACAATCCGCCTTGTTATTATATATTGCCTGTCACAGAGTTGAAATCGTCTTGTGGATTAAGTTACCTGCCCTGCTATACCAGGCCTCACAAGCTGTAAGTTAGAAATCATCATCCTTGTAGCTTCAAACCAGTGATCATCTTTATAAGAAGTGCATCTTTTTAAAAGGGCACCAAACGTGTAATTCAGCCAGGTGCCTGCAGATTTTAATATTAAGAAAAAATATTAATCACGCAATGTTTCTGTGAATCATATTGACATAAATTAATTTTGTTTTTCTTTAAAGTTCCTTCAGTTGAGGGCCGTTTTTTAGAGAGAAAAGTTTTCTTTACTAGGAAACTCTTACTACTCTTTCTTTCACCTCAAAAAAGTAAGTCTTTTTCACATTTATGATATAATTATTTTTTAGAAGCCCAGTTTTATCGGGAAATGTCACGAAAATGCCATGATACATTCCTGGTTGATGGGAATTTGAATTTTGAGACGGACAACCTACCTAAAGACTTACGTGTAGTCCTTGCGGAGACAGAAAAAGTTGTTAAATTTTTCAAAATATTTTTATTTGAAGAATTATAAAAGAAGACGATGCAAAAAAGATGGATAATTTGCGGTTCATGAAGTATCACTGTATCATACATCAAGAGAATTTGCGTGCAACGACTTTTAAAGTATTTTGAATGTCGTCATCAAAACAATAATTTCATAAGATCAAAAGGATTAAATCACAGCCAATTTCAAGAGTTTCTGTATACTTTGGAAACTAGCTATGGAGACATTGTGTACTTTACTGCAGTCTGGTGGTTAAGTCGTGGTAAAATGCTTAAACGTTTCTATGATTTGAGAAATGAAATAAAGTGTTTTATGGACTCAAAAGGAAAACCTGTACCGGAATTGGAAAAAGAAAATTGGTTGGCTGATTTAGCATTTTTAGTGGATATCACTGCTCATTTAAATGAACTGAACATGCGTCTCCAAGGTGAAAATCAATTAATAAATGTTATGTTTCAAGCAGTGATGGCATTCAAAATTAAGCTGAAATTGTGGCAATCTCAAATTAAGAACAATAACTTAATGCACTTTGAAACACCTGCCAACAAAGCCGTGTAAACAACGAAAAATATGCGGCGTTAATTGCTATTTTGTCACAGGAATTTGAGCATAGATTTCAAGATTTTAGAAAACACCAATTGTATTTCAGTATATTTGTTACTCCATTCTCTGTTGACATTAACACGTTGACTGCAAACTTGCAAATGTAATGTGTAGAGTTGCAATCAGATATGCAACTTCGAGAAAAATTAATTCAAGTGACTCTATTGGACTTTCATAAGTTCTACCTGCCTAAAGAAAAATATCCGGCACTTCACGAACATGCCCTGTTCATGACGTCTCTGTTGGGGAGTACGTACATTTGCGTGCAACTTTTTTCCCGTATGAAGCATACCAAAAGTAAAGGTAGAACAAAAATTTCAGATGAGCATCTTGATAATACTCTTCGCATCTCAACTACCTCCTTCAAACCACACATAAATGCACTGGTATCGAAAAAACAGGCTCAGTGTTCACATTAAAAATTTTATGTTCTTTTGTTTGAAAAATAAATGTTTGTTTACTATGATCATTTGTGTTTGGGTTACATTGTGAATAAATATTACGAGTAAAATGTAGCTTGCATACTGCAAGCAGATCGACAACACTAATTTCACATCGGCATCCTATCGTGACGGCCCTCAAAAGAAAAAAAGGATTGAAAACCTTCTTAAATATGCTTCAATTTAATCGTCTGGCATCGAACTTAGGCCTTCCTGGTGAACCTACTATGCAGCACAACAGAAACTCACCATCTCTTACTATCTGTGAAAATTCAAGCAGAAATATTGGCTACAACTGCCTCAAACGACGTTCTATTTTTCAATAATGTAAATGGCTCTCTGGATTCGAACCAAGGACGATCTAGGAAATCTAAAACATGTTTTTCAAATGAATCAATCTTCTCTATCTATATGCCTACTTTCATGTTTTAATATTATTGGGAAGTGGTTTAAATTAATTCTTAAAAATCGGATAATTTACTGATTGTAGAGACGCCTGGTGTCGAACCCAGGAAATATTGGTAGCTGTGAATGCACAGTATGTCTTATTTGAACTTCATCTTGTTTCATAAAAAGTTTGAAGTCGATATCATGCCGGGAAGTGCCTAAAACCTTTTTCTGTTATCTCCATAAGAAATGCATTGAGGAATGTAAATTGCTCTCTGGGATCGAACCAAGAACCATTGGCGAATATGTAAAATTTGATTATGAAATATATTTATGATCTCCAACTCCATGCCGAATTTCAAGTTTTCATGCCATCGGAAAAGGGTCCAAAAAAAATCTTAAAAATCGCCACAATGCATTTTAAACGGCCAATTTTTGCCTTGACCTAGCATCGAACCCAGGATATTTTTTGAAAAACTCATTTATATTTTCGATAGATCATGTCCATATATATAGGCTCCTAGAGTTTCGATTCTCTACCTATCCGGGAAGTATTTTTAAAAAAATCCCGAAAATCAAAGCAATGTATTTAAACGGGGAAAATCGGGACTTCGGGGCCCTCTGGAATTGAACCCATGACACTGAGGATCAAAGTCGCTTTTTTCCTGGGGGTTTCACGTTATGGCCAATATGTCATAAAAATTTCAGATCAATGACGCTTGTAGTTTAGGCTGTGAATTAGTATCCTATCTATCTATCTATATAGGTATCTATATGAATGAATCCGGAGAAGCATCTATATATAATAGATATTCAATATTCTTCTACACTGTAGAAGAAGTACAAAGTTTTTTTTCTTTAGTTTCGTTAATATAAGGGTTGCCTAAATCAAAGGGTCCTTGCTGGCCCATGCGCCTGAGAAAATTTGTAATGCGGCCCTCCAGCACAAAAAGGTTGGACACCCCTGCTATAAACAAAGCTTGGTTGTTGCGGACGATTTAATGATAACGAACTTGAATTTAAAGATATAGAGCTTGGCCTTGACAACAGGTTGTCAGATTTTCATAAATTTTTCGTATTTTACTTCCAAATTCTCACAACTTTGAAGTGAAAGCAATATTCTACAACCAAAATAAAAAAATTCATTCCATTTCCTTTGTTTAGGCGTTAGTTTTAGTTTCAAACGACCATTATTTCTTCCCATGTATTTCTTATGGAAACTGTCTGATTACCTGGAGTCGAATTGAGTACAGTTGTGCCAACAAAAAATAGCCCATCCTTTGTGCAGGGGAGACTTTCAATATTGTACGATTTTTGAAATTTAGAAAATATTTAGCTTTAGAGTTATAGCGTGAAGTAGATTTTTGACCCCAACTGAGTACAAACTGGAGACAGCTAGGTGGATCAAAGGTAGCCTATGTCACAAGTCGGATGACAAATGACCACCACGCCAAAGTTCATCAAATTCGGTTGGATAGTTTTTGAGTGATGCTGTAGCATACAGACTGACATGAAAATTTCTAAAAGATGTTTAGGACTCGGGAACAACCTCAGTCCAGCAATACAACTCTTTTTTGAAATCGGATCAATGTACAGACACAACCCCGTCTGCAGATTTATTATATATATAGATTATTGTATGTCCAACAATATTGCTTACCTCAGAGTGGACAGCATCACAATCAATTCCAACTTGATTTGCTCCATCCTATAAATAGATAGATTTTTATAAATCTATCGTCACTCTTATGCACTAATTTGTGTAATATAAGCGATGTAAGACATACGATTTCAGTCACTTCAGCCTTTGTTGATAAACTATCGTAGTTTTCCTCCGGACGCTGAAAAATGATTAAACCGAAAAATATGGACTACATTAACATCATATGACATCAAGTCTCAAATTGATTATCATATATCCACGTAATAGTTACCTCGGGTTGAACAGTATCACACTCAGTTCCCATTTCACTTGCTCTGTCCTGTAAAAAGTCAGATTTTTATAAATCTCTTGTCACTTTCATACATTATTTTGGATTATATCAATGGTACTAGACATACCATTTCAGTATCTTCAGTCTTCATTACGAAACTATTGCTCTGAGCTTCATCCGGACACTAAAAAGCAATAACCAATTAAAAATTAACTACATCACAGATAAAATCAAGGAACGTGAATGATCAGGGATATTTACATAAATGAAATCAGATAGTTATCAGGAGCCAACTTACCGGTCTCGTTTCGTTTAACAATCTCATAATTTCAGCTTCAGCAGAACGGACGTTTCTTTTGCATGCGTCGAACTCTATCATTCTCCACATGCAAGGGGAGCAGATTTGAGACGGAAGACCATCATTCTCGAAGATCTACATCATAAAAATGTAATGTTTCATAAGAGAATAACAACAACAATGGCCGACAGTTTAGAGCAATGAAAATAAACTAGTTTTGATGATATATAACTTTCGAATTGTTAACACACCACCGCATAACCACCTAAACAAACACAATCCTCGTTGTATGTTACAGAGAAGTTATCGTACGTAAGATGTCAACGCTAATTCAACGGAAAAAAATAAAATAGAGCTAAAATTTAGTCTCTACATCACATTATTATAAAAATATAGGAAATAAATTCACACAAGTACCTTCATCTCGTAAATGAAATTAAGAATCCGATATAAAGGGTCTCCAGCAGCAGAATGCTGCGAGAATATGTTTGTGAGTGAAAATCCTTCCTTCAAACACAGCCTACAACAGTTGTCCAGCCTTATTTCGCCCATTTTCATGAGCTTCACTGTAAGAGTCACAACAAAAGAACTATGATGCAAAGAAGTAGCATTACCTTTGTCAATTCCAACGAATGTATACAAAACATCGTTATCATACTTACCGATGAAGCTAATAGTAATTTAAGAGAAGGGATTCAAATGCTGCTTCTGTTATTTATTAAAAAGGTAAAGTCCTAATGTGAAATTTTACCCTACTCTTAATTTACCTTATGACTATTCACAACGTAAGTCACTGTTTTCTAAACATTATCGTCTGTATAAAAGATGTATTTTGTCGCCTGTAAAATCGTCAATTGGTTTCGTCAGCCGCTTTTTACTTGTTTTTCCTTCTCGCCAATCACCAATAAGAATTGATTGCTCTGGGCGGGATTTATCTTCGAAGGCTTCGAAGTAAGTTCATGGAACAATAATATATTCAATCAAGACTGTGATAAGAGTAAATGAAAGATACATTGCTCTCTACCCTGTACCAAATAACATATTTTAATATTCCATCACTCAGATTATGCAGGAACATATCATTTATAACATAAAATACAAGTTTTTACGTTCAGGTGGAAAAAACTGGTCGTAGTTATCTCTGTAAACGGTGTAAAGACACAGCACGCACGCAATTGCGTGCACGTACTTCATTTCGGCCGGGAGTGCAGAGGATATGGAACCCCCATTATCCTTATGTCCTTATCATCTGCTCTCCTGTTCACGAATGGACGCAAGAAACTTTGGACCAGCTGATGATGGAGGGCTACCAGTATCGTATTTATAGTTACGGTATCCAGGTTTTCACGCTCTCGGTGAATTCACTTTTGTATTTTTTCTTCGCGTTGTCGTTAAAGAATATTAGCAAAATGTGTCCTGCGTATGATTCGGTTCTGTAGTAAGTACGTAATGAATCAAATTTGCTATGTCGCAACATTAAAATTACGAAGTCAAAATCGTTAATAACTTTAAACCGTTAGTCACCGTTACAAGACAATAATTTTCAGGCGTGTGGACCCTCAAAAGTAAAGTAAAGTCCTAATGTGAAATTTTACCCTACTCTTATTTTACCTTATGACTATTCACAACGTAAGTCACTGTTTTCCAAATATTATCGTCTGAATAAAGGATGTATTTTGTCGCCTGTAACATCGTCAATTGGTTTCCTCAGCTGCTTTTTTCTTGTTTATTCTTCTCGCCAATCACCAATAAGAATTGATTACCCTGGACGGTATTTTTCTTCGAAGTAAGGTCATGGGAACAGTAATATATTAATCCTTCTTCAATGGTTATACGCTATGACGCACAGTGGGCTGGAATCGAAAAAACCTGGACAAGGGGCTAAAAATGGTTTTCTTGAGTGTGGTTATTGAAACTTGGCATAGTTATTGCAAAATGACTGAATTTTATGTTCCCGCTCGTCGTATTTTAAAATTTTCAGGCGTCAAATAGATACAGGGCGTCAAACTTGAGAAATGTTCACGAAAACGGGAAGTTTCGGATTTTTCGGAAAAAAAGTTCCAGTTCGTTTATATATAGTTTCTTTTGAGAGAAGCTGTTGGAAAAAACAACACAGCAGTAATCTAGCATTACTCTTTGTCTTTCAATTCGCTGACTGATTCATGCTCTAAGATGATTCTTTGGTTATTTAGAGCAACAAAATGGCGGACACCTTTTTCTGACAAATTTCGAGATAAAGTAAGGAAATCAACTAGGTAAACAGCGATGGACTATCAAGTCTCTTATACCACATCAATCTACAAGGCTTCTAGATATGGAATCTGAAGAGACTGTTTCGTTTCACCTGCTACCCTGTGATTTCGGTGGACTTTTCCTAAGCGCTGCGCGGTCCGGCTGGGCGCTGTAGAATCCCCAAATCCGGTTTCGGTGTCTTTTTGGTTAGGTTGAGTCGCAAATTTTGCTTCTTTTATGTTTAATTCTGGCAAACCATATTAAAAACTTATTTTAATACACTTTAAGATATGAGTTTGAGACCATTAATTTAGATAATAAATGCGGAATTGAGAAATTTTGGCACATTAGAAACATTGGTCTATATTATATTTTTACCAGTAAAAATAACTCTGGCGAACTTTATATTTTCTATGCTGGTCAAAAATACTGTTAACAGATTGAGCAATCTTCTCATCTGCCAATTTAGCCGGTCCTTATTTTATGGGCCCTGAGTTAAGTACGGATTACGGCACTCTAGTGGAATGCCAACATCCGTACGCATCCGCCCCTTTGCTAGGGCTATTGGGCTCCTGCCTTCGGAGTTGTTAGGAAAGAGGAAATATTTTGGAAGTTTCAGTTTTAGTCTTTCTTTGAAGGCAAAAAGTTAGTTTCTTGTGCTTTTGGTTTTCAGATATCCTGCCACAGTATTTTGGCTTCATGAGACTCCACGAGATACAACGACGATCCGTTTGCCCTGGGGCTGTTATTTGGAAATCTCTAGCTGATCCATCACATAAAGTATGAGCAATATATTAAAATAAGAAAAATATGGTTAAATGGCGTCTAAATAAGATTTTTAGAAAATCTGATAATTTTTTACCAAGAGTGATAGGAATCTTAAATGTTTTTATGCCGAAAATTGCGCATCTAAGTGAATTTTGTAATTTTTATCATTCAACATGGAGAATTAAGCAACAGATCCTTATTTATTTCCGTTCTTTAAATAGTCTTTTACTTGACGTTTATTGAAACATAGAATTGTCTTTTGTGAAATGCATTTTCCCGAAATTACTTGATTAGTGATTCTTCAAGTAGTTATAAAAGAGAAGGAAACCAAATCAGTCTTGGATCGAAAGAATCATCTGCTGAATTTTTTGATTCGCAAGTTGAACTTGAAAGATTAAACTCTGATGTGAATGATTCTCTTAGGTACTGCCTTGCTCCATATCCAGAAGGGATTTCCGTTTCGGAAGAGACTTGCGAAGTGAATTTGAAATCTCTGCTAACACATACATCGTCAAGAATTGTAGCTTCAATATCAACAGTACAAGCCTCAAAGCGTAAAATCAAATGCGCTCTAACCTGCAAATATGGTTTCGATGGAAGCTCTGGCACTGTACTGTATAAGAAAGGATAGCAACAGGAGGGAAAATCATACGAGTTCTTATTCGTGAGATCTCTCGTTCCTCTCCGTTTAGTCAACGATAATACAGGTGACTAGCACTAATTCAGCGTTTGACTCAAACTTAAACTTAAAAGAAAGACAACTTTTATCTAGTCATTTCAATAATTTTGTTTATTATATTACATTAAGGTAAAATAATATGGTCAAATCCGCGGCCATCCTCAACATGTTTTGGCAGCCGATTCGCCTTCAATGGAAGAAGGAGACGAAGAGCATTCCGAAGATGGAATACATTTTCCATTTTTTCAAGCTACTGCTGGGATACTGCCTGTCTCTACGTAAATTTGTATCATTGGTACTATATCCCTCCAACAGAACATAAAGTATTAATTCATGGAACAGGAATATCAAAAGATGCGATTCTTCCGTTGAGAGAGCTATCAGAAGAAGCCATGCAAGCTAGAAACAAAGATATCAGGAGGTTTCGGGTAAGATTCGCGAGGAAACACTCGAGAATAGCCACTAATGATGATTTAATAAAAAGGCTGCTGGTAACATCAGATGCCAGGTTTACTATGTAAGGCACATTGAAATCCAAGAAGAAAAGGATCCTAACAACAGAGTTAAGAAATCTCCTGATCATGGTCGACCGAGAGGGTGAGTTATTTGAATCCGAGGATTCAGATGAAGAACCTTCTGACGACTGAGCGGGAGGCACTTAATAAGGTAATGAAATACGTTAATTACAATTAATAATTGAGATTTCAGCAGCCATTCCGACAATTAAGGTAATATATGTAAAAGTCACAAGAATATTAACAATTTTAAGAGTTTTTATACGTATTAAACTAACTAACAAACAATTTCCCTAATGTGCCAAAATTTCTCAATTCCGCATTTATTATCTAAATTAATGGTCTCAAACTCATATCTTAAAGTGTATTAAAATAAGTTTTTAATATGGTTTGCCAGAATTAAACATAAAAGAAGCAAAATTTGCGACTCAACCTAACCAAAAAGACACCGAAACCGGATTTGGGGATTCTACAGCGCCCAGCCGGACCGCGCAGCGCTTAGGAAAAGTCCACCGAAATCACAGGGTAGCAGGTGAAACGAAACAGTCTCTTCAGATTCCATATCTAGAAGCCTTGTAGATTGATGTGGTATAAGAGACTTGATAGTCCATCGCTGTTTACCTAGTTGATTTCCTTACTTTATCTCGAAATTTGTCAGAAAAAGGTGTCCGCCATTTTGTTGCTCTAAATAACCAAAGAATCATCTTAGAGCATGAATCAGTCAGCGAATTGAAAGACAAAGAGTAATGCTAGATTACTGCTGTGTTGTTTTTTCCAACAGCTTCTCTCAAAAGAAACTATATATAAACGAACTGGAACTTTTTTTCCGAAAAATCCGAAACTTCCCGTTTTCGTGAACATTTCTCAAGTTTGACGCCCTGTATCTATTTGACGCCTGAAAATTTTAAAATACGACGAGCGGGAACATAAAATTCAGTCATTTTGCAATAACTATGCCAAGTTTCAATAACCACACTCAAGAAAACCATTTTTAGCCCCTTGTCCAGGTTTTTTCGATTCTAGCCCACTGTGTGACGGCGCGAAAGTTAAAGAAAGCGCTCTCACGAATATATAGATAGTCGCTGCTTTCACCCTTTGTCGTCTGTATGACGCTTACCCTGCAACGACGTCGCTCTTACCTTTTCTCACAGTTACATAATCGGGGTGGAGGATTATTAAATAATTTCTAACTTTTAATAGAAATCCCAAGCAAAAATTGTCAATTGAAAACAAGAATAATTAAGGCAAGATTTTTATACTTCAATTCTGAAAATATTGAAATGTTTAAGAATATTTATGGTACTAAATCTCATTTTCTAACATTCCAAGAATTTTATTTCTCTTCCCAATGATAGCAAGCAATACAGATACCTCAGTTGTTGTTGTAGTTGTTTAGCTTATATCATGTTTTATTTATAAAATATTTACTTTTAGATTTATAGGATAAAAACTAGTTTTGTTGATACATAGTACTTTCTGATATTGATGTTTAAAGGTTTAATGAGTATTTCACAGTTTTAGTAATGAATCTTTGCTTGAGAATTATAAGGAAATTAATTTTTTTTTAGGTTCACATTAAAGAAGACATAGAAACTTCTTTGCTTTAAAATGGTGGACACCTGTCCGACTGTTTAACTCATGGCCTTTGTTTATAAAAAAGTAGTAACTGAATATCAGAGTTATGCAACCACACCATACACGTGCATTCCTATACCGTAGAAGATCGTTTATCCTACCTTTCAGGACCGAGGTCAGTTTGCATAAAGAATATGTTCAGATAATAGGTATTTTGACCTGAATGAGAAAAAGGAACTGAAAAAAAGGCTTTGATGGGTTACAGTACGAAATAAGTGACGATAATGCACATAAATATTATTGAAAACTTTTTTTAAAGAAAACTACCTTTAAATAAGATTTATTACGTGTAAATATATACACTAATATTATTGAAAACTTTTTTTAAAGAAAACTACCTTTAAATAAGATTTATTACGTGTAAATATAGCAATAAAAGGCAAGAAAAAGCAAATACAGAGGATAAGAAAATATTCATTAACAAGTAACAAACATATGAAAATGTGAAGACGTTACAAAATGAAAACGAGTGTAGGAAGCTGACGATAAACATGTTATCTTCAAGCATTCAGATTCCCTAGTCAAATTACATCAGAAGAAAGAAAATGCCAACAAAAATTGCAGGAAATTAATAATCTTGAGCCCCTCCTCTGGCTCTTCTCTTGATCGTGACCTCAAAGTTGACTTGAGGCTCGTCAGCTGAGCCAACGGAGGCTAGGCCATTGGTTGGCCATACATCAAACCAACCTGAAAAAAGGCAAAGATTGAAATGGTTATAGCTTTCATATGTCATTTTTAGCATGTTCCATTTCATTCTCTGATGAATGGATTGTTTTCATTTGTCATGTGGTACAGGATAAAGAAAAATGTATCTCTCATTTTCTTGTGTCCCAGTCTTGATCATGGCTGTGAAGAAATTAAAGCTACCGAGGTATGAGTGAATAATTGCTCTTATTTCAATCTCTCCTTATGGACTGACAAGAAAAGTGTTACTCTTTGTGCTTAACTTGCGTGGACATGCTCCGCTAATATCATTCTGGGTCAGTGAGGAAAGCTATGGCAAACTACCTCAACTCCTCATCCTGCCTAGTGAACCTCATTCCTCTCTGCAAGCTCTTAGTAGCTTATGCCAGAGGGGATGAGGTACCAACCGGCCTCCAGGCTATTTCCTAAGCAAATTTGATTTTTTAAATGTTTTATCTTATGTTTTCTGTAAAATTTATTATTTCCTCATATTGTATTACCGCAGTTTTTCCTGTTTTTGAGTTGATTTTATTATTTATTGGTGTATTTCCCCATCAAAAATGACACAACTAAAATAAATGTTTAAGTTTCAGTATACGCATCCCAGTTCCATTGTATAAATAAGAAAAAACTTTTTCCAAATTCAAAATTTTAAGATGATGAAAATTTTTTACTATGATCACATGTTTACCCGAAAAAATTTTGAATGTATTTTAAAATATTTGGGTCTCCAACATAAAGATTGATTTTCTTGGTCAAAAACAAAGATTTTAATTTATTAACAGTATAAAAAAATTATATCTATCATCTAACATTTACCCCTTTTCAAAACCATGTACAATTCCTTTAAACAAAATAATCAAAAATAATCGAATGGATGGGCTGAAATTTGAAAAATATGTGTATTTGAAAAAATATGCTTTTCATGTAGATTTTGGGAGGTGTAAATGATACAATAAAGATATATAATTTTGTTAATACTGTTAATTAAAATTCTAAACTTTATATTGAAAAATAAAAAGTTTAGAATGTGAATTAACAGTATAAAAAAATTAAATCTCTCGAGTAGCATTTGAGCATCTGGGATTAAAGTAAAATTATCTTTTTTTGCAAAATTTAATTCTTCATTTTTGACAATTTCATTTACTTCTAGTTTACTTTCTCATTTAGAAATTTCTTAAAACCACAAAAACAATACAATATATTTTTTTACATTGAAAACTAAACATTATTGTGCTTGAAAACCAAAATTCACTTTGTATTAATGTTTAAAAAAAATCAAAAATCTTCGTTTTTGACAAAAAAAATCAAACTTTATGCCCGTTGAGGGAGACCTAAAAATTTTTTGATACGACTAAAAATTTTTTGGGTAAATATGTAACCATATCTATTATATATAGATGCTTCTCCGGATTCATTCATATAGATAGATAGATAGGATACTAATTCACAGGCTAAACCACAAGCGTCATTGACTTGAAATTTTTACAACGTATTGGCCATAACGTGTAACCGCCAGAAAAAATGCGATTTTTAACCTCAGTGTCATGGGTTTGATTCCATAGGACCTCAAACTCCCGATTTTCACCTATTTGAATGCATTGCTTTGATTTTCAGGTATCAAAAAAAAAATACTTCCCGGATGGTTAGAGAATCGAAAGTCAAGGAGCCTATATATATGGTCATGATCTATTGAAAATATTAATGACTTTTACAGAAAATATCCTTGGTTCGATGCTAGGATGATGCAAAAATCAGTCATTTAAAATACATTGAGGTACTTTTTTATTTTGATGCACTTATCAAAATGATAGGAAGTTATTGCTTTGCTAAAAGATGTATATTAAGAATTGGTTTTAGATAAAAAATAAGATAAGACCATAATGTTCCTGGGTTCGATGCCGGGGACATTAAAATTTCTCTCATAAGGAATATAAGGGAAAAGTAGGAGGTCATTTGAGGCAGTTGCAGCCAATTTTTCTAGTTGAATTTTCACACATAGTTAAAAATTGCAATCTTCTGTTGTGCTGCATAGAAAGTATTACCAGAAAGACCAGGATTTGAAACCAGGCGGTAAATATATCCCTCATTTAAAATACATTTAGTTAGTTTTCATTATTTATTTTGATGTACTTATCGAAATAATAGGAAGTTCTTGCTTTGCTTGAAGATGTATATTAAAGCTTGGCTTGAGACCAAATATTAGATAAGACATGGCTGTTCCTGGGTTCGATGCCAGAGCACATTAATATTTCTCACATAAGGAATATATGTGAAAAGTAGTTTGTCGTTTGAGGCAGTTGCAGCCAATATTTCTGTTTGAATTTTCACACGTTGCTAGAGATGGTGATCTTCTATTGTGCTGCATTGTAAGTTTATCAGGAAGACCTGGGTTCAATGCCAAACGATAAAATTGCAGCGAATTTTAAGAATATTTTCAATCCTTTTTTTTCTTTTGAGGACCGTCCCGATATGATACCGATATGAAGTTATTGTTGTTGATCTGCTTGCAGTATGCAAGCTAAATTTTACTCGTATGTATATATATGAATGAATCTGGAGAAGCATCTATGTATAATAGATATATATAAAGCAAAATCCATCCATCCGTCTGTCTGTCCACTCTATCTAAAAAACTATTTTTGTCGACCTATGAGACAAACTGCATTGTATCTCTAATAAACTGAAAGCCCCATGAAAACTATTCTCATCTCAATGAAGACTTGATACTCAGGACTCCATAATAAGTTTCCATAAGGAATACAGGTTTGTTTTGTTTACTTTGCAGTCTTTGTTACTTTGACAGATTTAAATAGGAAATAATGGTCCTACAAAGTCTTGAAAAGTACCAAAAGGAAGTAAATGAAATAAAGAATAACAAAATTGTCATAACAGTTGCGCAGCCAGGATTTGCCAATGGGGGGGTTCCAAGGCAACTGATAAAACAAAACAAATGCCTACCTTACAGGGGCTAGTATATTCATGCCTGCTACTTACTAAAATAAATGTCAATTCTTTCAAAAACTGAATACATTGAAAAGTAAAGGAGTTCAACTTATATGTAGCCAACTAATTACACTTTCCAAGATAGTAATTCACAATTGTAGGCTTATCATTAGTGTTGTTTGGATTTCTAGTTTGGATACGTCCAATATCTAATAAAAACTCATTTTTACTTTCTCCCTACACATAGTATAGAGAAAGTATTGTAATCGCAAAAAAACTCGACCTCCAGATTTTGACGGAAATAGATGTTTTGGGACCCATAGAGATCATTTTCAATTTTCCCGAACATGTCTGTCTGTGTGTATGTGAGTCTGTCTATGGTAGAAAAGTTTGTGTGCGCTCTATCTTAAAAAGCAATTATCCGATCATTTCCAAACTTCATATTTAGTATAATCCTAACAATACCAACAGTTGATTAGTTTTTGGTGAATATCTCTTTACCGGAAGTTCCGGTTAAACCGGAACAAAGGTTTGTTTCTTTAATATCTCCGTCAAAATGCAATTTAGGTATATACAATCATGCACAAAAGTTATAGAGTATGTATTTTACTATAACTTCTGTATAAAACATGTCTTCGTAACACTGATTGTTTAGGAGTTATTCTTGAATAATGGTTAACCGGAAGTTGTTGTTTATCCAAAAATGGAAGTTTTTCATACATATCTCTCTCAGAATGCAATGTAGGTATATACAATTACATACAAAAGTTATAGATAATGTACTTTACTACAACTTTTGTATGAAACCTTTTTTCGTACCACTGATTGTTTAGGAGTTATTCTTGAATAATAGTTATCCGGAAGTTGTTGTTTATCCAGAAATGAAAGTTTTTCATACATATCTCTGTCAGAATGCAATGTAGGTATATACAATTATGTACCAAAGTTATAGATAATGTATTTTACTACAACTTTTGTATGAAAAATTGTCCTGTAACACTCATTGTTTCGGAATTTATTATATATTACCGGCATAGGCTTCTGTTTTCAATAAATATGGAGAAATTCATGTGTTGGCCACATCAGATCTTTTCTATGCGGAAGTGTTTTAGTGTTGTAGACATAAAATTCCCGAATCTTCGAGAGTTCTTTCTTCCAAGGGGTTGCCTAGCATGAGGAGGAAAAAAATTAGTTACGACTATTTGGCAAGCGATATAAATCGTAACATCCACTCATTAGATCCCCCACATTGGCATGCCCATGCTTATTTGAATAGCCTTCGTCATTAGACTATATCATCAGCAGAATTTGGAATGTAATTGAAATTTTGCCTGCCCATAAAACACCATCAATGTATAAAAGTAATGATATGAAGTATACATAAAGCTTATTGTTCAAGGTTTATATGCGCCGAACTAGAATTTCGCTACAGGAATCTAAAGTATATTAGATATGATAACTAAGATATTTTATCAAAAAGAGAAACTTTCAATTCAGTAAATATCTAAACTCAAAAATAATGTTAAAGAGTTCTCAAAAACTATGATTTTTGTTTCAAAACCAAGAATGAAAAATCTTAAATGAGAAAATCACAAAATCACAGAAAAAGTTTCCATGGATTGCTCAGAATCTCCACTTTAGTCGTGTAATCAATCTAGGACATTAAAATGAAGAATAAAATCTAATGTAAAGGAAGGGTAAAGGGTAAATTGCACATAAGGGCCTGCACCCAGGAAAAATCCCAAGGAAAAACTGACTTGAAAATAGTCTGCCTGGGCTGGGAATCGAACCCGGGACTATCCTCTATCCAGGAGGCTGCCTAAACCACTACGCTACTGAGACAGATCCCGGCCCAGGCAGACTTTTTTCAAGTCCGTTTTTCCTTGGGAAAATCTAATCTGTTAAAAATCATTTCTTCATTCTTTTTCCATTATTGCAGGAATAATAGAATGTGCTCGTGTCCATCAATGTACATCTGAGAATAGTTTGAGAATTCCGATTTTTATCTATTATGAAATGAATAATCCCTTATCCAAGCCAGTTGACTGACTTGAGTGTGACTGGTCAGCTCCACTGCACGAATCATTCACTCAAATTTCTTAGGAGTGACTTCATCCGTTGCTTTTAAAATACCTCCTCTTCTAAGAAACAAAAAATTGTTTATATCAGAATAAATTTTTTGGTAGGCATACAATTAAGCCTGACTTCGTTCTTTATGTATTAGCTAAGTATTCAACCAAATACGTCACATGCCGAACATTAAAAATTGGACTGCTTTAAAAAATACAGTAGACTCTTACTTATAGTTGATATCATAATTGAATTTGCAGAATTAAAGTTACATACCAAGGTGAAAAAAATGAAGAAGTTAATTTACAATTATTTAGACTTAGTAATAGTTAGGTAGTTTGACCAGTAGAGAGCTGACGCAAACCCAATCTTACGCACTGAGTGTTCTAAGAAAACAAACATTTTCCATGGATTGAAATTTTCAACGTGCATTGCATGACCACGTGGTTGACAGGATAAGTCATGAGATTCATGGGATTCTATCATCAGAGAAAAGTTTAGCTACATCCAAAAGAAAGCTAAAGAATTTAAGTCACAGTTTTAACAGTTTATCAAATTTATTTTAAGTCACAGTTTCAATAAATTTGTGCATAACATACGCCTACAATACCTTTTTACCTACAATTTATTTGCAAAATGACCGGTTTCGGCACAGATCGGCAATCTTCAGGTAAGGAAGTTACATACAAGAAAGCTTATATAGGGGAAAAATTAAGGGGTATAAGGTGGGTGTAAAGGAACAAAGCAATATGAAAGGGTAGGGAGAAGGGGGGAGGTGGAAAGGAAGGGTTAGGTCTTGTGAGAACTATCCAGGGGGTAAAGCTTTTTGGGAGAGTACAAAGAAGTAAGGGAGAGTAAGATACTGGAACTATTTCGTTAACTACGTTCTGGGAAGCAATTTTAGACGTTAAAATTTCTCTCTGCTCCAAGAAATTCATTTTGGGACCTTTTCGAAGGATATGCAGAATTTCAGGAATGAAAGATGAGGAATGGTGTGAATCATTTAGGTGCTGAGCAAAGTGAGAGGCGGGAGTATTACGAGGGTCATCCGGAATGTAGTACCCGTTAGTGCCACATGAAGTGCTGACGACGTGAGTAGCCGCTGGACAAGGTCAGATAGCTTCAGTGGTTTGTCTGCCTTCTCTGAGCCAAGTTGCGTGACGCTAGCATTGCCTGTGTTGTTTCTGTGATTGTTTACAATGTTTAAAAAAATTGAGAACGCCGCCAGTTGTGAAGTGAGGGCAGTGATTAAATTCCTCAATGCAAGAAACGTTGGCCCATGTGATATTCATCGCCAATTAAAGGAGGTGTATGGAGACAATGTAATGGACGAGTCGTCTGTTCGGCGGTGGTGTCGTAAGTTCAACATGGGGAGGGGGAACACACACGACGATGAGCGTTCGGGGAGACCGTCTGTCATTACAGACCAACTGGTGAGCTCAGTTGACGAATTCGTGAGGAACGATCGGCGCGTCACAATTGATGACATCTGTGAGCTTTTGGCGGGGAAAAGATTTGACAGCGATGAAGAACTTAAAGAAGGAGTGACCCTGTATCTCAATGAGCTGGCGGCGGAGAACTATGCAGCAGGAATACAGAAACTTGTCACACGTTATGACAAATGCCTTAATTTGCTTGGAGATTATGTTGAGAAGTAGTTTAAAGTATCCTCTTTCAAATAAAATTTTTTATGTTTGTTAATATTTACTTTTGTGTCTTTATTTCACGAACGGGCACTACTTTCCGGATGACCCTCGTATTTATTATATAACTAATTTTTCCCCTATATAAGTTTTCTTGTATGTAACTTCCTTACCTGAAGATGGCCGATCTGTGCCGAAACCGGTCATTTTGCAAATAAATCTGTGGAAAAAAGTATTTGTTAAACCTTATTCTTAACATCCTCTAAAGTCAGTATATTTTCTATCATCACGAGTAAAGAAGACTCTACTGTGTAGACCAGGAATAACCTGCCCTCTGATAAAAGCCCTAAAATAAGACAATCCTAATTTAAGTATCTAATAATGATAATTTCACTAAAAACCACTTAGCCATTAACTTGTGACAATTTTTACAATAATCTCGCGCCGAAGTGACGTCCTGGCTGGAGTGGCTCGAGTGGCGTGGCTTGTGGTGACTTGGGTGATGAAGGGTGACGCCTCGAGCTATTAGCGGACTGTGAAAAGAATTTTTGGGTGTCCATCTGTACCTTAAGAAATTCCAACTAAACTCTCCTTCGAACTGTTCACTGTGAATTTCTCAAAGGCATTACTCACGAGCCTAGCTTTGCATCCACACCCTTAAATCAGTCACAAGCAGAAGATTTAACTGAGCGTTCTATCAATCTGTTTGTCTCTCATAGGTAATCTTAATCTCTGTTTCAAGGTGTGAGTTTTGAATTACTTCTCGAATGTTCTCTTGTATTTTTGCGGGAATAAACAAACCAGCACTTTCGAATTATTCTCTTGAGAATCTTATCTTGCGGTGTGAGACATGTAACAAAAGAATAAACTTAAGAAGTGCTTGCATTGAACATTTTGTGCAAAACACTCCTATCTTAGCATCCCATTGATATCGATGTCTGCTCTAGGCATACTCTGCTACCCAAAACATCAATTTACCTGATATCGGAGCCATATTTACAGGTATGAGAAGCTTTCGCTGAATCTATCAAGCAAACACATGACTAGAAGTGGTTCTCTAAGACTTGCTTGATGATTGGGGTTTTGTTCTCTTCAGCAGAAAAAAAAGCACTGAGCTAGTCAGAGGACTTGACTATTGGGGGGGGGGGGGGTTGAACCCCTAAACCCCCCGCCTATGTAGTAACATACACTTTTTGAATCTGTGACAAATGACAAAATCTTGCCAACAAGAACCACAAACACGTTAATATAGACTTGTGGCGTTCATCTCCTTGCTTAGAAGGATTTAGAGAACAATAGATATAATTATTTATAGCTAACTCTCTGGATATACCTCTATACTTATACGAGATACAAATTCTAATGATTTACAATGAATATCATTAACTTTAAATTTTTATTAAGTACTAGCTGCAGTATGTAAAAAAAACACTTATCTTTGTACTTATAAGCAACATTAAATTACTATTATTCCATCAGTTGATGGTTTTTAAAAAGATTTCTAGATGCAGAGAAGAGTTTATTATTTTCAGTTTTTAGGGCTTTGAATTATAATCACACTCTACTCAAGTTCCTTTGAAATAGCGTTAATTTAATAAATTAATCAAATCGTACAAATATCTGCAGGAAAATATTTAAAAAATCGGAGACAAAAGTAATTTGGCTTGAAAAGAGAAAGTGGTTGAATAACTGTCCTTCCAGTGTTAAAGAAGTTAGGTTTGAATGGAGAGTTAACTTTGGCAATATGTACCTTCCTGTCTGATCGGATTTGTGGTCTGTTAGTCCTCTTTCCGGCTCTTGCTCCTCTACAACTTCCCGCTCCCTTCTGCACCCCTCCGAGGGAGCTCCTTAACAGCTCAGCTCCACTTGAAATCAGATCTAAAACAACAACGCCCATCTCGTCAGTTCCTCGTCTTTAATTGGTGTATAATTCCTCTGAGACCATTGTGAATTTTAGTTGATTTTAGAATAATATGAATGACGTTAAAAGACAAACTGCAATCTTTACGTTTCTTACCACTTTCTTGCTATGAGTACATCTACTTTCTTAATACTGTATTGGTAAACCTCTATTATTTGAAAAAGTATGTAAAAAGTATAAATGGAATGCAAATCGAAAATTGTATTACGTTTACTAAACCAAACCTTAATGTTTATAAAAATATTGTACAGAAGGTTAGCACATGAAATTCAAGGCGTAACCAACTGTAACTTAATTCTAAAAATGGCAAGAAATTGGCTGTTGGATCATGAAGAAATTGATATACTTTTTCTTTAAATTTTTGAAAGACTATTTGTTCATTAACCTACTTTTAAAATTTTTGTTTCCTTCTCTTTATTTTTTCCTCAATTTTTGTTGTATAGCCTTTCCTTTGTATAAATATGTCATTTCATTTTTCTTATATTTGTATTATGGTATTGTAATATTATCATAATAACACACGTCAGTATTCTAAGATAAATGAGTGCATTAATGTATTTCTATGGTTTGTAAACACAAAATGTATAGTTAACACCTAACGCTCTAGTATCTGTTAAAAGTACTCTATATGCCGGCGTATAAGTCGACCTATGAAGCCTAATAAAATTCTCTCAAAAACAAGAGGTCGACTTATGCACCAAACATAAACTTTAACACGACGGAAGGGTAAATAAGTGAAACTGCCTCCTTAACACTTGTTGCACACAAAATCTTGCGACTTACCGCAAAAATTTCTTACTGAAACTAATTTTTGACATAGATACCACATAAAACGAATTTCATCACGAAATGCAATTATGGTCGAAAGTATGCTACGACATGTTTTCATAATAAAAGAGTTAAATTAATGAACCATTTTCATATCTTTAAAATAAATCATACGCATATTTATTCTTCCAAAATTGTATTAATTCACTAAATACAATTATTATTATTATTATTAGGGTCTTTATTACAGGCAAGATTGAGACTAAAAAGTCTCCTCTTTCATCTAACCTGTCGTTTAGTTGTTACATTATTATAAGTATATTACATGTATCAATGAAACTTAGAGGAAAATATAAGAAAATGTGAGAAGGGATTGCGGATGTAAAAAAAAACCTAAGAAAAGCTTAGGAAAAAACATCCACTGCAGGGAAACACCCACAAAGAAGGGGCGTGGAAAACCTGCGCAAACCTACCGATAGCAAAAACTACAAGACATTAAAGAAAACAATGTTACATATAACCTGGAAAATTACAAGAAGTGTTAGAGACATATTATCAAGACAAATAATGAAAGTTAATAACAAATGAAATGCAGAGAATACAGTAAGTAGACACATACACTTGTGATAAAAAATATGACTGAACTAGAAAAAAGCAAAATAAAACACAATCAATACAAAAATAACGCTCTACGATAATTATATTAAGAGAGTTAACATCATGATTTAGGCGTAAACAATAATCTAAAGTTAGTTAATATTATGGAAATAAAAAATAGTAAAAAAAAGAAAAGGTTATACTGGATGTAAACTGTAGTACCAATAATGAACAAAATATTCCAAAGTAAAGAAAGAAGTTTGAAGTGTTGTTCCGAGCAGCATGAAAAAATCAGGAAAACTGAACTTGACTTATGGTAAAATGTAAAATGCTATGATGGAGATAATTAGCATTATTGATTCTCTAGAATCTATATTCTCTAAACTCAAGAAGGATTAAAGCTGTTAATTTGATTTTATCCATCGATTTGTGAATATCATCAGTTATTTTTACTAGGGCTGTTGTGGTGCTATGCGACTTCCGAAAGCCTGATTGTGTACTACTGAGGATCGATTTTTTTTTTAAATATTCTGTAATTTGCCGATGCGCTGATTTCTCGAGAGCTTTTGATAAAACCGGAAGGAAACTGATAGGTCTAAATTCATCAATATTCAACTTGGAGCTCTTCAAAATTGGTTTAATTAGTGCTCTTTTCCATGGCTTTGGAATTACTACTAATAAACGATAGGTTGAAAATATTTGCTATAATATGTTGCAATTAAGGATATAGTTTGCCAATGATAGTGATTGGAATACCGTCAGCACCTTCTGCTTTAGATTTGATGCTTATTAAGGTATTGTATACCTCAAGTTGAGTGACGTCCTTAAAAGTAAATTCCGATTGGATGGTAGAGCGATTAACTTGCCTGTTTAGATTTTTTAATACGCGATATTTATGGTTCGGATCGATCATTGTTGGAGGAAAGGAAACTTTATGGTTAAGGGAGTCAAGGGAAATATTTCTTATCGAAGGAGGCTCCTTAGATTAACCAATTCCCAGATTACGTAAGTTTTTCCACAAAGCAGCGGAAGTTTTATTGCCATTCGATATTGAATAATCATATTTAATTTTGGCGTTTCTGATGATTTGTTTCTGTATTTCTTATACTTATTGAAAATTAACTGATCTTTAGTGCGTTTAAATTCTCGGAATATGAAGTCACGCTCATTCCGCTTGTGAAGACAACATTGTGGCCGAAGGTAAAAATGTAAACCCCTACAAACTTATTATCAGCAAGTCAAATATATTTAGAAAATAAATTTGACGCATAATTATTCTTCGCAAATTATATTCATTGCTTCACAAGTATTTTTATTTTACAGAAATTTAATATATATTTCAAAGTTTTCTTTTTACAAATGCAGATCAATAAGAACAGTGTGGTTTGTTTTTGTTTATATAAGAGACAAGCAACAAGCATCATGAATCTTCATGATATCAACTGAAGAAAACAGATTTATAGAACAATTATTTGATCAATCCTTACCTTTCATCGACTTTGGAAGAAGTTTCAGCAATTCTGAAAGATAGATTATTATTTATAGCAACTGCTGTTTGCTGAAGTCCCATAACCTGTGTACGTTAAACTTTTTGCATTGAAAATAAATTAACATCTAGCAAAATATTGCTGCGCTTAGTCTAATAATGTAGTATTTGTAGGGGTTGATGCAAGTTATTTGACTGCCCATTATGGGCAGCATGCAATTTCAAATTATAAATACAGTAGAACCCCGTTAATCCGGACACTCGCTAATCCGGAACCCTCGGTAATCCGGACGGTCCATTGAGAGTTATGCAAACCCGCAACTTCTTCTTGTGAACATATAAACACACATATTACATAGTAACAAGAAACGAGAGATGGACAGACTATTTGAAAAAGTTGTCCATTGGCTGCAATGATGTGATGGAGAGCGAAGTATTTCGTTTATTGTGATAACACATCTAAGTTGTGATAGTTTTCGGAGACAGCATTTTTCCATTAGAGGAATGCTTAATATGTGCGAGACAAAACAATTTCGAAAGACAATAAATTTTCAGTTGCAGCAGGGAATCACTTCTCAAAACATCACTTTCATTAAAAAGCTATGAGAGAAGAGGAGTAAAAAAACAATCCTTTCCTTTGATAGACGTCCAATGAGGATGACCATGCATGGGCTTGATTTAAAAATAAGAACGGTCGTGCAAAAGAAAATAACTGACTTTTTCGCTCGCTGATAATATTCATTCACTTTATATGCTGTAATACCTTATGTAATATATACATGCACTATCTGTACAATATAATTTTTGAGAAAAAATGTTTTTTGAGTTATTTTTTGAAAACCTCGCTAATCTGTAAACCCCGCTAATCCAGACGCCTATGTGCCTGAATTCGTCCGGATTACCGGGGTTCTACTGCAATATATATTGTTATTGAATGCAAGCATATTTAAGAAATTTAGAATTCTAAAAGAATTTAAGCTCTTCTTTCTCCTATTGCAGAACTTATTTCCTAAACAAATGTAAAGAGGCAGTCAAAAAATAAATGGAATTGCTCAAGGAATTTTTTTGTCCAAAGGTTCAGAAGAAAAGAAAAAATTATTTCCCGATTTGAAACAAAAAAAATGTATGTAAAAGGTGTACCATGAAATAATTTCTGTTGTCCAGACTGGGTGAGCAAGGACATAGATCAAATAAATATCTTTTTATAAAATAATTCACTTAATCATTAATATAAAAACTAAATGTCGTACTATTAAGAATAACTACAAGAAGTCGACCTTTGAGAAGTAATAAACGGGTGGAAATAACTATGCAAAATTCCACTTTAGAAGTTTTTTAATACCGCGACCAGTTTCGGACGTTAGTCCATTATCAAGCGATGAGTACAGTTTTTGTACTTTGTGTATATATATGTGTACTCCTGTATTACTCATCGCTTGATAATGGACTAATGTCCGAAACCGGTCGCGGTATTAAAAATCTTTACAAAGTAGAATTTTGCATAGTTATTTCCACCCATTTATTAGGATGGAGTTCCACACAGTTAAAGCTTCCTTGATTGACTTTGTGAAGTACTTAAAATGTTCTCGTAATATAAAATATTGAATAACAACCATCCCTTAGAACTGGTAGAATTTTCTCTTAGCATAGCCTCTTCTTTTGGAATTGGGCAACTTGTTGGAATCATGTGTTGCCAAATATGTTACATCCAGCATTTTGTTTAAATATTGATCAATTTTGTTGTTTCTGAAATTTACATATAAAATAAAGAACTAAGAAATATCCAACACACAGTATTACAAGAAATCAACAAGAAGAAACTTCCTCTTTAACAAATTTATTGGAATTGTTTAGCACATAAACATATATCACTATAAGGAAAAATCATTTAAAAAGAGTTAAAAACTACCCACACTGAGAATCAGTCAGCAGAAAAACAGTTTCTTTCATAAGTTATTAGCTATACAATCAATATTAATTTAATTAAACAATAATTGATGATAAAAAGATAAGTATATTTTAAGCAAATTTTCCTCAACTTTTACCTTACACAACCTTGCTAACTTTTTTCCTCTTCAGACTTTTGAATTCAAACCAAAAAATATGATTTCAACAATGATATAGAGAGGCGCTTAATATCTCATAGCTACGAGGCATGTCCAGAAAGTAAGTGTACTGAGGCTCTCAGGGCCGGAGTGATTTTTTTTGAAGTGTTGGTTTCTCTGCTATGTATCCTGATTCCTCCTCTCCACAACAAGACTGGTGTAATGTCAGTACGTTGAGAGCTGTCGACGCGATAATACGTTTCGTGAAAAATGTCAACCCAATCTCCCACCAAGTCCAAAATACGCGGCGTCATCCGTTACCTTGTTTGGAAAACCTCCACTTGAGGTTTATAATGAGGTAAAAACTGCATATGGTGATAAAGCTATGAATCTTACTAGCGTGTTCAAGTGGTGTCGAGAGTTTAAAAACGGTCGTACGTCTATGCATGATGATCAGAGGAGCGGAATACATATGCGACTGACGAAATTGTGGAAAAAACAGAAAATGCGCTCCGTGACGATCACAGATTGACTGTGGATGAACTTTCTGCGATGTTTCCACAAATCTCCAGATCTCTGCTGCACAAAACCATCGCAGAAACCCTCGGATATCGGAAACTGTATGTGAGGTGGGTCCCAAAACAGCTGACAGACCAACACCAGTTGAATCGAGTAGAAGTCGGGCTACGCGAAGGAACTGCTCGCCTTGTTTAAATGGGATGTCCTGAACCATCCCGCATATTCCCCTGACCTAGCACCTTCAGATTACTATCTCTTTACCTCCCAGAAGCTGCGCAAGGGTGGAAAAAGGTTTTCAACCGACGAGGAGGTGAAGGGGGAGGTGGAGAAGTGGATGAGGGGTTTGGCAGGGCCACAGGGGTAGCAAATCCTATCTCCCTCTGGCGACCAAAAGTGAAGCCAGGGGTAAAGCGGCAAATTGCCCATTTCGCCATGCTGGTGAGAACTTTTCGTACCTCCCTATGCTAATACATTGTTTTTTCGTGATTTTGCGGCTTTGATACAGAGTTATCAAGGTTTGATTGAGTAAGTCAAACGTTTTGGAACACAAATTGTAGTTTGAGCAATGTGTAACACGAAGTAATTTTGTTATTTTCGCGTTTCTAAAGGTTTAATAGGTAAATAAGCTGGGGCATGTTTCTGCCGTCAATATGACCAATTGCAGTGCATTTGGCTGTAAGAACAGATTCGTCATTTTGACAACTTTTACTGCATTGAGCCCCAATTATGAATTAGAATAAACATTTGCACAAGCGGAAAATCTCTAATTACCCTGATAAGCTATTATAATATATGATAGAGTAGCTTTATCTCATTGCGGTAAACGATTATTAAGGAATTTTTATGCCATACTTCGTATTGATCGATTAAAAACTAAGTCGGATTAATGCATTATAATATATATAAAATTAACATTATAATAATCAACGAGGTTTTAATACAGTTTGCAGAAGGTTGGCAGATGATTTGTTCTTTATATCGCACTAGCAGACGACACCGGCATCCGAGAAGTTTACATTGCAGGCATGTTTTATTTTCCATGATAAAAGAAATCAAGAGGACTCAGAGAAAAAAAATCGAACATGATCGTTAAGTAAAAGGTTCATTTAAACTATCTGAGTCCACTTCATAGGATAGACAAGCTCCTGAGTCCCGTATGAGAGGAAAATAAAACCCCAAAAATACATGTAGTTAAAGGGGAGCTGGCGAAAAGTTCTCACCAGTGCTCTGCGGGTTGCGTTTTTTTTTTTTTTTTTTTTGTTTTTTTTTTTTTTTTCTTCACTTTCCAGACGTTAGACTCGCCCTGTGGGCGGGGCACTACTTCAAGGCATCAAAAAATTAATACCCCGGTTTGCCATCTGCATTGAGAGGAATGGCGACTATGTCGAATAATATCTTACATATGAACTAATGTAACCAGGTTATTTTATTGTTCAAATGAAAATTTTTTGTAACCTTCAAAAATTCAGTACACTTACTTTCTGGACGAGCCTCGTACAATTGAATCATGGAAAAACCTAACAATTAAGGATCTTATTGTTTTCTCAAATGTAGTAATTCATGTACCGCCTTCTCACTGTTTCTCTTAAATTTTTTATCACAAATTTCACAGGAAAATGGTTTCTCTGAAGAATGAACACGCAAATGGTCGTTCAGATTACTCTTATCACCAAAACATTTGAAGCAGAATCTGCATTTAAAGGGCTTCTCTTTTGTGTGAATTTGTAAGTGTCTCCTTAGATTAAAATTGCTGTTATAACATTTTCCACAAGAGTTACATTTATATTTATTACTATGCAGATTGGAATGCTTCATTAACACACTTTTAGTACTAAAATTCTTTCCACATACTGCACAAGGATAAAGCTTTTTCTTGATTTCCTTTTCTCTCTTTCCAAAACTGATATCACCTCTTTGGTGTCTTAGCTTATGTACATACATCACAGTATACTGCTTAAATGTTTTATCACATATATTACAGCTAAAGGGTCTTTCATCGTAATGGACCCGTACATGGTCGCCCAATTTCCATTTCCTTTTAAAACTTTTTTTGCAAATATCACAAACAAACACACTCTTTCTCTTAGAAAGAGGAGCTTTTAAATGAGACAGTTCTGATTCTGTATCATCCAGTATACTTTTTGACAGGTCAGCAGATAATGATTCCTCTTCTGGTGCAACATCTCCTCTTAAATCATTCTCGGACATCCCCTTATCCCTGTTTTTGTCAGAGAAACCTTGAGTACTGAAAATGCTCTCTCCAGCAGATGAATTTCCAACACTTTCTTCTGAAGCCTCCAAAGTTATGAAACCTTTTATATCTGATGACCCAGTGGGCTGAAATGAAGAACAGTAGAAATCAGTACCAATTTGAAACAAGTTAAAGCATATTTTTTCTTAAAAATCAAAATAGTCTCAGCATTAGAGGAATTCAAAAGAAAAACGCTAATGAATGGTAATGAAAAAATCTGATGTGGCCAACAGATGACTTTCTCCATATTTATTGAAAACAGAAGCCTATGCCGGTAATATATAAATAATTCCAAAACAATGAGTGTTACGAAGAAATGTTTCAAACAAAAGTTGTAGTAAAATATATTATCTAAAACTTTTGTATGTAATTGTATACACCTACATTGCTTTTTGACAGAGATATGTATGAAAAACCTCCATTTCTGGATAAACAACAACTTCCAGTTAACCATTATTCAAGAATAAACCCTAAACAATCAGTGTTACGAAAACATGTTCCATACAAAAGTTGTAGTAAAATACATTATCAATAACTTTTGTATGTAATTGTATACACCTACATTGCTTTTTGACAGAGATATGTATGAAAAACCTCCATTTCTGGATAAACAACAACTTCCGGTTAACCATTATTCAAGAATAAACCCTAAACAATCAGTGTTACGAAAACATGTTCCATACAAAAGTTGTAGTAAAATACATTATCTATAACTTGTACATGTAATTGTATATACCTACATTGCATTCTGACGGAGATATTAAAGAAACAAACTTTTGTTCCGGTTTAACCGGAACTTCCGGTTTAGCGATATTCACCAAAAACTAATCAACTTTTGGCAATGTTAGCATTATACTAAATATGAAGTTTGGAAATGATTGGATAATTAATTTTTAAGATAGAGCGCACACAAACTTTTTTACCACAGACAGACACACAGACAGACATGTTTGGGAAAATAGCTAAAACGAGCTCTATGGGCCCCAAAACATTTATTTCCGTCGAAATCTGGAGGTCGAATTTTTTGTGAATACAATACTTTCTCTATACTACGTATAGAGAGAAAGTAAAAATTGAGAAACTCAAGGCATAACAGACATCCATAGACAAGGAGTCATAGACAACCGTATGAGCTGAGAACCGAGTATTATTTTTCATCAATTGCTCAAAAGGTTCAATACTTCTTTGTTCAATTCGTTAACTTCTATTTTGACCATTTATTAGAAATTTAAATTTCACAGGTATATTCTATTTTATAGCATTAAGTTATCGTAAATAGTCTTAAGATTTTATTCTACTGTATCAACAGGGATATTAATACAGTTATACGAGTAAAATGTTGCTTGCATACTGCAAGCAGATGGACAACACTAATTTCATATCGGTATCATATTGGGACGGTCCTCAAAAAAAAAAGGATTGAAAATATTCTTAAAATTCGCTGCAGTTTAATCGTCTGGCATCGAACCCGAGTCTTCCTGGTGATACTTACTATGCAGCACAATAGAAGATCACCTTCTCTAACTATGTGTGAAAATTCAAGCAGAAATATTGGCTGCAACTGCCTGAAACGACGTCCTACTTTTCACGAATGAAAATGGCTCTCTGGATTCGAACCAAGGACGATGTAGGAAATCTAAAACACCTTTTTGAATTGTTCCTATGATGTCTATCTATTTGCCGAATTTTAACTTTCTATATTATTGAGAAGGGGTTCGAAATAATTCTTAAAAATTGGATCAATTACTGATTGTAGAGACGCCTGGTGTCGAACCCAGGACCAACTTGTAGCTGTGGATACACATAATAACTTGTTTTGACTTGATCTTATTTAATGCAAAGTTTGAAGTCAATATCTTGCCAAGAAGTACCTAAGATTTGCTTCCATTATCTCCATAAGAAATGCATTGAAGGATGTAAATTTCCCTCTGGGATCGAACCAAGGACAATCAGTGAATTTGTGAAATTTTATTATGAAATATATTTATGATTTCCAACCTCATGCCGTATTTCAAGTTTCCATGCCATCGGGAAGTGGTCCAAAAAAAATCTTAAAAATCGCCACAATACATTTTAAACGGCTGATTTTTGCCTCGACCTAGCAACGAACCATGGACAATATTCGAAGATGTCTTTCTGATTTTTGTTGGATATGCACAACTTCTAGCGATTCCTTGAATTTCAACTCTCTACGTTTTCGGGAAGTATTTTTTAAAAATTCCCGAAATTCAAAGCAATACATTTAAAGAGGAAAAATCGGGACTTTGGGGCCCTCTGGAATCGAACCCATGACACTGAGATCCGAAATCGCATTTTTTCTGGTGGTTTCACGTTATGGCCAATACGTCGTAAAAATTTCAAGTCAATGATGCTTGTAGTTTAGCCTGTGAATTTGTATCCTATCTATCTATCTATATACATGAATGAATCCGGAGAAGCATCTATATATAATAGATGTCACAAGATTTCCCAGATGTTACTTTTTTTCCATACAAAAACCCTATTTGCAACTCATAACCATGTAATCCAGTCTGAGAAATTGTACATACAAGAGCAGATAGTAGTAGATGATACGAGTAAAATGTAGCTTGAATACAGCAAGCAGATCGACAACTCTAATTTCATATCGGCATCATATCGGGATGGGCCTCAAAAGAAAAAAAAAAAGGATTGAAATATTCTTAAAATTCGCTGCAATTTAATCGTCTGGTATCGAACCCGGTTCTTCCTGGTTAAACTTACTATGCAGCACACAGAAGATCACCATCTATAACTATGTGCGAAAATTCAAGCAGAAATATTGGCTGCAACTGTCTCAAGCGACGTCCTACTTTTCACTTATATTCCTTACGTGAGAAATTGTAATTTTCTCTGGCATTGAACCCAGGATCAGCATTGTCATAAATAATTTTTTTTCTTAAGCCGAATCTTAATATACATCTTCTAGCAAAGCAAGAACTTCCTATTAATTTGATAAGTACATCAAAATAAATTATGAAAACTAACTCAATGTATTTTAAATGGGGGATATATTTACCGCCTGGCTTCTAACCCGGGGTCTTTCTGGTAATACTTTCTATGCAGCACAACAGAAGATCACCATCTCTAACTATGTGTGAAAATTCAAGCAAAAATATTTGCTGCAACTGCCTCAAACAACGTCCTGCTTTTCCCTTATATTCCTTAGGAGAGAAATTTTAATGTGCTCTGGCATTGAACCCAGGAACAGTAGGGTTTTATCTAAATTTTTTTCTAAAACCATTTCTTAATTTACATCTTCTAGCAGAGCAAGAACTTCCCATCATTTCGATAAGTGCATCAAAAAAAATAATGAAAACTACTCCCATGTATTTTAAAGGGCAGATATTTGCATCGTCTTAGCATGGAACCCAGGATATTCTCCGTAAAAGTCATTAATGTTTTCGATAGATCATGAACATATATATAGGCTCCTAGAGTTTTGATTCTCTACCTATCCGGAAAGTATCTTTTTTTAAATCCGGAAAATCGAAGCAATGCATTTAAATGGAAAAAAATCGGGACTTTGGGGCCCTCTGGAATCGAACCCATGACACTGAGGTTCAAAATCGCAATTTTTCTGGTGCTTACAGGTTATGGCCAATACGTCATAAAAATTTCAAGTCAATGACGCTTGTGGTTTAGCCAGTGAATTAGTATCCTATCTATCTATCTATATCCCTATATATATGAATGAATACGGAATGGCATCTACAGTAAAACCTCGATAACACGTACTCGTTTAACACGAACCTCTCGATAACGCGAACAGTATCATGGTCCTGGCAGAAATGTATAGTGTCTTAAGGGGTTTTGTTCGTTTTACACGAATTTCGGTTAAGACGAAACTTTCGGTTAACGAACAGTATCCTCCATCCCTTGAATCATATAATTTGCTTAAAGCGAACTGCCTGGCAGAATAAGAAACGGGGCTGTGAGGATAATATGTTGCCTTGGTCCCTCGTTTTGAAACGATAACCGAAGACAATTTAAGACACCCCAAAAAAATGCAAGGAACCCCATGAGATAGTGAGACTGGTAGGCAATGAGTGAGTTAGGGAGTAAGTTTGGATGAATTTTCTCAGTCTCCTCGTGTCGACGACTGTGAGTGAGTCTTTACTGAACAACTGTGGCTACAGGAACAAAATATCATTTTGCAATGAGCAAACGAAAGCAAATGAGTATTGTTCTTCAAACGAAGCTTAAAATATTAAGTGAGGTGGAACGCGGAGCACGGACGAAAACTCAGATTGCCCACGATTTTGGTATTCCAAAATCTGCACCGTCAACGATAGTCAAAACTCACGAAAAAATTGACGAAGCGGCTGCATCAGGATGTGTTTAACAGAAAGGAAAGCACATGCATGGATCGCATTTTAAGGACCTCGAAGAGGATTTAATGGAATGGTTTAATCACATTCGAGCAGCAGACGTGCCTATAAGTGGATCCGTTATACAGCAAAAGGCATTGTCAATTGCATCCATCTTGGGAATGAACGACTTTAAGTGCTCCAGTGGCTGGCTGTGGTGATTCCAAAAACGCCGTGGAATCTCTTCGCAAGTGATATGTGGGGAAGCAAATAAAGTGAACGAAGGAAGTGTCAATGAGTGGCTGGCTGATTTAAACTTCTTCGAGAAAAGTACTCTCATCAAGACGTTTTTAACATGAACGAAACGGGTGTATTTTATAACCTCTTGCCAAGCCGCACTCTGAGCATTAAGAGAGAGAAATGCCATGGAGGCAGCCACAGTAAGCAGTGATTGACCATTGTTCTCACTTGCAACTCGGATGGAAGCGAGAAGTTACGAGGGTGGGTGATTGGAAAATCGAAGAGCCCCCGATGCTTCAAGCACATCAATCTTTCAAAGCTGCCCTGTGATTACACCTTGTGGGCTCGTGCGATTTAATAGATGTATGGCTGCTCAGAATCATCATGTGTTACCCACGATGTACAGTCCTGGCCAAAATGAACGCAGCACTTCCCTAGCGATCCTAACACAGGGCGAGTCTAACGTTGGGAAAGTGAAGCAAAAAAAAACGCAACCCGCAGAGCACTGGGGTGAACTTTTCTCCGACTCCCCTTTAACTACATGCATTTTTGGGGTTTTATTTTCCTCTCATACGGGACTCAGGAGCTTGTCTATCCTATGACATGGACGCAGATAGTTTAAATGAACCTTTTACTTAACGATCATGTTCGATTTTTTTCTCAAAGTCCGCTTGATTCTTTTCATCATGGAAAATAAAACATGCCTGCAACGTAAACTTCTCGGATGCCGGTGTCGTCTGCTAGAGCGATATAAAAAACGAATCATCTGCCAAACTTCCGCAAACTGTATTAAAACCTCGTTGATTATTATATTTTTAATTTTATGTATATTATAATGCATTAATCCGACTTAGTTTTTAATCGATCAATACCAAGTATGGAATAAAAATTCCTTAATAATCGTTTACCGCAATGAGATAAAGCTACTCTATCATACATTATAATAGCTCATTATGGTAATTAGAGATTTTCCGCTTGTGCAAATGTTTGTTCTAATTCGTAATTGGGGCTCAATGCAGTTAAAGTTGTCAAAATGACGAATCTGTTCTTACAGCCAAATGCACTGCAATTGGTCATATTGATGGCAGGAACAAGCCCCTGCTTATTTACCTATTAAACCTTTAGAAACACGAAAATAACAAAATTACTTCGTGTTACACATTGTTCAAACTACATTTTGTGTTCCAAAACGTTCGAATCACTCAATCAAACCTTGATAACTCTGTATCAAAGCCGCAATATCACGAAAAAACAATGTATTAGTATAGGGAGGCACGAAAAGTTCTCACCAGCATGGCGAAATGCGCAATTTGTCGCTTTCCCCCTGGATTCACTTTTGGTCGCTAGAGTGAGATAGGATATGCTAACCCTGTGGATCCTAATGACCGGTGATGCGTTAATTTTGGCCAGGAGTGTACAACTGCGCTACCCACAACCTAGGAAAAACGGAACTGACTAACGTCAAGGTTTGTTTTTTACTGCCAAACACAACCAATCGTTTGCAGCCATTGGATCAGGGAATCATCGCTCTACTGAAGAGGTATTATCGGACTCATTTGGTACGAGCAGCGATTCTCGCAGCGGAAGGAAGTGATAAATTAAGTTGGACTGTTTTGGATGCTGTAAGAGCCATTGGAGAGAGTTTGGGAATCTGTTTCTGCAAAGCATATAATAAGTTGCTTCGATGAGGCTTGGACCCAAAGTGATGTCGATTCTGCTGTTGGACAAGGAGCGGCTACTGAAAAGGACACACCTGAGGAATGGGAGCTGCTGCAAACACTTTTGTTGACAAAGGTAAGTATCGTGAGAATATCTCAGCAGTTTGAGCGTTGATTGTATCATCTTCAAAACAGCTTAAAATTTCCAGGTTGAGTTAACGTTTGAGGAATGTTTCGAGTTTGACAATGATCTGGCTGTATGTTCCTTTCCTGACGAGGAAGTAAACGCGAATAGCGAAGAATCATCTTCGGATGAAAGTGAGGAGTCGTTTGAGCCATGAAGAACGGCTCTAAATGTGCTCTATCGATATGCAGCAACGGCAAATGTTTCCAGGACCTTTTCCAATAACTTGGATCGGATTAGACTTGACTGCATGAACCATATGCGCCCTACTCTTCGGCAAAAGAATTTACATGATTTCTCTAAACCTAATAAAAGCTAAAATATTGACTTTGAAGACTGGTTATTTTTACTTTCTCCATATACGAAGTATAGAGAAAGTATTGTTTTCATGAAAAAATTCGACTTCGAGATTTCAACGGAAATAAATGTTTTGGGGTCCTTAGAACACGTTTTAAACATTTTCGGAATGATGTCTGTGTGTGATAGTGGGCGCTCTCACGTGAAAACTATTGGTCGTATCAATACCAAACTTCGTATATAGTACTGTGGTGTGTGCTGTCAGAGTTGATTAGTTTTTGGAGTAAATCGGTCAACCGGAAGTCGAGCTTTATTCATCAAAGCTCATTTCCGGTTTTCAAAATATCTCCATAAATATGATATATACGTATATTTTATTCCTTATAAAAGTTTTAGATAATGTTATTTACTATAACTTTTGTATTTAACATATTTTTGTATCACCGGTAGATTAGGAGTTAGTCGTGAAATACCGATAAACCGGAAGGAGCTGTTATGTGCTTTGTGGGCACTCTAACATGAAAACTATTTCGCGGATCAACACCAAATTTCATATGTAGTACTTCTATTACAGTCTTTAGAGTTGATTAGTTTTTGGAGTAAATCGGTTAACCGGAAGTCGAGCTTCATTCTTCAAAGCTCATTTCCGGTTTTCAAAATATCTCCATAAATATGATATTTAGGTATATATTATTATTTATAAACGTTTTAGAAAATGAAATTTACTACAACTTTTGTTTGAAATATATTTTTTTATCAATGATTATTTAAGAGTTATTCATGAAATACTGATAAACCGGAAGTTGCTGATTATGTACTTTGCGGGCGCTCTGGGCTCTATGGGCGAAAGGCCAAATTCATCGTTTTTCATCGATCATGTCCCAAAAAACATTATTTATAATGTTTGTGACGTCAAAAATAATAATATATATATTAATCACTCATCTTCCAAGTTTAGATGGAATATAGAGTTCGAAATTACTTTCGTAGATAAATATTTGCATCTTATATATATGGAGAAAGTCATGTGCTGGCCACATCAGACTTTTTATTTTATTTATGTAATGCCTGACTGTGATGTAAAATAATTTTTTTTTACCAATTAATTGTAAGTTTATCGCAAAAATTAAACGACGATTAAATTAAAAATATTTACCTACCAATTGGTAAAGAAAGACATAATAAAGATTATTGTGATCGTTACTTATATGTGAATATCATAATAGACGTCAGTAAACCAGTAAGTATATTCGGACTTTATTGCTGCGATACGGTTAACACAGTGGCGCAGCGAGGGGGGGGTTTTAGGGGTTCAAACCCCCCCCCAAGAGTCAAGTCGTATGGTTAACTCTAAGCTTTTTTTTCTACTGAAGAGTACAAAACTCCAATCATCACACAAGTCTTATAGATACACTGCTATAAATAGTCACGGTTTGCTTGGTAAATTCAGCGAAAGCTTCGCTTACCCGTAAATATGGCTCCGATCTCAGCTAAGGTGATGTTTTTGGTAGCAGAGTAGGATTAGAGCCGACATCGATATCAATGGGACGCTAAGATACGAGTGATTCGCACACAATGTTCAACGCGTGCACTTCTTAAGCCTGTACTTTAGGTAGTTGACTCACACCATAAGATAAGATTCTCATGATAAAAATACTTAAGTGCTGATTCGTTTACTCCTCGTAAAAATACAAGGGAACATTTGAGAAGTAATTCGAAACTTACACCCTGAAACAGAGATTAAGATTACGCTTGAGAAACAAACAGATTGAAAAAACCCTCAGTTAGATCTTCTGCATGTGACTGTTTTTAGGGTGTGAATGCAAAGCTAGGCTCGTGAGTAGTTCTTTTGAGAAATTCACAGTGAACAGTTCAAAGGAGAGTTTAGTTTGGATTTCATAAGGTACAGATGGACATCCGAAATTTTTTTCACAGTCCGCGAATAGCTCAAAGCCTCTATCGTAAAAACGTAAGTCAATGGCTAAGTGTTTTTTCTGAAATGACCATTATTAGATGCATAAATTAGGATTTTTTAGGGTTGTTATCGGATGGCACACCTGAAGATGAGTTAAGCGACAATTGCAAACCTACTTGTTCCTTTCTTACGCGTTCTGGACGCTTTAAAGTCTGTATATGATTACCTGTTAATTTGCTGTGTATTTAACAAAATAATTCGATAACCGAATTTCCATAGAAATTTGAAAAAGTATTGGAGAAATACAAGATATCACTAAAAAATAATTGTCGATGATATTATTAATAATATACGATTTTGGAAGCAAATCAGTTAGCTGAAAGGTATTTTGCGCGTATGGTACGCACAGATTTATCGGAACAGTGACTTGATGGCTTGAAATAAATTTGATGAACTGCTAAAACTGTGGCTTAAATTCTCTAGCTTCCTTTTCGATGCAGCCAATTTTTCTCTGTTAATAGAATCCAACCAAACTCATGACTTATTCTGTCAACCACATGCTCATGCAATGCCACTTCAAAATTTCAATTTTTCAAAATCAACTAAATGAAAATTTTTGTTTTCTTTTAACACAGTGCGTAATACTGGGTTTCGTCAGCTCTCTGCTGGATATGCAACCTAACTATTAATTAGTCTAAATAATTGTAAGTTGACGACTTCATTTTTTTCACCTTGTTAAGTAACTTTAATTCTGCAAATTCACTAATAATATCAACTATAATTAAGAGTATACTGTACTTTCTAATGCAGCCGCATTTTTAATGCTCCGTTTGTGACGCATTCAATTGAATACTTAGCTAATACATAAATAACAAAATCATACTTAATTGTAAGCCTACCAGAAAATTGTGATGTAAATGATTTTTTAACGAAGCGAAACCATCTGATATAAATGATATTTTGTTTCTCAGAAGAGGAGTTAATTTTAAAAACAAGGGATGAAGTCACTCCTAAGAGACCTGCTTATGGCATAGTCTAATAACGAAAGATATTCAAATAAGCATGTGCACGCCTATGCGGGGATCTAATGAGTGTATATTACGTTTTATGTCGCTGGCCAAATAATCGTTACCAACTTTTTTCCTTGTCACGCTTGGCAACCTCTTGGAAGAAATAACTCTCAAAGACTCGGGAAGTTCATATCTACAGCACTGAAAAACTTCAGCATAGAAAAATTGACTTCTTAATAGATATTGGACGTATCCAAACTAGAAATCCAAACAACACTCATGATAAGTTTCCAATAGTTCGGTTATGTAAACTACAATCTTGGAAAGAATAATAAGTTGGCCATATAAGCGTTAAACTCCTCTAGTTTTCAATGCATTTAGTTTTTGAAAAAATTGACATAATTGCAGTAAGTAACGGGCATGAATATACTAGCCCCTGTAAGTTAGGCATTTTTCGTTTCCTTGGACCCCTCCCATTGGCAAATCCTGGCTGCGCCACTGGGTTAACACGAATTTTTTCTTAACGCGAACACTTTGCCCGGTCCCTTGAAATTCGTGTTACAGAGGGTTTACTGTATATATAATAGATTCACTAAATCATATAAATAATTGTATTTACCTGAATTGCATCCACTTTGTCAATAAATAGGTCACTCTCCTTTAGCTCCAAGTCCTTCCCTCGTAATATCTAATTTGAAAAATAATTGCACACACCAAAAGAGATTAATAGTCAGAAAAATTTTTCACAACATGTACAACAACAATGTCAAATCACAAAAAATCTGATGTGGCCAGCACATGACTTTCTCCATATATAAGATGTAAATATTTATCTACGACAGTAATTTCGAACTCTATATTCAATCTAAACTTGGAAGATGAGTGATTAATTTATATAGTATTATCTTTTACGTCACAATCATTATAAATAATGTTTTTCGGGACATGCTCGATGAAAAAAGATGAATTTGGCCTTTCGCCCATAGAGCCCAGAGCGCCCGCAAAGTACATAATCAGCAACTTCCGGTTTATCAGTATTTCATGTATAACTCCTAAACAATCAGTGATACAAAAATATGTTTCATACAAAAGTTATAGTAATTTAAATTTTCTAAAACATTTATAAATAATAGTATATACCTAAATATCATATTTATGGAGATATTTTGAAAACCGGAAATGAGCTTTGAAGAATGAGGCTCGACTTCCGGTAATCCAATTTACTCCAAAAACAAATCAACTCTAACGACTGTAATAAAAGAACTATATATGAAATTTGGTGTTGATCCGATAAATACTTTTTATGTTAGAGCGCCCACAAAGTACATAATCATCTTCTTCCGGTTTATCAGTATTTCATGAATAACTCCTAATCAACCGGTGATACAAAAATGTGTTAAATACAAAAGCTATAGTAAATGACATTATCTAAAACTTTTATAAGTAATACAATATACCTATATATCATATTTATGGAGATATTTTGCAAAAACTGAAATTTGCTTCGAAGCCAAAACCTCGACTTCCGGTTTACCGATTTACTCCAAAAACTTATCAACTCTGACAGCACACACCACATAACTATATATGAAGTTTGGTATTGATACGACAAATAGTTTTCACGTTAGAGCGCCCACTATCACACACACACACACACACACACACACACACACACACACACACAGACATCATTCTGAAAATGGTCAAAACGTGTTCTAGGGACCCCAAAACATGTATTTCCATTGAAATCTCGAAGTCGAATTTTTTCATGAAAACAATACTTTCTCTATACTTTGTATATGGAGAAAGTAACAACATCCAATGAGTTTTCTTATCATCTTAATTTTCAGTTAAAGTAAACATAATAATTATGAAATCATGCAGGGCTCACCACTTTTGATGAACACAACTCTTGGTCAATATACATAGGGTTTCTATTGCCTTGTCCCTAAAGTAAATGTATAGAATTTTTAATATATCAAATTAAAAAAACAAGATTTTGCTGCCAAAGAGTAACTAAACATTAAACCCACCTCAATATCCATTGTCCCTCTCTTCATCTCTTCAGGCATCTGCCACTCCACTATTTCAATTTCTTCATTAATGTTAATCTAGAAAATAAATAACATTACTTTATATTTCTCAAGCAAAACTTAGTAATTGCTATAACTGTAAAAAAAAACTCATTAAACGATTAAACACTAATAATGCCACAATAAGTCAGCCAAACTAGTTTTGATCTTATAAATCTAATAACTTATATCTCATTAGTATTAACATAAGTTAATCAACAACAACTGAGGCATATTTATTGCTTGCTATTAGTAATGTAATTCTATGAGACGTACGCACAACAATAGGAAAAGAGCGAATGTCATATTTATCATTGTCCACCATCTATCACCACTTAGATACCTTCCCATGACAATTTAGGTTCCCATAAACTCACAAAATGAGCAAGTTCAGATTCGACGGAAGTTTCATAATTCTCTTTGTTGCCTCTGATGGAATCCTAAATGCAATTTAGAGTACGACAAATTATCAGAATGTGTAATTAATGTACAGGATTAAATTTCCGCTCTGCTAGAAGATGTATATTAAGACTCGGCTTAAGAAAAAAAAATTAAATAAGACGGTACTGTTCCTGGGTTTGATGCCAGAGCACATTACAATTTCTCAAATAAGGAATATATGTGAAAAGTAGAATGTCTTTTGAGGCAGTTTGTAGCCAATATTTCTGCTTGAATTTTCACTCATAGTTCAAGATGATGATCTTTTGTTGTGCTGCTTAGCAAGTTCACCAGTAAGACCCGGGTTCGATGCCAGGCAATGAAATTGCAGCGAATTTTAAGAATATTTTCAATCCTTTTTTTTCTTTCGAGGACCGTCCCAAAATGAAATTAGTGTTGTCGATCTGCTTGCAGTGTGCAAGCTACATTTTACTTGTATATTTATATACGAGTAAAATGTAGCTTGCATTCTGCAAGCAGATCGGCAATACTAATTTCATATGGGCATCATATCAGGACGGTCCTCAAAAGAAAAAAAAAAGGATTGAAAATATTCTTAAAATTCGCTGCAATTTCATCGTCTGACATCGAATCCGGGTCTTACTGATATTACTTACTATGAAGCACAATAGAAGATCACCATCTCTTGCTATGTGTGAAAATTCAAGCAGAAATATTGGTTGCAACTGCCTCAAACGAAGTCCTACTTTTCACGAATGTAAATGGCTCTCTGGATTCGAACCAAGGACGATCTTGGAAATCTAAAACATGTTTCCGAAATTTATCTATTATTTATATCTATGTACCAAATTTCAAGTTTTAATATTAAAGGGAAGGGGTTCAAAATAATTCTTAAAAATCGGATCAGTTACTGATTGTAGAGACACCTGGTGTCGAACCCAGGACATATTGTAAGCTGTAATTGCACTGTTTGATTTGTAAGGACTTGATCTTATGTAATGCAAAGTTAGAAGTCGATATCATGCCGAGAAGTACCTAAAGTTTTTTCCGTTATCTCCATAAAAAATGCATTGAGGAATGTAAATGGCCCTCTGGGATCGAACCAAGGACCATAAGCGAAAATGTAAAATTTGATTATGATATATATTTATAATATCTAAACCCATGCTGAATTTCAAGTTTCTATGCCATCAGGAAAGGATCCAAAAAAATCATAAAAATCGCCACAATACATTTTAAACGTGCGATTTTTGCCCCGACCTAGCATCAACCATGGACAACATTCGAAGAAGACTTTTTGATTTTCGTTGGATATGCACGGCTTATATGCGATCCCTTGAATTTCAAATCTCTCCTTTTCCGGAAAGTGCCTCAAAAAAATTTTTGAAAATCCCCACCATGTATTCTTATGGAGAAAATCGCGACTTTGGGGCCTTCTGGAATCGAACCCATGACACCGAGGTTCAAAGTCGGCTTTTTTCTGGAGGTTACACGTTATGGCCAATATGTCGTAAAAATTTCAAGTCAGTGGCACTTGTGGAACATGGTTAGAATATTGATTCCCTATGAATGAATGTACATATAGGTAGAGCCGGAGAAACGTCTACATATAATAGAAGAAATAATAATCATAAATTTATGTTCAGAAATGTTCAAACTTAACAAAACAATTACATGATTAACAACCATACGCTCTGAATCTGGGATATCAATTCTAATAACTAAAGAAAAGCAATTACTCACTTCTCTTAAAGGCTCGCAGAAGACTCGTTCATTGCAGTTTTCTTCATAACTCACAGCATTAACATTCACCGTTTCCTTTAAGTTTACAATAAAGAACATTAGTCAAACCATTCACTCCACAAAACCATTTCGAAAGCAATAAAACCAGTATATACAATTTGCATCCAATTCTAAGTAATAAAAATACCACTTGTACTACTAGGGAATCAACATAACGATAAATATTATGCAGATAAGAAAATTTATTGGTTTATATCATTATGGCTAAGAAGTAAAGGCAAGAAAAAAGAAGACAGTTTAACATCATTATAATCTCAGAAGATGAGGTTCTGTACCAAGAATGTGAATGTTTCTTCAAATATAGTGCACAGTTAAGTTAAAACAATTATTTCCACCAAAGAGATTATTGAAATTAATCACTCCCTTGATTTTAGCTGATGATAATCATCAGAATAACTTATTTAAAAATTAATACGCAAAATTATATACAAGGTTTTGAGACTAATTAAATATGAAAATTGTTATTAATTATCATATATCCAAACATAATACTTACCTCAGAGTGAACAGCATCACAATCAATTCCCACTTCACTTTCTCCATCCTGTAAAAATACAGATTTTAATAAATCTCTCGTCACTTTCATACATTATTTTGGATGATATCAATCTTATTAGACATACCATTTCAGTATCTTCAGTGATCATTACTAAACTATTGTTCTGAGCTACATCCGGACACTAAAAAGCAATTACCAATTAAAAATTAACTACATCAAGGAACGTAAATTATCACGGACATTTACATAAATGAAATCAGATAGTTATCAAGAGCTAACTTACAGATCTTGTTTGGTTTAACAATCTCATAATTTCAGCTTCAGCAGAACGGACGTTTCTTTTGCATGCGTCGAATTCTATCATTCTCCACAAGCAAGGGGAGCAGATTTGAGACGGAAGACCATCATTCTCGAAGATCTACATCATAAAAATGTAATATTTCATAAGAGATTAACAACAACAATGACCGACAGCTTAGAGCAATGAAAATAAACTAGTTTTGATGATATATAACTTTCGAATTGTTAACACACCACCGCGCCATAAACTACAACAATTTATACGGTACATACAAACACAATCCTCGTAGTATGTTACAAATAAGTTGATTATTATACGTAAGATGTCAACGACAATTCCAAACGGAAACGATAACAAAATAAAGAGCTAGAATTTAGTCTCTACATCACATTGTTATAAAAAATATAGGAAATAAATTCACACAAGTACCTTCATCTCGTAAATGAAATTAAGAATCCGATATAACGGATCTCCAGATGCAGAACGGTGCGAGAATATGTTTGTGAGTGAAAATCCTTCCTTCAAACACAGTCTACAACAGAAGTCCAGCCTTATTTCGCCCATTTTTATGAGCTTCGCTGTCAATGAATCAAAACAAAAGAACTATGAAGCAAAGAAGTAGCATTAACTATGACAATTCCAACGAATTCAAACAAAACATCGTTAGCATACTTACCGATGAAGCTAATAGTGAATTAAGGGAAGGAATTCAAATGCTGCTTCCGTTATTTGTTAAAAAATACAATGTATTCTAGAGCTATCGCCTACTCTTAATTTATCTTAATACTATTTACACCTTAAGTCAATGTTATACAAATATTATCGTCCGTAAATGAGATGTATTTTGTCGCCTGAAACCTCGTCAATTGGTTTCGTCAGCTGCTTTTATCTTGTTTTTTCTTCTCGCCAATCACCAATAAGAATTGATTGCTCTGGGCGGGATTTTTCTTCGATGTAAGGTAATGGAACAATAATATATTCAATCAAGACTCTGATAAGAGTGAATTAAAGATACATTTCTCTCTACCCTGTACCAAATAACATATGCTAATATTACATTACTCAGATTATGCAGGAACATATCATTTATAACATAAAAATACAAGTTATTATGTTTAGGTGGAAGAAACTGGTCGTAGTTCTCTCTGTAATTGGTGTAAAGACACAGCACGCACGCAATTGCGTGAACGTACTTCAGTTCGGTCAGGAGTGCAGAGGATATGGAACCCCTATTTGTGTCCTCACCGTCTGCACTCCTGTTCACGAATGGACGCAAGAGTCTTTGGACCAGCTGATGATGGAGGGCTACCAGCATCGTATTTATAGTTACGGTGCCCAGGTTTTCGCGCTCGCGATGAATTCATTTTCGAATTTTTTCTTCGCGTTGTCGTTAAAGAATATTAGCAAAATGAATACTACGTATGGTTCGATACTGAAGTAACCCTCAAACCAGGGCGGATCCATAGGGGTGCTCCTGGGGGTCCGGACCCCCCCTCCCCCCCGAAATATCAGACTCTCTCAAATCTCAATACCCGTACAGCACACGGTCCTTCAACCGTAGGTCTCCGGATTGCTCCCGATGTCCGTAGACTATTTGTAAACCGTCAAGAACCATAGAAGCTCCTTAAAACGCCCAGATATTCTCATTTCGGGACGGTGTGTTGTATTATTATTGTATTCTTGTGCTTATTTTTCGAAAATGAAACTCAAATAACGCAAATAAACACCCAATTTAATAAGCAATCACTAGCGAAAAAATTCGAGTTTGTCTAACTCACGTCACGTTTTGAGGAAGCCGAAATATCTTTTATTTTAAAATTTTTCAATCGGACTCCCCCCAATTTTTTTGGGGGGGGTCCCAACATTTAAATTACGTATTAAGTCAAAATCGTTTATAACTTTGTCAGTGCGGAGTGGAAGTAATGCTGGACACGGCAGTCTGATTTATTTAACGTTAATTACTATCATAAACGCTGTCGCGAGGAACGGCGGTCGTGATAACTTTAATAAAATAAAGAAGAAGATTATTGTACTTTTTCCACAGTAAAACCCTTTAGGGTTCTCCTGCTGGCCTGGTCTGGGTAGAGCAAGGGATTTGGGAACTCACCAATATGTTCCGGTGCAGTTGTTCCTTGTCCATTGACTGTTGGCTTCTGTCCTCTCGCATTGGTGAGGGGGGTGAGGAAGGCGAGAGTGGTGAGGAAGGTGGGATATGGTGGGATAGGTGCAGGAAAATTTTTAATGTGGCCATCGCGCGAACAGATTAAAACCATTAATTAGCGAATTGTAGTCTGGCTCAATTTTGTATTTGATTGTCTTAGTAGTAATTACTATTTAGTAGCCACTATATACAACACTATATACAAATGTAAGAGTAAAATGTTGCTTGCATTCTGCAAGCATGTTGATAACACAAATTTCAAGTCAACATCATATATCGAGAGGGTCATCAAAAGTAGAAAAAGTATTGAAAGTATTCGTAAAATTCGATTGCAAGTTCTCTGTCCGGCATCGAACCCGGGTCATCCTGGTGATAATTACTATGCAGCACAACAGAAAATAACCATCTCTAACTACGTATGCTAATTCAAGCAGAAATATTGGTTTCAACTGCTTCAAATGACGTCCTACTTTTCCCTTATATTCCTTATGAGAGAAAAGTTATTGTGCTCTGGCATCGAACCCAGGAATAGTATGGTCTTATCTTAATTTTTTTCTTAAACCAATTCTTACAATGCATGTTCTAGCCAAGCACGAACTTCCTATCAATTCGATAAGTGCATCAAAAAAAATAATGAAAAACTACTCCCTGGAGTAGTACCACTACTACTATGTGGACAAAATAGGGGATAAAATAAAAGATGTCTCACTGGCTGTAGAAAGAAGCACCACAGTTACACATTGGAGAAATAAGCAAGAGCTTGGTTCAATGTAGAAGTCAAGCAAGCATTGAAGAAGAGAGATACTTATTATAACGATTTCAAATTGAATAAAGGAGCAATACGCAGTAATGAGGTGGTTACAGAAGAAGAGAAAGAAATATCAGGGCAGCAGAAATAAAGCAGTAAGTGCACTTAGGCTTAGTAAGAAGTGGTCTGAAAAGTGTTAGGGGTTGGTTCAAAGACTATGTGCATACCAATAGAAACACTTATTTCCAACAGAAAAATAATGACAATGCAAGAAACATAAATTGACAGCAGGAATATCACTACACAAGAGGAAACATTGCTCAAAAATATTTTGTTGATGGTGTTCAATAGTTCAACCTATCGCAAAATAACATCAGAACTATGAGAGTTTTGGAGGTAATTTTCATGGTTACCTTGATGATTTCCAAATGATGAACTTAAAAGAAGCAGAAAGAGATTTCTTAAGGAAACTAAACGAGTGGTAAGTATGGATGAGATTCGTTTAAATCTCATAAAAGACAATTGAGATGTTTTATAAAGAAAATTGTTAGGATTCCATAATGTGTAAACAGCTGTTCAATTACATACAAGAAAAATCTGATGTGGCCAGCACATGACTTTCTCCATATATAAGATGTAAATTCTTATCTACGACAGTAATTTCGAACTCTAAACATTATAAATAATGTTGTCCGGGACATGCTGGATGAAAAACGAAGAAACTGGCCTTTCGCCCATAGAGCCCAGAGCGCCCACAAAGAACATAATCAGCAACTTCCGGTTTATCAGTATTTCAGGAATAACTCCTAAACAATCAGTGATACGAAAATATGTTTCATAAAAAAGTTATAGTAAATTTTATTTTCTAAAACATTTATAAATAATAGTATATACCTAAATATCATATTTATGGAGATATTTTGAAAACCGGAAATGAGCTTTGAAGAATGAAGCTCAACTTCCGGTTGACCGATTTACTCCAAAAACTAATCAACTCTAAAGACTGTCATAGAAGTACTACATATGAATTTTGGTGTTGATCCGCCAAATAGTTTTCATGTTACAGCGCCCACAAAGTACATAATCATCTTCTTCCGGTTTATCAGTGTTTCACGAATAACTCCTAATCAACCGGTGATACAAAAATATGTTGAATACAAGAGTTATAGTAAATTTTATTATCTAAAACTTTTATAAGTAATACAACACACGTATATATCATATTTATGGAGATATTTTGAAAACCGGAAATGAGCTTTAATGAATAAAGCTCGACTTCCGGTTGACCGATTTACTCCAAAAACTAATCAACTCTGACAGCACACACTACAGTACTATATATGAAGTTTTGTATTGATACGACTAATAGTTTTCACGTTAGAGCGCCCACTATCACACACACACATACACACACACACACACACACTCACACATACACACAGACATCATTCCGAAAATGGTCAAAACGTGTTCTAGGGACCCCAAAACATGTATTTCCGTTGAAATCTCGAAGTCGAATTTTTTCATGAAAACAATACTTTCTCTATACTTCGTATATGGAGAAAGTGAAAAGGAATATTCCATGAACAATTGGGAAATGCTTTTTATCTAATACATCTGTGACCTTCCTACAGCTGTTAAGAATAGTAAAATAGTTTCTTTTGCCAATGAAGTGTTAATATTTATGATAGGTAAATCTCTTACAGATGTAGTGTGTATCTGTATCATGTGTACTGTTACAACGCTTTAAAAGACACTATTTACATGGTAGGATGTTGGCTGAAAATTCGAAGCTTCCCTGGCTGAATTTTTTGCCAGCATATCCGAGGATTTTGCGAAAAGATTCTTCCTTGAGCCGAGTTTGAAAGCTGGGGAATCTCGACGCAAAATGCTGGATCTGTAGCAATTTATTTCACACTATAAATTTTGCAACCTTAGAAAAATATTTTCAACTTACAAACAAAATGCAAGTTTGCGATGTGGGCCTCATTTGGGAGCCATCATAGTTCAGATTATCTGAGGAATATTTCACAGGTGATTTGCAACTTTGTGTGACACTCTGCAAGGTTAAGACTTTCAGGCAAAAGCTATTTTTGCTAGGAAAATTAAGCGGTACAAAACTAATTTCCTCTCTTGTCATCACCTACAGAACAGTCTTTTTGTTCATTTGCTTCCTTACTGTGTCTCTAAAGTAATTTGCCTGTTTCACGCACTACTCACAGCTTTTGGTTAAGTCTTAAGAACAAGCGTTAAGTGTATTTTGGACAGCGTTCGCTGTCACCAACATTGCAAAATGAAAACGAGTTTTGGAAGCTGAGAATAAACATGTAATCTTCAACCATTCAGATTCCCCAGTCAAATTACATCAGAAGAAAGAAAATGCCAACTCTTACTGTACCAGATGAATTAATCACCAATTAACACTTTTGGGAATCTTATTTGGACTTATCGAAGCTGATCAAAACCTTTTACAGCAAATACAATATCCTGGTTGCCAACAAAAACCTTTTCACTGCCTCCTCTACCACCCAACATTCTTCATGGAAACCTTCAGTTGTAGGAATAAATTTGTGCAGTACCATCAACGCTAGCCTTTCTTCCATGGAATACTAACATAAATTCAAAGCCCGAGAATTGAATTCAAGACGCACTCATATCTTGTAACTATCGTACCAATATAGATATGCACAAGCAATGATTCCACTGACGTTTTCTTCATTCAAACAGTTCTACCAAAGCTTTAAATTGGTCATGCATTTTTGGAGAGTTGAATGACTGTCAGACAGAAGGATTTCAACATTACCCAGACAGAACTCAAGATATTCAACCTACACATAAGCTCACAACAGTATTCTTTTCATTCCCCTTAATCAATGAGATGAAGATTTCAATGGATGATATGCAGAAAGATATTTAACCATTCACAGATGTTGTTTACCCTTAATCACCTGCCAACAAAACCCTGATATATTCTTCCCTAAACTCTGCAACACCCGGCCAAAACCCTGAGGTTTATCAGAATAAATACATTATTACTTCTTGGGGACTTCAACAGCTGTAAGAAGAGACTTGAATGCCTGCCATAACAAGCTATTCTCCCCTATTTTTCACTATTCAACCAAATGAAAGAGCAGAGTTGTTTGCAACTGTTGGTAGATTGAACTTCAATTAAAGCTAGAAGAATTTATGAAACCATAGACAGAAGGGGTCTATTACTTTAAGAATCTTCCACCAATGTGATGGTATACATCTCGCAGGGGATTTAAGGCTTATATATCAAGAAATAAGTACAAAAATTGTTGGTGGATAAATTTAAAAGAAATTAAAACAAAGATTATAAAGCCTCAGTATGAATCTATAGTAGAATTGAAACCTCAACATGAATTTTGAAAATCAAAAATGTTACAGAGACCAAACAAGAAGAACCAATTTGACAAGAAAGCATTAGAGAACATTGGATGGACTATTGATTGATGAATCAGAAATTCTGCCTCTAAAAGTCAGAAAATTATCACCAGGAAGTGTCAAACAGACATGGAATTAAGTACTACAGCCCTGAACTAGCCAGATGTAAAGATATGGATAGTATATCAATGCATACAAAATTGTATGTAAAACCATTTCACCGGCATATGCTGTTCCATCAAGAACTGACATAACAAAAAATTATATCTGGAAGATAAATATGCCTGCAAAACAAGTAATTAATGCTTCTAGTAACAAAGAGCTGCCTTCTTTGACGCAGTATTCAAAGAGCTGCCTTTATTAACACAATATTTCAACAGGTAAAGCAATTAGACTACATAAGTCCACCTTTGCGGCGAAGAAGATAGCAGAGATGGTTCCCCTTGCAGTATGCGATTGCACAGATGTGGTGTCTTGAGCGTTCTTCCTAGCAGAAGTGGGTACCGTGCCTAAGTCTTGTCTCCGGTATGGTTTAGGCTTCTGCTTGGCGTGAGACGGCCCCTCCTCTGGCTCTTCTCTCGATCGTGACCTCAAAGTGGACTTGAGGCTCGTCAGCTGAGCCAATGGAGACTAGGCCATAGGATGGGCGTACATGGAATCAACCTGAGGAAAGGCAAAGATTGAAATGGTTATAGCTTTCACATGTCATTTTTAGCATGTTTCATTTCATTCTCTGATTAATGGTCTATTTTTATTTGTCATGTGGTACAGGATAAAGAAAAATGTATCTCTCATTTTCTTGTGTCCCAGTCTTGATCATGGCTGTGATGAAATGAAAGCTACCGAGGTATGAGTAAATAATTGCAGTAATCAAGGTCTCTCCTTATGGACTGACGAGAAAGTGTTACTCTTTATGCTTCACTTGGGTGGACATGTTCCGCTAATATCATTCTATCTCAGTGAGGAAAGCAATGGCAAACTACCTCACTCCTCATCCTGCCTAGTGAACCTCATTCCTCTCTGCAAGCTCTTAGGGGGCGTCCATTAATTACGTGAGGCATTTAGGGGGTTGGGGGGGTTAAGCCGAATCTCACTCACTCTCACGTTGGGGAGAGGGGGTTCTCGCAAAGATTACGTAATTTTTTATCCGCAAAAGACAGTGTAGAATGATGAGATAACTGGGTTAAATTGAGTAAAACGTGTTTCTCTACTAAAATATGACTAAATTTTACACAATAATATTTATCACGGTTATGCGAGCGCCACAAAGTAGCAGAGTAGCCCGTCGATTGTTTAACCACCGGCTAGCTGGACACGCGATTCGACGAGCGCTGCAACGTACGAGTTTTTTGGATAAATCCAATACAATGAAACATATATTGACATATTTACACTGAAAAAATGCATTTTGAACAATCTCACATGAGATTAGAGGAGGAGGTCAAGCCAAATCTCATGATATCTCACTAAGGGGGAGGGAGAGGACAATCGCAAAAATCACCGCACATAATTAATGGATGCCCCCTCAGTAGCTTATGCCAGAGGGGATGAGGTACCAACTGGCCTCCAGGCTATTTCCTAAACAAATTAAATTTTATAAATGTTTTATCTTATGTTTTCTATGAAATTTATTATTTCCTCATATTGTATTACCGCAATTTTTCCTGTTTTAGATTTGATTTTATTATTTACTGGTGTATTTCCCCATCAAAAATGACACAACTCAAATAAATGGTTGAGTTTCAGTATAGGCAACCAGTTTCATTGCATAAATCACAAAAAACTTTTTTCCAAATTCAAAATTTAAAGATGATGAAAATTTGTTATAATGATCACATGTTTATCCGAAAAAATTTTAATCAAATTGAAAAATAATTAGGTCTCCAAGAACAGGCATAAAGTTTTATTTTTTTGTCAAAAACAAAGATTTCAATTTTTTAAACCAGAAATACAAAGCAAATTTTAGCATGCTGATAACACAAATTTCAAGTCGACATCATATCGAGAGGGTCCTCAAAAGTAGGAAAAGTATTGAAAATATTCTTAAAATTAGCTGCAATTTATTCGTCCGGCATTAAACCCGGTACTTCCTGGTGAAATATGCAGTACAACAGATGTTCAGCATCTCTAACTGTGTGTGAAAACTCAAGCAGAAATATTTGCTGCAACTGCTTCAAACGACGTCCTACTTTTCCCTTATATTCCTAATGTGAGAAGTTTTAATGTGCTCTGGCATCAAACCCAGGAACAGTACGATCTTTTCTAAATTTCTTTCTTAAACCGATTCTTGATATACATCTTCTAGCAAAGCAAGAACTTCCTAACATTTCAAAAAGTGCATCAAAAAAAATAGTGAAGAACTACCTCAAAGTATTTTAAAGGAGAGATATTTGCATCGTCCTAGCATCAAACCCAGGGCATTTTCTGCAAAGGTCATTAATATTTTCGATAGACAATGACCATAGCTATAGGCTCCTTGAGATTTGGTACTCTACCTATCTGGGAAGTATTTTTTTTTAATTCCAAAAAATCAAAGCAATGCTCTATATATAATACGTCGTAAAAATTTCAAGTCAATGGCGCTTTTGGTTTAGCCTGTGAATTAGTATCCAATTTATCTATATATATGAATATATATATCTACATTAATGAATCCACAGAACCGTCTATATATAATAGATATATAGATAAAGCAAAATCTATCCGTCTGTCCATCCACTCTCATAAGAATCAATAAAGAATCTCATAATTGTCATAATATATACTTTTTGAATCTGTGACAAGAGAAATCTAGTCAACAAGAACCACAAACAGGTTAATATAGACTTCTGGCATACATCTCCTTGCTTAGAAGGACGTAGACAATGCTAGATATCAATATATGTATAGCTAACTCTCTGGATATACCTTTATACTTACGAGTAAAATGAGCTTGCATACTGCGAGCTGATCGACAACACTAATTACATATCCGCATCATATCGGAACGGTCCGCAAAAGAAAAAAAAAGGATTGAAAATATTCTGAAAATTCGTTAATCAATGTAATCGTCTGGCATCGAACCCGGGTCTTCCTGGTGAACTTATGATGCAGCACAACAGAAGATCACCATCTATAACTATGTGTGAAAATTCAAGCAGACAAGTTTGGCTGCAATTGCCTCAAACGACGTCCTACTTTTCCCTTATATTCCTTATGTGAGAAATTGTAATGTGCTCTGGCATCAAACCGAGGAGCAACATGGTCTTATCTAATATTTTTTCTTAAACCGAGTCTTAATATACATCTTCTAGCAAAGCAAGAACTTCCTATTATTTCAATTGATACATCAAAATAAATAATGAAAACTAACTCAATGTATTTTAAATGGGGGATATATTTACCATCTGACTTCGAACCCCGGTCTTTCTGGTAATACTTTCTATGCAGCACTAAAGAAGATCACCACCTTTAACCATGTGTGAAAATTCAAGCAGAAATATTGGGTGCAACTGCCTCAAATGACGTCCTACTTATCCCTTATATTCTTTATGAAAGAAATTTTAATGTGCATTGGCATCGAACCCAGGAACAGTAAGGTCTTATCTACATTTTTTTCAAAAACCTATGCTTAATATACATCTTCCATATAAGCAAGAACTTACTATCATTTCGATAAGTGCATGAAAAAAAATTGTCCTAGCTTCGAACCCAAAATGTTTTCCGTGAGGGTCAATTGTTTGTCAATAGTCATTTATGTTTTCAATAGATCCTGATCATATATATATGCTCCTTAAGTTTTGATTCTCTATCTATCCGGGAAGTAATTTTTAAAAATTCCTGAAAATCCAAGCAATGCTTTTAAATGGAAAAAATCGGGACTTTGGGGCCCTCTGGAATCGAACCCATGACACTGAGGTTCCAAATTGCAATTTTTCTGGAGGTTACACGTTATGGCCAATACGTTGTAAAAATTTCAAGTCAAAGATGCTTGTGGTTTAGCCTGTGAATTAGTATCCTATCTATCTATCTATCTATCTATATCCTTGAATGAATCCGGAGAAGCATCTATATATAATAGATAGATAGTGGATAAAGTTCTAACCATGTTCAACGAGTCTCAATAACTTGAAATTTTTATAAAGTACTAGCTGCAGCATGTAAACAAAAACACTCTTATCTTTATATTTATAATCAACATTAAATTACTATTATTCCATCGGTTGATGGTTTTTAAACAGATTTCTAGATGCAGAGAAGAGTTTGCTATTTTATCTCTTTAGGGCTTTGAATTATAATCACACGCTACTCAAGATCCTTTGAAATAGCGTTAATCTAATAAATTAATCAAATAGTACAAATATGTGCAGGAAAATATTTAAAAAATCGGGGACAAAAGTAATTTGGCTTGAAAAGAGAAAGTGGTCAAATAACTGTCCTTCCAGTGTTAAAGAAGTTAGGTTTGAATGTAGAGTTAACTTTGACAATACGTACCTTCCTGTCTGATCGGATTGGTGGTCTGTTAGTCCTCCTTCTTGTTCTTGCGCCTCTAGCACTTCCCGCTCCCTTCTGCGCACCTCCGAGGGAGCGCCTTACCAGCTCAGCTCTACTCAAAATCAGACCTAAAGCAACAACGCCTCTCTCGTCAGTTCCTCGTCTTTAATTGGTGTACAATTCCTCTGAGACCATTGTGAATTTTAGTTGATTTTAGAATATTATGAATGACGTTTAAAGACAAACTGCAATCATTACGTTTCTTACCACTTTCTCGTTATGAGTTTATCTTTACGCTTTTTGTCCTCTAAAATTATATTACATTTATACTTGTATAAAACTTTAAGAATCTATTTTCTAGTGACAAACCAACATTGTTTGAAATAGAATAAGTAAAAAGTGTATATTGTATGCAAAACGAAAATTATATTAGGTTTACTTAACCATACCTTAATATTTATAAAATATCTTTTTTGTATCTAGGACCAAAATTGTTCTGTATGTTACCAAATAAAATCAAAGTGTATATAATTCTAGCTTATTTAAAACTAAATTATGACTATAAAATAAAATTATAAATATTAAAATTAAAACGACTTAAAATTGGCTGTTAGATCATGAAGAATTTGATACATTTTTCCTTACAATTTTTAAAGATTCTTTGTTCATTAACGTACTTTGTGAAATTATCTCTTCCTTCTGTTTATTTTTTTCCTCAATTTTTGTTGTATAGCCTTTCCTTTGTATAAATATGTCACTTAAATTTTCTTATATTTGTGTTATGCCATCTTAATATTAACGTAGTAACACACCTCAGTATTCTAATTTAAATGAGTGCTTTAATGTATTTCTATGGTTTGTGAACACAACACGTATTCTGTATTATCGGTGCCACCAATACAGGATATCCTTAGTTAACACCTAACGCTCTAGTATTTGTTAAAATTACTGTATATGCCGGCGTATAAGTCGACCTATGAAGCATAAAAAAATTCTCTGAAAAACAAGGGGTTGACTTATGCACCAAACATAAAATTTAACACCACGGAAGGGTAAACAAGTGAAACTGCCTCCTTAACACTTGTTGTACATAAAATCTTGCTTCATCGAACTTCATTCTTGCAAAATCGAACTTCATCATGAAATACAATTGTGGCCAAAAGTATGTTATGACAAGTTTTCATCATAAAAGAGTTAAATTAATAAAAAAATTTCATATTTTAAAAATAAATATGATGTATATTTATTCTTCCCAAATTGAATTAATTCACTAAATACAATTGTGGCCGAAAGTAAAAACGTAATGCCATACAAACTAATTATCAGCAAGTCAATTATAATTAGAAAATGAATTTGACGCATATTTATTCTTTGCAAATTATATTTATTTCTTCGCTTTTTTTTCTTTTACAGAAATTTTAAATATATTTCGAAATTTTTTTTTACAAATGAAGATCAATAAGCACATGGTTTTGTTTTTGGTTATATAATTGTTATGATTTGACTAAGCAATAGGAGTTAATAGAAGATATTAAGCAGTGTCATGATTTGATATTTCCATGCTATATTACCACTATTTCTATAAAATATTTTTGGCACCATTGCGTTTCTGTTTCCTAATGCATTTTTACTTTCTCCAAATACATAGTATAGAGAAATTATAGTTTCCATGAAAAAAATCGACTTCGAGATTTCAACGGAAATACATGTTTTGGGGTCCCTAGAACACGTTTTAACCATTTTCGGAATGATGTCTGTGTGTATGTGTGTGTCTGTGCTTGCGGGAGCTCTAACGTAAAAGCCATTAGTTGTATCAATACCAAACTTCATATATAGTACTGTGGTGTGTGCTGTCAGAGTTGATTAGTTTTTAGAGTAAATCGGTTTACCGGAAGTCAAGCTTCATTCTTCAAAGCTCATTTCCGGTTTTCAATATATCTCCATAAATATGATATATAGGTACATTGTATTACTTATAAAAGTTTTAGAAAATGTATTTTTCCATAACTTTTGTATTTAATATATTTTTGAATCACCGATTATGTAGGAGTTATTTGTGAAATACTGATAAACCGGAAGTTGCTGATTATGTACGTTGTGGGTGCTCTGGGCGCTGGGGCAAAAGGCCATTTCATCATTTTTCATCGAACATGTCCCGAAAAACATTATTTATAATGTTTGTGATGTAAAAGATAATATGATATAAATTAATCACTTATCTTCCAAGTTAAGATTGAGTATAGAGTTCGAAATACTGTCGTAGATAAATATTTACATCTTATATATTGAGAAAGTCATGTGCTGGCCACATCAGATTTTTCTTTAAGTAGCCTGAGTGATACCAACAAAAGAAACTTATGTAAAAGTTAAGCAGAGCCGAGAAGTTGACATGGCAGCAGAAAGAAACAATTCTAGCATCTTAAACTTATGCCGTAAATATTCCTCAAGCTATCATACATTTATCGATACCATTGTTTTTCTTCCCATAAAATGGAGCTGGGGATAAGTGGTATTGCCTTATTTTTTTAGTTGACTTATTCACTGAACATAGGCTAAAACCTGAAATTCACCTCAAAAGTTTAAGGGTCAACATATACAGAAAATCAATTTTCCTGTATCCCAGTGGCGCAGCCAGGATTTGCAAATGGGGGGGGCAAAGAAAACAAAAAATGCCTAACTTACAGGGGCTAGTATATTCATACCCGTTACTTATTATAAATAGGTCGATTCTTTCAAAAACTAAACACATTGAGAAATAGAGGAGTTTAACGCTTATATGGCCAACTTATTAATCTTTCCAAGATAGTAGTTTACGTAACCGAACTATTGAAAACTTATCATGAGTGTTGTTTGGATTTCTAGTTTGGATACGTCCAATATCTATTAAGAAGTCAACTTTTCTATGCTGAAGTTTTTTAGCATTGTAGATATAAACTTCCCGAGTCTTTGAGAATTCTTTCTTCCAAGAGGTTGCCAAGCGTGAGAAGGAAAAAATTAGTAACGAATATTTGGCAAGGGACATAAAACGCAATATCCACTCATTAGATCCCCACACTGGCGTGCCCATGCTTATTTGAATATCTTTCGTTATTAGACTATATCATCAGCAGGTTTCTTAGCGGTGACTTCATCCCTTGTTTCTTAAATTAACCCCTCTTCTAAGAAACAAAATATCATTTATATCAGATGAACTTTTCGGGTAGGCTTACAATTAAGCCTGATTTCGTTATTTATGTATTAGCTTAGTATTCAATTGAATGCGTCACAAACTGAACATTAAAAATTCGGCTGCATTAAAAAATACAGTATACTCTAGATTATAGTTGATACTATAATTGAAATTCCAGTATTAAAGTTTCATAGCAAGGTGAAAAAAATGAAGTCGTCAGCTTACAAATATTTAGACTAATTAAAAGTTAGGTTGTATAACCAGCAGAGAGCTGACGTAAACGCAGTCTTACGCACTGTGTTCAAAGAAACAAAAATTTTCCATGAATTGAAATTTTGAAGGGCATTGCATGACCACGTGATTGACCGGATAAGTCATGAGATTCATTGGATTCTATTGCCAGAGAAACAATTGGCTTCATCGAAAAGGAAGCTAGAGCCACAGTTTTAACAGTTCATCAAATTTATTTCAAGCCATCAAGTCACTGTTCTGATAAATCTGTGCGTACCTTACGTGCACAATACCTTTTAACTGTTTTCTTGCAAAATGGTATATTATTAATAATATCATCGAAAATTATTTTTTAGTGATATTTTGTTTTTCTTCAATACTTTTTCAAATTTCTGCAGTAATTCGGTTATCGAATTATTTTCATAAATATACAGCAAAATAACAGGTAATCATAGAATAAGGATCAGTATATTTTCTATCAGCCTGAGTAATGAAGAGTCTACTGTACAGACTTTTATGCTTCCGGAATACTTAATAAAGGAACCAGTACCTTTGGAATTGTCGCTAAACTCATCTTCAGGTGTGCCATCCAATAACAGCCTTAAAAAGGCAATCCTAATTTATGTATCTAATAATGGTCACTTCAGAAAAAAACACTTGGCCATTAACTTATGTTTTTCCGATGTAGGCCTCGAGCTATTAGCAGACTGAAAATAAATTTGGATGTCCATCTGTACCTTATGAAATCCAAATTAAACTCTCCTTTGAACTGTTCCCTGTGAATTTCTCAAAAGCACTGCTCAAGAGCCTAGCTTTGCATTCACATCCTAAAAACAGTCTCATGCAGAAGATCTGAGTGTTTTATCAACCTGTTTGTCTCTTAAACGTTATCATTATCTCTGTTTTCAGGGTGTAGGTTTCGAATTACTTCTCGAATGTTCCCTTGTATTTTTTCGAGGAGTAAACAAATCAGCAATTTTGAATTATTCTCATGGAAATCTTATCTTAAGGTGTGAGTCATCTAACTAAAGGATAGGCTTGAGAAGTACACGCATTGAACGTTAAGTGTAAAACACTCGTATCATAGCATCCCATTGATATTGATGTTGGCTCTTGGTCTGCTCTGCTACCGAAAGCATTGCCATAGCTGAAATTGGAGCCATATTTACAGGTATGCAAAGCTTTCGCTAAATTTATTACACAAACACGTGACTAGCAGCGTATCTCTAAGACTTGCGTGATGATTGGGGTTTTGTACTCTTCAGCCGAAAAAAAGTACAGAGCTAGTCATAGGACTTGACTCTTGGAGGGGGTTTGAACCCCTTAAACCCCTCCTTACTGTGCCGCTGCAGTATCCTGTATGAAAATACAAGTGAAAAATTTTCTATTCATCAAAATCCAGTACCAGGAACTAAGGCCAAGACTTATAATAAATACCTTTTTATCTAACCTCAAATTAACTTTGTGTGAATGCCAATTTAATACTTGGATAGCAGACAGAATCAAAATAATGTAAACATTAATAACAATATAGATCAGGTCTTTTTAGGGTTATTGATGTACTGCATTTATCTATTTCTATGATGTTATCTATGTGCTGTTATTTATGTATTTCTATGATGTTTATGTTCTGAACTAAAATGTATTTGTAATCACATTGCACATCATTTTAAATTTTGACTTAGTTTTATGGATACATTTTTATTAACCTACTAAGTGATGAATCTAGTTATACAAGTGAACTCTTAAATGTCCACTGCTATATTGTCATTTTAGTTTTAAAGCTGCTTCTACTTTTTCCACATGCGTATATTAGAGAATGTACTGTTTTCATGAAAAAATCGACTTTGAGATTTCAATAGAAATACAACTTTGGGGATCCCTAAAATAATAACAATAAATTTTGTAATAATGTGTTTGTTTAGAAGGTAAACAACACAATGCTATGCATCTTTTGCTCACACTCTTGCTATAGATTGAACTCTGGCCGATTGATAAGTTTTCTTCTTTGGGTTTTTCCTGTCTGTCTCTGCATTTTCAGGTTGAAAACTGCCGCAATATTCTTGCTCTTGCTTAATAAACAACTGCGTTTGCATAGAAAGATTTTCTCCATGAAAATCCACAAGTCAGTTCATACTGCCAGATAATAACAACTTTTAAAATTTTTTAAAGTGGAATTTTGCACAGTTATTTCCACCCATTTATTGTTAACAACTTGTTACTTGGTTGTAGTTCTATACAGCTTCCTCTTCTGCATTTCCCACAGCGTAACTTTTGCAATAGACTTCCCCTTGCTTTATAAATATCTGAATGAGAGAAAAAGAATGTTAACTCAAAGTTGTCAATACTTGAAGATGTGACTAAAAAATCTGATGTGGCCAGCACATGACTTTCTCCATATATAAGATGTAAATATTTATCTACGACAGTAATTTCGAACTCAATATTCCATCTAAACTTGGAAGATGAATGATTAATTTATATATTATTATCTTTTACATCACGAACATTATAAATAATGTTTTTTTGGGACAAGTTCAATGAAAAACGATGAAATGGCCTTGCGCCCACAACGTACATAATCCGGTTTGTCGGTATTTCACAAATAACTCCTACACAATCAGTGATACAAAAATATCTTTCAAACAAAAGTTATAGTAAATTACATTTTCTAAAACATTTATAAATAGTAGTATACACCTAAATATCATATTTATGGAGATATTTTGAAAACCGGAAATGAGCTTTGAAGAATGAAGCTCTACTTCCGGTTAACCGATTTACTCCAAAAACTAATCAACTCTAATAACACCAACCAAAGTACTATATATGAAATTTGGTGTTGATCCGACAAATATTTTTCATGTTCGAGCAGCCACAAAGTACATAACAGCTACTTCCGGTTTATCGGTATTTCACGAATAACTCCTAATCAACCGGTGATACAAAAATATGTTAAATACAAAAGTTATAGTAAATTATATTATCTAAAACTTTTATAACTAATACAATGCACGTATATATCATATTTATGGAGATATTTTGAAAACCGGAAACGAGTTTTGATGAATGAAGCTCGACTTCCGGTAAACCAAATTACTCCAAAAACTATTCATCTCCGACAGCACACACCACAGTACTATACATGAAGTTTGGTATTGATACGACTAATAGTTTTTACGTTAGAGTGCCCACAAGCACACACACACAGACATCATTCCGAAAATGGTCAGAAAGTGTTCTAGGGACCCCAAAATATGTATTTCCGTTGAAATCTCGAAGCCGAATTTTTTCATGAAAACAATACTTTCTCTATACTTCGTATATGGAGAAAGTAAAAACAGCAGTAAGGTTTATAAAACAACAGGCATACTCACATCTTAGGATATTATAAAGTTTGAAAACCTTAAAAGTGCTGTATAATTCAGTTGATACAAATAAGTACAAATAATGAGCTGATTAGCATAATCCAATTTTAATTACACAAACAGAAACGGTATCATTTCCGAAATTGAGACGAGCAACAAGGATCGTGAATCATCATGAAATCAACCGAAGAAAACAGATTTATAGAACAATTATTTGATCAATCCTTACCTTTCATCGACTTTGGAAGAGGTTTCGGCAATTCTAAAAGATAGATTATTATTTAGAGGAACTGCTGTTTGCTGAAGTCCCATAACCTGTGTACGTTAAACTTTTTGCATTGAAAATAAATTAACATCTAGCGAAATATTGCTGCGCTTAGTCTAATAAAGTAGAATTTGCAGTGGTTGATGAAAGTTATTTGACTTCCCATTATGGGCAGCATGCTATTTCAAATTATAAATAATATATATTGTTATTGAATGCAAGCACATTAAATAAATTAAAATTCTAAGAGAATTTAAGGTCTTCTTTCTTCTATTGCAAAACTAATTTCCTAAAAATGTAAAGAGGCAGTCAAAAATAAATGGAATTGCTAAAGGAATATTTTTGTCCAAAGGTTAAGAATAAAAGAAAAATTATTTCCAGATTCACTAAAAAATATATGTATGTAAAAGGTGTACCATGAAATAATTTCAGTTGTCCAGATTGGGTGAGCAAGGACATAGATCAAATAAATATCTTTTTATAAATAATTCACCTAATCAATAATATAAAAACTAAATGTCGTACTATTAAGAATACCTAGAAAAGTCAATCTTTGTGAAGTTGTTAAAATGTTCTAACCCTTGTATTATAATAAATTAAATAATAATCATCCCTTAGAACTGGTAGAATTTTCTCTTAGCATAGCCTCTTTTTTGGAATTACACAACACATTGGAATCATGTATAGCCAAATATGTTACATCCAGCATTTTGTTTAAATATTGATCAATTTTGTTGATTCTGAAATTTACAGATAAAAGAAGAGAATTCGAAAATATTCAATCCACACTATTACAAATAATTAACAAGAAGAAACTTCCTCTCTAGTAAATTTATTGTAACTGTTTACAGAACATATATACACAGAAACATGTATCACTACAAAGAAAAATCATTTAAAAAAGTCAAAAACTAATTGCACTGCGATTAAGTAAACAGAAAAAGTTTCTTTAATAAGTTAATTGCTACACAATCAATATTTATTTAATTAAACAATAATTGATGATAAAATGATAAGTATATTTAAAGGAAACTTTTCCTCAACTTTTACATTACACAACCTTGCTAACTTTTTTCCTAGTCAGAGTTTTTAATTCAAACCAAAAATTATGATTTCAACAAAGATATAGAGAGGCACTTAATATCTCATAGCTACAATTGAATAATGGAAAAACTTAACAATTAAGGATCTTATTTTTTCTCAAATGTTGTAATTCATGTCGCACCTTGTGACTGTTTCTCTTGAATTTCATGTCACAAATTTCACAGGAAAATGGTTTCTCGGAAGAATGAATACGCATATGGCTACTGAGATTACTCTTATCAATAAAACATTTTGAGCAGACTTTGCATTTAAACGGCTTCTCTTTTGCATGAATTCGTAAGTGTCTCCTTAGATCAGCGTTGCTTTGAAAACATTTTCCACAAGAGTTACATTTATATTTATTATTATGCAAATTTAAATGCACATTTAAAACCATTTTACTACTAAAATTCTTAGCACAAATACCACAACTATATTGATTTTTCTTGCTTTTCTTTTTACTATTTCTAGAACCGATATTATCTCTTAGATGTGTTAGTTCATGATGATACCTCACATTTACCTGCTTAAATGTTTTTTTACATACATTACAGCTAAATGGTCTTTCATCGTAATGGACCCTTACATGATTGCCTATATCCCATTTAGTTTTAAAACTTTTTTTACAAATATCACAAACAAACCCAATCTTCTCTTTAGAAAGAGGGGTTTTTAAATGAGACAGTTCTGATTCTGTATCATTAACAATACTTTCTGTCAGCTCAACAGATCTTGTTTCCTCTTCTGGTGTAACTTCATCTCTTGAGTCTTCCTCAGTCACCCCTTTATTGGCATCTCTGATTACAAAAGAGTTATCTTTTGTAGTGCAAATGCTCTCTCCCTCAAAGGAATTTACAACAGTTTCTTCGGAAGCATCCAAACTTAAAAGATTCCTAGAATCTGATGACATAGTGGACTGAAATGAAGAATATTTGTAATTAGTATCAATTTGAAACAAGTTAAAGTATTTTTACTTTCTCCATATACGTAGTATAGAGAAAGTATTGTTTTCATGAAAAAATTGACTTCGAGATTTCAACGGAAATACATGTTTTGGGGTCCCTAGAACACGTTTTGGCCATTTTCGGAATGATGTATGTGTGTGTGTGTGTGTGTGTGTGCTTGTGGGTGCTCTAACATATAAACTATTAGTCGTAACAACACCAAACCTCATATTTAGTACTGTGGTGTGTGCTGTCAGAATTGATTAGTTTTTAGAGTAAATCGGTTAACCGGAAGTCAAGCTTCATTCTTCAAAGCTCATTTCCGGTTTTCAAAATATCTCCATAACTATGATATATAGGTATTTTGTATTACTTATAAAAGTTTTAGATAATGTAAAATACTATAAATTTTGTATTTAACATATTTTTGTATCACCGGTTGATTAGGAGTTATTCGTGAAATACTGATAAACCGGAAGAAGCTTATTATGTACTTTGTGGGCACTCTAACATGAAAACCATTTGTTGGATCAACAACAAATTTAATATATAGTATGTTGGTTGGTGTTTTTAGAGTTGATTAGTTTTTAGAGTAAATCGGTTAACCGGAAGTCGAGCTACATTCTACAAAGCTCATTTCCAGTTTTCAAAATATCTCCATAAATATGATATTTTGGTAAATACTATTATAATCAATATGTCCTGGCTGTACTTCGTGGAACGACATCTTAAGTTGAAAGAAAAACTAAGTAATTTCCACAATAAATTTTTAATTTTAACGACCGGTTTCGGCATTGACAGCCAGAAAATGAAATTTGCTATAACTTTTGTAAGAAACATATTTTCGTATCACTGATTGTTTAGGAGTTATTCATGAAATACTGATAAACCGGAAGTTGCTGAATATGCACTTTGTGGGTGCTCTGGGCTCTATGGGCGAAAGGCCAATTTCATCGTTTTTCATAGATCATGTCCCGAAAAACATTATTTATAATGTTTGTGATGTAAAAGATAATATGATATAAATTAATCACTTATCTTCCAAGTTGAGATTGAATATAGAGTTCGAAAATACTGTCGTAGATAAATATTTACAACTTATATATGGAGAAAGTCATGTGCTGGCCACGTCAGATTTTTTTCTTAAAAATCAAAATAGTCTCTGCATTAGAGGAATTCAAAAGAAAAAGGCTGATGAATGGTAATGAAAACATTGAGAAACTCTCAAGGCATAGCAGACATCCATAGACAAGGAGTCAAAGACAATCGAATAAGCTGAGAACCGAGGATTATTTTTCATCAATTGCTCGGAAGGTTCAGTACCTCCTCAATCAATTCCTCAACTTCTACTTTGACCGTTTCCTAGAAATTGAAATTTCACAGATACATTCCATTTTACAGCATTTAGTTATCGTAAATAGTCTTAAGGTTCTATTCAACAATATCAATAGTAAGATATATACAGTTAGGAGTGAAATGTTGCTTGCATTCTGCAAGCATGTTGATAACACAAATTTTAAGTCGACATCATATCGAGAGGGTCCTCAAAAGTAGTAAAAGTATTGAAAATATTCACAAAATTTGCTGCAATTTCTCTGTCAGGCATCTAACCCTGGTCTCCCTTGTGATACTTCTTATGCAGCACAACAGAAGATCACCATCTCTAACTATGTGTGAAAATTCAAGCAGAAATATTGGCTGCAACTACCTCAAACAACGTCCAACTTTTCACATATATTCCTTATGTCAGAATTTGTAATGTGCTCTGGCATCAAACCCAGGAACAGCATGGAGTTATTTATTTTTATTTCTTAAAACGAGTCTTAATATACATCTTTTGTGTAAGCAAGAACTTCCTATCAATTCGATAAGTGCATGAAAAAAATAATGAACAACTAACCCAATGTATTTTAAATGGGCGACATATTTACTGCCTGGAAAAAAAATTAGATAAGACCATGCTGTTCCTGAGTTTGATGCCAGAGCACAGAGCAAAAAATTGCGATTTTGAACCTCAGTGTCATGGGTTCGATTCCAGAAGGCCCCAAAGTCCCGATTTTTCCTGTTTAAATGCATTGCTTTGATTTTCGGGAATTTAAAAAAAATACTTCCCCGATAGGTAGAGAATCAAAACTCAAGGAGCCTTTAAATATGGTCATGATCTATCGAAAACATTCATGACTTTTACGGAAAATATCCTGGGTTCAATGCTAGGATGATCCAAAAATCGGCCGTTTAAAATACATTAAGGTAGTTTTTCATTACTTTTTTTCATGCACTTATCAAAATGATAGGAAGTTCTTGCTTATATGGAAGATGTATAATTAGCATAGGTTTTTGAAAAAATAAATTAGATAAGACCTTACTGTTCCTGGGTTCGATGCCGAGGCACATTAAAATTTCTCTCATAAGGAATACATGGGAAAAGTAGGACGTAGTTTGAGGCACTTTCAGCCATCATTTCTGCCTGAATTTTCACGCATAGTTAGAGATGGTGATCTTCTGTTGTTCTGCATAGTAATTATCACCAGAAAGACCCGGGTTCGATGCTGGGTGGTAAATATATCTGCCATATAAAACACATTGGGATGGTTTTTAATTGTTTCTTTCATGCAGTTATCGAAATAATAGGGAGTTCTTGCTATGTTAGAAGATGTGTATTAAGACTCGGTTTAAGAAAAAAAATAGATAAGTCCATGCTGTTCCTGGGTTTGATGCCTAAGCACATTAACATTTCTCACAGATATTATATATAGGTTAAAGAATATAAGGGAAAAGTAGGATGTCCATAGAGGCAGTTGCAGCCAATATTTCTTCTTGAATTTTCACACATAGTTAGAGAAGGTGATCTTCTGTTGTGCTGCATAGTAAGTTAACCAGGAAGACCCGGGCTCGATGCCAGACGATTAAATTGCAGCGAATTTTAAGAATATTTTCAATTCTTTTTTTTCTTTTGAGGACCGTCCCGATATGAAATTAGTGTTGTCGATCTGCTTGCAGTGTGCAAGCTACATTTTACTCGTACCTATCTATGTATATGAATGAATCTGGAGAAGCATCTTTATATAAAAGATATGTCTTAAGGTTTCCCAGAGGTTACATTGCTTTCATACAAAAACCCAATTGCCACCAATAACCGTGTGATCCAGTCTTAGAAATTGTACATTCAAGAGCAGATATTAGTAGATGATATTCACTAAATCATATAAATAATTGTATTTACCTGGATTGCATCCAGTTTGTCAAAAAATAGGTCACTCTCCTTTAGCTCCAAGTCCTTCCCTCGTAATATCTAATTTGAAAAATATTTGCACATACCAAAAGAGATTAATAGGCAGAAAAGGTTTTCACAACATGTACGACAACAATGTCAAATCCCAAACAATATCCAATGAGTTTTCTTATCATCTTAATTTTCAGTTAGAGTAAACAAAATAATTATGAAATCATGCAGGGCTCACAACTTTTGATGAACACGACCCGAGATCAATATACATAGGGTTTCTATTGCCTTGTCCCTAAAGTATATGTATAGTATTTTTAATATATCAAATTAAGAATTAAAAATTGACTGCCAAAGTGTAACTAAATATTACACCCACCTCAATATCCATTTCCTCTCTTTTCAATTCTTTAGGCATCTGCCATTCTTCAATATCAATTTCTTCTTTAATATTAATCTAGAAAAAAATAACATTTCTTTATAATTCTCAAACAAAGTTTAGTAATTGCTATAACTGTAAAAAACTCATTAAACGATTAAACACTAATAGTGCCACAATACATCAACCTAACTAGTCAATCAACTCCTATAAATCTAATAAATTATATCTCATTAATAATAACAGTCACAAATATACCTTAAGCTGTCAAAAAACAGAGAAGAAGTCGTGACGTATGTTTCATTACTACGTGTAGCATCTTCAGAAGAGAGAATATGACTAAAAGTTAACCAGCAAGCAGAGAGGAGAAAAAACAAAAGGAAATCGCCAGGCGAGATCGATCAGACTGAACAAAGATCTGTCGAAAGTGTCGAAGTTCATTAGATGTTCCCAATTTTTATAAATGAATAAATTTTCCCAAGAGTCCAAACCTGAATTTGAAATGTGAACGAGGCTTAAATTGTCAACAGTAATATTATGTGCAAAATCAAAAAATCTGATTTGGCCAGTACATAACTTTCTCCATATACAAGATGTAAATATTTATCTACGACAGTAATTTCGAACTCTATATTCCATCTAAACTTGGAAGATGAGTGATTAATATATATATTATTATCTTTGATGTCACAAACATTTTAGATAATGTTTTTCGGGACATGATCGATGAAAAACGATGAAATTGGCCTTTCGCCCATAGAGCCCACAAAGTACATAATCAGCAACTTCCGGTTTATCAGTATTTCATGAATAACTCCTAAACAATCAGTGATACAAAAATATGTTTCAAGCAAAAGTTATAGTAAATTACATTTTCTAAAACATTTATAAATAATAGTATATACCTAAATATCATATTTATGGAGATATTTTGAAAACCGGAAATGAGCTTTGAAGAATGAATCTCAACTTCCGGTTAACCGATTTACTCTAAAAACTAATAAACTCTAACGACATTAAGCAAGGTACTATATATGAAATTTGGTTTTGATACAACCAATAGTTTTCATGTTAGAGCGCCCACAAAGTACATAACAGCTACTTCCGGTTTATCGGTATTTCACGAATAACTCCTAATCAGCCGGTGATACAAAAATATGTTAAATACAAAAGTTATAGTAATTTACATTATCTAAAACTTTTATAGGTAATACAATATACGTATGTATCATATTTATGGAGATATTTTAAAAACCAGAAATGAGCTTTGATGAATGAAGCTCAACTTCCGGTTAACCGAATTACTCCAAAAACTAATCAACTCTGTCAGCACACGCCACAGTACTATATATGAAGTTTGGTATTGATACGACCCATAGTTTTCACGTTAGAGCGCCCACTATCACACACACACATACAGACACACACACACACACACACATACATCATTCCGAAAATGGTCAAAACGTGTTCTAGGGACCCCAAAACATGTATTTCCGTTGAAATCTCGAAGTCGAATTTTTTCATGAAAACAATACTTTCTCTATACTTCGTATATGGAGAAAGTAAAAAAATGTTTTGCAACAGCCGAATTAGAAAATCTCCCAGATCTGAAGTGAGCTAAATGCTCTTTAAACCTAATGATAGCTCTTCTCCTTGTTTGGCCAATATATTTTAAACTGCAATCTGGGCATGAGATACAGTAGATGCCAGAATTATGACACAATTCAACCTTGTCCTTGACTGAACCTAGTGAATTCTTTAAGTTAATATCATTATAATAGCATACTTTGAGATTGTTGTGTTTAAAAATAGTGGAAAGACCTTTAGTTAATGATGGGAAATGCGGTATTTTAATAAATTTTGAGCGTGGAACATCAAGAGCTTGAGGAAGAGTAGAGCATTGACTAATCAATCTCTTAAATTTATGCCTCTTAACTAAAATATTAATTAATGAGGAGTCGTAACCCAGCATATCAGCAGTATATTTAATCTATTATATATAGATGCTTCTCTGGATTCATTCATATATATACCCAGATAGGATACAAATTCACAGGCTTAACCACAAGCATCATTGACTTGAAATTTTTACGACATATTGGCCATAACGTGTAACCGCCAGAAAAATTGCGATTTTGCATCTCAGTGTCATTGGTTCGATTCCAGAGGGCCCCAAAGTCCCGATTTTTCCCGTTTACATCCAATGCATTGATTTTCCGGAATTTGTAAAAAATATTCCTGGAAAGGTAGAGAATTAAAACTCAAGGAGCCGATAGATATGGTCAGGATCTATCCATAACATTAAATGACTTCTATAGAAAATATCCTGGGTTCGATGCTAGGACGATGCAAAAATCAGTCATTTAAAATACATTGAGGTAGTTTTTCTTTATTTTTTTTAATACACTTATAGAAATGATAGGAAGTTCTTGCTTATATGGAAGATGTATATTAAGAATCGGTTCACGAAAGTAACACCGTTCTGTTCCTGGGTTCAATGCCAGAGCACATTAAAATTTCTCTCATAAGGAATATATGGGAAAAGTAGGACGTCTTTTGAGGCAGTTGCACGCAATATTTCTTCTTGAATTTTCACACATAGTTAGAGGTGGTAATCTTCTAATGTGCTGCATAGAAAATATTACCAGAAAGACCATGGTTCGAAGCCAGACAGTAAATATATCCCCCATTTAAAATACATTGAGTTAGTTTTCATTATTTATTTTGATGTACTTATGGAAAGAATAGGAAGTTCTTACTCTGCTAGAAGATGTATATTATGACTCGGTTTAAGAAAAAATTTAGATACGACAATTCTGTTCCTGAGTTCGATTCTAGAGCACATTAAAATTTCTCACATAAGAAATATAAGGGAAAAGTAGGACGTCGTTTGAGGCTGTTGCAACCAATATTTCTGCTTGAATTTTCAGACATAGATATAGATGGTGATCTTCTGTGTGCTGCATAGTAAGTCCACCAGGAAGACCCGGGTTCGATGCCAGACGATTAAATTGCAGCGAATTTTAAGAAAATTTTCAATCCTTTTGTTTTCTTTTGAGGACTGTCCCAATATGATGCCGATATGAAATTAGTGTTGTTGATCTGCTTGCAGTATGCAAGCTACATTTTACTCGTCTATTATATATCATTAATAATAACATACGCTAAACAACAACAACTGAGGCATCTTTATGGCTTGCTATTAGTTATGTAATTCTATGAGAAGTATGCACAACATTAGTGTGATGTCCTTCAATAATAACATGTAGTTGAAAACCAGATAACATTTAATAAGAAGGATGGCCGAGATGGTGTCCGGATACAATATAGCTGAACACGTGTAAAACAACTCACTCGTAAGCGTGCTACGTCAGAACCGACTGCCCTTGTGGCAGGAAGTAGCATAAGCAAACAAACAAAAGGAAAAAAAAATGCACAAACACACTTGTAAGATAAAATACACTACAATTAGGAAAATAGCGAATGACATATTTATCATTGTCCACCATCTATCACCACTTAGATACCTTTCCATTATAATTTAGGTTCCCATAAACACAACGAAAGAAAAGAATTATATTCCACAGAAGTTTCTGTTGCCTCTGATGGAATCCTAAATTCAATTTAAAGTACGACCAATTATCAGAATGTGTAGTTAATGTAGGGGATTAAATTTTAATACTGAAATTTAAACAATGGTTTATTTCAAAGGAATTTAAGACAGTACTCACAGCACAGAGCATCTTAATACTTTCCAATGAAGAGTAATAATCATATTTATAAGGGTAAACAGAAGTTAGGAATAATCAAATATGAAAATTATTATTAATTATCATATATCCAACAATAATACTAACCTCAGAGTGAAGAGCATCACAATCAATTCCTACTTGGCTTGCTCCATCCTGTAAATAGACAGATTTTATTAAATCTCTCGTCACTCTTAGACACTATTTTGTTTAATATCAGCGATGTAAGACATACCATTTCAGTCACTTCAGCCTTTGTTAATAAACTAAAGCTGAGAGCTTCCTCCGGACGCTGAAAAATGATTAAACCAAAAAAAATTAACTACCGTATTTGACGGCATATAAGATGCACCCTCATTAAGTTGGCCACTCACAAGGAAAAAAGTTTTGAAAGTCCGCGCGAAAGCGCGGTACCACAATAACTTAAAATGTTGTTTCTTTTAGTTGTCACGTTTCGTAAAAGCCAAATATTAACACAATCATTCAATGCAATGGTAACATTATCGATTAAGACTGATCGGAAGTTTTACCAATGCAATTACCAAAGATATTTAGTGTTAAGAAAATTTAACAAACGGAAGCTATTTTGACATTATATATTTCAATAATTGAACGGCAAGCAATCGAACAAAATACAAAATAAAGCAGAAACAATATTTATTATTACTGATTCGGGGAAAACATATTATGTTTATGTTTTTTAGCAGTCTTCAATTGATCTTCCTGCAGTCGCCAAGTACTTACATTTTTTCGGTAGGTGGTGGACCAAAATGCCTTGCTGCTGCTCTGTTTCCATGCACTTTAGTGTAATTTAACACTCATAGTTTATATTGAATAGTGTAGTTTAATCTCTTATTTCCTGTAGTCATATTTCCGAGGGTATTTTTTTAGGAAGTTCATAATAAGTAATACCAAAGTGATAATCAGAGTATAACTGATATAATGGAGCCGAAATAGGTAGTATAGACCATTTGGGCTAAAAATAGCATTCAGTGTTGAAAGTTAACCTGTGGAGGTTGAACCTTCACATATAAGACGCAGGGAAATTTTTCGAGACATAATTTAGGAAAAAAGGTGCGTCTTATATGCCGTCAAATACGGTATATGGCAGAAAAAATCAAGCAACGCGAAGGATCACGAATATTAACATCATACGATATCAAATCTCAAACTGATTATCGTATATCCGCTTAATAGTTACCTCGGAATGAACAGTATCAAACTCAGTTCCCACTTCACTTGCTCCGTCCTGTAAATAGACATATTTTAATAAATCTCTCGTCACTTTTATACATTATTTTGGATGATATCAATGGTATTAGACTTACCATTCCAGTATCTTCAGTCTTCATTACTAAACTACAGTTCAGAGCTTCGTCCGGATGCTAAAAAGCGATTACCAATTAAAAATTAACTACATCACAGATAAAATCAAGGAACGTGAATGATCACGGACATTTACATAAATGAAATCAGATAGTTATCAAAAGCTAACTTACAGGTCTTCTTTGGTTTAATATTCTTATAATTTCAGCTTCAGCAGAACGGACGTTTCTTTTGCATGCGTCGAACTCAATCATTCTCCACATGCAAGGGGAGCAGATTCGAGACGGAAGACCATCATTCTCGAAGATCTACATCATAAAAATATAATATTTCATAGCAGATTACTGTCATTCCATATCAACTCAACATACTCATTTAACCTCACCACTTGAGACAATCTTAATATTTAGTAAACTTATACTTCTTCCTAATACTAAGAAAAATACCAAGTTTTAATCTCAAACCGTTTTTGAGATAAAGCTATGTAAAGTTTTAAAGAACTTGCCAAAGAGAGGTGAACGTTAATTTTTTAAATCCCTCTAGAAGCTGTTCTAGTTCATTCAGAGAACTGAAAGAGGTGTCATTTTATAGAATTTGAAACTCTCTTTCAAATGATATGCAACATGACAAGGGTATTAATGAAAAATGTTTTTTTTATCCATTTAAACAATGTTTAATTTTTTTTCTAAAAGTTCATAATTTAAAATTCTAAAATTTTAGTATAAATACTTAGTACTATTGTGAATCGTATAGTAAAATACGAAAGCTTGGTCTTAATGGGTTCATTTTTAAAAATAATATTTCTGATGATGGTTTTTCACTTTTTCCCAATTTTGAATATACCTTTATCACTCAGGTAATTTTTATCAAACGTTTTTCCAAAAGGTACGTCATTTTTTAAATTCAAAATACTCCTAATAAAATTTAGAATGGTGGTAAACAATTGGAAATTTTCAACTGAGGCATTATGATGGGTTCATTAAAAAAATAATTATGGTATGCTTGTTTTTACATGTCGTATTTCATACCAAGTGTATAGCCAAACATGGAGCCCAGTAGGTACTAACAATAATTTATGAACAATTAAATCATAGGTAGAAGTTTAGTGTAAATTAACCCACTAACTAACCTTAGGAAAAATTGAGTATTGATTTGAAAATAAAACAACTATTTAATCAGTGAAAATGACAAATTTCAGGGTTATATTATTTTCAAATCAATCCCCATCAAAATGCATCATTTAAAAATTTCCAATTGATTACTACAGTACTAACTTTTATTAGGAATATTTTGAATGTAAAAAATTACGTACCTTTTGGAAAAACGTCTTGTAAAAATTAACTGTGTGTTAAAGGTATATTGTCAAAATTGGGAAAAAGTGAAAAACCAGCATCAGAAATATTTCTTTTTTAACAATGAGCACATTAAGACCCCACTTTCGTATTTTACTATACGATTCACAACAGTACTAAGTATTTATACAAATATTTTGAGAATTTTAAATTATGTACTTTTTGAAAAAAAAAATAAATTGTTTCAATGGATAAAAAAACTTTTTTCATTAATATCCATGTCATGTTGCATATCATTTGAAGGAAGATTTCAAATACTGTAAAATGACACCTCTTTCAGCTCTCTGGATGAACTAGAACAGCTTCTTAAGGGATTTAAAAATGAACGTTCACGTCTTATCGGCAAGTTTTTGAAAACTTTTTTACATTGCCATATCTCGGAAACAATTTGAGATAAAAATTAAAAATTTGGTATTTTCTTAGTATTAGCAATAATTTATACGTAACATACAAACACAATCTTCGTTGTGTTACAAATAAGTTGATTATCGTACGTAAGATGTCAACGACAATTCGAAACGGAAAAGATAACAAAATAAAGAGCTAGAATTTAGTCTCTACATCACATTGTTATAAAAATATAGGATATAAATTCACACAAGTACCTTCATCTCGTAAATGAAATTAAGAATCCGAAATAACGGATCTCCTGCTGCAGAACGGTGCGAGAATATGTCGGTGAGTGAAAATCCTTCCTTCAAACACAGCCTACAACAGTTGTCCAGCCTTATTTCGCCCATTTTCTTGAGCTTCACTGTATATGAGTCACAACAAAAGAACTATGATGCAAAGAAGTAGCATTAACTATGAAAATTCCAACGAATTTATACAAAACATCGTTAGCATACTTACCGATGAAGCTAAGAGTAAATTAAGGGAAGGAATTCAAATGCTGCTTCCGTTATTTAGAGAAATGCAATGTACTATTCTAGAGCTATCGCCAACTCTTAATTTATCTTATGACAATTTACAACGTAAGTCACTGTTATCCAAATATTATCGTCCGTAATTAATATGTATTACGGAGACTGGAACCTCGTCAATTGGTTTCGTGAGCTGCTTTTTTCTTGTTTATTCTTCTCGCCAATCACCAATAAGAATTGATTTCTCTGGGCGGGATTTTTCTTCGAAGTAAGTTCATGGAAACAATAATATATTATCCTTCCTTAATGGAAGTATAATATATTATTGTTCCAATCCTTCTCCCATGGTCATACGCTATGAGGGCGCGAATATTAGAAAAAGCGCTCTCACGGATTGATAGATAATCGCTGCCGTCACCCTTCTTCGTTTGTATGACGTTTACCCTGCAACGACGTCGCTCTTACCTTTTCTCTCAGTTACATATTCGGGGTGCAGGATTATTACATCATTTCTATCTTTTTATACAAATTCCAAGCAAAAATAGTTAAATGAAAACAAGAATAAATTAAGGCAAGAATTTTGAAACTTCAATTATGAAAAGTTTAAGAACATTTATGGTACTAAATCTCATTTTCTAACATTCCAATATTTTTTTCTTTTCCCGATGATAGCAAGCAATACAGATACCTCAGCTGTTGTTGTTTAGCTTATATAATGTTTTATTTATAAAATATTTTACCAGTTGGTGTAACAGGGTTCACTCTTGCTAGAATGTCCACAGCCTACACCCACAGGACATCTGCATGCCTAGGGTAAGAGAATGATGATGCTGGCCCACAAGGATGAAGAAAAAGTTATTTTCACTTCATTATGCTCTTCATTTTTTCTAAAACATAGCCAAGCCACCAGCTTTTGATATATATAGTGGTGACAGAGTCTGAAACGTCTTCTAACTTCAGTGTGTCCACTGGTTTAGCCACATTCCTCCACCAACCCTGCATGTCATCTGAAAAGTGTTTCACTAGTTGTTTTGATTTAGTTTTGGGAATGAACGCATGGAACTGTTGTGTTCCTTTAATGGTCAGTGTTTGTTCAAAACGGCTTTCCAGGAATATTTCTGAAACAGCATAATCCTCTTTAGTGGAAAAGGCAAAATCTACATTTGGTATGTTTTCTACTGCCCACTCAAAGAGATCTTGTGGGGTTTGGATTTGGTTGGATATTCCTTATTTTTATACTAGTGGCGGAACTGTCTGAAAAATAAAAAATCTTTTTTGGAAGCCTTTGAAATTTGTTTGTTAAATAAGAAATGAGCTTCTTTTGAAATGTATAAACAGCTGCTGTGTTGTGCTGTAGGCAGTCTGAAATAATGACAAAGCTCAAATATTCAATTTTGTCTTCTTGTTTGTAATATTTAACAAAAGGATGTATTGTAATCTGTTGGCTTGTCCAGTGATAAATCTGGGCTCCATCCTGAAGAACTAAAATATAATTTTTGGAAAAATCACAAGGAACAACAAATTCTGAATCATGAAGATTTTCTTTAGTGTTGTTAAGGAATGCTCCTTGTTGCTTGGCAATAAAGTCGAGCCTAACGAAAGTGGACATCTTACTACAGAATGAATCAATAAACTCTTCGGAATTTTTTTCCAAGGTGTCCAGATTACAGTGACCAAAGAACACCCACTGTTGAAATTTAACTTTTACATTGTGGAAACTGCACTGGTGATCATCATATTGAAATATAATAATAATAATAATAAATGGACTTTATTCGGGCGAGATTGAGACTAGAAAGTCTCTTCTTACATCTAACCCATCGCAATATGCGAAACAGAGAGAAAGAGATAGTTTGCAAAAGTACACGAAGAAAACTAGTATGTGGATTTTTAAAAAACCTAAGCTGAGGGCTCAGGAAAAAAATGTCCACTGCAGGAAAACACTCACAAGAAGGGGAGTGTGAAAAACCTGCGAAATCTACAATAGAAAATTATATTTTTGATGAAGGAAAAAGAAAAGAGTTATGATAGGCAGTGAAAATATAAAAATTATACGAAAAGAAAGGAGAAAAAACATAACTGCATTACAAACAATCAGATAAAGTAGATCAACTTCACTAAACTGACATTAATTATAGATGAATTGAAATAAACGTTGAACAATGGGAGATAAATCTCAAATAAATTAAGAAAATGAAATTAGATTAAGAAATACATACAAATGAAAGATTGAAAGGTCTATTACACTGAAAATAATCAAAAACATAGTTTATAGGAAAGGGTTAAAAGACAAAAAGAGAAAATAAACAAAATATATAATAAATTAAATAAAAAATAAATAAAAAAGATGTGCAAAAATCAAAAAGATTAAAACACACACATTGAAAAATACTAAAACATAATCTATGTTAACTAATCGTTAATTATGTACATATATTTATGACATGAGGCAGCAGATCAGAACCAAACAATTGTGTAACAAGGTTGGGGTGATGGAGTTGTGAATTTAGGTGCATTTAAGTTCTGCTTTGGATAGTTATGAGATGATTGTGACATTTACGCTTAAAGGTAAAAATGGTGGATGAGTTTAGTATTGGGGAAGTGCGTTCCAGAGGTTAATAGCTGTAACTGTAAATGAATTGTGAGAGATCTCGGTTCTATGTTGAGGAATCAATAGTTGTTTGCGACCTCTTGTATTGCGCTCATGAATGCAATCCAAAGACAAAAATAAAGAGTGAAAGTAATTGGGAGATTTAGTAGATAAAAATTTGTTCGTGGTACAAAGAAAGTGATGCTTGCACCGGAGATCAAGCTTTAGTAGTGAGTGATATATGTGAGTGAGTGAGAATATGTGAGTCATCATTACAGAAATGTGTAAATTGTTCCTTTGCAAATGTAAAATACAAAGCTAATTACAATACAGAACATGAGCTGATGATAACAAGTGTCCCATTGTTTGTAAGAAAGTAAATTTGTTAGAGAAAGAGTTGATTATTGCTCAACAAAAATAAACAGTGATATAAGGTTATCTAAAATATATCTAATTGATAAACATAAAATTCTTCTTATAAAACATGGTTTTTAAAACTGTAAGTGAATTACTTGAAGAACAAAATTATGAAAATTGTTTTGAAGTTAATTATGAAATGATGGGTAATCTTCTAAACTTAGGAAAAGAATATTCTTTAAAAATATGGCATTGTAATATTAGAAGTATGAAAACAAATTATGACGAACTAGTCGCTTTCTTAGTTAATGTAATGATATAGTTTGATGTAATTATCTGTTTAGAGACATGGCTGCCGCCTGAGGCAGTGTCCTTTTATAATTTAGAGGGGTACACTGCTTGGCATGAGCCTTGTAAGTATACTAAAGCAGATGGTGTAACAATATTCATGAAAAGTGAATTTAATTACTGTATTTGACGGCATATAAGACGCACCAGCAAATAAGACGCACCCTCATTAAGTTGGCCCCTCACAAGGAAAAAGAGTTTTAATAGTCTGTGCGAAAGCGCGGTACCACAATAACTTAAAATGTAGTTTCTTTTAGTTGTCACGTTTCATAAAGCCAAATATTAACACAATCATTGAATGCAATTATGAAATAGGTAGTATAGACCATCTGGGCTAAAAATAGCATTCAGTATTGAAAGTTAACCTGTGGAGGTTGAACCTTCACATATAAGACGCAGGGAAATTTTTCGAGACATAATTTAGGAAAAAAGGTGCATCTTATATGCTGTCAGATACGGTATATAAAAGTAGATAAAATTTTTCAAAATTGTAACAGTATAAGTGTTAAATTAAAGCTTGAAGACAGTGAGATACTAATTTCAGCTATTTATAGGTCTCCAAGTTTATCATTAGGAGACTACATTGACTCTTTATCACAAGGTTTTGAAAATATTAAGGATAAGATACATGTAATTGTTGGGGACATTAATATTGCTAAATAATTAGCTAAAAGCTAATTAATTAGCTAAAAATGAGGTACGGTCTTCAGAGTATTTAAATATATTACGCGAAAATGGTTGTATCTCAGTTATTGATAAGCATACCATTGAAACTCGAAATCTAGTTAATGTATTGACCACATATTGATCAAGGGACTGACAAGAAGAGGTCGCCAGATTGATGTCCGGGATTTTGATGAGACCTATTTCATATTGAAGTACCGTATTTCCTCCAAAATATGCTCTAAAATCAGTCTGCATCTTATGCACCGATGGCGTACGGGTATAACTCTGTCCTATAACAAGCAAGCCAATTCGCCGGGATAAATGCATACCATTAAGTATTTTTTACCGTATCAGGCATTGAAAATAGTTCAGTTAATTACAAATATCGATAATAGCACTTTTTTGATTAAGTAGTAAGGAATACAGTTTTAATATTTCGATGACAGAACTTCCTTTAAAAAAATTCCCAGATAAATCGGAAATGCTTACAATGTAGCACATTTAGTTTAATCTCGCATGTGGTGCTACTGCAAAACTTATACACATTGGGCCAACGGAGATCTCAGCTCTATGCTAATACATTGTATCTCTTGCGATAAAGAGTTTACCGGCACTCAACTTTGCTCAACTTTATGTAACAAAGTACAGTGGTACCTCGAGATACGAGCAGCCTAACATACGAGTTTTTTGAGATACGAGCCGGAGCTTGGGCCATATTTTCGTTCAAGATACGAGCCCAAATCCGAGATACGAGCCGTGTTTCCAAGCCAAGTGCAGCCAAGAAGGCAAAAACAAGTGATAATTAAATTTACGTAAATGTTAAGCTTAGTTTAAGTTTAAAGTTAAGTGCATTGTTTTAAGTTTTTTCTTTCATTTGAAATAAGGAAAGAGTAGTTTTAGTTTTAAAGTTACGAAAATAGTTTTGAGTTCTACAAAAGCGCCGTTTACGTACTTGTCTTGAGTGCCTTCCCCCCTTCCTCCTCGCCGTTCACCTTCGTTAGCCGCACTCGTCTGTCTCCAAAGTAAGACTATTATGCTAAATAACTCTTTTATTTCTTTATTTCATATTTTGTTATGTATTTGTTAATTATACTTGTTTATTTGATATTTAAAAGCATATCTTTATTCATAATTTACAATGGTTTGGGTATTTTTCATAGGTCCGGAACGGATTAAATCGAATTCAGTTATTTTAAATTGGAGAAATTCGTTTGAGATACGAGCCGATTGACTTACGAGCTCGGTTCTGGAACGAATTAAACTCATGTCTCGAGGTACCACTGTATGAGTTCTTTTAGTAAATTCTTACCTGAAAAATCAAGGTACGTCTTATGCGCCGGTGCGTCTTATAGGCCGGGAAATACGGTAGACACAGCGAAAGTAAAAAGTGAGAGAGGTTTCGCACACATATGCCTTGGTTCCTGAGAGAATTGACAATAAAAATATCGTTTTTTATTGATTATCCTAGGTAGGTATACTTCCCTGCATAGCAGCACATGCTACCTATGTCTGCTGTGACAAATAGACAATAAAACAAATGACTTAAATTAAGTAATGTGTACTATGCAAATAATATTTAATATAAAGTAAGATTTTTTATTACTGTATATTGTATGCATATTTTGTATTATTTATACTGTATATTGAATGTATATCTTGTATTTTATATTTAAGTCTCACATTGACTGCATTATGTAAAGTTTGGTAATGTTTAGTAAAAACAAGTCACATGAATGATTTTAACAATTTAGAGCCAGACAAGGTATTTTACCTTTTGGCTCTGCCTATGTATTTAAAAATATTTTTATGTTTCAAATTTATTTGGTAAAGAAAAGTTGATTGAAACTAATAAATAAATATCATACCATAAAATATTTGAATGTTAATATTATGCAAATATAAATGTGTCTTTCAAAGTAAATGTAGTCTTTTCAATTAATATTAAATTGTGTCGACACCAGTGGCGGCTCGTAGCTAAAATTAGTGGGGGTGCTGCTCCAGAAAAATTTTAGCCTTTGTTTTAACCTTTGTCTGTCAGAATTAAATCCTCACAGGTGGGGGTCCTGGTGCCGGATTTAAATTCGGCCATTTAAAAATCTTGTACACCTGTCAGTTAAAAATGATATATCTTGCGAACCGTTGGTGATATTTATCCCAAATAAAAAGTATTTTGTTACTGATCTATTTATCTAAATAGAGCAAAGTTATCATACCGTAAAATTGTTTAAGTGATTATAATTTAAAACAATTTCAAATTGTCACTGAATGTTGTTTCATGTTGTTGAATTAAAAAGAATCGAATTCAATTTACAGTTCATAACTACGTATTTTGTTATATAACTCCTGCAGAGTTCCGAGTGATTAATTGTAAGTTTATTCATAAAGTTCCCAGAATTGAGCAATTATTTGATAGATACGATAGATGTGAGCTTAATCATCTAGCAATTGATGGTCAAAGGAGGAGAAAAGAGTGAGAATCTATAGCTTTAATGATTTATTTAAAAAAAATAAAATTTCAGAAATTGTGACTCTATCAAGAGATTTGAGGAAACTGTAACTTACTCCTAAATTTACTTTTCTTGAAGGATTAAATGAGATTATTTTAAAAATCTTAATATTTCTTCATCTTAAGATAAAATGTAACCTTGCTTCAGCATGATATCTCCGAAACCAACCATTCAGAAGCATTTTACTCCGCATATCATCTCTTCTCTTTGAGATGGTCTCAGAAAGTGGCGCTCCGGATATTGCTCTTGCATCGCCATCAAAAAGTCGCTTTATTTATCGGCGTCTCATATTGTCGCAGGATTCTATTTCAGGCTCCTCTTAAAAAAGCTTCAAAAAACATTGTGGTATAATTAAGTCCGTGTACATCCTGATACATCACTACTATTTTCCTCTCTTTAGGTAAACATTTGCTGTAAAATTAGGGTTCGCGATTTTGTTGTATAAATATCGCATATATTAAACTGTGTTCATTCAAACCCAGTATTATGAAGCATAAAGATTAGTTTTATAATACTGCACCGTTTTTCACCCGATGAATTTGCTCATTTTAGTGCAGGATTGGCTTGAAGTTGAAGAATTTTGCGAAAAATGGAAGATTTTTCGTGTAATTTGGTCAACTTTGACCCCCTGTAGAATTGTAATGCAGGAAAACCATCTCAAATGATTTCACTGTTATATGCAGAATTTATTCAACAATGACTGTGCGAAGTTTCAAAATCCGCACTCAATAAAACACTTTCTTATTTTTAGCCAGCTTATTCGATTCTGTGCGTCGGCACTGCGGGAGCAACAGTGCTCTCTCCCCCTCACAGCACTCGTGTTAAGTTTTCCCATATGCGCATGCGCACAACATTCAAACAGGACGCCGCTGGAACTGTGAAACGCACAGTTCCACATGAAGATTTTTGTATCTTTTTCATCAGCTGGGGGTTGGCTGCAGACATTAAGCTTAAGAATTATCAATTATATATAGATGCTTCTCCGGATTCATTCATGTGTATATATAGATAGGATACAAAGTCACAGCCTAAACCACAAGCGTGATTGAGTTGAAATTTTTACGGCGTATTGGCCATAACGTGCAACCGCCAGAAAAATTGCGATTTTGAACCTCAGTGTCATGGGTTCGATTCCAGAGGGCCCCAAAGTCCCGATTTTTTCCATTTAAATGAATTGCTTTGATTTTCGGGAATTTTTAAAAAATACTTCCCGGATAGCTAGGGAATCAAAACTCAAGGAGCCTATATATATATGGTTATGATCTATCGAAAACATAAATGAAGTTTACTAAAAATATCCTGGGTTCGATGCTAGGTCGAGGCAAAAATCGGCCGTTTAAAATGCCTTGTAGCGATTTTTAAGATTTTTTTGGACCCTTTCCCAATGGCATGGAAACTTGAAATTCGGCATGGAGTTGGAGATCATAAATATATTTCATAATCAAATTTTACGTATTCGCTGATAGTCCTTGGTTCGATCCCAGGGAGCCATTTACATTCCTCAATGCATTTCTTATGGAGATAACAGAAAAAAGTTTTAGGTACTTCCCGGCATGAGATCGACTTCAAACTTTGTATGAAATAAGATGAAGCTCTAATAAGTTATGCTGTGCATTCACAGCTACCAATTTTTTCCTGGGTTCGACACCAGGCGTCTCTACAATCAGTAAATTATCCGATTTTTAAGAATTAATTTAAACACCTTCCCAATAATATTAAAACATGAAATTAGGCATATAGATAGAGAACATAGATACATTTCAAAAACATGTTTTAGATTTCCAAGATTGTCCTTGGTTCGAATCGAGAGAGCCATTTACATTATTGAAAAGTAGGACGTCGTTTGAGGCAGTTGGAGCCAATACTTCTCCTTGAATTTTCACACATAGTAAGAGATGGTGATTTTCTGTTGTGCTGCATAGTAAGTTTACCAGGAAGACCCGGGTTCGATGCCAGAAGATTAAATTGCAGCGAATTTTAAGAATATTTTCAATATCTTTTTTTTTTCTTTTGAGGGCCGTCCCGATATGATTCCGACATGAAATTAGTGTTGTCGATCTGCTTGCAGTATGCAAGCTACATTTTACTCGAATATTGTATAAGTATAAAGAAAGAATTAGAAAATTAGAAAAAGGGCTCATTATATTAAAAGTTATCGATAAAATCAAGTTGTAATAGGGGGTGCTGCAGTTCCGCAGTGTCTATACACTCTATACACTCTTCCGCCACTGGTTGACACGTATGTTTTCAATATCTTTCTTCATTATTACTTCTTTGTTTTAATACACCTACTGACAAGCCATTTTAAGCTTAGCAAGACCTACAATTTTTCTTTTTTTCTCTTAAATTAGGGTGTCCGGCAAATCCCAATTTTTTATTTCCCTCAGTTTTCCTGGAAAATTTCCAGGATCTTATTCAGTTTCTCCCAGGTACAATTTGATTGAATTCACTATCAAACGTGCATATTGGAAAAACAAAAACAAATCTTGAGTAAAACAAAAAGTGAAAAATGGGAAATTACAAGTATATTAGCTTCAAGTTATATCTCATGGAAAAATATACAAAGCTGGTCATATGAAAATGAAATTGATATTCACGGAATAAATACATTCATGGAGATAGAAATTAAAATGCTTTGTTAAATACTGAAAAAACAGGCAAATGGCATTTTAATGTAGGAAACCAAACTCAGAATAGTAGAAGCAACATACTATAAGAATATACAAGACATAATGAAATATTTCAATGGTATAATCCTTTTAATAATTAGACTTCAATTTCTGCAACTCCTTTCTCAGCATTTTAAAGAAGTTTCTCTTTTCTGCTTTGCAGCTCCTTAACCCTTTCGTTACGGTGAGCATGCCGGCACGTTCTCTGGTTCCTTACCAGAGGTACGGAGAGCGTGCCGGGACGCTCATACCCATCAGTTTTAAATGAGTGGGGGAACGCTTCTGAAACTCGGAAAGGTTTTCCTTTAGTCTGCCGTTAACCACGAAGGAATACAATCTCATTCTCACGCATACAGGCTATATCATTATGAATGCGCAAAAATCACCAATATGGCCGCCGTAGTGAAAGGGTTAACCTTCAGATGTACAAGGGTCATTTGAAAAGTTTCCGGCCTTTTAAAGAAAAACACATGATTCCAGCAAGAAAAAAATCTGATGTGGCCAGCAGATGACTTTCTCCATCTATATAAGATGTAAATATTTGTCTACGACAATATTTTCGAACTCTATATTCAATCGAAACTTAGAAGATAAGTGATTAATTTCTTTCATATTATCTTTTACGTCACGTATAAATAATGTTTTCGGGACATGTTCGATGAAAAACGATGAAATTGGCCTTTCGCCCCAGCGCCCACTTTTTACATAATCAGGAACTTCCGGTTCATCAGTATTTCAAAAATAACTCCAACACAATCAGTGATAAAAAAATATGTTTCGTACAAAAGTTATAGTAAATTACATTTGCTAAAACTTTTATAAATAATAGACTATACCTAAATATCATATTTATGGAGATATTTTGAATACCGGAAATGAGCATTGAAGACTGAAGCTCGACTTCCGGGTAACCGATTTACTCCAAAAACTAATCAACTCTAACGACATCAACCAAAATACAATTTATGAAATTTGGTGTTGATCCGACAAATAGTTTTCATGATAGAGCGCCCACAAAGTACACAATCAGCTACTTCCGGTTTAAAAGTATTTCACGAATAACTCCTAATGAACCGGTGATACAAAAATATGTTAAATACAAAAGTTATAGTAAAATGCATTATCTAAAACTTTTATAAGGAATAAAATATACGTATATATCATATTTATGGAGATATTTTGAAAACCGGAAATGAGCTTTAATGAATAAAGCTCAACTTCCGGTTTACCGATTTACTCCAAAAACTAATCAACTCTGACAGCACACAGGACAGTACTATATATGAAGTTTGGTATTGATACAGCTAATACTTTTCACGTTAGAGCGCCCACTATCACACACACACACACACACACACACACACACACACACACACACACACACACACATACACACAGACATCATTCCGAAAATGGTCAAAACGTGTTCTAGGGACGCCAAAACATGTATTTCCGTTGAAATCTCGAAGTCAATTTTTTTCATGAAAACAATACTTTCTCTATACTTCGTATATGGAGAAAGTAAAAATTTATTTCTCGACATAGTCTCCACGCAAGTCAATACATTTGGTCAAACGCTTTTCTCAACCCTTCAGGCCATCAGAAAAAAATTCTTTAGGTAAACCTGAAAAATACAGGTTTACTGCCTCTTCAACCTCCGTGTTTGACCCATTTTTTTCAAGTTGGGGAACAAAATAAGTCACTCGGAGCTAGCTCTGGTGAGTAGGGTGGGTGTTGAAGCAATTCGAACTTCAATTCGTCCAATTTCGCCATTGCGACCATGCACGTGTGGACTCGCGCTTTGTCTTGATGAAACAGCACCTTCTTCCTCGCCAAGTGTGGTCGCTTCTTCTTGAGTTCCATCTTCAATTGGTCCAGCAACGCAGCGTAATAGGGTCCGTTAATGGTTTTACCTTTTTGAAGGTAATCAACCATAATTACTCCACGGCTGTCCCAAAACACTGTCGCCATCACTTTTCTATCTCTATATCTCTTTATACAATACGCTATATCTCTTTTTACTTTCTCCATATACGAAGTATAGAGAAAGTATTGTTTTCATGAAAAAATTCGACTTCGAGATTTCAACGGAAATACATGTTTTGGGGTCCCTAGAACACGTTTTGACCATTTTCGGAATGATGTCTGTGTGTATGTGTGTGTGTGTATGTATGTGATAGTGGGCGCTCTAACGTGAAAACTATTGGTCGTATCAATACCAAACTTCATATATAGTACTGTGGTGTGTGCTGTCAGAGTTGATTAGTTTTTGGAGTAAATTGGTTAACCGGAAGTCGAGCTTTATTCATCAGAGCTCATTTCCGGTTTTCAAAATATCTCCATAAATATGATATATAGGTATATTGTATACCCTATAAAAGTTTTAGATAATCTGTTTTGCTATAACTTTTGTATTTAACATATTTTTGTATCGCCGGTTGATTAGGAGTTATTCGTGAAATACCGATAAACCGGAAGAAGATGATTATGTACTTTGTGGGCGCTCTAACATGAAAAATATTTGTTGGATCAACACCAAATTTCATATATAGTACTTTTATTACAGTCGTTAGAGTTGATTAGTTTTTTGAGTAAATCGGTTAACCAGAAGTTGAGCTTCATTCTTCAAAGCTCATTTCCGGTTTTCAAAATATCTCCATAAATATGATATTTAGGTATATACTATTATTTATAAATGTTTTAGAAAATATAATTTACTATAACTTTTGTATGAAACATATTTTTGTATCATTGATTTTTTAGGAGTTATTCATGAAATAATGATAAACTGGAAGTTGCTGATTATGTACTTAGCGGGTGCTCTGGGCTCTATGGGCGAAAGGCCAAATTCATCGTTTTTCATCGATCATGTCCCGAAAAACATTATTTATAATGTTTGAGACGTGAAAGATAATAATATATAAATTAATCACTCATCTTCCAAGTTAAGATTGAATATATAGTTCGAAATTACTGTCGTAGATAAATATTTACATCTTATGTATGGAGAAAGTCATGTGCTGGCCACATCAGATTTTTTTAATATAGTTTATGTTCCCAAGAGACAACGGACTTGAAAAAAGTCTGACAGGGCCTGGAATCGAACCTGGGATCATCCTCTATCCAGGAGGCTGCCTTAAACACTAGGCTACCGACACAGAACCTTTCAACAAGCCGTTTTGGGAGCTTAGTGTGCCATGGTTCAATTCCCGGCCCTGTTAGACTTTTCTCAAGTCCGTTTTCCCTTAGGAATTTTCCTGGATGCATGCCCTTAAGTCGCCTCAACCCTTTCCTTACATCTATTGTATATAGATGCTTCTCCGGATTCATTCATATATATAGCTATATAGATAGGATACTAATTCAAAGGCTAAACCACAAGCGTCATTGACTCGAAATTTTTGCGACATATTGGCCATAACGTGTAACCACCAGGAAAATTGCGATTTTGAACCTCAGTGTCATGGGTTCGATTCCAGAGGGCCCCAGAGTCACGATTTTTTCCATTTAAATGCATTGCTTTGATTTTCCGGAATTTTAAAAAAATACTTCCCGGATAGGTAGTGAATCAAAGCTATAGGAGCCTATAATTGTGGTCAAGATCAATTGAAAATAATGACTTTTAAGGAGAATATCTTGGGTTTGATGCTAGGACGATGCAAATATCTGCCCTTTAAAATACATTGAGGTAGTTTTTCATAATTTTTTTTATGCACTTATCGAAATGATAGGAAGTTCGTGCTTGGCTAGAAGATGTATGGTAAGAATATATTTAAGAAAAAAATTTTTATAAGACCGTACTATTCCTGGGTTTGATGCCAGAGCACAATAACATTTCTCTCATAAGGAATATAAGGGAAAAGTAGGACGTCGTTTGAGGCAGTTGCAGCCAATATTTCTGCTGTAATTTTCACGCATAGTTAGAGATGGTGATCTTCTATTGTGTTGCATTGGAAGTATCACCAGAAAGACCTAGGTTCGATGCCAGGCGGTAAATATATATCTCCTTTTTAAAATATATAGTACATTAGTTTTCATTATTTTTTTGATGCACTTATTGAAATGATAGGAAGTTCTTGCTTAGATAGAAGATGTATATTAAGACTCGGTTTAAGAAAAAAAATTAAATAAGACCATTCTGTTCCTGGGTTCGATGCCAGAGCACATTAAAATTTCTCACATAAGGAATATAAGGAAAAAGTAGGACGTTGTTTGAGGCAGTTGCACCCCATATTTCAGCTAGAATTTTTATATATAGTTAGAGATGGTGATCCTCTGTTGTGCTGCATTGTAATTATCACTAGGAAGCACTTGGTTCGATGCCGGACGGAGAAATTGCAGCAAATTTTAAGAATATTTCCAATACTTTTTCTACTTTTGAGGACCCTCTTGATATGATGTCGTCTTTAAATTTGTTTTATTAACATGCTTGCTGAATGCAAGCTACATTTTACTGGTTGTTTATTTGCTCAGAGAAGTTTAGCTTTTCAACAGCAAATACCCCTAGATCTTTGCATGAAGTAAGGAATGCAGCTTTCGTTTATGAGGTAGTCATTACAAATTTTTTTCTTTTTTAAAGTGATGGAAATGACAAACTTTTCTGGATTTAAATTCAATTTCCAGGAGGACCATGCTGTGATAGCGTTCGAGTCTTGGAGAGCAGAACAGTCACTTGGTATTGATCTTTCTAAAAATTGTGCAGTCATCAGCAAATAATAATACCTGGCTTTCATTTCCGATGACATTGGGGAGATAACTCCATCATTCCTCTATCGTCGACAAATATACATTACCAGAGATGTAAAAAAAACAGCAGACTTTTTTAAAAAACAAGTTTTACTTCCGCTAATACAAACTTTCAAAAAACACGAAACATTCCGAAATCGTTTGAAATCATTCTTTGAGAATTACTGTTGACTATGGCTTCGTATAAATAATCTATATTTATGCATTTATGGTGATATACTTTCTTACAAAAATGCACACAAAACAAAAAGCTTAAACAACAACAAAACACTCGTGATATTACCGCAATCCCACATTGTCTACAACCTCGGAGGACTCGTAAAAGCTGCCGTAGATCTTTAGTAGCACAAAAAAATTTAAATCTTCAATTTTGGGAATAAGAAATCAAACATCAGGCCCGTTTCAAAAGACCTGAATATTAATCAATTGGATTAAAATTTTTTTGGGTAAACATGTGACCATATTGACAACATTTTATTGACTTGAAATTACAAATTTCGAAAAGAAGTATTTTGTAGTTAATCATATTATGGAATTGAACGTAACGCACAATCAATCTGAGATTGACTACAGCTACACCCACAGTGTCGTACCTTTTCGTTTGACCGCCCCTTAAATACGTTCGGAGATGCAATAATTAATCATTAAAAGCGGAAATTTCTAAACGCTACAGCAGCTCAACGGTCTTTTTTACTGTTCCTCCTCAATTAAATAAACTGAATATATATATATATATATATATACATCCATATATGTATACACACACACACACACACACAAACACACATACACACATATATGTATATACACATATAAACATATACATATATATATGTAATGCAATTTCTTCAAACACAATTAGCAACGAAAATAAAAACTCAAACAAATAACGTTTTCCAAAACCAGGAAAAATCCACGAAACAATCTTGGTCCCAATGATTTCACGTTAACACCTCAAACCTGCGATTGTTGATTGTTTTTAATAATGGCACATTGTTCACCACAATCACATCTAATCTACTCTGGGATTCTTCCAGTATGTCCTTTTCTCTGACTCACATTATACGCATTCTTTGGGTTCTCTTCCTCAGGTACGTCCTCTCGAATCTTCTGAGCAGCTGAAAGAATAAAGCGAAACAAATTAAACCATGGTAGGTAAAGCAAATATTGCTGAATCAGCATATTACATGAGACACTGTTGCTCTACATAGAGATGGGACAATTGATTGGAAAAAAAATGAATAGTCATTTGATTGTTTTGGTATTTATTCAATTGTATTGGCATTTTTTGATTGTATTGACATCACGAACTTAGAAAGTATAGAACTGGAAACTGCTGAAATTTTTTGGCTCCCTTAACCCTTCCGCTACGGGGAGCATGCCAGCACGCTCTCTGGTTCCTTACCGAGGTACGGAGAGTGTGCCGGGACGCTCATACCCATCAGTTTTAAATGAGTGGGGGAACGCTTCTGATACTCGGAAAGGTTTTCCTTTAGTCTGCCATTAACCACGAAGGAATACATTCTCATATATATGGGCTATATCATTATAAATGCGTAAAAATTGCCAATAAGGCCGCCATAGTGAGAGGGTTGATGTCCACAGCCGTGAGATGGCAGCACTGAAGTTTGCCCTTTGAAACCATAATCTTATATGGAGTAAACGGTGAAAAAGCATGATTATGATACATATGTAATAAAGAGTATTATTTACCAAAGATGGAATTAAGAGTAATTGTTTTATCCATAAATAGGTACTTTTGAATTGAATACCAAAGATTTGAATAAGACGGACAAATTAGCAAATCCTAAAAATAGGTGCTTACCTTATGTGCAAAACACAGGTAACTTTGTCGCCGTAAAAACATTCTTGGTAAATCACTGAAATGCGATGAACTGTACCGTAGAATGGGGTGACTTTGGCCGTTTTTTAGGTTTAAAAAAATTAGTTCTGTATTCAATTACATTCTCTATGCTCAAAACATTTAAATTACATGAAGGTAATTCTTATTCATGCAAATAGCATCAAAAAATTTTTCTTAAGCAACGGAATTTGTTTAAAAAAATAAAGAATAGTGGCCTTGGCACCTTAGGCACCTGGCCACCACAGCAGGGGGGACCATAAGAAAACTGACTGCGTACAATACGATTTAAAAAGTTATAAACAATTTAAATGAGCAACAATTTATTATCTTCATCGTCTAACTAGTCCAAAGAGATATACGAGCGTCTTTTGATCGACGTTCTGGGATGGAGATTAAGATTTTTTGTGATTTTGATAGAAATGACCCGTTGACGCATGGCAACCTTGCCCCAGGGATGGGTTGGGGGGGAAGGATGTCTAGATTTTTGCTAGAAATCCCTCCCCCCAACCCAACCCAACCCAACCCAACCCAACCCAACCTAACCCAATGGCAACGTTGCTGTGTGTCAATGGGTAATCAGTTTTTCAGTTTTTTTTACGGTCCCCCCCTGCTGTGATGGGCGGGCGCTCCTGAGCTGCGAAGGTGAGCTAAGGGTCCAGATTAGGATGGATACCCTCCAAATTTCTTCTAGAAAAAAGTAACGGTATAACCCCCAGATAACTACCATTAACCTCCTATTGTCCATGGGAGGTTTTGGAGGGGTTTTCCTCCTGCTTTTAGGCAAATGCCGGACATATTACAGCAATTTTCTGTCTCCCCTTTGCACTGTTGCCACCTGGTTACGCCAAATAGCAACGCTATCTAAATAAATAATAAACTTAGCAAGCCCTTTACAGAACCATAAACAGTTCTCTAGGCTCTCGCTAATCCAACCATTCCTTGCACAGAGAGGTGTTGGATTAGCGTTATCGCTAGGTTACCGACAGATTACTTGCATACATTACTTCATTATCCTGTACCACATGACAAATGAAAATATTTCATTTGAAAGAGTATGGTGACAGGATCAATAAATACAAATATAAATAAATAGAAAATAAATTAGCAGAGCTACCTGACAGACCCTGTACATGCAAAACTGACCTGCAATTCAGCCTTTGACTACTCTCCCATGTAATGTCCTGCCGCATATTTCTCTCCGGCATCCTGCATTTGAGGTAGATAGGCACCTGGATTGTGATCCAGCTGGAGGAATTCAGTGGCAAAGGGATGGTGGTACGGGGTCGAAAAACTGATAGACTGGGTAGGATAACTTAAAGGCTGGGATGTAAAACTGAGAGGTTGCGTTGTGAAACTGAGAGGCTGGGTTGGAAAGCTGATATGCTGGGTTGGAAAATGGATGGGTTGGGCTGGAAAACTGATAGGCTGCAAGATTACGGACTGCATGTTATCCGAAAGAAGCAGTTTGTTAGACGGGTTCAAATAGGTCGAATGTGTGTTATCCAGGTTAGGGTAGCAGCCGGACTGGTTGAACATGTTCTGCTGCGTGAGTTCCAGGCTGGCAGAGTTGCTAAGCTCGTTCAGAACTTCCTGCTGTATGTTCTCCAGGTTTAGAGAGTAGCTGGGTTGGACGAAAAACTCCTCCTGCACGTTCTTCGGTCTTGAGGCGTTGCTGGGCTGGAGGAAAACGTCCTGCTGAACAATACCCAAGTTTGGAGAGCTGCCGTTAAAAGCACCCTGTTGCACGTTTCCCAAGTTGGAGTAGTTGCTAGCTTGGTTAAAAGCATATTGTTGAATGTGTTCTAGCTTGGGGTAGTTGCTAGGCTGGTTTAAAACAACCTGCTGCACGGTATCCAGGCATGAAGCGCTGCTATGTTGGTTTAACACATCTTGTGGTACATTTTCTAGGTTCGGTGAGCAACTAGGCAGGTTTAAAGAATCCTGCTGTACCATAACTAGGCTTGGAGGGTTGCTGGACTGATTCAAAGCATCCTGTTGTGAATTTTCCTGGCATAATGAGCTATTAGGCTGACTAGCAGCTCCCTGTTCTATGTTCTCAAGGCCTGAAGAGTCATCAGAGTGATTTAAAGCATCCTGATGTACCGTATTGAGGCTCGGTGAGCAGTTGGGCTGACTTGCAGCTTCCTGTTCTACGTTCTCAAGGCCTGAAGAGTCATCAGAGTGATTTAAAGCATCCTGATGTACCGTATTGAGGCTCGGTGAGCAGTTGGGCTGACTTGCAGCTTCCTGTTCTATGTTCCCAAGGCTTGAAGAGTCATCAGAGTGATTTAAAGCATCCTGATGTACCGTATTGAGGCTTGGAGAGTCATCAGAGTGATTTAAAGCATCTTCATGTACCGTATTGAGACTTGGTGAGCAGTTGGGCTGACTTGCAGCTTCCTGTTCTACATTCTCAAGGCTTGAAGAGTCATCAGAGTGATTTAAGGCATCCTGTTGTACCATATCGAGGCTTGGAGAGTTATCAGAGTGATTAATAGCATCCTGATGTACCGTATTGAGGATTGAAGAGTCATCAGAGTGATTTAAGGCATTCTGTTGTACCGTATCGAGGCTTGGAGAGTCATCAGAGTGATTTATAGCATCCTGATGTACCGTATCAAGGATTGAAGAGTCATTAATAGCATCCTGATGTAACATGTCCGGGCTTGGACAGATGTTAGGCTGGCTTAAAGCATCCTCTTGTAAGTTTTCCAGGCTTGGTGACCTGCTAATCCGGCTCACAGCATCCTGATGTAAGTTTTCAAAGCTTGGAGAAACGCCAGACTGATTCATAGCATCTTGCTTTACAGTATCCAGGCTCGGAGAGGTTCTAGGCTGGCTTAAAACATCCTGTTGTAACTTTTCAAAGCTTGGAGAATCACCAGACCGATTAATAGAATCCTTTTGTACAGTACCCAGCCTTGGAGAGGTTCCAGGCTGGCTTGAAGCCTCCTCCTGTACATTTTCTAGGCTTCCAGAGATGCTCGACTGATTTAAAACATCCTGTTGTACAATATCCAAGCTTGGAGAGCTGTTAGCCTGTCTTAAAGCATCATGATGCATGTTTTCAAAGCTTGGGGAACCACCAGACTGAGTAATAGAATCCTTTTGTACAGTATTCAGCCTAAGAGAGGATCCAGGCTGGCTTGAAGCATCCTGCTGGACATTTTCTTGGCTTCCAGAGATGCTGGACTGATTTAAAACATCCGGCTGTACAATATCCAGGCTCGGAGAGGTTCTAGGCTGTCTTGAAGAACCCTGCTGTACATCTTCTAGGCTTCCAGAGATGCTGGACTGATTTAAAACATCCTGTTGTACAATATCCAGGCTTGGAGAGGTTCTAGGCTGGCTTGAAGAACCCTGCTGTACATCTTCTAGGCTTCCAGAGATGCTGGACTGATTTAAAACATCCTGTTGTACAATATCCAGGCTTGGAGAGTTGCTAGGCTGGTTTAAAGCATCCTGCTGTAAGTTTTCGATGTTGGGATGGTTATTCTCAGCACCCTTGACATACACTGGATCTTTGCACCTCCCTCTTTGTTTCTCAGTCCCGTTGCTTTTTATGACTTGCTTTTTATGACCACTTCTAAAGACTTCCTTCCCTTGCTTTTCTCCATCTTTAATCAATTTTGGCCTACCTACTTTTTTCTTCTTTGGCCTACCTCTCTTCCGTTTTACTACACCATTGACATGTTTAGAATCAGACTGTTTCTCTAGCGCCGATGTGTTGTCAACTTTAATAGCATTATCTCTACAGCTCTGCACAGAGGATATCCTTTCTTCCTGGGTGCTGCCAACAACTTCATTCTGCGAATCATCAACTTTACCATTTACTGGTTCAGAGTGAACCTTTGGTGTTGATGTGTTGTTAACATTAATACCAGTATCTGTACTGCCCTGCATAGAGGACATCTTGTCTTCCTTAAAGCTATCTACAACTCCATTCTGCAAGCTATTAACTACACTGATTACTGGATCAATTTCTTCCTTTGGTTCTGACATCTCATCAACATTGATGCCAGTATCCGCACAGCTGTACACAGCGGATATTTGTATATTTTCTATCTTAAAGGTTCCTTCATCTTTACTCTGCGGATGATCTTCATCTCTTTTCCTTTTATGCCTTCCCCCTTTGTTTTTATTCGCTCTTTTCCGTTTTTCCGCAAACTTTACCACCATAGGAACAGGGTCTTTCTTTGGTGCTGATGTCTTGTCAACCTTAGCAACAGTACGTGCACAGCTTCGCAAAGAGGATATTGGCATATCGTCTTCTTCACAACTGACAACAGCACTTTTCTGTAACTGTTCCATTATTGACAGTTTCCACCTGCTAACTGGATTGGAATTAGATTCAATCTTTGGGGATGATGTCGCACCGACCTTGACGCCTGTACCTACAAAACTTGGGATGGAAAATACCGGTACATCTTTTTTCGGCTTCCTTAGGACTACATTCCGCGGTTGACCTTCGTCTCTAATCATTTTTGGCCTCCCAACTCGTTTCTTCTTTGGTCTACCTGATTTGCGTTTGGGTTGCATCGAGTCCATTTTTTTCGGTTTGTCGACCTTGATGTACTTTTTAGGGGTGGGTACGTAGAACAGGTTCTTTAGTTCTCTCATCATGATGAATTTCTTCTCTTTTGTGCCACTTATCACTGGATTAGAGTCTGTATTCTCTACTGTGTCAACTTGGGTATCCGTATGTACAGGGAATGGAATCTTCGTTTCATTTCGTCCTCGTTTGTCGCCTGTTCCCGAGGGAACTACGTTTTCAATCTCACCATCCTCCATGATTCCTGCGAAAGATAATGGAGAAGCAAAATTAATACATTTGGAACACTTGAATTGAATCAGTACTAGGATGTTCAAATGAAAATGTATGAAATGACTCTGGGAGAATAGTTGAAGTCTTTATCCAACTTAACCCTTAATTAGACTCCATTATTCTCTGAACAGGAAAGGGACAGGAACTGAACTTATGCTAGATGGTCAAAGGCTTGAAACAGTACAGGTGTTCAAGTACCTTGGAAGCTAAATAACGTCGGATGGTCGAAGTGATAAATATCTCATTAGTAGGATTAATCAGGGAAAGGCGGCTTTTAATAAAAAGAAAATGCTCCTTACATCCAACAGCATCAACTTGTGTTTAAGAAAACGCCTCCTCAAGACCTTCGTATGGAGAGTTTTACTTTATGGAAGCGAGACATGGACTCTTGGTCCAGATGGAAGAAAACGGATTGAGTCATTTGAGATGTGGTGTAGGCCACACCCTAAGACACGGAGGATTGTTAACAACAGTATTGGAAGGCTCAATCAGGGGCACCAACGCAAGAGACAGACCGAGAAAGGAATACCTAAATCGGATTGTAGAAGATATGGGCTGCCATTCCTACATAGAGCTAAAGAGACTAGCGCAAGATCGGGAGGAGTGGAGACGAAAAACAACTGCTGCAAACCAATCTTAGGATTGCCAACCGAAGAAGAAGATCCTCTGAGTTTTTAAGATCCCTTTCAATGTCAGAAGGCCCCGAAGTCTGGATTATTTCCATAAGGATGCAATGTGGTGATTTTTGAAATTTCTTTGAGGCACTTCCTGGAACTGCAGAGAGTTGAAATTCAAGGGATTGCTGAAAGTCGTGCAATTCCAAGGAAAACTACAAAGACATCCTTGAAGATTAGCTTGGTTTGACGCTAGGTCAGGGCAATTATCCTCCTATTTAAAATGCATTGCGATGATTTTTAAGATTTTTTAAAATCCCTTCCCAATTATATGGAAAAATAAATTCCGGCATGTGAAAAGAACTCATAAAAACATTTCATACATGCAGTGTACTGTTTTTCTAATGATCCTTGGTTTGATGCCAGAGCGACATTTACATTCCTCTATGCATTTCAAATGGAGTTTCTGGAATCTTATTTTAGGATCTTCTCGGCATGATATTGACTTCAAACTTTGTATTAAATAAGTTTTAGTACTGCCAAGTTGTTACATGTATTACCATCTTTCAAAAGGTTGTGGGTTCAACACCAGGTGGCTCTAGCATTTGAAATGGCGGAAATTCCAAATGTTGTATGATTCAATTACAGAGAAGATGGAAGTCTATTAGCAGGCATGTGAACAGAAGTAATGAATGTTTAATAATCTTCTTTGATCTTTTACCTTATGATCTTTGGTTTGAAGTCAGGGCACCATTTCCATTCCAGAATTAAATTAAACATAAATACAAAGAATCGTCTGAAGATATTCCTGATAATTGACTTGGATTCTAGAAACTGTCAGATTACCCCAAAAGAAATACCATAATTTTCCAATTATAATATGCACCCAGGTTATTATGAGCACAATGTAAGAATTTTCTAATCACCATGTATAATACGCATTTGGCTTTTGGAGAATGGAATTCTACGCTACTATTCGCATATTCTGCCAGACAGTTCAGCACCTGACAGATCACCACGCAAGCATGGAATGCTGCTAATGGATGGCTTTCCCCCTTTGATTTCTCAATGTGACGATCTATCAGTAACAGGTTCTTCCCCTCTGATATTTGTTTTAATTTAATAATTTTATTAATATGCAGCAGTGTTCTTTTCAGAATAAACCTGAAATCAGAATACATACATGTATGTTGAGTTATTTACTTCAAATGTCATCTGAAGCCCGAATAAAAAGATGTTTGTAACCATGTAAAATACACACCCTACTTTTCTGACATATTATCATGGAAAAAAATCTTATGTGGCCAGCACATGACTTTCTCCATATATATAAGATGTAAATATTTATCTACCGCAGTAATTTCGAACTCTATATTCCATCTAAACTTGGAATATGGGTGATTAATATTGTATATTATCTTTGACGCGAAAAACATGATAAATAATGTTTTACGGGACATGTTCGATGAAAAACGATGAAATTGGCCTTTCGCCCATAGAGCCCAGAGCGCCCACAAAGTACATAATCAGCAACTTCCGGTTTATCAGTATTTCATGAATAACTCCTACACAATCAGTGATACAAAAATATGTTTCAACCAAAAGTTATAGTAAATTACATTTTCCAAAACTTTTACAAATAATAGTATTTATCTAAATATCATATTTATGGAGATATTTTGAAAACCGGAAATGAGCTTTGTAGAATGAAGCTCAACTTCCGGTTGACCGATTTACTCCAAAAACTAATCAACTCTAAAAAAACTAACCAAAGTACTATATATGAAATTTGGTGTTGATATAATGAATAGTTTTTAAGTTAGAGCGCCCACAAAGTACATAACAGCTACTTCCGGTTTATCGGTATTTCACGAATAACTCCTAATCAACCGGTGATATAAAAATATGATAAATACAAAAGTTATAGTAAATTTTATTATCTAAAACTTTTATAAGTAATACAATACACGTATATATCATATTTATGGAGATATTTTGAAAACCGGAAATGAGCTTTAATGAATGAAGCTCGACTTCCGGTCAATCGATTTACTCCAAAAACTAATCAACTCTGACAGCACACACCACAGTACTATATACGAAGTTTGGTATTGATACGACAAATAGTTTTCACGTTAGAGCGCCCACAAACACACACACACATACAGACACACACACACACACACACACACACACACACATACACACAGACATCATTCCGAAAATGGTCAAAACGTGTTCTAGGGACCCCAAAACATGTATTTCCGTTAAAATCTCGAAGTTGAATTTTTTCATGAAAACAATACTTTCTCTATACTTCGTATATGGAGAAAGTAAAAAATGCATACTATATGTGAAAAATTACAATAGTTTTACACTCAAAAGACGGGGGGTTTGCTCTATCTAGAAGGATGGCTGGGACTCACTTTGACCCCGACTTTTAAAATTTGTAATTAAATACTTTTACAAGTCTCAAAGAATTGAATTTTGCAGAACTTCAAAAGGAAGATCTGATTGCTGCCTTGACTTTATATCCAAAGATGTTGGTCACCCTGCTTCTCCATATTTTGTAAACTAATTCGGTATCCCAAAGAGTTTCAACGAATCCCATGAAACAAATTTTACTCAAAATATCTCTTTAGTTATTTACGAGTAAAATGTAGCTTGCATACTGCAAGCAGATCAGCAATACTAATTTCATATCGGCATCATATCAGGAGGGTCCTCAAAAGAAAAAAAAAAGGATTGAAATTTTTCTTAAAATTCGCTGAAATTTTATTGTCTGGCATCGAACCCGGGTCTTTACTGTGAATTTACTATGCAGCACAATAGAAGATCACCATCTCTAACTATGTGTGAAATTCAAACAGAAATATTGGCTGCAACTTCCTCAAACTACGTTCTACTTTTCAAGAATATAATGGCCCTCTGGATTCGAAGCAAGGACGACCTTGGAAATCTAAAACATATTTTTGAAATGTATCTATGGTCCTTACCTATCTATCGAATTTCAAGTTTCTATATTTTTGGGAAATGGTTCAAAATAATTCCTAAAGATCGGATCAACAGCTGATTGTAGAGAAGCCTGGTGTCGAACTCAGGACACATAGTTAGCTGTGAATACACAGTTTGATTTTTATGGACTTGATCTTATTTTATTCAAAGTTTAAAGTCGATATCATGCCGGGAAGTACCTAAAATTTGTTTCCGTTATCTCCATAAGAAATACATTGAGGAATGTAAATTGCCCTCTGGGATCAAACCAAGGACAATCAGCGAATAGATAAAATTCGATTATGACATTTATTTATGATCTCTATCCACGTGCCGAGTTTCAAGTTTCCATGTTATCGGGAAAGGATCCAAAAAAAATCTTAAAAATCGCCGCAATGCATTTTATACGGCCGATATTTGCCCCGACCTAGCATCGAACCATGGACAATATTCGAAGATGTCTTTTTGATTATGATGCCGATATGAAATTAGTATTGCCGATCTGCTCGCAGTATGCAAGCTACATCTTACTCGTATAGGTATATCCGGAGAAGCGTCTATATATAATAGATACTGCAAACACCTAACTCTCAGTTTAAAGATCCAGTCTGACGGTCGTCAGCCCTGTTTTATAAATTCAGTACCCCTGAAATGAATTCTAATCATTCAAGAAAGGTAACTGAATGTAAATTAGATATTATTATATTATCAGTCTGATATTTACATTAGAAAATAATTATTTTACAAATTTTATAATGATAAAAACTAATAAGTTGGTAACCCTGCTAAGAAGTGGTTTTATGAATTTGTAAATGTTAATGATTTTGCGTGGATGAAAACCTCAGGTTGGAATTTTTTATGACATAATTCGAAAAATTCTTCCACTATTGTATTCGCTGGAGGTTTTTCCTGAGGAGCGAACGAGTGGTTTTATATACTTTCCGTCAGATGGCAGAGCAAACTTGGTGAAAGGTGACTGACTTTTATCAACTATTCGGACCTTCTACCACTTATTCCGAAAATATGAGTTCCATTGGTCTAGAATGATAAAGACTAGAAAGGAAACAAAGAGAGAGAGAAAGCGAAATAAATTTGTACATTTTGTAAATAGCACACCCTACATTGGATGGTTGGTTGGGTAGGGTGTGGGTGGAACTCGAAGTGCAGCCACGTCCCCGAGGTGAGTTCTGGGTCGTTTTGTAAACAAAATGAGCGAAGTTCTGCACCAATAATTGAATATTGAAACAAAAAAATCTGATGTGGCCAGCACATGACTTTCTCCATATATAAGATGTAAATACTTATCTACGACAGTAATTTAGAACTCTTAACATTATAAATAATGTTGTTCGGGACATGCTGGAGGAAAAACGATGTAACTGGCCTTTCGCCCATAGAGCCCAGAGCGCCCACAAAGTACATAATCAGCAACTTCCGGTTTATCAGTATTTCATGAATAACTCCTAAACAATCAGTGATAGGAAAATATGTTTCATACAAAAGTTATAGTAAATTTTATTTTATAAAACATTTATAAATAATAGTATATACCTAAATATCATATTTATAAAGATATTTTGAAAACCGGAAATGAGCTTTGAAGAATGAAGCTCAACTTCCGGTAGACCGATTTACTCCAAAAACTAATCAACTCTAAAAACTGTAATAGGAGTACTACATATGAAATTTGGTGTTGATCCGCCAAATAGTTTTCATGTTAGAGCGCCCACAAAGTACATAATCTAAAACTTTTATAAGGTATACAATATACGTATATATCATATTTATGGAGATATTTTGAAAACCGGAAATGAGCTTTAATGAATAAAACTCTACTTCCGGTCGACCGATTTACTCCAAAAACTAATCAACTCTGACAGCACACACAACAGTACTATATATGAAGTTTGGTATTGATACGACTTATAGTTTTCACGTTAGAGCGCCCACTATCACACACACACACACACACACACACATACACACAGACATCATTCCGAAAATGGTCAAAACGTGTTCTAGGGACGCCAAAACATGTATTTCCGTTGAAATCTCGAAGTCGAATTTTTTCATGAAAACAATACTTTCTCTATACTTCGTATATGGAGAAAGTAAAAATTACCAAATATTTACTATTAGAAAATTTATAAATTATCTGAAATGAAACCGTCTCGCCTCTCTGTCCAGGTAGGCTACTCTGCTGTTTTTGGCGAAGCTGCTCAACCGAATTCCACTTGAATATCAAAGTTTATCTTATATGCTTGGATTTTAAATATATTATTATTATTAATTATTATCCAATTATCATTGTAATAGAATTAAACTATAGCATCTCTAAAAGTTTTATGATTAAAATGTGCTAAACAGTCAAACTTTGAAATTTTGCAAAAACTACTAATTTTGCTCATTTTGTACTATTTTGTGCGACTGGAAGATATGAAACAAATGTATAATAAGTGCATATATATTGATTTCACATACTTTTAGATGTTAATTCATGGTATAGGAACGCAATTAAAACCATCTGACGTGTTTAAAAAATTAAGGTTTTTCACAATTTTTTTCTAACTTGGATGGCATTGCGCGACCGGAAGACAAATTTATAAAAAAATAATAATTAGTGCTTTTTTCGTGTCTATACCAATCGCAACTTTTCCGCACTATAGCGATCTGAAATAAAAAAAGTTTTTTTCGAACCACCCTATTAAGGAGGCTTTTTAATGTACATCTCCTAGCTAAGCAAGAACTTCCTATCATTTCGATAAGTGGATTAAAAAAATAATGAAAAACTACCCCACATGTGTTATATAAGGGAGTTATATTTACTGCCCGGCATCCAACCCGGGTCTTTCTGGTGATACTTCCTATGCAGCAAAACAGAAGATCACAACCTCTATGTGTGAAAATTCAAGCAGAAATATTGGTTGCAACTGCCTCAAACGACGTCCTAATTTTCCCATATATTCCTTAAGAGAGAAATTTCATTGTGCTCTGGCATCAAACCAAGAAACAATGGTGGTATCTAAATTTTTTCTGAAACCAAGTCTTTATATTCATCTTCCAGAAAAGCGAGATTTTAGTATCATTTCGGTAAGTGCATCAAAAAAAAAAAATGAAAAACTACCTCATTTTATATGACAGATTTTTGCATCATCCTACCATCTAACCCAGGATATTTTCTGTAAAAGTAATTAATGATTTTGATAGATCCTGACCATATCTACAGGCTCCTTGAGTTTTGATTCTCTACCTTTCCGGAAAGTATTTTTTTTTAATTCCCGAAAATCAAAGCAATGCTTTTCAATGGGAAAAATTGGGACTTTGGGGCCCTCTGGAATCGAACCCATGACACTAAGGTTCAAAATTGCAATTTTTCTGGTGGTTACATGTTATGGACAATTTGTCGTAAAAATTTCATGTGAATGACGCTTGTGGTTTAGCCTGTGAATTAGTATCCTATCTATCTATGTATATGAATGAATCCGGAGAAGTGTCTATACATAATAGATACTACGAGTAAAATGTAGCTTGCATACTGCAAGCAGATCGACAACACTAATTTCATGTCGGCATCATATCGGGACCGCCCTCAAAGGAAAAAGATAAAAAAAGGGATTGAAAATATTCTTAAAATTCGCTGCAATTTAATCGTCTGGCATCAACCAAGGCCTTCCTGGTGAACTTACTATGCAGCACAACAGAAAATCACCACCTCTTACTATGTGTAAAAATTCAAGCAGAAATATTGGCTCCAACTGCCTCAAACGACGTCCTACTTTTCAATAAGGTAAATGGCTCTCTGGATTCGAACCAAGGACGATCTAGGAAATGTAAAACATGTTTTTGGAATGTATCTATGCTCTCTATCCATATGTCTAATTTCATGTTTTAATATTATTGGGAAGGTGTTTAAATTAATTCTTAAAAATCGGATAATTTACTGATTGTAGAGACGCCTGGTGTCGAACCCAGAAAGTATGGGTAGCTGTGAATGCACAGTATGACTTATTAGGACTTCATCTTATTTCATACAAATTTTGAAGTCGATAGCATGCCGGGAAGTACCTAAAACTTTTTCCTGTTATCTCCATAAGAAATGCATTGAGGAATGTAAATGGCCCTCTGGGATCAAACTTAGGACCATCAGCGAATATGTAAAATTTGATTATGAAATAAATCTATGATATCCAACCCCATGCCGAATTTCAAGTTTCCATGCCGTCGGGAAAGGGTCCCAAAAAATCTTAAAAATCGCCACAATGCATTTTAAACGGCCGATATTTGCCTTGACCTAGCATCGAACCAAGGATATTTTCCGTAAAACTCATTTATGTTTTTGATAGATCATGGCCATACATATAAGCTCCTTGAGTTTCGATTCATTACCTATCCGGGAAAGTTTTTTTTTTTAATTCCCGAAAATCAAAGCAATGCATTTAAACGGGAAAAATCATGACTTTGGGGCCCTCTGGAATCGAACCCATGACACTGAGGTTCAAAATCGCAATTTTTATGGCGGTTACACGTTATGGCCAATACGTCGTAAAAATTTCAAGTCGATGACGCTTGTAGCCTGTGAATTAGTATCCTATCCATCTATCAATATGAATGAATCCGGAGAAGCATCTATATATATAATAGATATAGGTATATCCGGAGATGCATCTACATACATATAATAGATACAAAGGTACAAAGCCAACCCACTAATCAGATTAGCTATTAGTGGTGTTAGGGGGAGGAGGAAAGGGAAGCAGGTTAAGAATGGACAGAATGGGAGAATAATTAGGAAAAAGGTGGATGTTGGTGAGTAAGTAATTGTTTCTTAAGTGGTGTATTATTTCTATTTGTTCAAAATAATTTAGTTTGCGTCCTTTGTGTTCACAATGTAGTAGAGTAGAGGAGAAATCTGAGGTGTGATTGTTATCTAAAAGATGTTTTGCGAAATGTGATGCCTCTGTATTGTTACGGAATGAATTAAAGTGTTCTTTGGTTCTTATTTGGTTTTGTACCTTTGTATATATATGTGTACCCCTGAATAAATCCTATACTTGATAATGGACTAACGTCCGAAACCGGTCTTGGTATTAAAGACTTCTAAAGTGGAATTTTTGCACAGTTTTTCCACCCATTTATTATGAAACATTAAGTTTTGTTGCCCTGGTATGAAAGCCAACCTTAATAATAATAATAATAATAAATGGACTTTATTCTGGCGAGATTGAGACTAGAAAGACTCTTCTTACACCTAACCCATCGTCATATGCGAAACAGAAAGAAAGAGATGGTTTGCAAAAGAAGAAAAGTAATATGTGGATTTAAAAAACATAAGCTGAGGGCTCTGGAAAAAATTCCACTGCAGGAAAACACTTACAAGAAGGGGAGTGTGAAAAACCTGCAAAACCTACAATAGAAAACTATATTTTTGATGAAGGAGAAAGAAAAGGGTTATGATAGACAGGCAGTGAAAATATAAAAATTGAACAAAAAGAAAGGAGAAAAAACATAACTGCATTACAAACAATCAGATAAAGAAAATCAATTTCACTAAACTGACATTAAATATAGTTGAATTAAAATAAACCTTGAACAATGAGAGATAAATCTCAAAGAAATGAAGAAAATGAAATTACATTGAGAAATACGTACAAATGAAAGATTGAAAGGTCTAGTACACTGAAAATAATCAAAAACATAGTTTATAGGAAAGTGTTAAAAAAAAGAAAATAAACAAAGAATATAATAAATTAAATAAAAAAATAAAAATATGCGTGAATATCAAAAAGATTAAAACACACAAATTGAAAAATACTAAAACATAATCTAAGTTAACTAATCGTTAATATTGTACATATATTTATGACATGAGGCAGCAGATGAGAACCAAACAATTGTGTAACAAGGTTGGGGTGATGGAGTTGTGAATTTAGGTGCATTTAAGTTCTGCTTTGGATAGTTATGAGATGATTGTGGCATTTACGCTGAAAGGTAAAAATGGTGGATGAGTTTAGTATTGGGGAAGTGCATTCCAGAGGTTAATAGCTGTAACTGTAAATGAATTGTGAAATATCTCGGTTCTATGTTGAGGAATCAATAGTTGTTTGCGACCTCTTGTATTGCGGTCATGAATGCAATCCAAAGACAAGAATAACCTTCAGGCATTTTACCTTCGCTTTTGTCTTCCCAGCCATCTTTTGCTTCTACATCTTCGTAACCTTCCCTCAGAACCATCTCCAAAGTTGGTGGCTCTATCTCTGGGCTCCTAAAAACATAACATAGAGTTCATTATTAATTATTTATTCAAAGATTCACACACAGTTTTGACACCATTTTAAAGTGAAAACAAACAACAAAGAACATAAAAAATTTCAATTAAATGCACATGTTTGTACGAATTAAAAATAGAAGCAAATTGAACAAAAACAATGGTGAATATATACGGAAAACGAATTAAGCAGGATATTATTTACAAGAATCTACGTACGGACATTATTTCAGAATTCGCCACAGTTTGATAAGGTCTTTGGAGGGATTTAAGAAGGTTATACAGTAGAGAAAGCTGCTTAAGGGATAATTTAAACATAGCAACAAGGAGAAGAGGAGCTATTTTATTTAATTATTTATCAGTAAGTATCAACGAACAGCACCAGGCCAATTACAGTTGAAATAACAAGAAGCAAGGAAAAACAAACAATCAGTGAGAACAAAATAAAACAACAAATCATCAACATAGAATTAATTTAAATAATGAATAAAATTATAGAAATTCAGTCTCTTGAAACAATATTTTGGATGTATTTAAGAGGAGAGAAGAAGTGAACGTTGGAAGAAAGGGAGTTGAAAATTGAAGGAAAAAGAGTGATTGTTTTACAGTTGATGGAGTGCTCAGAGAGAAGGTATCATATAGGCGAGTTGTTCTCAAAGGAACTCGGAAAGAGAGAGTAGGAAAGGAGAATCGATTTTGCAGTTAATTATATTATACAAGAAGGAGATGTCGGAGGAGAGGCTTTGATAGATTGAGGTGATTTAGAAGATGAGCTTTAGGCATGTATTTGCAAGATGGCGCTCGAAAACAGAGTATTTTAAAAAAGAAGACACGATTGAGAGTGGAGAGGTTAGAATCGGAAGACATGGTCCATATTGGAGAGCAGTAAGTGAGAAGATAAAGAGTGCCTACTTGAGAAGTAGGTGCGAAGAGAGACCCTGATGTAGGTAAATCTGTATAGCATCCCCAGGCGAGACATGGCTCTTTTTTTAACATAGTTTATATGCTCAGAGTTTAGCTTTTCATCGATAAATGCAAAACGAATGAACCATGCAGACAACAGAAATGAAATCCATCTCTATAAAGCATAAAACCGCTTTGACAGGTTTGGAATCAAGCAAGAGACCAGACATAAGAAACTGACTCATTATCTGCACAGGAATAACCGCAAATAATACCTAAAGTTTGAAATTTGTGAAAACTTTGATATTCGAGTTCTAGACTAAAACACACCTGCGTAAATATCACTTGCATAAATTTATTTAGAAGTTAAAATAAGCTAAAAGATAACTAAAATCTTAGCAATATGGCTATATCTCTTTTTTTAACATAGTTTTTATGTTCCCAAGGGAAAATGGACTTGAAAAAAGTCTGACAGGGCCAGGAATCGAACCCGGGAACTTCCTCTATCCGGGAGGCTGCCTTAACCATCCAGGCAACCCAGCCAGAATATTTAACAAGCCGTTTTGGGGACTATGAGTGCCGCGGTTTAATTTCCAGCCCTGTCAGACTTTTTCCAAGTCCGTTTTTCCTGGGTGTATGCCCTTATGTGCAAAGTCACCTCAACCCTTTCCTTATATAGTTTCTATACTCAGAGAAGATTGGCTTTCCATCAATAAATACACCTAGATCTTTGGATGAAGTAAATTTAGGAATGCAGCTATTGTTTATGAGGTCGTCATTACAATTTTTTTTCTTTTTTAGGCCCGTTTCACATGGACGAGGACTGTCCGCACTCACATAGCCGCGGACGAAAACCGTCTGTGTCCAGCACAATGTCAGTTGTGTCAGCTTGCCAAGGTGGAAGAACGTCATGCTTCCAAGTGCAATTCAAGCAATTGCTGTATACCAGGTTATGAAAAAACGGAAGAATTTGCCTGTCAAAGGAGGTTTTGTGTACACCCAATTGTGGCACAAAGAACATTAAAAGGCGCTTTCCTGACCATATTTACTGAACCAAGTGCTGACGAATATAAGTTTTTCGTTTGGGTAATCTCCCAGATCTTTACCCAAAGGTCTTTATTTATATTTGTCATTCGAGACATCTAATAAGTTCTTTCTACTTCTCCAATAACAGCTCATTGCCAATATCCATGGTGAAAAGATGCAGTCGCACTGTTCTCTCCAAGCTTGCTCTGATCCTACTGACAAATCTGCTTGGTCCACATCAGCCGTCCGCGTTCATGTGCAAGCACAAACCAGCCTCTGTGGCCCATACGCACACGTATGATCCGCGGGGCGTAGGGGCCATGCAGATGTCTCCTCCATGTGAGGACTGTCCGCACTCATGTGTAAGCTTCCATTAACGTCAATGGAACCTAATCCGTGCGCGTAGCGCAGACCATCAGCGTCCAAGTGAAACGGGCCTTAAAGTGATGGATATGACACAACACTTTTCTGGATTTAAATTCAACTTCCAGAAGGAGGTTAGTCTAGTTGTTCTAGGTGGAACATGGAAATATAGAAAACAATTCAGGAATTCTAATTCAATTGAAATGTTTTGACTGTATATAGACATTTTTATTCAGGACCACCAATAGAAATAAGAATAATTGTTAGTAACCTGATGATTCTGGTTAGTTTATTAGTAATTCCCTCTATACCAGATGGCGTAGCAACCCCAAATAACTTTTAAGAAGGTCATCTCGAAATTTCTCGAGCATCTCGAAATCTTAACTGGTTAACGGATAACGGAATTGCTATGGATACTCGTATCTCATTTATTTATTTATTATTTTTATTATAAGGACTACAAGTAGGACCTTGGCCAGGGGGTAGTCATCTTTTCTTAGGGGAATACATTACCCTGCCTGGGATTCACCCCAGTTGAGAGGAAAACGCCCAAAAACCCCCTAAAGGCAGTACATCATATAATTTACAATTAAATTCATACAATTAAAGCATACAAGTGATTACTATATAAAATTAAACTTATTAAACTTATACTTATATACTTAACTTAACTTATTATACTTATTAAACTTATGCGATTAAAAACTTATAAAACTAAAAGTTACAATATTGCCTATTATATTACAGACAATTATAATTAGACAAGAGATAATATATGTACAGAGTATAGGAGAAAACATTGCTGAATATATACATGGGATTAATAAGCTATATACTACGGATTTTCTTTTTAAATTATTTGGAATTTTTCGGCATTGGAATGAGAATAGCATTCCAATTTCTTGTACCTCTATTTATGAAGAAGTACTTTGCCAAACAGTATTTCTGTTCACTTTCTTTTATTTTTAGTCTATGATTGCTGCATCCGATATAATGTGGGTTATGAAATCTTGATTGCAGCATATTCCAACCGTCTTTACAGTTCCACGCATTAAATTTACCCCTTTATCTTATGTGCCGGTGCGTCTTATAGGCCGGGAAACACCGTACTTCAAATTAACAAAATTATCAGATAATCATAACGTAGCAAACACCTTCACAAAACCAAAATTTGGTTGAAATATCTTGGTTAGTTTCTGTTTTACCGAAGGAAATACTCCACCTGGGGGAACAATGACCCCACACGACTAGTTAAGGGTCAAGGAAGTTGGTATTTTTCTACCGTAGAGAAAGCAGAACTTCATGCAGTTACTCACTTTGCTTCCCAAGATAGCAGACCCTGGTTTTTAGTCCTTTTTTTCCTCTTAGTGGAAGGGTACAACTTAGCTTTCTTCCCCGCTTTGAGAGGCACTTCCATCCTAATAGTAAGTTGTAACAATATAAAATGCGTAAAAAGGCCCACAAACAAAAGACGTACTAAATATATTATAATAAAAAGAGCGGCTGAGTTTTGGAAGACGTGTCCCCTTGTTAGTTCCGAGTCTAACCATCTAGGTGGCAGCAGTGTTTGTTTACTTACTAGTTGATTCTAATGCAAAAAAATTACTTATATATAGATCATAAGAAGATAGCGGTATTGCTTTCCACTTGGCACTTAAAGATAACATTGGCTAAACGCCGATGGGTTGGGTGGGGTGGGCGGTGATCCTTAAATTAAATCGTCCATAATAATATAATAATCTATACAGTACGTAAGTAAACAAATGCTGCTGCCACCTAGGTGGTTAGACTAGGAACTAAAAAGGAGACACGTCTTCCGAAACTCAACCAGAAGAGCCCCAAAGAGCTACAAAATTTGTTTGATAGAAATGGTAACACGACTAAAGGTCGACAGCAATTAGGTCGATGACATAAGGTCAACCAACGCCAATAGGTCACTGAGCCAAAAGATCGATAGCCGGAGATTCCACAGCAAATAAGTAGCCATACAAAAAGGTCAAGTAAATGGGCCACCATGAAAAAAGATCGAAATTAAATGAAAAAGATGGCTAAAAGTTTTGGAATCTGTAATTTCACTATTTCTTTCAGGTGAGACTTCATGGAAATGATATCAATCATAAGTACATTGAGAGTGACAAGTACAGTGGGTTGGGTAGGGTTGGGTTGGGTAGGGTTGGGTCGACCATTTTGTACAGCGACCTATTTGCTGTCGACCATTTTGTATAGTTACCTATTTGCTGTAAACCATTTTGTAGGACGACCTAATTACTGTCGACCTATAGTCGTGGAACCGATAGAAATATGAATGAAGTGTGCTTTTGATTACCTTGAACTGGAGTCCAATGAACTTGATTCTGCGACTGGCAGAGAAGAAGCAGCGGATTCTCTTCCTCTTCTGTCAATTAAAGCAATTTTTACAAGTCCATTATCAAGGAAATCGGTATTTTTCTACAGTAAAGAATGAACATTATCAATCTAGTACTCACGTAGTTTCCCAAGATAGTAGACCCTGGTTTTTAGTCCTTTTCTTCCTTTTAGTGGAAGGAAACAGCTTAGTTTTCTTTCCAACGTCCGTTTTGAGAGGCGATTCCATCGTAATAGTTTTGAGAGGCGATTCTATCGTAATCGTTTGGAGAGGCAATTCCATTGAAATCGTTTTGAGAGGTGTGTCCATCCTAATAAATAGTAATATGGTAAAATATAAATATCTGACGTGGCCAGGACATGACTTTCTCCATATATAAGATGTATCTATGTCAGTATTCTCGTAGTCTACATTCAATCTACACTTGGAAGGTGTATGAATGATTAATTTATATCATATTAGCAGAAGTGCCAGTTGATTCTCAATGGGGAGTTCTCGAGTCTAAGCACCTAGGTGGAAGCAGGGTTTGTTTACTTATGAGTCGATTCTAATGCGAAAAATTTACTTATATATAGATCGTATAGCGGCATTGCTTTCCACTTGGCACTTAAAGATAAAGTGGCTAAATGCTGATGGGTTGGATGGGGTGAGCAGTATTCCATAAATTAAATCGTCTATAATAATCTATACAGGATGTAAGTAAACAAATGCTGCTGCCACCTACGTGGTTAGACTAGGAACTAAAAGGGGGACATGTCTTCCGAAACACAACCAAAAGAGCCCCAAAGAGCTACAAAATTTGTATGATAGAAATAGCAACACGACTTAAGGTCGAAAGCAATTAGGTCAATGACAAAAGGCCTACGCCAATAGCTCACCGTGCCAAAAGGTCGATAGCCGAAGATTTGACAGCAAATAGATAGCCATATGAAAAGGTCGACAGTAAATTGGTCACCGTGAAAAAAGATCGAAATTAAATGAAAAAGATGGCGAAAAGTTTTGGAATCTGTAATTTTACTATTTCTTTCAGGTGAGACTTCATGGAAATGATATCAATCATAAGTACATTGAGAGTGACAAGTACAGTGGGTTGGGTTGGGTAGGGTTGGATCGACCATTTTGTAGGACGACCTAATTGCTGTCGACCTATAGTTGTAGAACCGATAGAAATATGAATGAAGTGCCCTTTTGATTACCTCGAACTGGAGTCCAATGGACACGATTCTGCGACAGGCAGAGAAGAAGCTGCAGATTCTCTCCCTCTTCTGTCGATTAAAGCAATTTTTGCAAGTCCATTATCAAGGAAATCGGTATTTTTCTACAGTAAAGAAGGAACAGTATCAATCTAGTACTCACGTAGCTTCCCAAGATAGTAGACCTGGGTTTTTAGTCCTTTTCTTCCTTTTAGTGGAAGGAAACAGCTTAGTTTTCTTTCCAACGTCCGTTTTGGGAGGCGATTCTATTGTAATCGTTTTGAGAGGCGATTCTATCGTAATCGTTTTCAGAGGTGTGTCCATCCTAATAAATAGTAAAATGGTAAAATATAAAAATCTGAAGTGGCCAGGACATGACTTTCTCCTTATATAAGATGTATCTATGACAGTATTCTCGTAGTCTACATTCAACCTACACTTGGAAGGTGTAATAATGATTAATTTATATAATACTAGCAGAAGTAACTGTTGATTCCCAACAGAGATGTTAAATTTCATCAATACCGGTGTAACAACCTTGATCGTAACCAATGCTTCCTAATTGTTGATAGATAGCCAATAACAAAATGGTTAATGGTAGATATCTGGGGGTTTCACCATTCCTTTTTTTCAGGTAGAAATTTGGAGGGTCTCCGTCCTAATCCGGACCCTAATCTCGCCTTTGCAGGTACTGAGCGCCCAACCTTCCCATCATGGGAGACCACAAAAAAACTGACCGCGTGGAATACGATTTAAAAAGTTTAAAAAAATTCAAATGAGCAACAATGTATTATCTCCGTCGTCTCAGTCGTCCAAAGAGATACAAGCGTCTTTTGATCGACGTTCTACAATGAAAATTAAGATTTTCAGTTGACACAACCCATGTTGAATCTCAACGTGGGTTGGGTTGGGGGAAGGATTTCTATATTTCTAGATTTTTGCTAGAAATCCCTCCACCCAAACCAACCCACCCCCGGTCAACGTTGCCTTGTGTCAACGGGTAATTTCTAGCAAAATCATGAAAAATCTTAATTTTCATCGTAGAACGTCGATCAAAAGACGCTTGTATCTCTTTGGACGAGTGAGATAACAAAGATAATACATTTTTGCTAATTTGAATTGTTTATAACTTTTTTAATTGTGCGAAGGCGAGCTAAGGGTCCCTCTCTTAGCACAGGGACCCTCCAAATTTCTACCTGAAAAAAGGGAATGGTGAAACCCCTAGATATCTACCATTAACCATTTTGTTATTGGCTATCTATCAACAATTAGGAAGCATGGGTTACGATCAAGGTTATTAACCACCAAAATTTAACTACCATTAACCACCAAAATTTCCAAATCCATATACCAAGAAATTTAAGTTACAATCAAGTCTACAAAGTCGCACTAACTCAATATTCAATCTCATATACTTTGAATGAAAACTTTTTCAAATAAGAAAATATAAAAATATATTCTAAGATCACATTAAGATAATAGGTACCACATTTAAAGAGATATTTTCATACATGTATAGGGGAAAAATGAATCAAACATTAAACATAAATAAATTATATTTCACCCTATTCACTGATGAATATTCTTTGCAGAAAGTAAGTGTTTTACGGAGATGAATTATATCACAATCTTAAAATGGGTAACATATACACAGAAGACAACACAAAAGAAATTGCAATACCAAAATAGAAACAAAGATTTAACAACAATAACAGAAGGATATTAAATGAATACGGAGTGGAAGCACTTAAAAACAACAAATAAATCACTTTTTGCATTCTGCGTATAAGAAAATAAAATTGCTTTTCCTTTTCGGTCTGGTATACGATGTTGGAGGTTTGCTACAACTTAACAACTTGCCGTTCAACTCCTTAAAGATTACAAACACCGAATCTGGGAAATCTTTACGTTCTTCGCTAACTCCATTTCCCTCAATCGCTAAATATACATCATTGCAAATAGATATAATACTTAATTCAGAAGGTTATATTCAATACATCAGTGACTTACCAGATGTTTATATGCATCCCGTTGAATTAGTTAAGAGTAACCAATTTTCAATAAACCACAAATATAAAACTCATTTATTTTGTGAAAATGACAGTAAACAATTACGTTGATGCAAATCAAACTTGGTTGCTACAGATTCTTCAACAAAATTCAAAAAACATTCTTAAATATTCGTGTATGCATGTTTGTATAGGCGATTCTTTACAGGATATCATTCATAGCTTCAAACACTACTATCCCATAAAATTTCTTTGTCTTCATATAATCTATGACTTATTTTTAACATTAAGTTTAAGTGGGCATTAATTCTCAATGTGTTCTTACGGATAAACTCATGAGCTCGGATTCAATAATCACCTTCATCGTCTAGGGGGATGGGTTGTTTACAACATCGAAATTTGGACAACATTTTCGTATATCTTATCTAAATTCTTTCAATTTTGAATAGAAAACGATATTCCACGACCATAATAAGAATCTTTATTTAATTACCCTTCTTTTAATGCTAGTTTCAAAGTCTGACGACTGTTCTTTTTAGTTTAGTTTATAGAAATGAACCTTGAAATGATAAAAATGAACTTAACGTGTATTTCTTATAATATCTCTATTTCTGCCCTGTTCCCTTTTTTCCTAAGACCTTAGGTTTTTATTTATCATATTTCCCTGCCTATAAGACGCATCTTGATTTTTCAGGAAAGAATTTACAAAAAAAACTCATACTTTGTTACATATGGTTGAGTGCCGGTAAACTCTTTATTGCGAGAGATACAATGTATTAGCATAGACATCTCCGTTAGCCCAATGTGCATATGTTTTGCAGCAGCACCACATGCGAGATTAAATTAAACGTGCTACATTGTATGCATTTCCAATTTACCTGGGAATTTTTTTAAAGGAAGTTCTGTCATTGAAATATTAAAACTGTATTCCTTACTAATTAATCAAAAAAGTGTTATTATCAAAATTTGCAATTAACTGAACTATTTTCAATGCCTGATACGGTAAAAAATTCTTAATGGTATGCATTTATCCCGGCGAATTGGCTTGCTTGTTATAGGACGGAGTTATACCCAGGGCAGTAGCTAGCATGGGGCAGGTGGGGCGGTGCCCCAGGGCCCCCGACGGGAAGGGGCCCCTTCTCGACCACTTTTTTGGCCCTGAAAGAGCCTTACCTCGGCAAAGACTTTAGGGGCCCCCTGAAAATGCCTCAAATTGAACAATTGTCTCCCAAAATATGCGTCTCCCTATATGAGTGGGAAATTCAAACTAGACAACTCTAGGTGTACTTTAAAATTTGAAAAAAGATTTCCGTATGGGGGGCCCAAAATTTACTTGTTGCCCCTGGGCCCCCGAGGCTCTAGCTATGGCCCTGGTTATACCCTTATAACATCTGCGCATAAGATGCAGACTGATTTCAGAGCATATTTTGGAGTAAAAAAAGTGCGTCTTATAGGCCGGGAAATATGGTACATGCACTCCTTCCGAAGTTTTCCTTTCTATTTATATTCACCTACACACATCTTTTTATGCATATATTATCATTTACGAAAGGTTAGATGGAAGAAGAGATTTCTTAGCCACAATCTTGCCTTAATAAAGACCTTACAAGACCTTATTATCCCAGTTTTTGTTTGCCTTGATTAGACTAACGCATAGTCCTATGTCCACCGAAAATTTTCAGAAAGAGTTACAAATAATCAAACAAATCGCTAATGCCGATGGCTATAAAATAGTTTTAATTGACAGGCTCCTTCAGAAGAAGTTGAGGAAATAATGTATCGAAAAACTTTTTTCATCTACCACATCTTCTGCTATAGGCCACCCTAAGTGGTGTAGACTTAATTTTGTTGACAACCTTTCCCTCAAAATAGCAAATAAATTCCCCAAAGAAAATATGAGACCTGCCTTCTACAACCTGAGGGATCCCCACTATTTTTTAACCCTCGAGCAGTCGCGCCGCATGGCGTAACACGAGCAGTTGCGCCGGCGAACTCATGCGCCAGTGATTATTTTTTAAATATTTACTTCAAATCAGATGATTTCCATAAATTTATAATTTATAGCCATTATACAATAGTTTAAGCCTTGAAAATCGATTGATTGCATTAATTTTTTAATAGATTTTTAATGATAATTGGAATAAATCACGCTTTAACATTTTTAAACACTTGAAACCTTCAAGGAAATAACTTATGTATAAAGTTGTGCACAAACCTTCGCAGTTCATATTCAGTTGAACCTGGGCACAGGGTGCGCCAGCGCTACAAAAGTATTTCTTTGTTGCTGTAAATTGAACCCAATTTTTGCGAAACTTGGGTGGTACATAGAGAACATTATTGTAGGAAGACTTGAGGGACACAGAATTATTATAAGGAAAAATAAAAAAGTTAAGAATGAAAATGTATACACTGGTGTACTCAGTTCGCCAGCACGAGTGCTCGAGGATTAAATAATCAAAAGGATAAATTCGATCCCTTCAGATGTTCCGGCACATATAAGTTGATTCTGATGCAATAAACATAGGTTAATGAGCACAAAAAGTCATTTGAAAACTTCATTTAATTCCTATTTTGCTAAACACTTACTTATAAGCAAACGTACTTCTTCCTTTCAAGCCACCACTCTTCACCACATAAAAATAATAATAATAAATGGACTTAATTCAGGCGAGATTGAGACTAGAAAGTCTCTTCTTACACCTAACCCATCGTCATATGCGAAACAGAAAGAAAGAGATAGTTTGCAAAAGTACACGAAGAAAACTAGTATGTGGATTTTTAAAAAACTTAAGCTGAGGGCTCAGGAAAAAATTCTACTGCAGGAAAACACTCACAGGAAGAGGAGTGTGAAAAACCTGCGAAATCTACAATAGAAAATTATATTTTTGATGAAGGAGAAAGAAAAGGGTTATGATAGACAGGCAGTGAAAATATAAAAATTGTACAAAAAGAAAGAGGAAAAAATATAACTGCATTACAAATAATCAGATAAAATAAATCAACTTCACTAAACCTACATTAATTATAGATGAATTAAAATAAACGTTGAAAAATGAGAGATAAATCTCAAAGAAATGAAGAAAATGAAATTAAATTAAGAAAAACATAAAAATGAAACATTAAAAGGTCTAGTAGACTGAAAATAATCAAAAACATAGTTTATAGGAAATGTTAAAATACAAAATGAGAAAATAAACAAAAAATAAAATAAATTAAATAAAAAATAAAAATATGCAAGAAAGGATAAAAGACGACAATTCAGGAAATGATAAAAATTCTGATTCACAGAATAGAATAACTTACCTGGGTCGCTCTTAAGCCACTTGCCTAAAAATATATAATCTTTTAAAAAGAAATGTTTTAATGTATTGTAGTAGATAAGGGTATTATAGAATGTAAGGGGATTTTAGTAATGTAAAATATCTTGGAGGAAGTAAGGAATTGCTTGGCAGGGTGATGTATGGTGGGGTTTTAACCTGGGACCGCTAGTTGAGAAGGCCTGTCATGAACCCCAAAAAATCCAGAAATAACAATTTATACATCATATGTATTTGTATGTATTTAGTGTCTATTATATATAGATGCTTCTCCGGATTCATTCATATATATATAGATAAGGATATAGATAGATAGGATACTAATTCACAGGCTAAACCACAAGCATCATCGACTTTAAATTTTTACGACGAATTGGCCATAACGTGTAACCGCCCGAAAAATTGCGATTTTGAACCTCAGTGTCATGGGTTCGATTCCAGAGGGCCCCAAATTCCCGATTTTCCCCATAAAGATACATGGTTGGGATTTTCGAAATTTTTTTGAGGCATTTCCCGATAAATTAGAGAGTTGAAATTCGAGGGATCGCTAGGAGCCTTGCATATCCAACAAAAATCAAAAAAACATCTTCAACGATTATCCTTGGTTTAACGCTAGGTCAGGGCAAATATCATTCTTTTAAAATGTATTGTGGCAATTTTTAAGATTTTTTTATATCACTTCCCGATAAGATAGAAACTTGAAACTCGGCATGTGGATAGAGATCATAAATATATTTCATAATCGAATTTTAGCAATTCCCTGATGGTCCTTGGTTCGATCCCAGAGGGCCATTTACATTCCTCAATGCATTTCTTATGGAGATAATGGAAACAAATTTTAGGTACTTCCCGGCATGATATCGACTTCAAACTTTGTATGAAATAAGATCAAGTCCTAGCAAATCATGCTGTACATTCTTAGCAGACAATATGTCCTGGGTTAGACACCAGGCATCTCTACAATCAGTAACTGATTTTCAACAATTATTATGAACCCTTTCCCAACAATATAGAAACTTGAAATTCGGCATATAGATAGAGATTACTGAGATGTTTCAAATACTTTGTTTTAGGATTCCTCGATCCTCCTTGGTTCGATCCTAGAGAGCTATTTACATTACCCAATGCATTTCAGATAGGGATAATGGAGTCTTATTTCAGGACCTTCCCGGTATGATATGGACTTCAAACCTTCCATTAATTAAGATCGGTTACTAACAAGTTATTTTGTCTATTCGCATCTGCCAATAGTTCCTTGGATCAACACCAGGTGTCTACAAAAATAAGACGCTACGACTTTTATATTATTTTAAACTCTTACTGATAACATTGAAACTCAAAACTTTGCATGTGAATAACGATTATAAATACATTTCACATGCTTGCAGTAAGCAAGCAACATTTTACTCGTATTATATACGAGTAAAATGAAGCTTGCATACTGCAAGCAGATCTACAAAACTAATTTCATATCGGGACGGTCCTCAAAAGAAAAAAAAAAAAGATTCAAAAATATTCTTTAAATTCACTACAATTTAATTGTCTGGCATCGAACTCAGGTCTTTCAGGTCATACTTCCTAAGCAGCACAACAGAACATCACCATTACTAACTATGTGTGAAAATTCAAGCAGAAATATTGGGTGCAACTGCCTCTAATGACGTCCTACTTTTCCCTTATATTCCTTATGAGAGAAATTTTAATGTGCTGTGGAATCGAACCCAGGAGTAGTACGGTCTTACCTAAATTATTTTCTTAAAGTAATTCTTACCATACATCTTCTAGCCAAGCACAAACTTCCTATCATTTCGATAAGTGAATCAAAATAAATAATGAAAAACTACCTCAATGTACATTAAACGGCAGATTTTTGCATCGTCCTAGCATCGAACCCATGACATTTTCTGTACAATTCATTAATGCTATCGATAGATCCCTTCCATATATATAGGCTCCTAGAGTTTCGATTCTCTACCAATCCAGGAAGTACTTTTTATTAATTCCTAAAAACCAACACAATGGATTTAAACGGGAAAAATCGGGACTTTGGGGCCCTCTGGATTCGAACCCATGACACTGAGGTTCAAAATCGCAATATTTCTGGCGGTTACATGTTATGGTCAATACGTCGTAAAAATTTCAAGTCAATGACACTTGTGGTTTAGCCTGTGAATTTGTATCCTATCTGGGTATATACATGAATGAATCCGGAGAAGCATCTATATATAATAGATGATTACGTAGAATAACTGCCTAGATGTAGAAAAATTGTCACCTGGCTTAGAGCCTACTCGTAATTTATAAAATAATAATAATATTTTTTGTCTTATGTATAAGGCATAAATATAATTCTAATTCTAATTTGATTGTTTTCATTGGATTGTTCCTACTGCTAGAAAACACCTACAAAGAATGGTGGTTTGAAAAAGCTACTAATATTGCAAGCTAAAAGATGTATAGGAAAGCTGTGTATTACATGGAAATCACAAAAGCAGTATTAAAAGGAAATTACAAAAATGATAGCAATATAAAATAAAAAAGAATTTATGGAATGGGATGTAAAAACATAATCAGCACTTTCATTTTAAATCAGTTATACAAACCTCTCTGTTCTCGATTGAGGCGGGAAAACTTGTTTCCTTCTGCGGGTGCCAGCTCTTCGAACTGGTGATTCCTTGCTCTTTTCCTGGTCTATGCTGTAGTCCTGAACAACTTCCACCATCTAGTGGAACAAACAAACAACAATTATTATTCATGGTGAACAAAATATTCAGGTTTCCACATTAGGGTGGATCGAAAAAACTTTTTTTTCGATCAATAGACAAGAACGGATAGAGGTACAAAAAAAACTCGATTCTAAATTAATTTGCCTCTTATTCTGGACCCATAGAAGGCATCTCTGACCCATACAGAAATATATTAGTGGCATATTGAGGCTTGAGTGACAGTTTTCATCACAAAGGACATATCTTTATCCAAAAAATATTTGTTTGAATCGAACTAGAATTTTTGGCAATTTTTAAGGTTTCTTGATGAAATTTCAAAAATTCGAGGTGAAAATTCTCACTAAGGATAGTAATTGATTGGGAAAGAAAATTATATCTGTAATGTTGGTGTGCCACTATTGCCGGGTGTTACAATTCTATCAGAAAAAATCTGATGTGGCCAGCACATGACTTTCTCCATATTTTAGATGAAAATATTTACCTACGACAGTAATTTCGGACTCTATATTCCATCTAAACTTGGAAGATGAGTGATTAATTTATATATTATTATCTTTGACGTCAAAAACATTATAAATAATGTTTTTTAGGACATGATCGATGAAAAACGATTAAATTAGCCTTTCACCCATAGAGCCCAGAGCGCCCACAACGTACATAATCAGCAACTTCCGGTTTATCAGTATTTCACAAATAACTCCTATACAATCAGTGATACAAAAATATGTTTTTTACAAAAGTTATAGTAAATTGTATTTTCTAAAACTTTAATAAATAATAGTATATACCTAAATATCATATTTATGGAGATATTTTGAAAACCGGAAATGAGCTTTGAAGAATGAAGCTCGACTTCCGGTTCACCGATTTTCTCCAAAATCTAATCAACTCTAAAGACACAAACCAAAATATTATACATGAGATTTGGTGTTGATCCGACAAATACTTTTTATGTTAGAGCGCCCAGAAAGTAAATAATCAGCTACTTCCGTTTGATCAGTATTTCACGAATAACTCCTAATCAACCGGTGATACAAAAATATGTTAAATACAAAAGTTATAGTAAATAACATTATCTAAAACTTTTATTTGGTACACAATATACCTATATATCATATTTATGGAGATACTTTGAAAACCGGAAATGAGCTTTGATGAATGAAGCTCGACTTCCGGTTTACCGATTTACTTGAAAAACTAATCAACTCTGACAGCACAAACTACAGTACTAAATATGAATTTTGGTATTGATACGACTTATAGTTTTCACGTTAGAGCGCCCACTGTCACACACACACATACACACACACACACACACACACACACACACACACAGACATCATTCCGAAAATGGTCAAAACGTGTTCTAGGGACCCCAAAACATGTATTTCCGTTGAAATCTCAAAGTCGATTTTTTTCATGAAAACAATACTTTCTTTATACTTCGTATATGGAGAAAGTAAAAAAAGACAAAACGACCCACCATACTGTATAATCAACATCCGTAAGATTTCTGTATAATTTGCGTATTTTGATGAATTTTGGCAAACTGAGAATCCATTTTCCTTGATTCAAACGTACTAAACCTTTAATATTAGGCCACAACCAAGCAATATATGTACTTTTTTGACATTAAATCACTTCGGAAGCATTGAGAAACCATCAGGAAAAAATGCAAAAATTTAAAATTTTGACTAAAATTCACAGCCTCAGGACATACCATATTTTTTGCCCTATAAGACACACTTTTTCTAGCCCAAAACTGGGGGGGGGGGAAGTTGGTGCATCTTATACAAGGAATAGGCAGTTTGCCTCAGTGATGCCTTATTTTTGTTACTCTCACTGTTTACTTACTGTTAATGAGAGTAAAGATAGTTCTAAATACGTTACATGGTTGACACAAAATTGATCTTAAACTGCTGTTGACTTTATACAGTTGATATAAAATATTTTACTACAGGTTCAGATTTTTTTTTCTAGATTTTCCTCCTTTAAAATTGGGTGCATCTTATATACTGACACGTCTTAACCCTCGAGCGCCCACGGTTGCGTTTACGACAGTTGCGTATACACAACCGTGTGCACTCGAGGGTTAAATGGCAAAAAACACGGTAATCTGATTGAGTTGAAATTTTCTACTACAAGGACCACCAAACACAAACTTGAAGCACTAGCCATGGACGGATTTTGAAAAAAAAGTTTTTTCGATCCACCCTGTCCCACATAGTTTAATTTTAATTGACGACAAGTTTCAACACACAAGAGTCATTTTTAAGTGAAAAGAGGGATGGAGTAGTGTTGGGCGATTTCAATTCGATTCATCAGAAAATCGATATTATCAATCCGAATTATGATATTTTCTAATCGTTTTTTTTAATCCGATTCAGATTCGATTTTCTTACAACTGAATCCGATTTTTTGCTGATTCAATTCAATTCTGATTCCGATGCAATTCAATGTGAATTAATTCATCTTCAAGTATCGGATACCAGATGGCAGTACCGTAATATTCCAATGCGATTCGATGCCATATGTTGTAGCAGAAGCAATATGACAATGATAGAAAACTTAAGAAATGACTCCAAGCCGTAAGTAATTTTTGCAACCTAATGGGAAGAAGGGTTAAAGGACAATTTGTCTCAAAAATTCGATTGGTCAAACTAATATGACCAAGTCAAATCTATATATATAAAGCAGAAATTCTGTGGGTTTGTTTGTTTGTCTTGGATTGGAGTCCACACCGTTTGCCCGATTTGTCTCAAACTTTGCATACGTGTCCTCTGATATCAGGAAGGAAGTACTATCGCATTTTTATTGAAGAATTTTGCTGGGTTCGAACCAAGATCGCTCAGATAGATTTTCATAAGGAATACACGTAAGCTTCACTTTTATCGGTTGCAGGCTTTATTTCTCTTGAAGAATTAAATTAGAAGGAATGGACTTACAGAGTCGAGACAAACACCAAAAGAAAAAAAATTGAATAAAGATTCTTATTTTGGTCGTGGAATCTTACTTTCGATTAGAATTTGCGAGAATATTGGTAAAATATACAAAACTTTCGTGAAAATTCCAAGCTGTAAACAACTCATCCCCCTGACGACCGATTCCATTGTTGAATCCGAGCTCATGTTTTATCCCGTAAAAATACTCGTGGACTTTAGGCCCATGAAGCTGATGATTGAAGAGGGCGATATATTACATGGATAACGAGACATTTTCTGTAAGAAGGTAACCAACAATTGCAGGTACGTAATTACAGTCAGGAGATTGTGTGTCTTCGATCTTAGTACAAACCGTTTGCCAGATTCCCGTCAAACTTTGGGTACATGTTTTCTGGGACCAGGAAGGACGTACTGTCTCAATTTTATTCGATAATTTTGCTGGTTTCGAACCAAGATCGCTCAGATGGGTTTCCATAAAGAATAAATCTAATCTTCACTTTTATCAGTAGCTGGCTATATTTCTTTTGAAGAATTAAAACAGAAAAATAGTCGTGTGGAGTCGAAACAAGAAGCAAAAGAATGGAAATTAAATGAATGTTCTAATTTTGACAGTGGAATATTGTTTCCGAATCTAAATTTGGAGAATTTTGATAAAATACGCGTGAATTATCCAAAATTGTTGAGGTTGTAAACAGCCAATCCTCCTCACGATCAATGCGATGGTTGTGCCGAGCTCATGAATTTCCTGTACAGCAAGAATAGCTTGGGATTTTAGACCTTATTCTAAAGGGAATTTACGCATTGCACGACAGGCAACTTGAAGTTAATCTACTTCTATATTCCCCGTTGAGAATCAACGGGCGCTTCAGCTAGTTGTATATAAATCCCTGTGCCCCAACGAACTTAACGTAAGTCTGCAGGCAAAGTGTGATTCCCGATGTAACCAATCACACCCACAGAAGGGGATGTGTTGTCAATGGATAAAACAACAACCCAACCCCAGTGCAACCCAGTGTGTCCAAAAATGTGCAGTTTCCGATGTAAAAACAAACTACTATGACAATGATGTCATAGTAGGTAGAAAATGATAAATTAATTACGTTATTCAGTATTGAAACTACATTCGTCAATTTAAATGGATTTAACACAATTTTTGAGAGTAGATGACGATCCTGAAGTATATCCTTTGCATCCAATTCCTCTGTCACGCAGTTCTTTATGTTAATCTATAAACATACATCGTTTTTAAGTATTATCTGTTATTGTTTCCTTTCTTTCTTTTAACGATATGTAAATGTTCATGTGTGATAGATTTTCACTGTAATAATTAGCAGGGCCGTGCGCAGGATTTGCTAGTGGGAGGGGTTTTTCAGTCAGGTGCGTGTTGGTAGCGTGGGATTTTAGGCCCTTTTGTTCGTGAAACTCGATTTCTGATTAGCGCGAAAGTATGACTCACTGAGACGAAAGAAGGAGTCCTGACAGACGTTAACATGCAAGTTGAAAGAGGCAATGAATTTTGGAAAAAAAAGTTTACTAAATGAAACATTAAATAAAATAATTTCATTTTATCCTATCTTCAATTCATCATTCGTGGAAATTTTTGTATCCTCATGGGGGGGGTTCAAAAACCCAAAACCCCCCCGTGTGCACGAGCTTGATAATTAGTACTTTTTATACTAGTGATTTGCGGCAGTAATAGGTATCCCAAATCGCGGTTCAAGAATTCTCTTCAGGTGACTTCAATATTCAATATAATTCCAGGAATTCGATACCAATGTTATTACAATATGAATACGATTCTGATTTTATCATAATTCATTCCGATACTAGACGATTCAAATCGATTTCAGCAATACGATTTTTAAGGTGAATCGATTCATGGAAACCGATTCGAATTGATTCCCTGCACCAAATTGCCCATCTCTAGGACAGAGGATAAACAGTTCAGGCCGTTAGGTTGGATATAAGAGTTCTTAAAGCGTATGTCTATGTAGGAACACTGCAAGCCACTTTTCAGCATGTGGCAGGAGGCACCTTGACTCTATTTTCCCAAACGATTGCTTCCACATTGCGGAAAACATGAATTCTTGAACCAATTCAGTCTAGCATCAATTCCCCTAATTATCCTTACAGTATCAGAAAATATAACAGTGAGTTTGCAGTATATGGGTAACATCATCTGAGAACGTAATTTCAATGAACTTATTTAGTTAATTTATCCTATGAATTAGTCTTCTATCTCCCAATGAGTCCCATCCCTGTATTAAGGAAGGAGAATTTAGCAATATTAATCAAAGAATCTTTAACTTTGTGGAACTCCATCCTAATAAAGAAAATTAAAGGATTGAAAATATTCTTAAAATTCACTGCAATTTAATCATCTGGCATCGAACCCGCGTCTTCCTGGTGAACGTAATATGCGGCACAACAGAAAATCACCATCTCTTACTATATGTGAAAATTCAAGCAGAAATATTGGCTCCAACTGCCTCAAACGACGTCCTACTTTTCAATAAGGTAAATGGCTCTCTGGATTCGAACCAAGGACGATCTAGGAAATCAAAAACATGTTTTTGAAATTTATCTATGTTCTCTATCAATATGACTAATTTCATGTTTTAATATTATTGGGAAGGGGTTTAGATTAATTCTTAAAAATCGGATAATTTACTGATTGTAGAAACGCCTGGTTTTGAACCCAGAAAGTATTGGTAGCTGTGAATGCACAGTATGACTTCTTAGGACTTCATCTTATTTCATACAAAGTTTGAAGTTGATATCATGCCGGGAAGTACCTAAAACTTTTTTCTGTTATCTCCATAAGAAATGCATTGAGGAATGTAAATGGCTCTCTGGGATCAAACCAAGGACCATCAGCGAATATGTAAAATTTGATTATGAAATATATTTATGATCTCCAACTTCATGCCGAATTTCCATTCCATCGGGAAAGGGTCCAAAAAAAATCTTAAAAATCGCCACAATACATTTTAAACGCCCAATTTTTGCCTTGACCTAGCATCAAACCCAGGATATTTTCCGTAAAACTCATTTATGTTTTCGATAGATCATGACCATATGTATAGGCTCCTTGAGTTTTAATTCTCTACCTATCCAGAAAGTATTTTTTTAAATTCCCGAAAATCAAAGCAATGCATTTAAACGGGAAAAATCGGGACTTTGGGGCCCTCTGGAATCGAACCCATGACACTGAGGTTCAAAATCGCAATTTTTCTGGAGGTTACACGTTATGGCCAATATGTTGTAAAAATTTCAAGCCAATGACGCTTGCGGTTTAGCCTGTGAGTTTGTATCCTCTCTATATATATATATATGTATATATATATGTACGAGTAAAATGTGGCTTGCATACTGCAAGCAGGTCGGCAATACAAATTCCATATAGGCATCATATCGGGACGGTCCTCAAAAGAAAAAAAAAAGGATTTAATTTTTTTTTAAATTCGCTGAAATTCGATCGTATGGCATCGAACCCGGGTTTTACTGGTAAACCTACTATGAAACACAATAGAAGATCACCATCTGTAACTATGTGTGAAAATTCAAGCAGAAATATTGGCTACAACTGCCACAAACGACGTCCTACTTTTCAATAAGGTAAATGGCTCTCGGGACTCAAACCAAGGACGATCTTGGAAATCTAAAAGATGATTCTGAAAGTTATTTATAATGTCTATCTATATGCTGAGTTTCAAGTTTCTATATTATTGGGAAAGGATTCAAAATAATTCCTAAAAATCGGATCAACTTTTGATTGCAGATAGATAGATAGATAGATAGATAAAGGTCTTTATTGTCGGGCGAAATTGAGACTGATTAGTCCCATCTTACATTTAACCCGTTGCAAAAAAGTGAATAAATAATAAAATAAAAAGACAATGATAATCATAGTAAAAAAAATAAATAAAAAATAAACATTTGGCGAGTCAAAACAAAAAACAAATTTTTTAAAGTAGTTCAAATGAGCATAAAGAGAAAAGGAAATATATACAAGTATGTGCATATATATATATATATATATATATATATATATATACATATATCGACACAAGTAAATACAGTCGATATAAAAAGGAATATAACGTTTGAAGGAGAGTAGGGGTGAGAGTGTGCGAGAACGATAAGGATATGTGGAATAAAAGGAGAAAAAAAAGATGTTCAGTGAAGGGAAAAGTTAATCTGCTAAAGTTTATCTGAGTCAGTGGAGGTTTGATTAAGAAAAAGGAATTGGTAGTAGCGATTCTTGAATGCCAATAGCGAAGGAGAGTTTTGAATATGTGTGGGGAGAGAGTTCCAGAGCCTGCATGCGGAGACATGAAAGGAATTATGGTAAATTTCGGTTCGGTGTTTTGGTATCTGAAGAAGCTGGTTATTTCTAGTCGGAAGACAATGTATGCTGTGCATTGTTTGAAAAAGACCAGATAGATACTGAGGCAGGTTATTAATTCTTATGGAGAAGAGCTGAGTGAGAAGGTGAAGATTTCGTCTTGACTGGAGCTTGAGCCATCCAAGTTGGTAGTAGTATTTAGAAACATGATCTTTTTTTCTGAGATCACAGATGAATCTAATACAGGAATTCTGCGCTAATTGTAGTTTGTGTGCAAGTTCTTCAGAGAGGTCGTTGAATACAGCATCACAATAATCGAAGTGAGGAAAAATAAGAGAGGAGATCAGCTGCTTTCTGAGTTGAAAGGAAAGAAATGTTTTCAGTCGCACGAGTGAATACAGAGAAGCTGTAAGCTGTAAATGCACAGTTTGATTTGTAAAGACTTGTTCTTGTATTTTGCAAAGTTTGAAGTTGATAGCATGCCGGAAAGTACCTAAATTTTGTTTCCGTTATCTCCGTAAGAAATGCATTGAGAAGTGCAAATGGCCCTCTGGGATCGAACCAAGGACCATCAGCGAACATGTAAAATTTGATTACGAAATATATTCATGATATCTATCCACGTGCCGAGTTTCAAGTATCCACTTTATCGGGAATGGATCCAAAAAAAAACTTCAAAATCGACGCAATGCATTTTAAATGGCCGATTTTTGCCACGACCTAGCATCGAACCATGGACCATATTTGGCAATGTCTTTCTGATTTTCATCAGATAAGCACGGCTTCTAGCGATCCCTTGAATTTCAACTCTCTACTTTTCCGGAAAGTGCTCTAAAAAATTTTTCGAAAATCCCCGCCATGTATTCTTATGGAGAAAATCACGACTTTGGGTCCCTCTGGAATCGAACCTATGACACTGAGGATCAAAATCGCAATTTTTCTGGCGGTTACACGGTATGGCCAATACGCCGTAAAAATTTCAAGTCAATCACGCTTGTGGTTTAGGCTGTGAATTAGTATCCTATCTATCTATCTATCTATATAGGTATACGAGTAAAATGTTGCTTGCATACTGCAAGCAGATCGACAACACTATTTTCATGTCGGCATCATATCGGGACGGCCATCAAAAGAAAAAAATGGATTGAAATTTTTATTAAAATTCGGTGAAATTCCATCGTCTGGCATCAAACCCGGGTCTTTACTGTGAACTTACTATGCAGAACAATAGAACATCACCATCTATAACTATGTTAGAAAATTCAAGCAGAAATATGGGCTACAACTGCCTCAAAAGACGTTCAATTTTCACGAATTTAAGTGGCTCTCTGGATTCGAACCAAGGACGATTTTGGAAATCTAAAAAATGTTTCTGAAAGTTATTTATGATCTCTATCTATATGCCGAATTTCAAGTTTCTATATTATTGGGAAAGGTTTCAAAATAATTCCTAAAACTCGGATCAACTTCTGATTGCAGAGACACCTGGTGTCGAACCCAGGACATATTGTAAACTGTGAATGCACAGTTTCATTTGTAAAGACTTGCTCTTGTATCATGGAAAGTTTGAAGTCAATAGCATGCCGGGAAGTGCCTAAATTTTGTTCCCGTTATCTCCATAAGAAATGCATTGTAGGATGTAAATGGCCCTCTGGGATCTAACCAAGGACCATCAGCGAGTTGCTAAAATTTGATTATAAAACATATTTAGGACATATATCTACGTGCCAAGTTTCAACTTTCCAAGTCATCTGGAAGTAATAAAAAAAAATCTTAAAAATCGCAATGTAAATTAAACGGGAGAATATTTGCCCTGACCTAGCGTTGAACCAAGGATAATCTTCGTAAATGTCTTTATGGTTTCCTTTAGATATGCACAGCATCTAGCGATCTCTTGAGTTTCAACTCTCAATTATTACGGGAAGTGCCTAAAAAATATTTTCGAAAATCCCCACCCTGTATCCTTATGGAGAAAATCGCAACTTTGGGGCCTTCTGGAATCGAACCCATGATACCAGGGTCCAAAGTTGGATTTTTTCTGGAGGTTACACGTTATGGCCAATATGTCGCAAAAATTTCAAGGCAGGGGCACTTGTGGAACATGGTTAGAATTTTGATCCCCTATATATAACTTATATATAAGTATATCCGGAGAAGCGTCTATATATAATAGATAGATACATGAATGAATCCGGAGAAGCATCTATATATAATAGATACGAGTAAAATGTTGCTTGCATACTGCAAGCAGATCGACAACACTTATTTCATATTGGCATTATATCGGGACGGTCAACAAAAGAAAAAAAAAGGATTGAAAATATTCTTAAAATTCGCTGAAATTCGATCGTATGGCATCGAACCCGGGTTTTACTGGTAAACCTACTATGAAACACAATAGAAGATCACCATCTGTAACTATGTGTGAAAATTCAAGCAGAAATATTGGCTACAACTGCCTCAAAAGACGTTCTACTTTTCACGAATGTAAATGGCTCTCAGGATTCGAACCAAGGACGATCTTGGAAATCTAAAACATGTTTCTGAAAGTTATTTATGATCTCTATCTATATGCCGAAATTCAAGTTTCTATATTATTGGGAAACGTTTCAAAATAATTCCTAAAAATCGAATCAACTTCTGATTGCAGAGACACCTGGCATCGAACCAAGGACATACTGTAAGCTGAGAATGCACAATTGATTTTTAAAGACTTACTCTTGTATCACGCAAAGTTTGAAGTCGATAGCATGCCGGGAAGTACCTTAAACTTGTTTCCGTTATCTCCGTAAGAAATGCATTGTGAAGTGTAAATGGCCCTCTGGGATCGAACCTAGGACAATCAGCGAACATGTAAAATTTAATTATGAAATATATTTATAATATCTATGCACGTGCCAAGTTTCAAGTATCCATGTTATCAGGAAAGGATCCAAAATAAATCTTCAAAATTGCTGCAATGCATTTTAAACGGCTGATTTTTGCCCCGACCTAGCATCGAACCATTGACCATATTCCGCGATGTCTTTCTGATTTACGTTGTAGTTGCACGGCTTCTAGCGACCCCTCGAATTTTAACACTCTACTTTTCCGGGAAGTGCCTCAAAAAAATTTTTGAAAATCCCCACCATGTATTCTTATGGAGAAAATCGGGACTTTGGGGCCTTCTGGAATCGAACCCATGACAATAAGGATCAAAGTCACTTTTTTCCTGGGGGTTTCACGTTCTGGCCAATACGTCGTAAAAATTTCAACTCAATCACGCTTGAGTCCGGAGAAGCATCTATATATAATACATGAATGAATCCGGAGAAGCATCTATATATAATAGATGAATGAATCCGGAGAAGCATCTATATATAATAGATGAATGAATCCGGAGAAGCATCTATATATAATAGATATTATTCCGATATAATGGATACAAAGGTACAAAACCAGCCACCAATTAGATTAGCTATGGGTGAGGAGGAAGGGGAAGCAGGTTAACACGGACAGCAGGGGAGTATAATTAGGGGAAAGATGGATGTTGGTGAGTGTGTAATTATTTTTTAAGTGGTGTATTATTTCTATTTGTTCGAGATATTTATTTTGCGTCCTTTGCGTTCACAATGTAATAGAGTAGAGGAGAAATCTGAGGTGTGATTGTTATCTAAAAGATATTTTGCGAAATGTGATGCCTGTGTATTGTTACGCAATGAATTAAAGTGTTCTTTGGTTCTTATTTGTAAATTGCAGGACGTCTGACCTAAGTAAATCGCCCCACAATCGTTGCAGTGTAATTTTTTAATGCCACTTTTTCGTGTATGGTTAAAAGTAAACAACTACAAAAACAAGGTACAACTTTCAAATTTTACCCGGATATTAATGTTCACGCGAATCAGCGGCACAAATGGCGAGGGTTGTTTATGTACGAGGTTTCAGAGTTTTTGCGTAGGCAGCACTGGTGTCAGAATTTGAATGAGTGGTTTATTTCGGATTGAACCAGGATAACGAGTTGGATCAGGATTTTTCAATGTTTTGCAAAAATATCAAGGAGTTTTCACAGTTTTTCAAGGTCAGCAAATATTCAAAGGTTTTTCAAGGTTCTCAAGGTTTCAGGTCCTGTGGTCACCCTGTTAATATTTACTACAGAAACTAAAAGTTGAATCAACATACTTGAGCTGGAATAAATGGGTCTTCACCGTCTGAGATATAGTGCGGATCTTCCTGGAAAATAAATTGATCAGACGTTAGTCTTTCAGATAGTAAAATTCACAGTTAGAGGCAAGGTATTGCAGAAATGCGCTGTACTGATACAGTAAAAACCACAGGAGGAGTCTAACGTCAGAAAAGTGAAGCCTAAAATAACGCAACACGCAGAGCACTGGGGTGAACTTTTCTCCCCTTTAACTACATGTATTTTTGCGGCTTCATTTTCCTCTCATACGGGACTCAGGAGCTTGTCTATCCTATGATATCCTATGATCCTGATGTCCAAAAATAGTGTATGAGTGAGAGAGAGAGAGTCATTCTTCAAAAAAAAGTACAGAACACTCGTTTCCTTTATTTATAATCTTAGGAATTTTACCCTAAAGACATTTATTTGTATATAAGGTATTAAAAATGTTTTATAATAGGGGAGGACACAAAATTAAGTACAAATATTTACAGAAAAATTTAAGAACTGGTACGTCTATATTAATACCTAGATCTAATTATGAAATCTTTAAACATACTTATTTGTATCTAGGACCTAAACTATTTTCTCTCCTCCAAGGAAATTTGGTTAATCCAATTTCGGTTTTGGTATTTCTAAGGCGTTTAAGGAAATGGCTCTTTTTCAGTGAAAACTTAGAAAATATTTTGTAAATACATTCTTTCTTGTTTTTACTTTCTCCAAATACGAAGTATAGAGAAAGTATTGTTTTCATGAAAAAATTCGACTTCGAGATTTCAACGGAAATACATGTTTTGGGGTCCCTAGAACACGTTTTGACCATTTTCGGAATGATGTCTGTGTGTATGTGTGTGTGTGTGTGTATGTGTGTGTGTGATAGTGGACGCTCTAACGTGAAAACTATTGGTCGTATCAACACCAAACTTCATATATAGTATTGTGGTGTGTGCTGTCAGAGTTGATTAGTTTTTGGAGTAAATCGATCAACCGGAAGTCGAGCTTTATTCATTAAAGCTCATTTCCGGTTTTCAAAATATCTCCATAAATATGATATATACGTATATTGTATTACTTATAAAAGTTTTAGATAATGTAATTTACTATAACTTTTGTATTTAACATATTTTTGTATCACCGGTTGATTAGGAGTTATTCGTGAAACACTGATAAACCGGAAGAAGATGATTATGTACTTTGTGGGCACTCTAACATGAAAACTATTTGGCGGATCAACACCAAATTTCATATGTAGTACTTCTATTTCAGTCTTTAGAGTTGATTAGTTTTTGGAGTAAATCAGTTCCCCGAAAGTCGAGCTTCATTCTTCAAAGCTCATTTCTGGTTTTCAAAATATCTCCATAAATATGATATTTAGGTATATACTATTATTTATAAATGTTTTAGAAAATAAAATTTACTATAACTTTTGTATGAAACATATTTTCGTATCACTGATTGTGTAGGAGTTATTCATGAAATACTGATAAACCGGAAGTTGCTGATTATTTACTTTGTGGGCGCTCTGGGCTCTATGGGCGAAAGGCCAGTTTCATCGTTTTTCATCCAGCATGTCCTGAACAACATTATTTATAATTTTTAGAGTTCGAAATTACTGTCGTAGATAAGTATTTACATCTTATATATGGAGAAAGTCATGTGCTGGCCACATCAGATTTTTTTTTGTTTGGCTGCATGCAAATTTAATTTGAGGTAACCCCAACACAGGTTCTTTTCCTCTGGGGTATTACTCCCTTCTTCGGTTCTCTTGGTCTCTATTAGACCAGATCATTGTATTTGTATGATCTATTATTGTAGAAAAAAATAATTATTATTATTGGAATAAAAAAAATTATTATTATTATTATTATATGGACTCAGATAGTTCAAATGAACCTTTTACTTAACGATCATGTTCGATTTTTTTTCTCGAAGTCCTCTTGATTCCTTTTATTAAGGAAAATAAAACATGCCTGCAATGTAAACTTCTAGGATGCCGGTGTCGTCTGCTAGAGCGATATAGAAAACGAATCATCTGCCAACCTACGGCAAACTCTATTAAAACCTCGTTGATTATTATAATGTTAATTTTATGTAAATTATAACACATTAATCCGTCTCAGTTTTTAATTGATCAATACCAAGTTTGAGATAAAAATTCCTCAATAATCGTTTACCGCAAAGAGATAAAGCTACTCTATCATACATTATAGTAGCTTATCAGGGTAATTAGAGATATTCCGCTTCTGCAAATGTTTGTTCTAATTCATAATTGGGGCTCAATGTAGTAGAAGTTGTCAAAATGACGGATATGAGAACTTTTATTCCATCACAATGAAATGTTCATTAAAACACTATGGATTAATACTGACGTTCGTTCTGCTTCATAGAGTTCAGATAATGAATGAAATAATAAATTTAAGGAAGATGCATAGATTCTAGTTTCGGAACATTTTGTGGGGGCAGCTGTTCTGATGCACAGCAATTGACCATGCTGCAGGCAGAAACAAGCCCCTGCTTATTTACCTATAAAACCTTTAGAAACATGAAAATAACAAAATTGGTTCATGTTACACATTGCTCAAACTATATTTTGTGATCCAAAACGTTCGACTTACTCGATCAAACCTTGATAACTCTGTATCAAAGCCGCAAAATCACGAAAAAACAATGTATTGGTGTAGGGAGATATGAAAATTTCACCCCAGCATGGCTAAATGCGCAATCTGCCGCTTTACCCCTGGCTTCACTTTTGGGCACTAGAGATAGCAATACTACCCCTGTGGTAAAAACTGTAAAAGACAGAATCTGTCTGAGGGGGAAACTTGTCAAAGCCGGAAATATCGGAATTGCTTTGCATAATGACCTAATTTTTCTCAAGAAAGTCCCTCAATAAGGTGGAACCTGCGAGCTGGAACCTACCTTTCTGTGTTCTGTTAATGTTGAAAGTGTTTTGTATTAATATAATATTCTATTCTATTCTATAATCCTCATGGCCCTATTTTGTAATATCTGCAATTGCAATTTTCCATTTGGTTAGTCTTCTATATATATAAAAATGAATGCGTGTCTGTCTGTAGTCGATAGATTCAAAAACCATACATCCAATCGTCGTGAAAATCTGGGAAATTGTTAGGTACATCCCTGGGAAGGTTTTTGAAAATTTTATTTTGAATCGGAGTACTCAGTTCGACTCCAGAAGGGAAAAACTGTTCCCATAAGAAATACATGTAAAATTCGATTTTATCACTTGCATGCTTCCTTTCTTTTGCAAAATTAAATTAGAAATAACCAATGTATGGATTTAAAAGTAGCACCAAAAGAAGGGAAATTGAATAAAGTTTCTTATTTTGGTCATGAAATATAGTTTACGATCAGAAATTACGAGACTTTGAATAATTAAATGATAAATTTGATGAATTTAGAGGCTATAAACAAACTATTTCTCAGTTACGACGAATGCGATTGTTGAATTTTCTCATAAGAACACATCGAGAATTTATTCCAGGATTCAAATGATGTTTGTTTATAGCAACGTAAATATTTATGAATATTATCGTGGAGTAAACGGTTTTCGATATTTAATGAAAATTATATTTTCAAGTTATTATTTTATAATCAAGTATTATTATCAAGTTAAATGTTCATCAAACTTTAATTTCCTATCGACTATCACTCCTAAATATTTAAGTCAACAAATCTAATGTCACATTTATTTACTTGGACTTTAGAATGACTATCTTTAAAATACTGAAATTGGTTCCCATTACCAAGGAACATTGCATTTGAATTAGCGGATATCTGAATGGAATATGAATAACATTGAATGCAAAGCATACCTTGTAATCTTCATGGTTTACTTCCTGAGGGATGAAAATGACTGAAATGGGCTGTAACGAAAGAGAAAATACGCATTACTAAAGCAGCGGAAAGCTACAAAGCCAAGTAAGTACACTAAGTTACGTTAAAGATTCACAAGTCAACATATTTTGCCAGTAAATGGAGTGCAGAAAAAGATATCTGTGAAAAATTAAAGATATATACAGTAGAGGATCGTTTATCCAAAGATCTAAACAACAAACACATCCAAACAACAAACATTTCATCATAGATATACAGTAATTTTGAAAGCCACCGCTACGGGTGTTTTGTGCCGATCTTTTGAAGGTGTGCATAAATAAGTATTTCTATTATATTAATTAACCTTCTAAATGGATAAATATAAGAAGAAAACTTGTATTTTATACATTGAAATTCTACTATGGGATATTGGTGATGTGAAATTTTTTGCAACAAAACTGTGCATCCTGTTGAATAAATAAATTTAATTTTTATCTACATCTACATTAATACCTCACAAGTTGCCTTTCGGCATGTGGCAGGGGGTGTAAACAACAGTTGAATCTAAACTACTTTCTTATTCAGTTATTGTCGCATATCGTTTGCAGAATGAATGAATTTTTAAAATGATTCGTCCTGGCATCTGTTTCTCTTAACTTACAGTCATTATCGGATCTACCGAGGTAGCAGGGGGGTTGCATGATACCGATTGTATCTTCCGAAAATGTAGTTTCCCTGAATTTATTAAGCAATCGCAGCCTAGCTTCCAATCTCCTTTCTTTCATTGATTCCTAACCTACGTCTGAGAGCATTTAGGTGCTTTTTTAACGTAGCATTTCTAATTAAAACAAACCACTTTTCGCTGCACTTTCTCGAGTTCGCGAGTACACGTTTCATCCGCCAGATCCCATATACTTGCCGCATATTCCAGAAGGGGTCTGACCAAGGTAAAATAACATCGCTCTCTCACCTTCTCATCGCGTTTACCAACAATACGCTTTACATAGCCAAGTCTTTTACTTGCTTTGCCGCAGATTTTTCGAATATGCATGCTCCAATTTAAGTTATTAGTAATGTTGATCCCGAGATATTTAACTGAATCTACTACTTTTATATTAATTCCATTAAGTTTGTATGGGTGATTTGAATGCAATTTTTTCTCTTCGAGGACATCAACTACGGAGCATTTACCTACATTAATATGTAACTCCCATTTTTTGCACCACCTTTGAATGAGGACTAAATCGTTTGAGAGAGATGTCCGGTCTTCCTCGTTTGTTAATTCCCTATATATAATCGAGTCATACACAAATACCCTCACATTGCTATCTATCTCCTCACTCAAGTCATTGATATAAAGGAAAAGATGATTTTACGAAGGAAGATAACGTACCTCGAAAGTGCTTTCCACCTCTTGCCTGAGTACTGGAGATACTGGATACTGAAAAGAAAAATATGATGTCAGTTAACTCAAAAAGTTTAAGAAAATAAAGCGACACACATGATTTACTTTGTTTAACCCTGGAGTACTTGCATCCCAAATTGTCACGTCAGTACTCGCATTGGTTGGAATCGACCCAACATCTTCCAAAGGGGAAAATTGTCTCAAAATGTAGTTCATAAATTTTTAATTGATTAGTGATTATGACATATTATTTAATGGATTATTTAAATAAATTCACATAAATATTTTCAAATAATTTCAATATTCAGTAAAAATTGGATATCCCTGACGCTGACTATATGGCTGATGAATTTGGAATATTGCGTATAAAAAGTAAACTGTTGAAAAATAAAATAATATTTAATATATTAATATTCATTGCTAATTATATGAAATTTATATAATATCTCTAAATATTAAGGCGCAAACAAGGTCAAAAATGCAATAATTTACGTAAATGTCTTACATCTACCTGGCACTACCGATAAGGAAAATTTGTTTAAATAATTAAACTTCCATTTCCGACCTGGCTAAAATGCATGGCTGGTTCAGAACATTCTAAAACTCAGCTAATACGAGAAAGAAGAAGTGAAAAAGCGCTAATAAAAAGATATGGAATTGTAAAATTCACATGGATCGATTCGACCCAGACGCGAGTACTCGAGGGTTACCTTAATATAGCTAAAGCTAAGGTGCACTGTATTTACAGAATTGAGAATAAGGAATCGATAACACAAGAATCCACATCGGGTTTGGAATCGAGAGAACTTGAATCAACCCATCCTTAGTTAAGAGCAAACATTTGAGGAGTTGAGACGTACCTTAATCTCATCTTCATCCTCAGGACTTGTACCCAGCGGATCCTGTAAAAAGAGAATTCAGTTACTGTCCGTCTATAAATGATTCAAGCCCAGTTAATACCTCACCCCAATACTTATAATAATAATAAATCGTGATGCAGGGTTAATTTTGTGGTAGTTATTAACTATTAAACTTCCATGTTAAAGAAACATTTACTAGACCATTATTTATTTAAGAAAAACACTACCCAGACTACAAAACCTGGGTCTTGTTTTTCTGAAATAAATCCAGTAAAAGTTTCTTTACCATGGCTTATTTTTTTACAATAAATCATCTTTAATTGGGCGAGAATGAGACTTCAAGTCTTATCTTCCATCTAACCCATTGTCATTAATTATAAAATTAGAAGTAGAAACAATTAGAAGAATTGCGGATGTAAAAAACCTAAGAGATTCTTAGGAAAAAAATCTACTGCAGGAAAACACCCACAAGGAAGGGGGGTGTGAAAAACCTGCGCAAACCTACTGATAGTAATAGCTAAAAGATAAGAAAAGAGAAAAACATAAAAAAATAAATAAATAAATACACTACCAATAAGTACTTTCATGCAATACATAAATAAGAATCAGTTCACATTTAAAAAAAGATAACAATATAAAAAATAACATAAAACAAACAAAACAGAAAAACAAGGAAAACATACATGGATTTACATCCATAAAGTGCATTATGAGGAAAAATAAAAGAGTATTATAAAAAACAGCAGCGAAATAATACATACAGTATATACTAGTCAAAATTGTACATAACATAGACATTTAGGTAACTCTAAGTATAGAAAAAAAGAGAAAAAAATCTGATGTGGCCAACGCATGACTTTCTCCATATTTATTGAAAACAGAAGCCTATCCCGGTAATACATAAATAATTCCAAAACAATGAGTGTACGAAAAAATGTATCTTACAAAAGTTGCAGTAAAGTACATTATCTATAACTTTTGTACGTAATTTTATAGACCTTAATTGCATTCTGACTGAGATATGTATGAAAAACTTCTATTTTTGGATAAACAACAACTTCCCGTTAACCATTATTCAAGAATAACTCCTAAACAATTATTGTTACGAAAAAATGTTTCAAACAAAAGTTGTAGTAAAGTACAATATCTATAACTTTTATATGTAATTGTATACACCTACATTGCATTCTGACAGAGATATTAAAGAAACAAACTTTTGTTCTGGTTAAACAGGAACTTCCGATTAAGCGATATTCACCAAAAAGTAATCAACTCTTGGCATTGTTAGGAAAATACTAAATATGAAGTTTGGGAATGATCGGATAATTACTTTTTAAGATAGAGTGCACACAAACTTTTTTACCACAGACAGACAGACACACACAGACACATACACAGACACAGTTCGGGAAAATAGCGAAAACAAACTCTATGTGCCTCAAAAAATCTGGATGTCGAATTTTTTTTTGCGAATAGAATACTTTCTCTATACTAAGTATAGGGAGAAAGTAAAAAAGAAACAGATGAGAAAACTTATCTGAATTACTTTTAATATTGTAATAATAATATTAATCTTCACTTACAAAAATAGACAGACACATGCTTTGAAAATTTTAACAAATAATTCATGGAAATTATGCATATCCAAGAGGAAAAAAATCTTTTACAGGGATTTCTTTAATTCAATGCTAAAGGTGTTGCATAAACAGTGTGTCCGGATGAAAGGTATCCAAAATAAAATATTTATATCTCGGAAATTATTTATAATAAACACTTCCGGTTTTCAACATTACAGTGGAAAACTCTGTTAGTTTAGTTCGACACTTAATTTATTTCAATGTGGGCACCCTTAGTGGCACAAAAAACATCCAAGGGATGTCATCCAACATTGCTTGAAGGTTTTACTGTAGCCACAGCATCCATTATGTGGGTTTTCAGATGCTATATGCTGTTGATTTTTAACTGGTACACGAAGTTCTTAACATAAAACCTCAGGAGTAAATAATAATTATAAAGAATGGCCTTTATTCAGGTGAGTATGAGACTAGGAAGTCCATTCTTACATCTAATCCAACGTAATATCGCGTCGTAATAATTGTAAACCTAGTCTTTTTAAGGGGTTACATCTAATGTCAAGATCGAAAAAAATCGATTTTTTTTGCATATCTTTTAAGTTTAAACCTTTCTCGATATTTTGCACTAAGAATTATTTTAAAATCCGTAAAATTGGCTGAGATACAGAAATTTCCTTATAAGCGCGTTAGAGCGCTGGCGCCCGAGCTCCTGCCTGAAGGGCACTTCTGCCACATCCGGCTCAAGAATTGACCACCCTAATCACCCTAATCCCTTCAAGTGTCCTATTCATGAATAGAAGTACGGTCTTTTCTTCTTGAGAGGGAAAACTGGGAAAACAAAGGATAATACCATTAGATATTTCGAAACTAGCGACAAATATTTAGTTGATGTGGTGAGTTTGCTGTGTTAACTTTTTATATAATAGTTAATGAAAAACATGGAAAACTTTGTTTTTATTTGTTATATTACAACAATTTTTATTTAACTGACCACCATTTCGTTAAAAATCAAAATATTAAAATTTCCGTACATGGAACGATAGCCACACATTTGTAATTTAAGAAAATGTTTTTTTACTTTCTCCATATACGAAGTATAGAGAAAGTATTGTTTTCATGAAAAAATTCGACTTCGAGATTTTAACGGAAATACATGTTTTGGGGTCCCTAGAACGCGTTTTGACCATTTTCGGAATGATGTCTGTGTGTATGTGTGTGTGTGCGCGTGTGTATGTGTGTGTGTGTATGTGTGTGTGTGTGTGTGTGTGTGTATGTGTGTGTGTGATAGTGGGCGCTCTAACGTGAAAACCATTAGTCGTATCAATACCAAACTTCATATATAGTACTGTGGTGTGTGCTGTCAGAGTTGATTAGATTTTGGAGTAAATCGGTCAACCGGAAGTCGAGCTTTATTCATTAAAGCTCATTTCCGGTTTTCAAAATATCTCCATAAATATGATATATACGTATATTGTAATCCGTATAAAAGTTTTAGATAATGTAATTTACTATAACTTTTGTATTTTACATATTTTTGTATCACCGTTCGATTAGGAGTTATTCGTGAAATACTGATAAACCGGAAGAAGATGATTATGTACTTTGTGGGCGCTCTAACATGAAAACTCTTTGTTGGATCAACACCAAATTTCATATATAGTAATTTTATTATAGTCGTTAGAGTTGATTAGTTTTTGGAGTAAATCGGTCAACCGGAAGTTGAGCTTCATTCTTCAAAGCTCATTTCCGGTTTTCAAAATATCTCCATAAATATGATATATACGTATATTGTATTGCTTATAAAAATTTAGATAATGTAATTTACTATAGCTTTTGTATTTAACATATTTTTGTATCACCGGTTGATTAGGAGTTATTCGTGAAATACTGATAAACCGGAAGAAGATGATTATGTACTTAGTGGGCGCTCTAACATAAAAACTATTTGTTGGATCAACACCAAATTTCATATATAGTTCTTTTATTACAGTCGTTAGAGTTGATTAGTTTTTGGAGTAAATCGGTTGACCGGAAGACGAGCTTCATTCTTCAAAGTTCATTTCCGGTTTTCAAAATATCTCCATAAATATGATATTTAGGTATATACTATTAATTACAAATATTTTAGAAAATGAATTTACTATAACTTTTGTATGAAACATATTTTTGTATCACTGATTGTTTAGGAGTTATTTATGAAATACTGATAAACCGGAAGTTGCTGATTATGTACTTTGTGGGCGCTCTGGGCTCTATGGGCAAAAGGTCAAATTCATCTTTTTTCATCGATCATGTCCCAAAAAACATTATTTATAATGTTCTGAGACGTAAAATATAATAATATATAAATTAATCACTCATCTTCCAAGTTTAGATGGAATATAGAGTTCGAAATTACTGTCGTAGATAAATATTTACATCATAAACATGGAGAAAGTCATGTGCTGGCCACATCAGATTTTTTTTATTTCAGATTATCTTTACCAGAGAAAAACTGCCAACTGTTAAGTGACATTCTTCGAAATGCATATATGTCAGGGGCAAACAACTTTTTTATTTATTTATATTTTTTCATCACAATCCAAAAAAATAGTATGTGAAGTAATGTACTTTTATTATTAAATGAAAATTATTTCATAGATAGCAACAATAAACCTACAAAAATTGCCAAAATATACAATTATTTCCGGCCGGCGATTAGATGTAACCCCTTAAGGTTGATAGCGACCATTTTGGATGTTCCCTAGCAAGATTAGCAAACTTAATATTCACATCCAAAAGGTATTTTAGAGATTTCGGCGATGGCTCATTGGAATCTTATTTCGAAGGAGGGCTGCTATCTCTTGATTCTGCTCCCTCATCGCTATCATTCACGAATTCTGCATCTGCGTCTTCATTTTTTAGGAATAACATATCCTATTCTACATAAATATTCTCCTCCATGATCTCCATGAATATCTCAATGGCTTCCTCTCCGAGTGACGTGCCTTATTGTATATTTGCAAACTTGCGAGATTTTCAATAACATCCATGGCCGTTAAAGTATCCTAACAAAGGAGTTTCCACCGTATAAATATTCAGAGTAGATTGTTAACTATAAAGCACCTTGTGATTGGTATAATTATTAAATTCCGGAAGTAATCCGCTATATTAATTATGAAATTCTGAATCAGTCGAACACAAGTTCCTTTTACATTCTTAGGGTGATTGTGATATGAAAAATAGCGCTAGCGAATACTATTGTGTCAAGTAAAAGAAGACAGCTAATTATTTAGCACCAACGAATACGAAATGATTCCAGAAACCATTTTTACGAACACTCATTCATCATACTTTTAGTGAAGCTCTCCGTCATCGAAGATCATTTGGTTGAAATAAGGTTATTCTATCGGATATCGGGTGAAGTAATGGAAATATTTCCCTTACGTCTATCAGTGAGTAACAAGTAAAATATATAACAAAAGAAATAAAGATAAGATTTTAGAATTAGTCGAAAACAGCTGGTTATTCCTTGTATATTTTTTTTGCTAGTGCGGGTGTGTAATGCAGGGTTGCCTATACTCAGATTGTCAATTTTAAATTACCGTATTTTCTGGTAAATAACACGCACCTACTAGATAACACGCATATTAAAAATCTCTTCACTGTGAGAAATGTATAGATAACACGCATTTCAAAAATTTCTTCTCTGTGATTTATGTATTGATAACGCGCATTTCAAATTTGTACTATTTTTCATAAAGGGCTTTAAAGATCGTTATGATGCTGTTTACGCCGCAGCAAAATCATTATAACTACCTTTCTATGCACAAATGAACTAGGAAATAAACAATTTTGAAAGTGGTATCGAAGGTATTTCAATAGTACCTAATTATATTTATTATTGTAAGGCCATGGAAGAAAGAAAAGCAAAAACACGCAAATCGTACACGGCTCAATTTATGCTGGAAGTTATTCAGTTTGCAAAAGTTTATGGAAATCGTGCAGCAGGGAGAGAGAGAGTGGCGAAAGAATGAGGAGGTTTTTAAGAAACTGCATCGTGGAAAACGAGTCATGCGCTACAGAAAGTGTTTCTGGCCAACACTCGAAAAAGAACTTTACGACTGAACTACTCGTGAACGATCAAGAGGAATAAGGCTATCAACAACTAGAATTTTACTTCAAGCAAAGCAAATTGCACGAGAGAAAAACATAATTGACTTCAAAGCATATCCCTCTTGGGGATTCCGGTTCATGATGAGAAATAATTTAAGTGTTCGTGCCTCGACAAGCATTGGTCAGAAACTACCTGTAGATTGGGGGACCAAGGTGATATCATTTAGACAGTTTTTGAAAGAGTGCATTTTCGAAGTGGACGAAATGCATGTGGGTAATATGGATGAGGTCCCAGTAAGTTTTGACCTTCCAACTGCAATGACTGTGAATCTTGAAGGTGCAAAGGAAGTGTCCATTACTACGACAGGACACGAAAAGTCAAATTTTACAATTGTATTGTGCATAACGTCAGATGGTTGCAAGCTATCTCCTATGGTGATATTTAAGAGGAAAACAATTCCAAAGAGGCGTTTTTCGAAAGACATTATTGTTACCGCAAATGAAAAAGGATGGATAAATAAAGAAATGCTGAAGACCTGGTTAGATAATGTTTGGAAAAAACATAAACATGCTTTCTTCAGCCCCAAATCTGTTTTAATTATGGATGCATGTCGAGCCCATTCAGTGCCCGAAGTAAAGAAATTGGTCAACAAATACTCCAAGGTAGCAATTATACCTGGTGGACTGACGAAGAAACTTCAACCCCTTGATTTAACGGTGAATAAATCCTTCAAATCAAAACTTTGAGCTAGTTTTAATGCAATTCTTGAACTAATTACTTAAGTTTCCTTTTTTATGCTTTCCTCCTATGTGTTATGCAGACAATGTTTTTTCACCACAGTAATGTTTTGCAATAATTACTCATTTCGAAATTAATTATATAATTACATTAACATTTACAATATGTTGGTTATAATAAAATTTCCCTTGTAAGTGAGTATTGCTTAGTCATTTGTTTCCGAGTTCAATATTCAATTAAACAAGATTTTCCATTGTATATCACGCGCTATTATTTTTATCATTTTTCTATATTTTTTGTATAGATAACACGCGGGTTATCTACCAGAAAATACGGTAATTAATGCAACAAAACTAAGGCCCATTTAGACGAACGACAATACTGTTTTTCATTACTCTACTTCCTGCATCACCACAAAACTTTCCATCAAAATCCCTGGACAAAAGTGAGAGTAAATTAGTGGTAGAATTTTTAAATTACTTGTAAAAATAAATTAATTGTATCATAATATAGTAATGTCGTCCATGAGACATCAATATGTACTTACCTGTTCTTTCACTTCGTCATCTTCATCCACCATGACATGCCTGGAGTGCTGTGAAGAGAAAAAAAAATGATAATAGTCTTTAATTAGCAAAAGCTATTCACATACCTTGTATACAATTACAGAATGAAGTCCTTACCTTACTATGTGCAGTGAGATATCATGTGTATTTATTTTTTCGTTGAGTGCGCGATTTCTAAACAGAAAATTAGCCACACGGCTAATTCGCAGTCGCCACTAAGTCCGTGATTTCGGCGCCGTAAACATGCGTAAATCGTTGCTGTGTATATTTTCCCTTAAAACAATGCAACAATGTCTAAACTATGATATCTGCATAAAGACCTATTTGCAGAGTATAAGAAGGTAAAAAAACATAGCGTGGCTCAGAAAGAATTTGATCATCCACATCCTCAGATGAAGATCGAGAGAGATTCTCTGCGTAGCGTGTGAAAATAATGACGCAAAGTGGCTTGATGTCGTTGATATTAAAGAAAGCAAAGTGCCAACAGCTGACTTGCAAGATGCTAATCCACTTGTTTGTGTTGAAGAATGTCTCACTAATCTGTGGTCCATTAAATATATTCATGTACCAGTAAAATTATGTTTTTCACATGATTACACCTTTAATTTATTATTTTATGCCAGTCAGAAACAACCTGCAACCTTAATGTCTGTCTGGACATTTTTATCACGGTGCTTAATTTTCCAGAATTAAATTAGATTATACCTGTATTTAAAGGTAATCTTCTGAAAATTTTAAGATTCTTTGTACCCAAAAATACACATGACTTTGGGTAGGGGGGTTAGTCTAAAACCTCATCACGTATCACCAGGGGAGATTGGGGGTTAAGAAGTTGCAAAAGAACGCTCAGCAGTAATATTTCCTTCAAAGAGCATATTCGAGGTGTAGTAGGAAAGGCGAATAGAATGCAAAGGTTAGCCAGCGGAATTCTTAGGGGATGTTCATCGAGAGTAAAAGAAATAGCGTACTTTTCCCTAATTCGACCTCTACTTGAGTATTGCTGTGCGGTTTGGGATCCTCATGAAGTAGGATTAATTTCCGATCTCGAGAGCAGCAAGGTTCGTCAAGGGAGATTTCAGATTCTACAGCAGTGTTTCGGCTATGATAGAATCCCTCGGTTGGAACTCTCTTAGTGATAGAAGACATGAATATCGACAGATGCTTTTTGATAAATTTATCTCTACCGATTTCGGGGAGGAGATAACAGATATTGTCATCCCAGTTATATTCCTACGCGACCTTCGAGAGAAAACAAAAAAGCGATACAGGGAAGTAGTTGCCAGGACAGATAGCTACTTTTGGTCATTTTTTCCGCGAAGTATTAGAGAAGCTAATAGCTCTCCAGATTAAATAGGTTTTTCGGTGTCTTACACTCCCTGCAACACGCCACTGGCGGATTGCAGGGTTTAAATGTAAATGTAAAGAACATCTCGTGATTAATGGATGACCCCTTAACTAGACAGGAAAATGCACTGATTCAACAATCAAAGTGGTCGTCAGGGAGTTGTTGACAACATCAAAATTTTTGTATATCTTGTTTAAATGTTCAAGTCTTTGACTTGAAAACAATTTTCTGTGAACAAATTACTGTAATTTTCCAATTATATTACGCACCCTACTTTTTACTTTCTCCATATACGAAGTATAGAGAAAGTATTGTTTTCATGAAAAAAATCGACTTCGAGATTTCAACGGAAATACATGTTTTGGGGTCCCTAGAACACGTTTTGACCATTTTCGGAATGATGTCTGTGTGTATGTGTGGGCGCTCTAACATGAGAATTATTAGTTGTATCAATACCAAACTTCGTAAGAATATGTATGTGTATGTTGAGTTTTTTACTTCAAAAGCCATCTACAGCCCGAATAAAAAGATGATGTTTGTAACCATGCATAATACGCACCCATTTTTTTTGACGTATTTTCGTGGAAAAAAATGCACACTATAAATGGAAAATTATGGTAATAATCTTCATTCAATTTCCGATCTTTTGGTGCTTGTCTCGACTCCACAGGACCATTCTTTCTGATTTAATTCTTCAAAAAAACAATTCCTACAAATGATAAAATTGAAGTTTATGTGCATTCATTATGGAAATTTATCTGAGCGATCTTGGTTCAAACCCAGACTAAATTTCGAATAGAAATATGTCAATACTTCCTTCCTGATTCCAAAGAACATGTGTACAAAGTTTGAAGCAAGTCAGGCAAACCCACTTGATTTTTTCTCTGCGGCGGTTTATCAAGAATCAAGTTAAACAGACACCAGTTCTTGATCCACAGAACTGTGGCATTGCGTTCATGCAGCTATCGCAAATAATATGCCAGAAATGCTTAAGAAAAACTTGCAGAGTAATGGATTATAGATTAGATGTCTTTCACACCACTAACAGAGCACATATTGAGGTGCATTAGCTGTTTACAAAAATGTTTTGAGTTACCTGAAGAAGCAAACCGCCAATAAATATCCCAAGTGATTCTCACGTTACTAGCGAATTCCCTGCCAAAAATGACAGAATTAAATTTCGTTACAATTAATTAATAAAATTTAAACATATATTTAGGAGGGAATTATTCATAAAAATATACGAGTAAAATGTTGCTTGCATACTGCAAGCATATGATACATATTTATAATTTTTTATTCACATGCCAAGTTTTGAGTTTCAACATTATAGGTAAGATTTTTAAAATAATTTTAAAAGTCGTAGCATATTCTTATTTTTGTAGACCCCTGGTGCCAAACCAAGAAACTATTGGCAGATGCGAATAGACAAAATAACTTGTTAGGAACCAATCTTAATTAATGCAAAGTTTGAAGTCCATGTCGTACCGGGAAGGTCCTGAAATAAGACTCCATTTTCCCCATCTGAAATGCATTAGGTAATGTAAATGGCTTTCTGGGATCGAACCAAGGACGATCAAGCAATCCAAAAACAAAGTATTTGAAACATATCAATAATCTCTATCTATATGCCGAATTTCAAGTTTCTACATTATTGGGAAGGGGTTCAAAAAAATTTTCGAAAATCCCCACCATATATCTTCATGGGGAAAATCACGACTTTGGGGCCCTCTGGAATCGAACCCATGACACTGAGGTTGAAATTCGGATCAGTTACTGATTGTAGAGATACCTGGTGTCGAACCCAGGACATATTGGCAGGTAAGAATGTACAGTATGATTTGCTAGGACTTATTTAACGAAAAGTTTGAAGTCAATATCATACCGGGAAGTACTTAATATTTGTTTCCATTATCTCCATATGAAATGCATTGAGGAATGTAAATGGCCCCCTGGGATCGAACCAAGGACCATCAGCAAATCGCTAAAATTCGATTCTAAAATATATGCATGAACTCTATCCACGTGCCGAGTTTCAAGTTTCCACGTCATTTGGACCTCGTTTGAGGTAGTTGCAGCCAATATTTCTGCTTGAACATAGTTAGAGATGGTGATCTTCTGTTGTGCTGCATCCACCAGGAAGACCCGGGTTCGATGCCAGATGATTAAATTGCAGCGAACTATAAGAATATTTTCAATCCTTTTTTTTTCTTTTGAGGACTGTCCCGATATGATGCTGATATGAAATTAGTTATTAGTGTTGTCGATCTGCTTGCAGTATGCAAGCTACACTTTACTTGTATAAGTGAAATGTTGCTTGCATTCTACAAGCATGTTGATATCACAAATTTCAAGTCGACATCATATCGAGAGAGTCATCAAAAGTAGATTAAAATACGCTGCAATTTCTCCATCTCCGTGGGTCTTCCTGGTGATAATTACTATGCAGAACAACAGAAGATCACCATCTCTAACTATTTGTGAAAATTTCAAGCAGAAATATTGGCAGCAACTGCCTCAAACAATGTCCTACTTTTCCCATATATTCCTTATGTGAGAATTGGTAATATACTCTGGCATCGAACCCAGGAACAGCATGGCCTATTTAATTTTTTTTTCTTAAACCAAGTCTTAATATACATATTCTAACTAAGCAAGAACTTCCTATCAATTCAATAAGTGCATCAAAAAAATAATTTAAAACAAACCCATTGTATTTTAAATCGGCGACATATTTACCGCCCGGCATCGAACCCGGGTCTTTCTGGTAAATCTTCCTATGAAACACAATAGAAGATAACTATCTCTAACAATGTGTGAAGATTCAAGCAGAAATATTGGCTGCAACTGCCTCAAATGACATCCTATTGTTCCCTTATATTCCTTATGAGAGAAATGTTATCGTGCTCTGGCATCGAACCCAGGAATAGTACGGTCTTATCTAAATTTTTTTCTTAAATATATTCTTACCATACATCTTCTAGCCAAACTCGAACTTCCTATCATTTCTATAAGTGCATCAAAAAAATTAATGAAAAACTACTTCAATGTATTTTAAAGGGCAGATTTTTGCATCGTCCTAGCATCGAACCCAGGATATTTTCTGTAAAAGTCATTAATGTTGTCGATAGATGCTGACCATATCTATCGGTTTCTTGAGTTTTGATTCTCTACATATCCGGGAAGTATTTTTTTTTAAATTCCAGAAAATCAAAGCAATGCATTTAAATGGAAAAAATCGGGACTTTGGGGCCCTCTGGAATCGAACCCATGAAACTGAGGTTCAAAATTGAAATTTTTCTGGCGGTTACATGTTATGGCCAATACGTCGTAAATATTTCAAGTCATTTACGCTTGTGGTTTAGCCTGTGAATTAGTATCCTATCTATATACCTATATATATATGAATGAATCCGGAGAAGCATCTACATATTAATAGATAATAGATAGATAGCTGAATTCCGATTTCCTAAGTTTACAAAAGGTTTTATCGCCTTAAAATGGTTAAAAATAAACTTCTTCCCAATGAATTCCTTATGATCCCTTCTATCCCTTTTTTCTTTCACAGTTTATCTGATTCTATATTCCTAAAAATTAGCATCATTACAAGAAAAAAATTTTTTCTTGGTTCCCTCGATTAAGATATCGGAAGTGAGAAGTGACATGCCTTTGAAGGGTAAGAGGTGAAAGGGGAAGGTTTATGTTTGTGTCTGGAGGACAAGAGAAGAAAGATGAGAGCTGCCGTGTGGGAAGAGGATATATGAGAGTAGAGAAGGAATTCTGCTCTCGACAGGTGCGTTGAAGAATTGCCTGCTCAGGAGAAAAACTCATACTCTAAACTCTAACGAGTATGACTCTCGCAACTACTTATTCTACAGGAAAGCCATGTTTAATTATTAAGCTAAATCACCAAATCCTAACTAATACGATTATCTAATGATATATTACTACTTTCGACGATTATTGAGCATTAATGATCCACATTTTATGTTAAAGGAACTCTTTGGTTATGGTTTATGAATCAATGAAATAATATTTTTGATGTAAATATACTCTTTTACGCATTCTGAAGCGATTGCGTAAGAATTAAAAACCCTACAGTACTATTCTGACACATTCGCTGCCCTTGGACTCAAGAGGACGGACATTTAGAATAAGAAATCGGCTATAACGAGTGTGCGTTAAAACGAGTACTTTTCCGATTTTTGTCAGCTCTTGTTATAACCGACTTCTATTGTATTAATTTAGTTGAATGATAGATCATAAATATATTTTATGTACGATAGTTATTTGCATCTAATATACGTATATAGATTGTCGTAAATTTTACTGAAATTAATTATGCTAAAACTGTTCTTAATTTAGGAGTCAACATTAATAATACTCTAACCTGGACAGAGCATATTGCTTCTGTTTCTAATAAATTCTACAAGACGTTGGCGCAGATGAAAATTTTACACATCTTATCCCTCTGACAGTACGTAAAAAACTTGTTAATCATCTATTAGTTCCTTGTATTGATTGTTGTTCTCTAGTATTTGTTGATTGTACTAAAGAACAACAAAGAAAGTTACAAATTCTTTTAAATTCAGGGTTAAGATATAAATTTAATGTTAGTTTATGTGAACATATAACCCCATTTTATGTTAACTTAAGGTGGATAAAGCTGGAAAATGGAAAAATTTTCAAATGATCTGTTTTTATTTTTAAAATCTTGACTGGAAAAGCACCCGACTATTTGTACAATCTGATCCTTGTGAATTTTAATGATTCAGCAAGACTAGTCAAGTCTAGAAGAAAATTTATGAGCCCTAAATGCAGGACTAATATTTTCCAATCATCCACAGTTAATTTCGGCATAAATATATGGAATAGCCTTCTTTATTATTTAACTGAGGTTACTAGTTTATGCCATTTTATAGTTAAATTGTTTTAATTTTTGTTCGAGAAGTACTATTAATTTCTTTTGTTTTACGAATTCAATTTGTAATTGTATTATTTGGAATTTCTTGTGTGTTCATTTTTACTTTCTCCATACACGAAGTATAGAGAAAGTATTGTTTTCATGAAAAAATTCGACTTCGAGATTTCAACGGAAATACATGTTTTGGGGTCCCTAGAACACGTTTTGACCATTTTCGGAATGATGTCTGTGTGTATGTGTGTGTGTGTGTGTATGTGTGTGTGTGTGTGATAGTGGGCGCTCTAACGTGAAAACTATAAGTCGTATCAATACCAAACTTCATATATAGTACTGTTGTGTGTGCTGTCAGAGTTGATTAGTTTTTGGAGTAAATCGGTCAACCGGAAGTAGAGTTTTATTCATTAAAGCTCATTTCCGGTTTTCAAAATATCACCATAAATATGATATATACGTATATTGTATTACTTATAAAAGTTTTAGATAATGTAATTTACTATAACTTTTGTATTTAACATATTTTTGTATCACCGGTTGATTAGGAGTTATTCGTGAAATACCGATAAACCGGAAGAAGATCATTATGTACTTTGTGGGAGTTCTAACATCAAAACTATTTGTCGGATCAACACCAAATTTCATATATAGTAATTTTATTACAGTTGTTAGAGTTGATTAGTTTTTGGAGTAAATCGGTTGACCGGAAGACGAGCTTCATTCTTCAAAGCTCATTTCCGGTTTTCAAAATATCTCCATAAATATGATATTTAGGTATATACTATTATTTATAAATGTTTTAGAAAATTAAATTTACTATAACTTTCGTAGGAAACATATTTTTTATCACTAATTGTCTAGGAGTTATTTATGAAATACTGATAAACCGGAAGTTGCTGATTATGTACTTTGTGGGCGATCTGGGCTCTATGGGCGAAAGGCCAATTTCATCGATCATGTCCCGAAAAACATTATTTATAATGTTTGTAAAATAAAAGGTAATATGATATAAATTAATCACCTATCTTCCAAGTTTAGATTGAATATAGAGTTCGAAAATACCGCCGTAGATAAATATTTACATCTTATACATGGAGAAAGTAATGTGCTGGCCACATCAGATTTTTTTCCTTTGTAATAAGCTGTGTAAATTTGTTTTTGTTTGTGTAAACATGTTCCATAGGACTTTGTCCTAGAATAAAAATAAATTTATTCTATTCTATATGTAGAGTGCAATTACTTATGCCTACGGGAGGTTTTTTACACCTGTCTTTTGGCAAATGCCAGGCTTAAATTGATTTTTATGTTCCCCTTAAACATTGGCCAACTTGCAATGACATCTTAAATAAATAAACAATAATACTCACGTTGAAATGAAATTCCTTCCCCGTTGACACCTCTAATAGCTTCACAGGTACGGGCATCAGCATTTCCTGCAAATTCAGAAAAAAATGTGAAATCAAATGGTCACAGATTAAACACATTCTCAGCATTTAAAAGCAAGTTTACTACCAGAGAATATTTGTAATCTTATGTATATACGAGTAAAATGTTGCTTGCATTCTGCAAGCATGTTGATAACACTAATTTAAAGTCGGCATCATATCAAGAGGGTCCTTAAAAGAAAAAAAAAAGGATTGAAAATATTCCTAAAAATCGCTTTAATTTAATCATCTGGCATCGAACATGGGTCTACCTGGTCATACTTACAATGCAGCACAACAGAAGATCACCATCTCTAACTATGAGTGAAAATTTAAGCAGAAATATTGGCTGCAACTGCCTCAAACGACGTCCTACTTTTCCCTTATATTCCTTAGGTGGGAAATATTAAAGTGTTCTGGCATCGAACCCAGGAACAGGATGGTCATATCTAATTTTTTTCTTAAACAGATTCTTAATATACATCTTCTAGAAAAGAAAGAACTTCCTATCATTTTCATAAGTGCATCAAAAAAAATAATGAAGAACTACCTCAATGTATTTTAAAGGGCAGATTTTTGCATTGTCCTAGCATCGAACTCAGGATGTATTCAGTAAAAGTCATTAATGTTTTCGATAGACCATGACCAAATCTTGCTATTCAACTGAGGTACCAGTTTATGTCAATTAAAGGTTAAATTGTTTCAATATTTTTTTGAGAAGTACTATTAATTTCTGGTGTTTACGAATTTAAATGGAAATTGTATTGTTTGAAATTTCATAAGTTTATTTTTTCTGTTCTCTTTCTGCCACTGTGCTTTGTAATATTGTGTTTTTTCAAACTAAACTATTTGTCGTATTAACACCAAACTTCATATATAGTACTTTGGTTTGTGTCGTTAGAGTTGATTAGTTTTTGGAGTAAATCGGTTAACCGGAAGTTGAGCTTTATTCTTCGAAGTAAGTTTCCGTTTTTGCAAACTATCTCCATAAATATGATACTTAGGTCTATCTTATCATTTATAAAAGTTTTAGAAAATGTAATTTACTATAACTTTTGTATGAAACATATTTTTGTATCACTGATTGTTTAGGAGTTATTCATGAAATACTGATAAACCGGAAGTTGCTGATTATGTACTCTGTGGGCAAAATACCAATTTCATCATTTTTCATCGAACATGTCCCAAAAAACATTATTTATAATGTTTGTGAGGTAAAAGATAATAATATATAAATTAATCACTCATCTTCCAAGTTTAGATTGAATATAGAGTTCGAAAATACAGTCGTAGATAAATATTTACATCTTATATATGGAGAAAGTCATGTGCTGGCCACGTCAGATTTTTTTTCTTTTCAAGGGAGCCACTGCTTCCGGGAAAGAAGCATTACACTCATGAAGATCATTCTGGATTAAATGACCAAATTTGATGTTATAGCGAATTGAGAAAATTCCCGTTTTTAATAGCGAATATGCACGAAGGAAATTAGTAGCAGATATACACCAACCTCATTAAAATCATTATGGGACAATTAGATTTTCTAAAATTTAATTTAATATTAATTTTTAAAATTAAAATTTTTTCTTAAATTTATTATACACCCATACAAAAAATATTTGATTTAATGAATTTAAAATATAAGGTAATAATATAATAATGGATTGTTAAACCCACAGGGGTAGCATTACTATCTCCCTCTAGCGCCCAAAAGTGAAGCCAGGGGTAAAGGGGCAGATTGCGCATTTCGCCATGCTGGTGAGAACTTTTCGTATCTCTCTAGACTATTACATTGTTTTTTTGTGATTTTGTGGCTTCGATACAGAGTTATCAAGGTTTGATCGAGTAATTCAAACGTTTGGGAACACAAAATGTAGTTTGAGCAATGTGTAACACAAAGTAATTTTGTTATTTTTGCGTTTCTAAATGTTTTGTAGGTAAATAAGCAGGGGCTTGTTTCTGCCTTCAATATGACCAATTGCAGTGCATTTGGCTGTAAGAACAGATTCGTCATTATGACAACTTTTACTGCATTGAGCCGCAATTATTAATTAGAACAAACATTTGCACAAGTGGAAAATCTCTAATTACCCTGATAAGCTATTATAATGTATGATAGAGTAGCTTTATCTCATTGCGGTAAACGATTATTAAGGAATTTTTACGCCATACTTGGTAATGATCAATTAAAAACTGAGACGGATTAATGCGTTATAATGCACATAAAATTAACATTATAATAGTCAACGAGGTTTAAATACAGTTTTCGGAAGGTTGGCAGGTGATTCGTTCTTTATATTGCTCTAGCAGACGACACCGGCATCAGAGAAGTTTACATTGCAGGCATGTTTTATTTTCCATGATGAAAAGAATCAAGAGGACTTCGAGAAAAGAATCGAACATGATCGTTAAGTAAAAGGTTCATTTAAACTATCTGAGTCCATGTCATAGGATAGACAAGCTCCTGAGTCCCGTATGAGAGGAAAATAAAACCCCAAAAATACATTTAGTTAAAGGGGAGCCGGAGAAAAGTTCTCACCAGTGCTCTGCAGGTTGCGTTTTTCTTGGCTTCACCTCTCTGACTTTAGACACTGTGGTTACACCTATTCTATTCTAATTAACCAAAGGGTCGTTACCTGTGAAGGCAGGTCGTCAGTGATTATTTCATCTTGAGGATAGAACGGATACAGGTCTTCACACTCTTCTTTCTTGACGGTCACAGCCTGAAAATGACAACAAATAAGCCATTGTTACTATCAACAACACCATTTGGGGTTAAAAAAAACTTTCTCAAAGCTGTCTTTGTTGCTGTTATTTCCAAAAATGATAGCAACGTGTTTATGGAGCGTTGACGGAAAGTTTAAAAACATCCAATCCACTAAGGACCGTATTCTAATTTATTTTCCTTGAAATAATAATAATAATAATTATCTTAATTAGGAGCAAAATTGCCCTTTTACTTTTACAACAAGTACATGAAATAATTTTTCATTGAAAGTTTTACAATTAGGTACATAAATAAAAGTATAATAAAATACAAAAGATAAAGATATTAATATAATTAAAATTGAAATATATGTATAGCGACTAATATTGTAAGTTAAATAGAGTATGTAACAAAGTATAAACTGATTATAAACTAATAGAATTTAAGAATACAAAAAATATCAGTCTTATTACACAGTTAAGTATTTTATTGCACAGAAAAATTGTAGCAATTAAAATAAAATTAATAATAAAACACAATATTGTAAATTTTGACATCAGTAAAGAACAATTAATAGTTGTAAACATTGCAAAGGAAAAATTAATACAATTTACAATAATAGAGATACATAATTCAAATTAAAATACATGATATGAGTGAAAGTTGCGCCGCAAAAGCATATGAAATGTATTTTATAATCTTTATTCACATGCCAAGTTCCGAGTTTCAATGTTATCGGGAAAGGGTTTAAAAAAAAACATAAAAATAGTATCAATTTCTAATTTTTGTAGATGCCTGGTGTCGAACCCTGGACCTATTGGCAGATGCGAAGAGACATTATAACTTGCTAGGCCCTGATTTTATTTAATGCATAGTTTTTTATATAATTGTATATACCTACATTGCATTCTCATATTGAAGAAACAAAATTTTGTCCCTGATAAACTGCAAACTTCCGGTTAAGCGATATTCATAAAAATCTAATCAACTTTTGGCATTGTTAGGAAAATACTGAATATGAAGTTTGGAAAAGATCGGATAAATACTTTTTAAGATAGAGCGCCCTCAAACTTATTTACCACAGACAGATACACGGACACACAGACAAACATGTTTGGGAAGATAGCGTAAATGAAATGTATGGGCACAAAAAACATCTATTTTCGTTGAAATCTGGAGGTTGAATTTTTTTGCGAAAACAATACTTTCTCTATACTACGTATAGGAATAAAGTAAAAATACACGTAAGTTGACAGAGAGAAGAAAGAAATATGATTGAAGGATATGTTACGGATGAATTGTCATACCTTTGACCTTTCTTGGAGTTGCTGCGATAGTCTGGATTCCTTCAAGTCTTCTCGAACACTCAACCAACTTCCACATTCGGGAGAAATCTGCAAAATTTAAAAAATCCTCAGAGTTAATCATTCTTCGTCAGAAGCAATCAATATCCTAGTTCCACCCCAAACAATATACCTCCGTCTGGATCAACATTGAAGGCCAATGCAAAAATCTGCCCTTTAAACACATTAGGTAGTTTTTCATTATTTTTTTGATGCACTCATCGAAATGATAGGAAGTTCTTGCTTACATAGAAGATGTATATTAAGACTCGGTTCAAGAAAAAAAATTAGATAAGACCATGCTGTTCCTGGGTTCGATGCCAGAGCACATTACAATTTCTCACACAAGGAATATAAGGGAGAAGTAGGACGTCGTTTGAGGCAGTTGCAGCCAATATTTCTGCTTCAGTTTTCACACATAGTTAGATACAGTGATCTTCTGTCGTGTTGCATAGTAAGTATCACCAAGAAGGCCCGGGTTCGATAACAAACAGATAAATTGCAGCGAATTTTAAGAATGTTTTCAATACTTTTTTCTAATTTTGAGGACCCTCTCGATATGATGCCGACTTGAAATTTTTGTAATAAACATGCTTGCAGAATGCATTTTACTTGTAACTAAATATACCCCTTACAATGAAACTATGTTAATATTTGATATTCACCCTCTATCTGTGAGAAGGAAACTAAATGATTTAATATTTTGATATAAACTATGAAACAATATGATAAGCTGCACCCATTGCTTGGAGAGTATTAGTTTTAACTAGAGATGGGACAATCGATTGAAAAAACAATCGAATAGTCATTCGATTGTTTTGGCATTTATTCGATTGTTTTCATTCGAATGAATTCACTAGCTTTTGTAGGCTGGACAGGACGCAATAGCTGGTCAGGGGCAGTAACAACTGGCTGCCAGGATATCGGATCAGATACACATACACACACACGTATACATGATATTTATATTAATATTTCATCAGTATCACATATCTCTTCCAGACTTCCACTAAATGGGAGCATGTTACGAGCCACTTCTTTCCTCTCCTCTTCAACACGTATCAAGTTAACGAGTGAAAAATCGAATAAACCGAGTGAATCTATTCTATTGTTTTTAGCGAGTGAAAAAAATCGAATAAATCTATTCGATTTTTCACTCACTTTCTCTGAACTAGTGAATCACTCGCTAAAAACAATCAAATAGATTTATTCGATTTTTTTCCACTCACTCAAAACAATCGCATGAATTTACTCGGTTAGGATTGAGTGAAATATCGAAACGCTTTATTCGAATAATTCGATTGAAGCAAACAACCGAATTAATTAACCGTTTTCAATTGATTGTTCCCACCTCTAGTTTTAACTGCTTGGCTACCTCAACAAGAAGTCACAATATGTTTTATGTAAGTTTCTGTAGGAATAATGTTAAATTTAATAATCTCGTTACCAGGTCACTAAGATTATATAATAGTGCTTTAGGTGTAATTGATAGTGATATATTTTATGATTCATTAGATATCTTTAAGCAGAAAATGACAACTTACTTATAGGACTAAGGGAGGGTTAAAACATGTCCACCACTTTTCTTTTTCAATATTTTAAAAACTTAATTGTGTTATACAGTCTTATAACTTCATTACATTGTCAAATGTAGATTGTTAAAGATAAATATATGTTGATGCATTTTGTACGTTTTTAAGCAATGTAATGAGAGCGGAAATAGGGCAAAAAACGACCCTCCCTTGCTCCAACCTGCGACGTGTTTTTGAACCAAATGGAATCATATATTTTGATAAATAGATTTTAATTCATTTTAATAGTGCAATGTACTTTTTTTATTATACCTTTTTGTTGATTTATAATCATAACTAACGGTGATTTACAAACTTATTTTCCTAATCAGAGCTTTAAATCTGGTACCATTGAGAAGAAGCTTTAATATATCCTTGTCTTTGATGAGTTTTTAAAATAAAAATTTCATTATTTTTATAGCAGTAGCACAATTTTTAGCACTATAAAAATCACTGTAAGAAGTTTTTTAAAAAATCCACGATGGTAATTGCTGAAGAGATATAATGTTTCATTATGATTTTATCGAAAAAAACAAAAGTGAACAATTTTTGACCATGCCTTGGACCACGGAGTAACCAAAAAATGTTAGACCTTTAAGGGTTAATGTTAAAAACTACCAAAATGCATGCAGATAATAATAATATAATTATCTATTATAGATAGGCATTTCTCCGGATATCGTTTATATATAGATACTTCTCCGGATTCATTCATATACATTCCTATATAGATAGATAGGATACTAATTCACAGCCTAAACCACAAGCGTCATTAACTTGAAATTTTTACAGCATATAAGCCATAACGTGTAACCGCCAGAAAAATTGCGATTTTGAACCTCAGTGTCATGGGTTCGATTCCAGAGGGCCCCAAAGTCCTGATTTATTCCATTTAAATGCATTGCTTTGATTTTCCGGAATTTTAATAAAATACTTCCCAGATAGGTAGAGAATCAAAACTCAAGGAGCCTTTATATATGGTCAGGATCTATTGAAAACAGTAATGACTTTCACAGAAGATATCCTGGGTTCGATGCTAGGACAATGCAAATACATGGGAGTAGTTTTTCATTATTTTTTTGATGCACTTATCGAAATGATAGGAAGTTCGTGTTTGGATAGAAGATGTAGGGTAAGAATTGGTTTCAGAAAAAAATTTTCATAAGAACGTGCTATTCCTGGGTTCGATGCCAGAGCACAATAACTTTTCTTTCATTAGGAATATAAGGGAAAAGTAGGACGTCGTTTGAGGCAGTTGCAGCCAATATTTCTGCTTGAATTTTCACACATAGTTAGAGATGGTGATATTCTGTTAAGCTGCATAGTATGTTTACCAGGAAGACCCGGGTTTGATGCCATATGATTAAATTGCAGTTAATTTTAAGAATATTTTCAATCCTTTTTTTCTTTCGAGGACTGTCCTGATATGATGCCGATATGAAATTAGTGTTGTTGATCTGCTTGCAGTATGCAAGCTACATTTTACTTATCGGCAATATAGTGCATAAATACAAGAATAAAATGCTTATGTACTAAAGATTATATATTATGTTATAAAAAATTGGAACGGATTAAAATGAAATTGCATGGGTTTATGTCACAATAACTGCTTCGTTTTACGGCATTTCGCTTTACGGACAACTTTTCCGGAACGTATCTAGGCCGTAAAGCGAGGTATGGGTTTATAGTAAAATTAAAAGAAGCAATTCAATATGGCCTAACTTACAGGGGAAGTGCTTATGTTTCCAATATAAAACCTCTCCAAATAAAACAGAGAAAATGTATGCGAGTCATTCTTCGAAAAAAAGTACAGACCACTGATTAACTAATTAAAGTTTAAAAACTTAAAAACTCACCGGTATAATTTCTCTCGAATTGTTCCATCTTCGATTACACTCGGAAGTATAATCTCTCGCAGCAGGAGGCTTCCTTGGCAAGTTCTGGGAAGGTACAGCTACCCTTTTCAAATGCCTCTGCTTTGCTGCGTGATCTGCAACGAGAAACAATCACGTCAAACAATGCCGACGGAAGCACTAACCGATTTCATAGTTACCACAAATAACATGAAATTTCAAGTTATAACCTTCTATGCAAATAAAGTATTCTTTCTTTTCTCAATAAATTATAATTAGAGATGTTTGTTTTTCGCAGTAAGCGATAAAACCAACAAATAACGCACATTTTGGCTAATTTAGCGAATTAACGCTAATTTCGACAGTTTTAATAAGAAGCACGGATTTTGGTGATGTTCGCTTCATTCATCACTTGTAAAAGAGGGAATTGTAATTTTGTTATGATTTAAATAATTATACAATACATAAATGTATTATTTACGTATTTTTTGTCATATTTCTGACCACTCATGACATCTTTGCTTACGCGAATTCAGCTTTGATCTTTTGCAATAAATTCACAAAACTTTCTTTCCATTATCACAAAATCTCGCCTAATTCCACGAAGAAATATGATAGGTTTTTCCTAACATCTATCGTGTCAACAGGTTTATAATGAAAATATCATGTTTTGTTGATCAGCAGCTGTGAACGCATTTTCCTTAGGTGTATACAGCAGTTTTAAATAGATTTAATTTAATATTTTCTATAATTTACAGTTAATAATATTTTCAATACTTTTAATGTTTATGAAGTGTGCCTTTGCTTAAATGAGACTGTAAAAATTAGTAACACCAAATTAAGGAAACATGATAAAAACACAAAGCACCACAGTGATTTTAAAATCAACAAATTCCAGTAAAAATAAAAACATTTTCAAGCACCTCTAAGTATTATTATTACCTGGAAGATGGTAGTCAGATCTCAAGAAATGTCTGGAACAAACGAGCGTTCTCTTCGTCACAGGTTCGGAAACCTCCAACACTTTCAACCAGTAGTCTCTCCGGTCCCAACATTTGAGTTCTTGCTTTTTGGTCAAAATGGAAATGATCTCTCCTTCTCTGGGAAAGGAGTGGAAGCGAAGATGGGGACTGGAGGCGGAAACCGAAGAACAACTAGGAACACAACATTTCTTTCTCATCCCACACGTTAACGGCGTAAACCAGGCTCCGTCACTTTCCATAGCTACCCAAGGAACTATTGTAATAGTTGATAATAGTTAATCAGTTGAAACGAATTCGAAAACCTGATAAGCAGGGAATTCTAAGGATGACATTCCCACAAAAACTAATTGAACAAGATAATACGATGTAAACTTCTGTAACACATTATTCCGACCTGTGAATACACCATGATAATATGATATAATATTAAAAAATAGTCACAGCTCAGTAAATCGAACGGTAAAATTTCACTTACCAATTGAACAAAATTAAGCTTTCTTTAAAACTGATAAGACCAAAGGGACCAAAGAGTAAACACATCTCTCGTCAACCACCAACATTGTTAACGTTAGGAACCTAACAAACAAATACCAGAAGTGCATTTACGATTTTTCCCACTAGTCACCGCTGTAAGCGCTAACAGGGTTGCCAGATCGGGCGGATTTCAGCGGATCTTCGGGCTATCTTCAGGTGCGCAGGGGCGGATTTGAAAGTCCCTATGGCGGTATTCCGCCCAATTATTTTTGTTGCTTGTTCAATGACCGCAATTTGGGCTATCTTCGAAAACTGTGACAAAGTTTTCTGTTTCGAGCGCAATTATTCTATAAGTCTCACAGTTCTTCCGTTCCTTCCCCCGAAAAGTAAATAAGTACATTGATTCATGGAAAATGGAAAGTAGCCGCTAGCACCATCAATGTGGTGCTTACAGATGAAAGGGCTGATTGTGGATTATATGACAGCAATTTGGAATTTTCTCAGATTACCCTAACAATGTTCTTTTTCAGCGCAGTTTTTCTTACATTCGGACATTGTATCCTTCACCATTGTGTCATTAAAAAAACAACATAGTTTCAAGTGTCCTGGCCTTTATATAGGTGTGGAGGGGTCTATCGAAAGCATTTTCATTTTATCGGGGATTTGAAACTACACAGATCCATCTCTTTCAATTTTATAGAAGTGTATTTTTGTAATAGAATGCAGTAAGCTAAGAATCGTGATCGTTGCTTCATTATGGACAAATAAGATAAGTATAAGAAGCGCTACAACGTTAAGCGGGAGGAGAAATGTTTTAAAGGTGAGTAATTTATAGAAATAATACCTCTTAGTTTAGTTGTTTCACTTTTCTGGACCTCCAGGGTTTGTTTTAAAATTATTAATGTATGTATTCAATTGCACAAGAGTAAAATGAGAGAAGAAAAAATTAAATAATTTATGTAATTAAGTTACAATCCCGGATTTGATGAATGAAAAGAATAGCTGCAACCTTCTCCTGAGCAGGGGCTTATTAACCTCATTTGCCGCCCTACGCCAGTGCATGTCTGCCCCCCAGTTAAGGAATTAATTTTCTCCATTTTCAATGCAAACTCACAATCCGCGCTCCTGGCGGCTGATGGCGGAACTTTTTTTCTAAAAGGGATCACACGCGGGATTTTGAATTAAGTAGAAAAACTAAAAAAATAGAATATCGGGACTCGTGCCGCCCTCTGGGAGCTGCCAGACAGACTATAGTAACATTTGCTGCGATCACTTTACTCCCTCCGAGGGAATGATATTTCGCTGTTCATCTCAAATGTACGAGAACTTGAAAGAACCCTCTCTCAGGTGGCTAGCACGAGCCAAGTGAAGAGAACGGAGAGGTAATGACGTCACAATATAAAAAACAGATTCTCAACGGAGAAATTTAAATTAGAAAATACTTTTGTTACAGTCTCGATCATAAAGCATGCATCATAATTTTTGGTAGATAGCTAATAAACAGGCTATTATTATTTCCAAACCAGTAAACAAAGTAAATAAAGTTATGATCAAGTCTAGAGAGTCACCTGGAGATTCAACCTCATATCCTTTAAATTAACACTCTTCGATGAAGATAAAAATCATTTCAAGATTTTAAAAAATATATTCTATGCTCACATTAGGATAAGCAGCACAACCTTTCAGGAGACGATATCAGAAAGGCAAAATTGGTTATCGGTAACTATGATCAAACACAAATAACAGAAATATATATTGTATATCACTCTAAAACCACCTATTCTTAGCAGAAAGTAAGTGTATTATAGAGCTGACTTGTACCCCAATACTAAAATGCGTAACATAAGCATGCAGCTCAGAAAATAACACAAATGAAATCACAATGCCAAAACAGAAACAAAGATTTTTTAATGTATGATTCCTTTTATTCTCCGGATTGATTCACGACAATAATATAAAAAATGGTTCACACCTGTGATGATAAGATGCTTGAATCGCTTTATAAACTAATATGGGAGACTTTTATTCATTGAATATTATATCAACTGAGATACATCATATTTAAAAGCAGTAATTTCCTTGCCTTCGATTGCTCTATCTTTACTTCTGATTTTTCAGCTTGACCTCGGTTTATTACATTTTTAACCTTTCTTTATGAAACACAACCTCTTGAATTGTTTAAACTACCTCGGCTTTGATGTATTTCGCATTGTTGAAAGCAATACATTTCATTAATGATTTGATTTATATAACCAATGTTCATTCCATCCTGGAAAATGCAATATTTCGATTATTGCCAATGAATAAAAAATAAAATTAAAAGCTAAAGAGAAAATTCATTACTACTAAGAAAAGCACAACCAATTAACAAAAGTATACTTTCGAAGTATCTGTTTACAGGATAGCAATACCGGTTCATATTTTTCCGCCTAATTACGTCACAAAAGACGTCGCATCGCGGGAATGATAAAAATTTGAAGAGTTTTGAATAAACGACTGTAGATGGCTCTACTCTTTCCAGCAACCCTCGATTCGGGGTTTTTTTTTAGAAATTTCAGAGACATAATGTCTTAGCAATGTGTATTTTCGACGCAACAAATAAACTCTTCTGACATATCTTAGTGGAAGTGTAGTCTCGCTCTTCAAAATTCCCATCTTACAATCTCCGTATTACTACTCCTGATCAATGTGCTCTCAGCCTCTTTCCTGTACCCGCAAAACTCAGAGCTGAGAAACATAGGTAGTCTGGAAAGAAAAGAAGTTGATGATAAGAAAAGAAAAGAGAATTAAATCACTTTTTCCGACTTTTAGGCAGGAGATTATGTCGGTTATTTTAACGATCTATTTTTTCTCCCCGCGGCTACGTCATGGCCCAATGGGCGAAGGAGTAAAACATATTTACTTTGGCTGTCAAACAGCAAATCTTGGATACGAGCTGTAAACAATATTCATCCGTTAGCACTGACTGTTTATAATTGCCTGGACAAAAAAATGGACATCTTCTGGTCTCAACTCGTAAGATGTGATCGGCGTGGCAAATAGTCGCAGAATTTTATTTCAGGTTCCTCTTAAGAAAGCTTCAAAGAGTATTCTGGTATAAGTTAGCCCGTGTAAATCGTGTTACATTACTATTATTTTCCTCTCTTTAGATGAATATTTGCCGTAAAATAAGGGTTAGACATTTTGTAGTATAAATATTGCATATTTTCTACTGTTATCATTCAAACAAAGGAATTATGAAGCATAAAGATAAGGTTTTCATTACACTGCATCGTTTCTCACCCGATGATTTGCTCATTTTGGTCCGGGATTGGCTTGAAATTGAAGGATTTTGCCAAAAATCGAAGACCGGCGTAATTCGTGAAATTTCGTCATCTTTGACCCCCTGCAGAATTGTAATAATGTGAAGCCAACGCAAATGATTTCACAGTTATATAAAGAGTGGATTCAGAAATGACTATGTGAAGTTTCAAAGCCCGCACTAAAAAACCACTTTCGTATTTAGTTCTTGCTTTTTTCGATTCTAGTCCACTGTGCGACGGTCATTTTTCGTGAAATTTCGTGTCGTGAAATTTCGATGATGATCTGGGCCTTGCCCCTGAGCGCGACTGTTCTCCAACTGACGCGTCTTGTCTGGTGCTACGTGGCGTGATGATGATGCCCTGGCCTATTTTATGGGCGGAGCAACGTGAGTGGCAAGGTGCAACATTAAGGTAAGGAACACAAACAGCAGAGTCATTTGCAGAGTTGGCAGGATAATTGGTGAAGAATACAAGACAAAACTCCTAAGGAGGGGAGAGGAAAGACAGGTAATAATATATGAAGCTATCCAGGTCAGCAGACAGTCATGCGGACAGCCGAGGTGCTGCAAGAGAGTGTTGTTGTTTTATTAACTCCTGTGTGTGTGAGTAAGTTGGTGTGAGATGAGTGTAGTGGAGGTGTTAGTGTGGTGTAGGTTGGTGAAGATGAGATGATGGTGAATGATAATAATAATAATAATAATAATAAAACGGCTTTATTCGGGCGAGATTGAGACTAAAAGTCTCCTCTTCCATCTAACCCATCGTCATACAATACATAAATAATTAATTTAAAGAGATAGTATGAAAAAGATTTGAGAAGAAATTGTGGATGTAAAAAACCTAAGAAATTCTTAGGAAAAAAAAAATTTATCCACTGCAGGAAAACACCCACTAAGAAGGGGGGTGTGAAAAACCTGCGCAAACCTACCGATAGTATTAACTAAAAAGATGGTAAGAAACATGATTACATTTTATAAATACACTATCAATAGGTACAGTGGCGGAAAAAATTATCGCAACACTTTGCGCGCGCACCAGTGGCTTTCGCAGAAACTATTTGGAATTCTGCTTTCTGTGACTGACTGGCAACACCGAAGAAAGCCTCGAAAAGCGGTAATATTTGAGTCGGAGCCTAGAACTTACTCAAATTTCCTCTCTTTGGAACTCTTCTTAGAGCCTTCGCGCGATCTCTCCCCGAGTTCGTCATGTTTATTTCGGCGTTTCTCTTTCACCGATAGTTATCGTATTTATAGAACGATAGGATAAATATATATTTATTCCAATTTCAATCTTAAATGCAATAAAATACATGGACAATAATTGAAATTTAATTCTTAATAATGTGAAGAATGCTATTCGGTTTTAATAATGCGTAGCAATAAGAAATAAGTGGGATTGGAGTAAGAATACGCGATGTGGTGATTCTCACATTTAGAGAACGAGAATTTTGGAGTCTAGAGGAAAATGATGTTTTGCGAGATTATAGCGAGAACGGATGGCCTATAATGGTCTCTTTTTCTGGATAATTTGTACGCTAGTAAGGCGTTATTTCGGTAGTTTGGTTTCTCACTCGAACATACGTATTTCGGCTGCCTGCTGGATATTAATGTAAATGTAATTCTTCAAACGTCCAGTTCAAACATAGGATATTCATTATTTGTGATAAACATTCCGAGGAGGATTTTTGATTACAAGGCTTATGTTTTCAATTCAGCAATTAGAATTCGAGAAGTCGTTAGAACGATTACTGAGTTACTAACTATGAAACAATGTAAAATTTGTATTTTGTCTACGGAACATAATTTTTCCCCAACTTAATCATGCAGACGAAGGAAATTCGTAATATAAAGTTATATACACCATTTGTCACCTAGAATACATGAAATCATTGTCCGTCAGGAGTTAAAAGGAAAAATACCAATTCCAAAGTTAAAACAAACATGATTTCATAAAAACCGAACAATTTCTGCGCATATATCGGACTTGTCTTACATTTTGTAACAGAGAGCTCGGTGACCTTGGTCATTAGTCAATCGTGTTGCCTTCGCGTGGAGAAATTCACGTAGAAATGCATTAAGGCTTTTATAATTCGCGAGGAAAGTCTTTAACTACAAGTTGATCCCTTCAAAGTATTGCAGGCGCTAATGCAAAACAAACGTTGAAATGCATTACCTCGCGTGGAAACGCTTTACCATATGTCGAGCACTTTAAAAGCAAGTATTGCAGGTGCCAGGTATATTTTTCCTTTTCGTGCCTATATCAGCTAGACTCAGGACCCTCATTTTACAGTCGCCCAGTAGAAACTATCCTCTGGCTAATTCAAAGCTCCTTCCTCACCATGGTGCTAAGGAAATTAGATGTTATTGCACTCGTAAAAATATTCCCAAATAATATTATTATCTTAGCGTATTTTAGTAAACAAAGACTTCCTAATCAACAACCCAAGTTTTTAGTACTGATACGTATTTTATGAACGTCTGACTTTATAAAGTTAATTAACCAGGATTAAGCTGCCATAATAAAATTATTGATAAGCTGCTAAAATGGACATCTCAGCTTGTTGGGAAGTGTCACAAATATTAGTAGTTGCTAATTAAGAGGTGATTTTGCAGCTGACTGACACATGTTATTGGCATAGGAAGGGCACGAGCTCGAATTCCGCTTAAGTTAAATGAGTTTTTTTAGCTTAAACTTCTCTTGTTCGGGAAATGAACGCATGTAAGATATGATTTTCACATGATTTATACGCCCCTGTGATAAATATACATATTTACCAGGGAGATGCAATTCATTATGGAAAAATAACCATTGGACATGAAAGATACGGAACCGATTCATCACCAATTGTCGGTCAAGAACATGTTTCGTGTGTCATTGGAAATTCCTCTTCTACCAAGGATTCGAGGTCGTTCGCTGAAAGACAATGTCCTTTGACTCATTTTCCAAAATTAGAGCTATTTGACAAGGCCTCCTGATTTCTGGAAGCACGATGAACCTTTCGCTTTCAGTGCAGCGGATTTTCGAAAGCCTATGCGTCACTCGCAACAACAAACCGGTCGTAAGGCAAGGAGCTCAGCCTTACTTACTCAGGCTTATTGGTGACTATTTCTTCATTTAGGTATTCACGTCGATAGACGGACAACCAGCGGACCGCGTAAGCGAATCTTTTTCATTTTTAGGCTGTAAACAAAAGCCTTGAGAACTATTGACATTCTTATGCATATTATTATTTATTGTTCGTCTACAACCAGGGCAATTCGCGGGTTCACACTTTCCAGTTTTCTCGGCGGTAGTTCTAAACCAATTATATATATATTTAGATTTAGATATATACCCCGCGAGCTGCCAGATGTGTATGGTAGGGGTTGTAATAACACCATCATCACGTAATCTACCCTATCAACCTCTCTAATTGCCCGGGGAAATAAACGACCAAAAGTAATAATGTTTTGTGATTACCTCCTTGTAACTTCTTGTCGATGCTTCTTGGAGATCGCGATTAGGTCTTTAGTTGCATCTTAATTTCATTTACTTCATCTTTAGGTTCTGAACCGATAAAGCTTTCGAAGAGCTTCCGTCAGTTATTAGATATTCTCACCTGGAGCGAATTCCAATAAAGAAGTGGTTAACTCTATGTCTATGAAGCTGAATCATATAGAGGAGAAAGAAGGAGAATGGATATATTACTAATCATCCTATATTTTTCTTGATTCCAATGAAATTCTCGATTATTAATCATAGTGCATATGTGCACACTGTTACCGAGTCTGAGAGAAATACGAATACATATAAATATTTTCCACTTGCTCTAAATTATGTTAAATAGTCTCCTTCTCTTAAAAACATGAAAATTGAGTAACATTATGGGGATGGAGCTCTATGGTGGAGCTGACATTTCTTCATAATCATCTATGTGTGAGAATCTAGGGATTCTATCGAATGTGGACATGAATATACAGATGATAATTAATTATTGCTTTGTCGCAAGGGGCGCAGCCAGGATTTGTCTATGGGGGAGAGGGTCATAGACAGTAGAAAGAGCGAAAAAAATTCTACATTTCAGGGCCGGTATATTCATGGACGCTACATGATAGAAGATATGATAAATTCTTAAAAAAACTAAAATGCATAGAAAACTAGGATATGTTCACGGTTATGTGGCAAAATTAAAACCTTTTTGAGATTTTAGTTTGTAAAATGAATAATTGAATAATAATGATGAATAATAATCCTCAATGATATTTGGATTTCCAGTTTTGATAGGGCCAATTTCTCTTACATTGTCATTATTTCTCAAGGTGTAAAGTTTTTATCATTGTAAATATTAATTTCGAGTGCCTTTGAGAGTTTTTTGAAATCAAAGGAAGGTTAATTAAACTTTCCTTTAACTGTTATTGAATGTGAGAAGAAATAAATTGGTAGTAGTGATTTAGGAGATGATATTGAAACGTAAGTATTTTGGAGGTAGCACTACAATTTGGACAACCCAGTTACTTTGAAGGAAACCGAAGACCAATCGTAGCGGAGACGGATGAATTCTTCCCCTTAATTATATGTTGTTTTATAAATACGATATATTCTGATTATTGAGTTAAAATGTCGACAGCACAAAAACACCATAAAAATATGTCTATGTAAGAACCCTTCAATCCGCCTTTCGGCGTGTGGCAGGGGGTACAGGCACCTTACCTCTATTTTCCTTATCAATTTCTTTCGCGTATCATGCGCGGAAAAAATGAATTCTTGATACGATTCCTTCTAGCATTTATTTCTCTAATCTTCCTCGCAGTATCAGAGCGGCCCACATCAACAGGGAGATCGCATTATATCGATTGCATCATTTGAGAACCTAAATCTCTGAACTTACTTAGCAAATTTATCCTTTGAATTAGTCTTCTATCTCTTAATGATGACCATCCCGCGTACTGCATCATCTGAGTAACACTCACCGTTTTATCATGGTAATTCTGTACAAATCGTATCGTATACAATCAATCAAACAAATGCCGTACACGAACTGTAATATAAAAGTTATTATCAGTGTAATCGCGAAACAGTATTTTCTCGTTTGGCTAGGTTGAATAAGAGGAATATGAGTTTTTTTTCTTTGAAACACGATGAGCATCCCCTCAACGATCTACGAGATAATCTTTGCATTCTATTCACTTTTCCTATCGCATCTCTAATATGTTCTTTCAAAGATAAACTACAGCTAAACGTGACAATTAGATATTTTGTGTGGCGCACTAACACTAAGGCTTGTCGCGAAATTTGTTGCTGCGTGGAAATAACGTTTTTGGATGATATCTATCATCCTTACGGTTTATATACATCATTCACAAAAAACTCTAGGTGCGTCTTACAAGATTTATCTTTATGGAATCCGTCTTGGATCCGAATGATTCCTATGTTTATGGTAAGAAACTGAATAATAGAGCTTGCTATAATATGCTCCATTATTTTGCAGAAATTCGAAGTTAACGAAAATTACCCATAATAATCTGATCATTCTTAGGCCCCGGAGTGACGTTTAATTTCTTCCACGACATTGGGACAGTACCCTCATTAATTGATTTCTGATAGAATTTCCTATCAATCTGTTGCAGTGAATTTCCACTAGCATCAACTTATATCTCTATGGAAATCATATCCGAATCAATGCGCGAAGTAAAATCGTTAACTCGACCATCATCTTATGAGAAACATTTCTGGAAGTACGGGTTAAGTAAGTTAGCTATTTCTGCCGATTTATTTAAGGCAATTCCCTCTTCGCTGATAAAGCTAGGCATAGAAAACCGACCACCACGAGTCCCTCACACTTATGACCAAAATTCTTTCTAATCGCCAACTAGTGATTTTAACAGGGTTCGAGATCTATATTCCTGGTATTCTTTTCGTGATCCTTCCTCAAATAGCTTTTGCACTTCTCTATAGTTTTGATCACCATGCTCATGGATCTCACCGCACGGTTTAAGTTTTCTCAATCGCGAGTGAATGACTCCTATGCAACGATTCAAACTTCTTCCTCGTCTCACCTACTGTTTAGACGGAACATATTTAACTAAATCTACTTTGATTATACGTAGAAACTCTACCCAACTATCATTTACTGTATTTTCACCCGAAAAGCCTAAAAAATTATCTAAGCCTTCGTTCAAATAAAACCTTAAACTCAGAAATAATTGCTTTGCGAATTACATACACTTGCCTCACCGGCTTAAGAGATCTAACCGCTACTACTTTCATCCCTGCCATTATGACATCATGGTCTGACTGTACCGTCAACTACAGCGAGGCTAGTTATTATTTGTGGGTGGGAAGTGGCTATTAAATCTAAATTGATACCTTGCCTCGCACAATTCGTTCAAGTTTTAGTCGTATTTACCTGATCTAAATCATGCAACGAAAAAGTAAGATGTATTTCGTGAATTTTTTTTCCCACTGCTAGTGCTGGAGAATTTTAAATTATCCCAATTAATATGCGGTAGGTAAAAATCTCTTCCTACGGCGATGATTGGATCTTTTATTTTCTCGCCATTTTTCTGTAAGGCCTCGGATAAATCAACAATACAACCTATTTTTTCATCGGGAGGACGACACAAAGAACAAACATTAATATTACTTCCGTTTTGTCTTAGAATCGAGCACCAAATGATTTCGCTCCTGCTATTTTCTACGAATTCATCGCGCTTACTAATTAAATGAGTCCATACTGCTATAAAACCTCTACCGCTAGATCTACATAATCATATTTTCGGTATATCATATAATCGGGGGAAATATCTCGCTTTGAGTAATATCCTCGCTTAACCAAATCTTTCTAGTATGATATCCGCGCAAGTTCTCATCGTAATGCTAAAGAATTCCACCTGTTTATTACGTAAGCTCTTGCAATTTACTATAATTATTTTTAGATCTCTCAGTTCGCACATTAAAACATGGTTTCCTTTTTCGAATAACCTTTATCTTTTTTTTAAGTGAATTTTTCTTTTTCACCATTGCAATTTTTCTATGTTTTGGGGCTAAGCTCATGCCCACCCTTTTGCTTATTTAAGTGGGCGTTAGTAACTATTTCTACTGCTAAATTAAAGAATAACTTTGTCTGCGTATATTCGCTCTATTCTCTAATCTATTCGCATCTAAACCGCAAAACTACGTAGTAAGAGACATTTAAACTACGGTCTTCATGGAGGGAGAGGGGTTGGGAGTGTTTCGGAAGAGTCCGAAAATGTGCACACAAAGTTTAGTAAAATCAGCGAACAATTGCTGAGTATGGCGTATAATATATGGATCTAAGTAGCCTTGAAAAGTATTTTAACATACGGAAATCAAGATGATCAAATTGGAAGCGGAAAATTGTATTCATCGTTACGGAGAAGGTAGAGAAGTGAATACCGGCCTCTTGGAAACTTATTACAAGTTTAGATTATACTGCAACAAATATTTCCTTAAGTGAGGCCCGTTCTACAGTGTAAAATCTGTGGGGCACCTGTAATCCGTCGAAAGTGTGTGATTATGTTTACATTAGGAGGCGAGTACGGATTATCTAATGATTGATTATCGGACATTCGAATCATCATTTTATATTTGCATTTAAGATTCCAATTGTTGGTATAATTTCGATTGCATTCTAGCTCATTAATCAAATAAATTGTAGCTCTGGATAAATTAAATTGAAATTAACTGTTGTAGAGTAATACACTCACTGAAGATGACTGAAGAGGAAAATCGTATTAGTGGTGTGATGAATGACTGTAACATCAATAGAGATGTGGTACCGTTACAATTTATTATATTTTTCTCAGTCAGTACGGTAAAAGTGCATTGATGTCTCATGAGAAACACCATTTGTTATTACTCAAATATTACTCCCTATTACATGTAGCCTGATAGAGCTGAAAATTGTTGATTACCGATTCCACTATTTAAAAGCTAATAATAGTGATGGCAATTCTTGTCAAAACGTTAATCGCTAAAAAGCTCTTGGAAAAGTTGAACTCCTTCAACACACGGATTAGATTGGATTCATCGAAGGTATATTTAAATATCTTATGCAGTGGAAAACTACACTGCTCGAGAGAAAATAGAAAGGTAAGAATAGGAGGCATCTTAGTGGTTTCTGAATTCGAATTTTTAAGTGTTGAATTCTCTTTGAAAGAATTCAATTCCATCACAATTCTAGTATTTAGACCTTTAATTCGCGAAATAATACCTAAAATGTTCATTTTAACGTCTGATATTCCGCTATCAAACAATCTTGTTTGCAACTATATCCCAGTGTATTATATTGACATTCTACACAACTATTTTTATCACGACTAACTTTGAATAATAAATGGCAAAAAATGAAGACAATGAGGCAAAGGCACTACTTGTAAATCTCGCGAAGGTGAGTCTTAAATGTCTGCATATAAAAACGAAACTAAAAGTCTATTTTCCATTCGAAAGGAATTTGAATATTGCCGGTTTTACTGCATCTATACAGAGTTGCCGAATTGTCGGAGTTAGAGTGATTTCAGTTAGTTTCCACGTAATCCGCGCTCTGACGCCAACTGGTGTTGCGATAATTGTTTCCCCCACTGTACATATATAGGATACATCAATAAAATTTTAACATATATAACATAACATAAAATAACATATTTTAAAGCATACATACATGTCAATATTACATAAAACATAGATATCAACACAACATAGGGATAGGAAACCGGTGAGAAAAGACTTTTATTACTAGAATAAAGAAGAGATAATTTTATTTACAACAGAAATATATATATGAAAATTGAAGACAAAATGTCTCAATTGTACACTTCAATGGAACACAATTTTTATGTATAATATTAACATGTTCAATGCATACATATAGTATAAAGTCAAAAATATGTAAAAACGTAAATAATATGGTGTCAGTAAAACAGTACATGAAGTATATAAGTACAAATTGAAAGAAAGTAAAAAACGTAAATTTAAGGAAAAAACAAGGACCAGAAAGACCAGAGACATTATTTTCATGTTTGCAGTGACGTTTGTAGTTTGAAGGGTTTAAGAGATTTGGAGAGAACCAGTAGATAAGTATAGTATATAATGGTGAGATTCACAGTGCTTTGGCGATTAGATTTAAAATCAGTAGGAGGATGAAATTTCTGTGCGTTGCCGCTAAGAGTAGAAATGACCCTTTAAATAGGGAGATCGTTTCCCATGAGATAAGTGCGACATTTACTTTTAAAAGCGCGAGCTGTGATAGAGGACTTAATTTCGAGGGGAAGGATGTTCCAAAGCTTGCTTGCAGTTACGATAAAAGAGTTATGAAAAATTTCGGTTCTATGATGTGGAATGAGTAAGTTGTCGCAACCTCTTGTGTTGCACCTATGGACAGAAAATAAGTTCACGAATTCCGAAGCAATGTACTCTGGCTTTTGCGTAGTTAGGATACTATAAACAATAGATAGTACATGCAATTTCCTTCGAGATTCTAGCCTTAGCCAGCATAATTGTTTGTATGATTCAGAGACATGATCATACTTTCGTAACTTAAAAATAAATCTTATAGATGCGTTCTGTGCTCTTTGTAACTTCAGAGCTAATTCTCCGGATAGATCCTGGTACACTACATCTCCATAATCAAAATGCGGCATGATCAACGAATTTACAAGTTTGGCTTTCAGAGGTGGAGATAAAAAATATCCTAATCGTCTAAGAGAGTGAAGAGATGAATATACTCTTTTGCATATTTGAATTACTTGCTCGGACCATGAGAGGTTTTCGTTTATGATAACACCTAGGTTTGTTACTGAGCTGCCATATGGGATTTTAGATCCATTTAGGATTGGTGTTGGAATGTTGCTTCGATCTAGTGAATTTAATAGTTTTGGGTGACCAATTATGACAGCTTGTGACTTAGACGGATTTATAGTGAGAAAGTTTTTCTTACTCCATTCATGAATTTTAGTTAGGTCATGGTTGATGCGAGTGATCGAGTCCGTGAAGTTTGACACAGGTGAATCTATGTAGATTTGCAAATCATCAGCGTATAAATGAAATTTGCAGAATTTAATAACTTGAGGGCAATCATTTATAAAAAGAGAAAACAACAATGGGCCGAGTATGGAACCTTGCGGAAGACCACGGTTTACCGTCAACCAGGAGGAGGAGGAGTCATGAGATACGACTTTAGTTTGGCGTTCGTGAAGATAAGACGCAAACCAATCGGCGGATAATTTAGAAAACCCCATGATGAGTAATTTGGCAATCAAAATATCTGCGTCGATTGAGTCAAAAGCTTTACTAAAGTCAAGAAGAATTAAGGTTGTTAATTTCTTATGATCCATGGATCGTCGGATGTCGTCAGTGATTTTTACCAACGCGGTTGTGGTACTATAATTTTTCCGAAAACCTGATTGCAAAGGATCAAGTATCGAGTGTTGCGTGAGGAAATCAGTAACTTGACCATGAACAATTTTCTCGAACGCTTTAGATAACACCGGGAGGAAGCTGATTGGACGATACTCAATGGGATTTGATTTGAGATTTTTGGGCAATGGCCGTATCAACGCGCGTTTCCATGGATTTGGAAACTTTCCCTGGAGAAGAGAGTGATTATAAATGTTTGTGACCATAGGTAATATTAAGATACAGATTTTGTCAACTAGTATTAACGGAATTTCGTCCGCTCCTTGGGTTTGAGACTTGAGATTTTTTATGGCTCTTAGCACTTCGAGCTGCGTTACCGGTTTGAAAAAGAAATTAGGATAGCCACGAAAAGGGGTTATTTTTCGTTGAAGAAGATCTAACTCTTGACGCTTCTGTTTTGCATCGATAATTGACGGTGGGCGAGAAAATTTTTTATTTAACTTATCGAGGGAAACGTTATGAAGAGCAGATGATTCCTTCGATTTTCCAATCCCAAGTTTGCGCAAATTTTTCCACAGTGTTGAAGAGGAGCCGCTATCCTTAGAAATAGCATGGGCAAGTTTAATTTTTGCATTTCGTGTCATTTGTTTGGTCTTATTTCTTAGCTTTTTGTAATGCTCAAATTCCACTGTACTTTTTGTGCGTTTAAATTTACGGAAAGTGGAGTCGCGCTTCGTCATCATTTGTTTTATCTCTGCAGTTAGCCAGGGAGCGTGAGGCTTAGTAACTCGTATCGTTCTGACGGGAGCATGAACATTTATTAATTTTAACATATGGTTATTTAAGATATCTACTTTTGTATCAACATCGTCAGTGTATTCTATCTCCTGCCATGGTAGTAATTTAGCGTCATTTAAGAATTCGTTAAAGTTGATGGCTTTAAAGTCTCGACAGCGAATGTATTTAGATCTATTTTTCGGTACTTTGAGGGAATAAGAAAGAAAAAGTAAGTCGTGGTGAGAAATTCCAGGAACTGAGAGTTGCCCGTGTATTTTAACTTTATCGGGATAACTTGAGGCTATAATGTCAATCCATGTGGACGAAGTTGATGTATTGTGAGTAGGTTTAAGAGGCAGAATGGTAAGATTGTGAGAATCGAATAAATGTCTCAGATATCTTGAATCGTTATTATCAGCATTAAAATTTGCGTTGAAGTCTCCTGCAATAATGACATGATCGTAACAATGTCTCAGATTGGCTAATTCGTCGTCTAATACGCTCAAATAACCAATTTTTGGTGGTCGATAAATTACCCCAAGTAATATTTTCTTGTGTTCTACAATAATTTCGACGAAAATAAATTCAGGTTTTCTACAATAGATTGGGTTACTGTTAGAGATTATTTTACCATGAAGATCGCTACGAATGAAAATCCCAACGCCCCCACCTCTTTTGCCTATACGATCATTTCGATATAGCGTATACCCAGGAATTTTTACAGCTGAGGAATCAATCGTGGGGTTTAACCAAGTCTCAGAAATCGCAATGGCGTGTATGTCTGACTGGGGAAGTATTAGTTTAAGTTCATCGAGATGTGGTATAAGACTTTGAGCATTAAGATAAACTAGTTTAAATGTTCGTGGAAAAACTTGTAATTCCTTCGTGAGAAGATGTCGAGTACTTAATGGGGGATAAGGACGCTTACTGAGCGAGTTGGCCGTTGCAGTATTCAACAATGGTTCAACTGAGAGAAAGTGACGTTCTTGATGAGTAAACACGCTTAATGAGGGTACAAATTCTAATGCTTCTGGATTAAGGGTATACCTCATGGTGCGCAAGGGGACAAAAGGAGGTGCGTTTGGGTCAAGCTGCATAGCAGAAAAACACGTAGAGGAAGGCAGTTTGAAACTTATTGAAAAACTCCTAAATTCTTAACGTTTGGGAGTAAGAAATATTATTTACACAGTTTTCGAAATTTTCTTCTATAGGAGAAAAAATAATAAAAATGTAAAGACAAAGAGATTGAGCGTTTTAAAGAGTTTAGCTGCTTAAAATTTAATATCAATCACTTACTCACACAGATACTTAAAACTCCAAATTCAATTTATTAATATTTAAACAAAAATTAAACGACTCTGCAAATAATTTACAGGGCTTCGAGTACGGGCAAATAACTTTAGCTCTGATAGGAGATCAAGGTAAACTGCAATTAATTAATACTTAAAACTTATGCACTGAGTGTTGAAAATTAATAAATAATTTCCTTAAGTATTCCTTTGTTAAGAAAAGAAGACGAGCACTAAGATAAAGCAAAGTTTACTAGTTTAGAATGTAATGAATTGGTCCTTTATCTTTTCCTAATTTTAGCAAATTTAAGTTTAGTAAATTTTACAAAATACACAGAGATATTCCGAGTTATTACTCGGTCGTCCACTTACTTTTAGGTCTTAGTTTCGCCTGCTAGGTCTGCTCCGCTCCTCTTTCGGTGATGTCCAATGTATCCTTTCGGCATTAACTTCCTTAATATTTGTCGCATGGACCCTCCTCCCGTCCGGACGCAGAAAAATTATTTTCCCGTCTTGCGTCCATGCATTACGTGGGCCTGCCAGGTCTCTCGCAGCTTGCAGGACTGATTTCCTGGCTGCAGTTAAGGATTCGGTTATGAGGAATCCCGATCCTTTTAAATTTTTCTTTGCCATCCAAATTTGTTGGCGATCTTGGTATGAAATGAATTTGACGATCATCGGCCTTGGCCTCTCGTCTGGTTTTGACCTGGGGGCTCCAACGCGATGCGCCCGATCGAGCCGATTGACCTCCATCGAGACTTTTAAATTGTCTCGGAAAAGGCCTGCCGATGTGATGAGGCTCTTCTCATCAGGTTTCTCCGGTAGTCCGTGAATGAGCAGGCAGTTTCTGCGGGAGTACTGCTCCAGCGCGTCCATCCGCTCATCCAGCGCTTCGCTGAGACCCGCGAGACGTCTTAACTCCTCAGTAAACTTCTCTTCGAATGCAGTGAATCTCTCCTCAATGGACAGGACCACCTTGTTCTTCGGGGATTCTCGAACTGCCTGTCTTAACTCTCCTTTGAAGGTGGAAATCTGCTGCTCCATACCCTCAAGGGTCTTTCGCAGCTCGGCATTCTCGGACTCGAGGTCTCTCTTGCGGGCAACGGGAGGGGCCATCGCGGTCAATGGATGCTTGCCGAAGGTTAAAGTGAAAGTTGAGGGAGCGACTGAAAGGCACGTCAGTCACCCATGGGCATCAAGCTAAGACTGATAATGAGGACGATTGAATTAAGAATTATTGGTGCCTTTTTTACTTTCTCCATATACGAAGTATAGAGAAAGTATTGTTTTCATGAAAAAATTCGACTTCGAGATTTCAACGGAAATACATGTTTTGGGGTCCCTAGAACACGTTTTGACCATTTTCAGAATGTGTGTGTGTGTGTGTGTGTGATAGTGGGCGCTCTAACGTGAAAACCATTAGTCGTATCAATACCAAACTTCATAAATAGTACTGTGGTGTGTGCTGTCAGAGTTGATTAGTTTTTGGAGCAAATCGGTCAACCGGAAGTCGAGCTTTATTCATTAAAGCTCATTTCCGATTTTTCTAAATATCTCCATAAATATGATATATACGTATATTGTATTGCATATAATAGTTTTAGATAATGTTATTTACTATAACTTTTGTATTTAACATATTTTTGTATCACCAGTTGATTAGGATTTATTCGTGAAATACTGATCAACCGGAAGTAGCTGATTATGTACTTTGTGGGCGCTCTAACATAAAAAGTGTTTGTCAGATCAACACCAAATTTCATGTATAATATTTTAGTTTGTGTCTTTAGAGTTGATTAGATTTTGGAGAATATTGGTTTACCGGAAGTCGAGTTTCATTCTTCAAAGCTCATTTCCGGTTTTCAAAATATCTCCATAAATATGATATTTAGGTATATACTACTATTTATAAATGTTTTAGAAAATTTAATTTACTATAACTTTTGTATGAAACATATTTTTGTATAACTGATTGTTTAGGAGTTATTCATGAAGTAATGATAAACCGGAAGTTGCTGATTATTTACTATATGGGCGCTCTGTGCTCTATGGGCGAAAGGCCAATTTCGTCGTTTTTCATCAAGCATGTCTCGGAAAACATTATTTATAATTTTTGTGACGTAAAAGATAATATGATATAAATTAATCTCTTATCTTCCAAGTTTAGATTTAATATAGAGTTCGAAAATACTATCGTAGATAAATATTTAAATATTATGTATGGAGAAAGTCATGTGCTGGCCACATCAGATTTTTACTTTCTCCATATACGAAGTATAGAGAAAGTATTGTTTTCATGAAAAAATTCGACTTCGAGATTTTAACGGAAAGACATGTTTTGGGGTCCTTAGAACACGTTTTAACCATTTTCGGAATGATGTCTGTGTGTATGTGTGTGTGTGTGTGTGTGTGTGTGTGTGTGTGATAGTGGGCGCTCTAACGTGAAAACTATAAGTCGTATCAATACCAAACTTCATATATAGTACTGTTGTGTGTGTTGTCAGAGTTGATTAGTTTTTGGAGTAAATCGGTCAACCGGAAGTAGAGTTTTATTCATTAAAGCTCATTTCCGGTTTTCAAAATATCACCATAAATATGATATATACGTATATTGTATTACTTATAAAAGTTTTAGATAATGTAATTTACTATAACTTTTGTATTTAACATATTTTTGTATCACCGGTTGATTAGGTGTTATTCGTGAAATACCGATAAACCGGAAGAAGATGATTATGTACTTTGTGGGCGCTCTAACATCAAAACTATTTGTCGGATCAACACCAAATTTCATATATAGTAATTTTATTACAGTTGTTAGAGTTGATTAGTTTTTGGAGTAAATCGGTTAACCGGAAGTTGAGCTTCATGCTTCAAAGCTCATTTCCGGTTTTCAAAATATCTCCATAAATATGATATTTAGGTATATACTATTATATATAAATGTTTTAGAAAATGTAATTTACTATAACTTTTGTGTGAAACATATATTTTTTCACTGATTGTTTAGGAGTTATTCATGAAATACTGATAAACAGGACGTTGCTGAATATGTACTTCGTGGGTCCTCTGGGCTCTATGGGCGAAAGGCCAAATTCTTCGTTTTTTATCGAGCATGTCCCGAAAAACAAAATTTATAATTTTTGTGACGTAAAAGATAATACTATATAAATAAATCACTCATCATCCAAGTTTGGATGGAATATAGAGTTCGAAATTACTGTCGTAGATAAATATTTACATCTTATGTATGGAGAAAGTCATGTGCTGGCCACATCAGAATTTTTTGCAGGTCAAGGGATGCGGAGAATTGGTCCAGTGGAAGGCGCAGTTGGTCCACAGGAAGTTCATCCTTATGGGCAGAGACGAGATGCATGGATTTCTCCAGTGTGGTGAGGATGCGGTCCAAGGAACGTGATCTCCGTGGAGTGGGAGCAACAGCAGCAGAAGAGGTAGATGGTGCAGCTGGTGGTGCATCCTCGCAAGTGGTGATGTCCATGCTCTCCTGGTCAGTGGTGCTGATGAGGGACGCCATCCCGCAAGGGGAGGCTCCCTTGAAGCGGAGCGGCCGGAAAAAAGGCCCTTTTCGAGGGCGCTATTTTCAATTGGTAATACTGCCGCCGGAAGGCGGCTGAGCGTGGGTGCGGACACTGATTATTCCGAATGTCACCAAAACACGTAATGTTTCACTGAGAAAACCGGAAATTTCGAAAAAAAATTGCACTTCGAAAAAATTTTCAGAAGGTTCAAAAAGCCCTTTTCAGGGCCCGAACGCAAAAAACGACGCACACGCCAAGAATAACTGGTGAGGCAGCAAAACACACAGAAACAGAGAAACACAGCGGTAAGCGGAGTTAGATCCTAAAGCCGAAGCAACGTATCTCAGGAGTCCAGAGGCCTGACCCGTCTTCTCGCGTTCCCACATATATACCCCTGGCCGCCATATTGGACAGCGACCAGGCATATCTATAATGGGACGGTCCTGGAAGGACGGTCAGCTGGATTGAGTCGGTCAGGGACAAAGCACCAGGCCACCTTGCGGGGCTTTTCCTTTATTATAAAAGAATACATTTCTTTCAGATTTATATCATTAAATAAGAGGCCTCGGCCTTTGGTTAATGCATAAACAACAGACATATTATCACAATTAACAATAATTTCGTCCTGAGGGTTCAGCCAGCGTTTCTTGATGACGGTATAAGGACCGAGAACGGCCATGAAGCCCTCTGCTGCATAAATGGGAGTACGTTCGGGGAACTGGTAAACATATTCTACTCCCCAATCAGGGATAACAAACGCCCTTTGAGTAGGGGTGGCGTCTGTGTACATATCCGCTGAAATGTAATGCGAAACACCAAGGTGACGGACCCTCTTAAAAACATCGTCATTCCAAAAGTTCAATAAACAACGCGTATTTCTCTTGTAGGCGTCTTGGATGAGAAACCGCGGCAAGTCCAAAACATATATACAGCATGACAGGAAGCCTGCTGCCTTTGGAATGTCTTGAGTTCTAAGCCTAGGAATAACATTAATAATAAGATGCACATGGGCTAACGTAGCCGGGGTCAGTTTTAAAGTTTGAAACACAGTATCAATTTCCACCCCCAGGTACACCAATTGGGTGACGGGGGATATGGCACATTTGTCGAAATTCAATGTAATGCCTAAATCTATGGTAAGAAACTTTACAACATTATTTACAAGGAGCTCCGAAAGATCGGGGGAGATTAAAAGCCAATCGCCCAAATAAGGGACGAGTTTCACTTCAAATAACGCCAGCACTTCTTCTGCGACACTCACTGCGTTTACCAAGCGATCTCTGCTCGATCTGGTGGCAGCTCGTACCGGCAATGTAGGACCGACGAGTTTATCAACATGAGCTTAACATATCGATATTTGCGATATTCACATATCGACTGCAAATCATCGAGATTTGACGGCCGCCATTGTGCTTCTTCGTGGTGTTATTTATTTAATAAGCAGAAGTGTCGGTTGATTCTCAACGGGGATGTTAAATTTCATAAATAGCAGTGTAACAACCTTGATCGTAAGAAATACTTCATAATTGTTGATAGATAGGAAATATCAGACATTCTAATTCAATATACTAAGAAATACAAGTTACAATGAAGTCTACAAAGCCGCATCAACTCAATATTCAATATACTCTGAATGAAAAATATCTTCAACTGAGACGATATAAATATAAATTCTAAGATCACATTAGGATAAGCAGAACCATGTTTAAAGTTACATCTTCATACAGGTACAAGAGGACAAATAAATCAAGCATTAAACGTAAATGACAGAAATAAATTACATTTCACTCAAATAAACAAAGATGAATGTTCTATACGGAAAGTAAATGTATTTTGGAGCTGACTGGTATCTCAATCTTAAAATATGTAACATAAACACGAACCACAAAAGCAATCAAAATAGAAACAAAGATTCAACACCAATAATAGAAGGATAGTAAATGAATATGGAGTGGAAGCACTTAAAAACAAAGAATAAATCAATTTTTGCAAGGAAATGAGTTTGTTTACACATGGTAATTTAGACAAAATTTTAGCATATTGTATCAATATTCTCGCAATTTCGAATCGCAAGCGATATTCACCGACTAAAATAAGAATCTTTATTCAATTTCCCTTCTTTTGATGATAGCGCCAGGAGTTATTGCGATTGTATTTGTTTCCGTCCGCTGACAAAAGAGAAGCGTAGTCCGCAAGAACACCGAGGCGACCGATGTCGTGCTGAACCTGGTCCACTTTTTTTGCCGGGTTGAGTTCAGCTCACTTTTAGCCATTCTAGCCCGCGCTGCTCAGCATGTTTCTGTTTACCAACTCGAACTGACTTGGCAGCACCGATCTGAGATCGCTTGGTAAACGCAGTGACTGTGGCCCGAAATGCGCACTTGACGTCGTTTTGACGGGTGATAATACCTTGGCGCAATAACATATCGATGCACTGTTTAAGAGCCGGCGCAGGCCGTGACTGAAAGAACACGTAGGTTGCCAAAAGAGGTTTGGGCAAATCTGCCCAATGCATCACTAGCTGCAAGACACTAAGAATGCTTGAATTGCTTTATACGCTAATAGGGGAGACTTTTATTCATTGAATATTATATCTACATGGGTAAATAATTTTTAAAAGCAGTAATTTCCTTGCCTTCGATTGTTCTATCTTTACTGCTGATTTTTCAGCTTGACTTCGTTTTATTACATTTTTAACCTTTCTATATGAAAGACATCCTCTTGAATTGTTTATGCTACCTCGGCTTTGGTTTATTTCGCATTCTTTAAAGCAATACATTTCATTAATGATTTGATTTATGTACTCAATGGTAATTCCATCCTGGAAAATGCAATTTTTCGATTATTGCCAATGAATAAAGAATAAAATTAAAAGTTAAAGAGAAAATTCCTAACTACTAAGAAAAACACAACCAATTAACAAAGAAAATTCTTTCGAAGTATCTGTTTACAGGATAGTAATAACAGTTTATATTTTTCCGCCTACTTACGTCACAAAAGACGTCCGCATCGCGGGAATGTTAAAAATTTGAAGAGTTTTCAATGAGCGACAGGAGATGGCTCTACTCTTCTCAGCTACCCTCGATTCTGGATATTTTTTATAAATTTCAGAGAGATAATGTCTTAGCAATATGTATTTTCGACGCAACAAATAAACTCTTCTGACATACCTTAGTGGAATTGTTGTCTCTCTCTTCTAAATGCTCATCTTACAATCTCCGCATTACTACTCCTGATCAATGTGCTCTCAGCCTCTTTGCCATACTCGCAAAACTCAGAACTGAGAAACATAGGTAGCCTGGAAAGAAAAGAAGTTAATATCAAGAAAAGAAAGAAGAAGGGATGAACTTCTTTCAACTGTTTGGGCAGGAGATTATGTCGGTTATTTTCACGATCTACTTTTTCTCTCTGCTTCAACCTCATAGCCCATGGCTAGTTATGACGAAAGTCGTGATTTTGTTATATTTGTAACTGTGATATTTAGGTAACAGTGATTTTTAACTGTGACTGGATCACAGCCTTTTTTTCTCAGTTACTCAGGTCATGATTGGAGCATATTGTGACTTTCTCATTCTTCATATGTGGTATGCTGCAAACGTGTGACTATTCCCCATATTTAAGTGGCTATATTGGTGGATGATAATAAAATTTGATTCATATTTAGATAATCATTCATCATCGGGCTTGCTTTAAAAGAAAATTGTAATTGATAAAAGTTAGTCGTATCATTGCAGCCTCTTTACTCTGTTTTCACAAAATCCAAAGAAAATAACAATAATTTTTTACATATCTATACTTGTTTGACTTATGAATAAGCTCCTATGGCGAGAACCTAAAACCATTCGTAAGACCCAAGTCCTCAACATTTAGAAAGCTCGAGTGGTAGCACGATTTGCACAAATGTGACCATTTCAACGCATAGGTCTATCCATCGAAGAATCCTCGTACCTCATGTAAGACATCCTATAATCAGCAGTGGTTTTGATTTTTAACACATCTTCATCGAAGAAATTGTTCGTTTGAAAGGTGTGAGATTTCGACGTGTGGCAGGGGGTGCCAGCACCTTGTATCTAATTTCCTAAACGGTTGCTTTTGCGTATACTGCGCTGAAAAAATGAATTTTTGAAACGATTCGTTCTAGCATCTACTTCCCTAATCTCTCTGGCAGTATCACAACATATAACAGAGGGGTCGCATTATATCGGTTACATCATCTGAGAACGTAATTTCTCTGAACTTATATAATAATTTTATCCTTTGAATTTTCCTTCTATCTTCAAATGATTCCCGCGTCCTGTAACAACTGAGTGACACTCGCTGTTTTATCGTAGCAATTCTTTACAAATCGTATCGCCTTTCGTTGTCCTTTTTCTAAATCCCGAATATGACATTTCTCGGCCCATAAAAGACCGTTCCACCAAATGGCGTTCATTCCACGTGTATTTCTCCCGTAAGAATTAAGTAATGCCCATGTTGCCATTTGCAAAAAATTACAAATCGGTAGATAATAAAATCATTTATGGTGTAAATATAAAGGATGAATACATGGTGAAAATTTTTTTTGATATTAGTTAAAATAACATTTATAAAAAATATTTTCTTACATTTCCGCCAGGAAGCGCTATTTTCCGACATTATCTTAATAACGCTGTTTTAAACATGGCGTTGCTTTAATTGGCACCAAATTTACACAGAAAGTATCCCAGAGTTAACTTTCCATAATGGTTAGCATAAAATTACGATATTCGTAATTTGAAAACTTTTATAACAAAAAAAGTACAGTTTGATCCTAAAATTTCGAATTATGCATTACAAAAAGCGATCAGCGGCGAAGTCTCGTACCGTAAGAGATACCACAATACATGATGCGTATGAAATTTAAAGAAATGCATGGTGAAGAACGGAATACTTTGTCTTATTTCTAAAGGGAGTTATGAATTTTTTAATATGATGGTTTTTCCCGCGCGCCAAATTTCCGCTGTCTTACCCTTGATTGCGCTGGCTACGATGAGCGTATTGCAGAAGCAAATCGCTCCGCAAAGTATAGAATTATTGTGAAAGCACTGAACATTTACTTTTTACTGTTGAAATACGTTTGTACTAAAATTTGGATATCACGAATACTTATAGAAAATTTAACAGCACTTATACTAATTTAATCTCTTATCCACGAAGAAGCACTGTTTGGCCTCCGATTTTCTTCAAATGTTTCCGATCTTAGTGAGTGTTCCTCAGGACCTGTTATTTTTCTGCTGCCTTTTTAATTTTTATTTTTCGACTATTGGATTCATCTAACGCTTTTTTAAAGCTATTTTCATCGTACCTTTGATATGATTTACGACGATTTCGTGCAGTCTGAAGTGAGAAGAAAAGGGCACCAGTTGTTTTTTCAGAATGTTCCTCCAACCAAAACAATATTAAATACTGTGAACAAGGAAAATAATTTGCCGAATTTTAAAAGAACTACTTTATATCGCTTGCTAACAGACATCGGTTTTGTATATGAATGAAAGGGCAGGCATAGCTTGTTAATCGAGAGAGTTAATGACATCATCCGTTGGCGCCATGACTTTCTGAGGCAACTACAAAAATACAGAAGGGAGCAAAGAACAATTGTTTGTACTGACAAGACTTGAGTAAATGTTGGTCAAACCGTGAATAAGGCTTGGCGTGATAAACAAATTAAAACTCCACGCGACGCTTTTCTCTCTGGATTGGGCACAGGATTAAAAGCCACCACATCTCGAGGAGGTCGTTTTGCCATCATACACGATGGTGCGGAAAATGATTTCATCGAGGGTGCCTTGAAATTCTTTTTTTGCAAGAAAAATACCATGGACGAACATGACGAAGTTGACGGGGATTGTTATGAAAACTGGTCCGGAAACTGCCTTCTCGCAAACATTCCTAGGGGCTCCGTTATTGTTTTGGACAATGCATCGTATCATTCCAGGACATTAGAATATTTACCGACAGTCAGCTGGAAAAAAGATATTATAAAACAGTGGCTGGCAAGTAAAAATATAAACTTTGACGCTGACAGTTTACATAGAGATTTACTATTTTCAGTCAATCAAATTCGGAAAGATTTCGAAAAGTTGAAAGTAGATGAACTTGCGAAGTCGAAGGGATGCATTGGACTAAGACTTATCATTGCAAGTTGAACCCGATTGAAAGAGTTTGGGCGCAGATCAAGCATTATGTTGGGATGAAGAATACTTCATTTAATAAGAAAGATGTGGAGCGGATTATTTCGGAGAGTTTCGGCACGATCTCAGCTCAAAATTGGCAAAACCATGTAGAACATGTGATGAAATTATAAGAAGAAATGTGGCACGCAGGCAATTTGCAAGACGACGTAGATGAATTAATTATTCGTCTTACATCGTCAGCAACATCATCGGAAGATGCGCCTCAGCCAAGTACATCGGGTTTCATGGAAGAGTCACTTTCAGATTCTTGATTGAAAAGATAAGAAACACATCTTTCTTCAACATATTACTCTATTACAGGACGGAGGATTAGTTTTAATTTGATTCTTTTTCTGATGTTAACCGAGTAAATTACGTCCAGAACGTGAGAACGCCAATTTTGCTTCATATTGCTTTTCACTCCTGGAAGTAATGGTTAGTCTGATAGCATTCTAATATATTTTAAACTAAAACATCAATAAAAGAACTAACTAACTCAAGGAGCTTCCAGATATCCGTATATTAAACATCTTATGGTAGCCAATTCGAATTTGGCGCGTTAGTCCGATTGGCAGGGAGAGGAGGGTCGACGAAGCGTACGCTTGGCAACATTTGTCTACTCTCAACTTAATGTGGAACGATCTTTTCCACATATATTTCGGATGTGGGCACTCCATCATAGATTTTTCGTGATAGTGACTCCAGGTTACCGATTCTACTGTCATTAGGTTTACCCTTCGGAGGCTATAAGAATAATCATTTACTATAGATTTTCCTTCGAAGAAGTTAACTACCGAACACTTTTCTTCATTAAGCTCTAATTGCCAATCATCGCACCAGTTCATAATTCTATCGAAGTCGTTCGAAAGGGTTAATCTATCCTCTGAACTATCTATTTCCCTGTAAATGAGTGTTTCCTCTGCGAATAACCTAGCATTGCTTTCGATGAGCCTACTGAGGTCGTTAATATATACTAAGTCTTATCTATGATATAAAACAGAGTGTGGGTGTGTGTGTATGTTCGCTAAAAACTCGAGAACAGAGCGTCGCACAACTTTGAAATTTTCTACATTATTAAAAGTCGACCCCGCGCATTTTTATTTCCCTAAGGTCCACGGTTCGAACCCAGATGGGCCAAAACGTTTCCATAAGAAATACACGTAGAGGTCAGTTTTCTGTAGCAGGATTCATTTCTTTTTCAAAATTAAATTAGAAATAATGGTCTTAGAAAGTCGAATCTAGCACCAAAAGAAGGAGAATAGAATAACAATCCTTTTTTTGGTCGTGGAATATCGTTTTCGATTCGAAATTGTGCACAATGAGATGAAGTACGTGAACTTTTTATCGAAGTTTTGAGGTCGTAAACAACCCATCCCCCTGAAATTCGAGGCGATTGTTGATTTCGAGCTCATGCGTAATTCCGTAAGAAGACATGGAAAATGAATGCCCAGATACAATTAATGCTGTAAGATATCTATTATATACAATTCCCTCTCCGGATTCATTCATATCTATCTATTATATATAAAGACGTTTCTCCGTTTCTCCGGATATACCTATATATAGGGGATCGAAATTCTACCCATGTTCCCCAAGTACCACTGACTTGAAATTTTTGTGACGTGGTGATCATAACGTGTACCCTCCAGAAAAAGGGCGACTTTGAACCTCAGTGTCATGGGTTCGATTCCAGAAGGCCCCAAAGTCATGATTTTCTCCATAAAGATACATGGCGGGGATTTTCGAAAATTTTTTTGAGGCACTTTCTGCCTAAGTAGAGAGTTAAAATTCGAGGTATCGCTGGAGGCCGTGCGTGTCCGACAAAAACCATTGAGACATCATCGAAGATTATCCTTGGTTCGACGCAAGTTCATGGCAAATATTCTCCCGTTTAATTTACATCGCGATTTTTAAGATTTATTTTGAATCACTTCCCGATAAGATGGAAACTTGAAACTCGGCAAGTGGATAGAGACTGTAAATATCTTTTATATACGTTGTAATTATCAATTGTGATTTCCCCGTTGAGAATCAACGGGCACTTCTGCTAGTACTATATAAATATACTAGTATATCTAAGATATTGAGAATACGGATTATAAAATTATGCCTGATCAGAAGGAGAAGCTATCTGGACTACTTGGTATAATTTGGATTTATTACATTTGGTAGTCATGATCTTGGCTTCAAATTTTCCTAGGGAGCGCCATTCATATTTCTTCTTCCTCAACAGCGATGAATAAAATTTTCGATTTAATTTTGCTCGAACTGTCTTACTCTATGCTTAAATACTTTCCAAGACTACTTTGATTCATATATAATACGTAGAGCAGCCCGATTCGTTTGCGGGAATTTCAGGTTTGATAGCAGCGTTACGACAATGATAGAGTCCCTCGGTTGGAATTCACTACAGATGAGAAGATCTGAATATCGTCGGAAACTTTTCGCAAAGTTCATTCGTTCTGGATTTTATAGACGAAGTAAGTGAAATGTTAGTGCCGGTAAGGAGCTATCTCCGAGAGGCATCGACGAAGCGTTATAGGGAAGTAATCGGAAGGAATTTTTTTACGAATACAATACTCTCTCTATACTACGTATAGGGCGAAAGTAAAAATATGAACAAAGTTGAGCTCGTAATTGAAGGAATATTTCATTGGCACGCCTAGAAACGAGGATTAGTGGGAACTCCAAGATGCGAACCAGGGAGAAGTTGTCGATTTCCTAAAGGTTTGTTGTGATACGAAGATTAATGTGTGACCAAAATGGTGTACTCTTAGGCCAACAATGTTTTGTCGGTGTTTTGCGAAATCGACTGATAAATGTTTTGGTGGATTCGCGAGTTTACAGGCATAATAAACATCTGAAAATTTTCCAAAAAACTTTTTATTCCGTCCATTCTTGCTTCTTCTACAAGAGTTGATCGTCTTCAGGTGTTGCCCGTATGAGATTTAAGTTTTGTGATTCTCATTAAAAGGGGGAATTTTAGAAATTTATGATTTCTTGTTGGAGGATGTGCTCGTTCAGCGATTACGTAAACTATATCGGTATGTCAGTAATTGAAAATTGAACGCTACCAATTGGAAAATTCTCTGTGATGATTGTATGAGAGTGACAAACACTCATTAAAATCTGGCCGCGTTACTCCATTAAAGAAAAACATATTAGTGGAAAAAGTTCGCCTTTTTTCGATAAACTATATATAGAAAATTATTTCGCTTACGTATCAAAATATTCTAACGGAAACTCCGTTTCCTTTATACTTTTGCAGCTTTCTGAAAATGACTCCATGATGATGCTAATCCTAATTTTGTCTTTGAATTTATTTTTTTAATCTTTAAACGAATGATTTGAATTGTATTTCGCGATGAAATTTGTTTCATATGATATCTACATAAATTAAACTTGCCCAAAATTTGTTTCAGTGAGGAATAATTGTGGTGATTTGCGAGAGTTTGTGTTCAACAAGTGTTAAGCAGTCAGTTTCACTTATTTGCCTCTCTGTGGTACTGGGTTAATTTTATGTTCGGCGTATAAGTCGACCCCTTGTTTTTAAGGAATATTTAAGCTTCAAAGGTAGACTTATAAGCCGGAATGCACAGTACTTTACAGCTTAAAAGTTACATTTTAAGATTACTAAAAATCTCAATGAAGTAGAATTATTTTAATGGTTAGATTTTATTTGTAGGATGTTTGAACTGGACCTTAATCGAAGAAAATGTTCATTTGAAAGGTGTCAGATTGAATATTGAGCTGATGTGACTTTTTAGACTGAATTTTAACTTCCTTTTCTCCCCTTATTGATTTTGAAATAAATAAATTCTGGTATTTGCTATCTGACTAGAGTTATGAAGCATGTGTTACGATCTAAGCTGTTTCTTTGGGATTCATCTATTGCTATCTCTACGACCAAAGTCCTAGCACGTTTAGTTTTTTCATGAGTCATATTCTTTTAGATAAAACACGAAGGGCACTACAGCTAGTTTTATATAATAATATACGAGTATAAAAATCAAAATCCGTCCGTTCGTCCCTTCTCTATCTCAGGAACTATTGTATAGCCTAACATGGAGTCCTGACTTCGAACACGAGCCTTCAAAGAGATGAAAATAGTTTTGGACGGATTTTATTATGTCTAAGTAAGAACCCTGCAAGCCGCCTTTCCGCGTGTGGTAGGGGGTGCCAGCACCTTGACTCTATTTTCCTAAACTGTTGCTTTCGCGTATACTTCGCGGAAAGATGAATTCTTAAAATCGATTCTTTTTATAGCATCTATTTCCCTAATCTTTCTAACAGTATCAGAAAATATAACAGGAGGGTCGCATTATATCGGTGACATCATCTGAGAACGTAATTTCCCTGAACTTATTTAGTAAATTCATCCTCTGAATTTTTCTTCTATCTTATAATTATTCCCATCCCGCGTTCTTTCAGCATCTGAGTGACACTCGCTGTTTTATCGTAGCAATTATTTACGAATCGCCTTTCGTTGTACTTTTTCTAAATCACGAATATGGCATTTCTCGGTCCATACACTACATGCATACTCAAAGTGAGGCCTAACTAACGCTAAGCAACATCGCTCGCGAACGTTTTCTTCGCTCCTACCGAATATTCTTTTAACAAAGATTCTTAAGTGCTTTTCCACATATATTTCGGATGTGGGCACTCCATGATAGATTATTCGAAAAGACAAAAGGACGGAGTTTATGAAAGGCTTACAAGTAATGAAATTGATGGAATAAAGTGACATTGAGGATATCTAAAATGGCGATGATTTTTGCCTTCAATAATGGAGATGACTTCCCATTTGTGTTGACGTCAATAATTATCAACCATTTTTATAAAAGATAAGGAAATGGACTAGTAAGACGTCAACGGAAAGACTGAATCATAGCCTTAAAACTAGTTGATTGAGTAATTATATCACTGCTTTATCACAATACATTTTAAATCTTTAATCATTCTCCTAAACGTTCAAATCATTAAATTTAATCATTTTCCTAAACGGTTGCTTTCGCGTATACTTCGCGGAAAAAATGAATTTTTGCATCGATTCGTTCTAGCATTATTTCCCTAATCTTTCTGGCAGTATCAGAACATATAACAGGGGGGTCGCATTATATCGGTTACATCATCTGAGAACGTAATTTCTCCGAACCTATTTAATAAATTTATCCTTTGAATTTTTCTTCCATCTTCTAATGAGTATTTTTTTCAAATTCCCGACAGTCAAAGCAATGCATTTAAATGGGAAAAATCGGGATTTTGGGGCCCTCTGGAATCGAACCCATGACACTGAGGATCAAAGTCCTTTTTCCTGGGGGTTTCACGTCAGGGCCTATACGTTGTAAACATTTCAAGTCAATGACGCTTGTGGTTTAGCCTGTTAATTAATATATTATATATATATAATGTTGTTTTCTGTTTTGGTTAAGTTTTAAACTGATTATTAATATCATTGTAATGATCCAATTTCAAAGACTTCCTATAGCGGTATTTAAACTCCAAAATAAATTACTTAATTAAAAGGCTTAAGGTATGTATCTGATGCGTAAACATTACAAAATAGCTTTATAAGAAATCTTATATTCGTCGACAGCATTTTATACTTTCATTTTTACTTAATTAAAATTATGTATTTGAAAATACAATTTAGTTTCGTACATCATAGAAGGTAATATTGTTTTTTAAAACATATTTCGACTCGAATAGCATATTCTACGACCGAAATAATAATGTATATTTAATATCAATTATTAATCAATAATAATCATTAATTAATATCATGTCAATGACGCTTGTGGTTAAGCTTATGAATTAGTATCCTATCTATCTATATAGGTATATCCATGAATGAATCTGGAGAAGCATCTATATATAATAGATATATGAATGAATCCGGCGAAGCATCTATGTATAATAGATACATTAAGGAAACATTTTCGACATAAATGACGCAGTTCGAGGCAGTCATCAGCACGAATAGACTGTGGCGAACAATATGTTAGAATGTTTGGTATTCCAGGTAAATACGTGACCGAGAGTATCTTGAAGGAATGGATGTTTCCTCGAATGCACCGAAGAGGAATTCAAAGGAAAAAAGGCGACGCTGGTGATAATCGCGAGGTAGAATGCTCATGGAGTCACGAATCCGTGAAGCGGTCCATGCACGAATTTACTTCTTAAATATGTTCAGGAGTCATCTCCTCCTGCAGACGGTTTATGCAGAGACGTAGAGGAAGGCTTGTTCTAAAGGTAAGCACCAATAAGATTAGTAATGGAAGATTTATTTGAAAACCGTTGCCCCGATGAAATCTCACACTGAAATATCGGTGTTGAACAGCTCCCTATGCGTAGTATAGAGAAAGTATTGTATTCGCAAAAAAATTCGACCTCCAGATTTTGACGGAATTAGATGTTTTGGGACCCATAGAGCTCATTTTTGCTATTTTTCCGAACATGTCTGTCTATGTGTCCGTGTGTCTGTGTGTCTGTCTGTCTGTGGTAAAAAAGTTTATGTGCGCTCTATCTTAAAAAGCAATTATCCGATCATTTCCAAACTTCATATTTAGTATTTCCCTAACAATGCCAAAAGTTGATTAGTGCTTGGTGAATATCGCTAAACCGGAAGTTCCGCTTAAACCGGAACTAAAGTTTGTTTCTTTAATATCTCCGTCAGAATGCAATGTAGGTATATACAATTACAAACAAAAGTTATAGATAATGTACTTTACTACAACATTTGTATGAAATATTTTTTCGTATCACTGATTGTTTAGGAGTTATTCCTGAATAACGGTTAACTGAAAGTTGTTGTTTATCCAGTAATTGAAGTTTTTCATACATATCTCTGTCAGAATGCGATGTACAAACGTACAATTATGTATCAAAGTTATAGATAATGTATTTTACTACAACTTTTATACGAAATATTGTCCTGTAACACTCATTGTTTTGGAATTATTCATATATTACTGGCATAGGCTTCTGTTTTCAATAAATATGGAGAAAGTCATGTTGGCCGCATCAGATTTTTTCGTGATGTATTTAAATTTTTTGTACTTTGAGAATTTTGTATTTTGTGTTGCTCTATGCGAATCCACCGAGGGTATAATGAATTATTATAATTTCCAGCACCTCCTAGTTTGTTTTCGACTTACTTCCCATTCTATGCCACATCTCCGAGGTCTCCAAACGTTCACTTCCTCTTTTCTTAGAATCCACGTTTCGCACCCATAGAGCAACGCACCCCAGACCAGGGACTTCACCAGTCCTTTCCTGATTCCTTTATCAAGACCTTTGGTCATTAATTCCCTTCGCTTCATAAAGGCTTCCTTCGCCAAGGCTATTCTTTTACGAACCTCATCTTTACATCTTCCGTCCCAAGAGAGAGTACTTCCCAAGTAAGAAAATTTATCTACCTGCTCCAGTTTTTCCCCATCCATGCTAATAGGATTTCCCCAATATTACTAATAACTGAAATTGGAGCACGCATACTCGAAAAATCTGCTGCAAAGCAAGTAAAAGGCTTGGCTTTGTAAAGCGTATTGTCGGTAAATGCGATGAAAAGGTGAGAGAGCGATGTTATTTTACCTTGGTCAGACCCCTTCTGGAATATGCGGCAAGTATATGGGATCCGGCGGATGAAACTCGAGAAAGTGCAGCGTAAAGCGGTTCGTTTTGTTAAGAAATGCTACGATAAAAAAAGCACCAAAATGCTCTCAGACATAGGTTGGGAATCCTTGAAAGAAAGGAGATTTGAAGCTGCTATTGCTTAATAAATTCAGGGAAACTACATTTTCGGAAGATAGAATCGGTATCATGCAACCCCCTGCTACCTCGGTCGATCCGATAATGACCGTAAGTTAAGAGAAATAGATTCTAGGACGAATCGTTTTAGAGATTCATTCTTTCCGCGAACGATGCGTGACAATCACTGAAAAAGGAAGTAGTTTAGATTCAATTGGAGTTTACACCCACTGCCACACGCCGAAAGGCGGCTTGTATGGTATTAATGTAGATGTAGAATAGTTAACTTAGATTTCTTTCCCTTAGTGAACCTCAAAACGTTAGTTTTACTTTTGTTAATTTTCATACCAAACTCCCTTGCTTTATCGTTAAGAGAATTTATTAAAGTTTGCAAACCCTTTACGGAATAACAAGCGATAGCTTTATCGTCAGCGTACCTTACAGACTTCACTACTTCCCCACCAACTTGTAATCCCTTGTCTATTTCTTCCCAGGCTTTTACAAACGTTATAATCCATTGCGATATTCCTCAAAGTAATTGACGGTAAAATAAGCATCTGCACATCCCTATAGATAGGTAAGTGTACGATCAATTGACTGAACATGAAACAAATGAAACATTAAGCTTCTTTAATTGTTGGAATAATTGAATTCAAAGTTGCGCGTTGTTTGTTTTGCTTATGTATTTTGCCGCTGATGGCGCTGTGTATGCTCCGTTTTTGGTGTCGCCGTGGTCTGAGCCTGCGAGCGTCACTCCCTCTTAAACCTCCTCTCATGTTAGTTGCCTTAAACAAATCTATTGAGAATATATTATCTTGTAATTCGGAACGTGTCTATGATTTACTTGCCTTAACCCTACATTAATAATGGATACAGCAATCCTGATCGTTTAATTTGTTATACATTTTCATTTTTAACGTATTTTCCTGTTTTAAAGTTTTTATATTTAACCTAATTTTACTATAATTACGTATAATTCGAATTTCCCTCTTTCCCGTGCGTGAAAATATCCAAAGTAAGAAGAAAATTGACTAACTATAGATCTAATGTTAACTGTAGATACTGCACTATTCAAATTGATGATTTCATACGCGGTCTTGTAATTATTTATGTTTGCAAACCCTTTATGGAATCACACGCATTAGCTTTATCATCAGCATACCTTACACTTCACTAGTCCCCCACCAACTTTTAATCCCCTGTCTATTTATTCCCAGGTTTTTACAAACATTTGATTAAATGTTAATAAAAGGTCGAAAATTGACATTTAACGCTGATTTTCCACTTAAAGCTACCATAAGACGAGTTGTTTTTCGTGTGTAGCTTTATATTTACTCATTTTTCTTTCAAAAAAAGTTTCATAGGTCTAGCTTACACTTAAGTAAGTAGTTTAAAGCAAGCAGTTACTGCTTGTGTCTTGGAATACGGCAACAGCATGCGGAATGTAAATGGCAGAGGTGTTTGGGTGACGATTGACATGTTAGACGACATTACACGGCAATAATAAAAGTCTTTCATTCAGTTTCTGCTCATTTGGTAATGTTTTATTTTATCTTAGCAACTCTTTCCTTTTCTCAGGTTATCTTAGTTGGCATTCCAAAGGCTGGAAGATGAAATCTTTCTTCGTCAAGTCCTCGCTGTTTTTATCCCTCTGCATCCTGCTCCACGTGGCCGATTCCAGAGTTATAAGAGATGGTTTGCATTTCAATTTTTTTATAATAATATAATAATTACTTTTTTTTCGTTACATGCAGATACTAACATTCTTACAAAATTGCAATTTGAAAAGTAAACAAAAACTTTTAAATCCTGCCTTTGATGGGCTTACAACAATATAAATGTTCTCAAGGAAAAAACAACCAAAAATAATCACATCAAAAATAATCACATTTCTTCAGAGTAGGAAATAAAGATACAACCAACTCAGTCCTGCTAAGCATCAAATGCTTGTCAGCAGGTTCCTAATTTACAGCTTAGTGGTACTATTTTAACACTATCGTCAATCTTACAAAGACTCTTGAAGTCTTTCTTTAATTAAATCTTTAACTTTTTACTTAACCTCACTAATTGTGTTTAGTGCACTGAGATTCTTGGGTAACGAATTAAATTTTTTAGGAACCAGAACTTTAAAACTATTACTACCGTATGTGGTAGAAAAAGTAGGTACAGTATACGGTTCAGTTTTCCTCAAATTCTGAGGAAAATTACAAATACGTTCATTTTTAAACACATAAGAGAAATAATTATCCACAATTATAGTATAAGTGAAAAGTTTATCAAGTTGTAATACACCAATAGAATTAAACATCATTTCAACATTTCCCTGATCTTTACATTTTCTGTTAAATAACATTTTTATAAACTTATTTTGTTTTTTCACAAGTAACCTATTAACATCAGATTAATGGAGTAATTTTGCAAAAACGGAAATGAGCTTCGAATAACTATTCGTAAAAACTATTTTCCGTATCAATACCAAACTTCATACATAGCATTGTTGTAGGTGCTGTCAGAGGTGCTTGGTTTTTGGAGTAAATCGGTTAACCAGAAGTCGAGGCTTACTTTTCGAAGCTTGTCTCCGTATTTGCAAAATATCTCCATTAATATGATATTTAGGTACATACTATTATTTATAAAAGTTTTAGAAAATGCTATTTACTATAAATTTTGTATTAAACCTATTTTTGTATCACCAATTGTTTAGGAGTTATTCGTGAAACACTGATAAACCGGAAGTAGCTGATTATGTACTTTGTGGGTACTGTGGGCGATAGGCCAATTTCATCGTTTTTCATCGAGCATGTCCCGAAAAACATTGTTTTTAATGTTTGTGACATAAAAGATAATATGATATAAGTTAATCTCTCATCTTCCAAGTTTAGATTGAATATAGAGTTCGAAAATACTGTCGTAGATAAATATTTACATCTTATATATGGAGAAAGTCATGTGCTGGCCACATCAGATTTTTTTTAGATTAACTGAATGGATACTTACTCAAAAATATTTGATCTCACAGCTGCTTCTCACAGAAGTGTTAAATGATTTGTCAATGAATGGTTGTTGGATTTTATTTAGAATGTAATGATTTCTGATTATTGTGTCAGGCGAAATGTAATGATTAATGTCACGAAGTACAATTACATATGGAATTGCATTTACTTTGCCACCGGAAGGTTGTCCAATTGCAACGTACTAATGACAGTAATAGAGAAATTTGGTTTCCTAAATTGTTAAACCAAATAGAACTTTTCTAAGTACAGTACTTTAAACATATGAAACTGTTCTCGCGAACTCGAGAAAGTGCGGGGTAAAGCGGTTCGTTTTGTTAAGAAATGCTACGATAAAAAAGCACAAAAATGATCTCAGACGAAGTTTAGGAATCCTTGAAAGAAAGGAGATTGGAAGATAGGCTGCGATTGCTTAATAAATTCAGGGAAACTACATTTTCGGAAGATAAAATCGGTATCATGCAACCCCCCTGCTACCTCGGTCGATCCGATAATGACCGTAAGTTAAGAGAAATAGATGCTAGGACGAATCGTTTTAAAAATTCATTCTTTCCGCGAACGAGAGGCGACAATAACCGAATAAGGAAGTAGTTTAGATTCAACTGGTGTTTGCCCCTGCCATATGCCGAAAGGCGGTTTGTAGAGTATTAATGTAGATGTAAATATGCTAAAAGCAAATTTCGCTCGTACAGAATAGCATTAGAGTGGTAAAGAATGTATTTTTCATATTTTTCCAGCTGGAGACTTAGTTGGACTGGCGGACGAAGATGCAGACTTGGATGCTAGTTTCTGGAACGGTTCAGACGACGAATGGCAGCCCGAGGATATAATGCGAGTGCTGAGATCTGCAAAAGTCCCCAAAAAGGATGAGGATCGCCCCAGAGACCATCGGGAGGAGAAAATGGGAAAAAAACCCAGAGACCATGGAGACTCCAAACATGGGAGTTCGGAGTCTTGGGAACATTCTCATGAACGAAAGGAAGAAATTGAGAGTCACCCCAGAGACCATAGTAAGGAGCACAGAGATTCAAATCCCAGAGACCATGGAGACTCCAAATATGGGAGTTCGGAGTCTTGGGAACATTCTCATGAACGAAAGGAAGACATTGAGGGTCACCCCAGAGACCATAGTAAGGAGCACAGAGATTCAAATCCCAGAGACCATGGAGACTCCAAATATGGGAGTTCGGAGTCTTGGGAACATTCTCATGAACGAAAGGAAGACATTGAGAGTCACCCCAGAGACCATAGTAAGGAGCACAGAGATTCAAATCCCAGAGACCATGGAGACTCCAAATATGGGAGTTCGGAGTCTTGGGAACATTCTCATGAGCGAAAGGAAGACATTGAGAGTCACCCCAGAGACCATAGTAAGGAGCACAGAGATTCAAATCCCAGAGACCATGGAGACTCCAAACATGGGAGTTCGGAGTCTTGGGAACATTCTCATGAACGAAAGGAAGACATTGAGAGTCACCCCAGAGACCATGATAACGAGCACAGAGATTCAAATCCCAGAGACCATGGAGACTCCAAATATGGGAGTTCGGAGTCTTGGGAACATTCTCATGAACGAAAGGAAGACTTTGAGAGTCACCCCAGAGACCATGATAAGGAGCACAGAGATTCAAATCCCAGAGACCATGGAGACTCCAAACATGGGAGTTCGGAGTCTTGGGAACATTCTCATGAACGAAAGGAAGACATTGAGAGTCACCCCAGAGACCATCGGGAGGAGCACAGAGATTCAAATCCCAGAGACCATGGAGACTCCAAACATGGGAGTTCGGAGTCTTGGGAACATTCTCATGAACGAAAGGAAGACATTGAGAGTCACCCCAGAGACCATCGGGAGGAGCACAGAGATTCAAATCCCAGAGACCATGGAGACTCCAAACATGGGAGTTCGGAGTCTTGGGAACATTCTCATGAACGAAAGGAAGACATTGAGAGTCACCCCAGAGACCATCGGGAGGAGCACAGAGATTCAAATCCCAGAGACCATGGAGACTCCAAACATGGGAGTTCGGAGTCTTGGGAACATTCTCATGAACGAAAGGAAGACATTGAGAGTCACCCCAGAGACCATCGGGAGGAGCACAGAGATTCAAATCCCAGAGACCATGGAGACTCCAAACATGGGAGTTCGGAGTCTTGGGAACATTCTCATGAACGAAAGGAAGACATTGAGAGTCACCCCAGAGACCATAGTAAGGAGCACAGAGATTCAAATCCCAGAGACCATGGAGACTCCAAACATGGGAGTTCCGAGTCTTGGGAACATTCTCATGAACGAAAGGAAGACATTGAGAGTCACCCCAGAGACCATCGGGAGGAGCACAGAGATTCAAATCCCAGAGACCATGGAGACTCCAAACATGGGAGTTCCGAGTCTTGGGAACATTCTCATGAACGAAAGGAAGACATTGAGAGTCACCCCAGAGACCATCGGGAGGAGCACAGAGATTCAAATCCCAGAGACCATGGAGACTCCAAACATGGGAGTTCGGAGTCTTGGGAACATTCTCATGAACGAAAGGAAGACATTGAGAGTCACCCCAGAGACCATAGTAAGGAGCACAGAGATTCAAATCCCAGAGACCATGGAGACTCCAAACATGGGAGTTCGGAGTCTTGGGAACATTCTCATGAGCGAAAGGAAGACATTGAGGGTCACCCCAGAGACCATAGTAAGGAGCACAGAGATTCAAATCCCAGAGACCATGGAGACTCCAAACATGGGAGTTCCGAGTCTTGGGAACATTCTCATGAACGAAAGGAAGACATTGAGAGTCACCCCAGAGACCATCGGGAGGAGCACAGAGATTCAAATCCCAGAGACCATGGAGACTCCAAACATGGGAGTTCGGAGTCTTGGGAACATTCTCATGAACGAAAGGAAGACATTGAGAGTCACCCCAGGGACCATAGTAAGGAGCACAGAGATTCAAATCCCAGAGACCATGGAGACTCCAAACATGGGAGTTCGGAGTCTTGGGAACATTCTCATGAACGAAAGGAAGACATTGAGAGTCACCCCAGAGACCATGATAAGGAGCACAGAGATTCAAATCCCAGAGACCATGGAGACTCCAAATATGGGAGTTCGGAGTCTTGGGAACATTCTCATGAACGAAAGGAAGACATTGAGAGTCACCCCAGAGACTCCAAATATGGGAGTTCGGAGTCTTGGGAACATTCTCATGAACGAAAGGAAGACATTGAGAGTCACCCCAGAGACCATGATAAGGAGCACAGAGATTCAAATCCCAGAGACCATGGAGACTCCAAATATGGGAGTTCGGAGTCTTGGGAACATTCTCATGAACGAAAGGAAGACATTGAGAGTCACCCCAGAGACCATGATAAGGAGCACAGAGGCCCTCATAAGGGCGAGGAAGATCCCAGAGGCCAAGGACACTCCAAACATGATCCTGCTCTTAGTTCGGAGTCTACGGAACACTCTCATGGTAGAAAAGAAGGCATTCTTGAAGAAACACTTTCCAACGATGATAATTATGAATTTAAACTGTCAGAAACAGTAGTTTTAACTGAAGAAGTTTCAACAGAAGAAGTTTCAACAGAAGAAGTTTCAACAGAAGAAGTTTCAACAGAAGAAGTTTCAACAGAAGAAGTTTCAACAGAAGAAGTTTCAACAGAAGAAGTTTCAACAGAAGAAGTTTCAACAGAAGAAGTTTCAACAGAAGAAGTTTCAACAGAAGAAGTTTCAACAGAAGAAGTTTCAACAGAAGAAGTTTCAACAGAAGAAGTTTCAACAGAAGAAGTTTCAACAGAAGAAGTTTCAACAACAGATTCTTCAACAACAGAATCAAGATTTATACTATCTGAGGGAGGATAAGGGTTATACTAAATAAGAGGGATGAAACCATCTTTAGATAACTTATCCGCAAAAGATGAGCTCCTGATGAGCAAACACTAGCATATTTGGTGAACAAAGCTCACGAAAAATGCAGATCGTAATGTACAGACGCCAATAAAAAACATTTCCACTGCTAAAAGTGTTTCATTTATCACGAAATCACAAAGAACGGGAAGGTGTGGAGGAGGATAAAGGCCACGTGGAGCTCAACCCGGGAACACTAGCGCCGCTGACTGTCAATTACGAGAGATGAATCCATTAATCCAAATGTAACCAGGGCCGGCTTTAGACAATTGGCGGCCTCAGGCAAAACGCATTTGCCGGCCCTCCCGTTTGTAATATTGCAAATTCAATAAAAGTGTAAACCTGACAAAATATCACAACAGGATTTTTTATATTGAATATCAAACTAAAGAATTAAACTATGAAATGTTTTAGAATGAAATATCAATAAACAATAATTATTAAAATATATAAAATAGAAAAAGTGTCACAGTATTCAGTATATATTTAAAGCAACTGTGATTTAGTAATAATTTATTCATTTCTTTGATTAATATAGTTTAATACAAATTATACTGATCAAAATAGATATTAATTAATGATTATCACATCATATTAAACATAAAGTGTTAAAATTTAACTTTTCTAGCCTTTTTGGTAGGAAAATCGTTAATAAGTTCGGAAAAGTTAAGGGTAATGCTGTTTGGAAATCACAGATAGATTAACAAATCCATCTTGCGCCATCGCAAATATGTCTTAATCAGTTTCAGTTTTGAGAAGCTTCGTTCTCCACTGTCACAGGAGTGGTAAGAAAAATTCGTTATTTCGTGAGACGTTGATTAAATTTCATTTGTATAATCAAATAAATTAAACGGTTTCCCACCATAAATATACTTATTTAATATTCTTATTGTTATTATTATATTATATTATTATGATTCTTTCTATCTAATGTTTCTGTGAGTTATTTGAGAGTCAATTAATAATAATAATAATCTTGTAATATAATAATTTGGCGGCCCCAGGCCTTATTCGCCTGCCCGTAAAGCCGGCCCTGAATGTAACTATTTTTATTTATTAACAAACATCAAGATACACCACTAGCCCAATTACTGCTGACGATTAGCAGTAACGATAAGGAACAAAATATAGATAAAATGGCGAAACTTCAACAAACTAAACATATAATAAAAAATCTGATGTGGCCAACACATGACTTTCTCCATATTTATTGAAAACAGAAGCCTATGCCGGTAATAAATAAATAGGTAATTCCAAAACAATGAGTGTTACAGGACAATGTTTCATACAAAAGTTGTATTAAAATACATTATCTATAACTTTGGTACGTAATTGTATATACCTAAATTGCATTCTGACAAAGATATGTATGAAAAACTTCCATTTTTGGCTAAACAACAACTTCCGGTTAACCATTATTCAAGAATAACTCCTAAACAATCAGTGTTACGAAAAAATGTTAAATACAAAAGTTGTAGTAATGTACATTATCTATAAGTTTTGTAAGTAATTGTATACACCTAAATTGCATTCTGACAGAGATATTTAAGAAACAAAATTTTTTCCGGATAAACCGCTTACTTCCGGTAAAGCGATATTCATCAAAATCTAATCAACTCTTGACATTGTTAGGAAAATACTAAATAAGAATTTTGGAAAAGATCGGATAATTACTTTTTAAGATGGAGCGCCCACAAACATTTTTACCACAGACAGACACAGAGACAGCCGAAAGGTGGCTTTTAGGGTATTAATGTAGATGTAGATGATGTAGATTAACCGGGGTCAAGAAGACCCCAATTTTATAGCACTTGGGGCCTACAAGTATCTCAATGATTAAAGATTTAAATTCTAATTTGGTAAAGCAATGATATAATTACTCAATCAATTAGTTTAAAGGCTATTATTCAGTCTTTCCGTTGACGTCTTTGCCAGTCCATTTCCTTATCTTTTATAAAAATGGTTGATAATTATTGACGTCAACACAAATGGGAAGTCATCTCCATTAATAAAGGCAAGAATCATCGCCATTTTAGATATCCTCAATGACACTTTATTCCATCAATTACATTCCTTGTAAGCCTTTAATAAACTCCGTCCTTTTGTCTTTTCGGATAATCTATCATGGAGTGCCCACATCCGAAATATATGTGGAAAAGCACAAATCTTTGTTAAAAGAGTAGTCGGTAGGAGCGAAGAAAAAGTTCGCGAGCGTTGTTACTTAGAGTTAGTTAGGGCTCAACACAAACTCTCGCCAATCCCCACAATTATTTCTTACTGAAACTAATTTTGGGCAAGTTTAATTTATGTAGATATCATATGAAACAAATTTCTTCGCGAAATACAATTCAAATCATTCCTTTAAAGATTAAAAAAATAAATTCGAAGACGAAATTAGGATTAGCATCATCATGGAGTCATTTTCAGAAAGCCGCAAAAGTATAAAGGAAACGACGTTTCCGTTAGATTATTTTGATTCATAATCGAAATAATTTTCTATATTTAGTTTAACGAAAAAAGGAGAACTTTTTTCACAAATATATTTTTCTTTAATGGAGTAACGCGGCCAGATTTTAATGGGTGTTTGTCACTCTCATACAATCATCACAGCGAATTTTCCAATTGATAGCGTTCAATTTTCAATTACTGACATACCGAAATAGTTCACATAATCGCTGACCGATCACATCCTCCAACAAGAAATCATAAATTTCAAAAATTCCTTTTTTTAATGAGAAAACTTATATCTCATGAAACACTTTAAGATAATCACTTCTTGTAGATGTTAGGATGAAGAAAGAATAGACAGAATATAAACTTTTTCGGAAAATTTTCAGATGGTTATCTATGCCTGTAAACGCGCGTTAGAAATGAGTGGCGTGACGTCAGGCGTAGGAATATATTTGTGACGTCATAGATTACTCCACGAGGAGAAATAGTTCCGTAAAGGCGGGAGACTGACTAGCGATGTGACCGCAGATCCGCGTCCTCTCTCGTTTGAGACAGACCCGACAATCAGGCCCCTTCGTGACGTCAGTCATGCCTTCTACTTTACCCTTCCTAACACGCGAATCCACCAAAACATTTATCAGTCGATTTCCCAGAACACCAACAAAACATTGTTGGCCTAAGAGTACGTCATTTTGGTCAAACGTTAATCTTCGTATCGCAACAAACCTTTAGGAAATCAATAACTTCAGCCTGGTTCGCATCTTGGAGTTCCCACTAATCCTCGTTTCTATTCGTGTCACTGAAATAGCAGAAAAATATCACTCTCAAAACGGCCGATGAATATTCTTTCAATTTCGTTCTCAACTTTGTTCATATTCTTAGGGCTGTATGTGATCGCGATGAAAAACCAAGTGTACCTTTTTAAGAGGTTTGAAACATGTTCTTTCAGATGGAAATGATTCAAATTAGTATCCAACAGGTATTTCTTTTCTAAGAGCGGCCAGAAAATAACCTTTTTCTGCGTTTTCACAAATTTCATCCTTAGATTTGTCCCTAATTTTAGGGCCTTATATGCCCGCGATGAAAAACCAGATTTACTTTTTTATAGAGGCTTAGGATGTTTCTCTTTCTACTGAAAAAGATTCAAAAGAAATTCCAGATGGTCTTCGGGGTCAAAATACCCTATTTTTGGTGTTTTTTACAAAAACCGTCTAATGTTTACTCAGTTTTTTAAATAATGGAAGATACTAATTAGTATCTTCCATTATATTCCACTTTATTTTTTATTTCCTGTTATATGTTGTGCTTTAAATAATCAGTATACTTACTATTACGCCATTATATTACATTAATTTATAAAGCTATAAAGTCTTCTAACGTTTGTCATATGCTATACTTATCTTACGAATGTTTTCCAATATGGCGGAACTCGCACTCCAGCGCCAAAATTTATCTTCTACCAGTAAATTCATGGGAAACCAATAGAAAGTAATGCAACCAATAAATTGTCCCAATAGGCATGCCACCTAAACCTGACTATTTCTAATGGAAGCTTTAATGGTTTCTATTGGTTTCACAAAATGTTGTAATACCATTAGAACATCCATTAGAAACCATTAGGAATAACAGGAAACCAATAAATACCATTAAGGAAACCAATAGGAACCTTCAAAAATTTCCAACAGGGAAGAAAATGAAATTTTATATTCCTAAAAACATGGCGGTGTGTTTTATCCAAGATCATTGGGAAACGTCTTTCGCGATTAATTCCGTTCAAGTAATAAGGTTATACCTATTAGTCCTCCTTGATGCGAGGATCTGAAACAAAGGGAGAACTATTTTTTTTATTAATCCAAAGCTGGTCTTTCATAGAGGAGATCAGTAAGGAATCATACATGCTCCATAGCATCTAATTTTGATTATGAATGTATGGTGTTAGATAAAAACGTGCAAATGGAGGGGTTGAAAACAAGTTATTTGTTGAGGATCGCTTTATAATATGAATATAAATCCCTTTTAAAAAGTTATAATCTACCAAATTTTTTGCGTAATTCCTATTGCGTGTTGATACTGCGTGTTGCTATTGCGTATTATCTAAAATATTATCTAAACTTATCACAATTAGGATTGCATCAACAACATACACAACCATAATTATGATACCGGAGGGAGAAACAATATGAATTATCCTAAACATAGACTGTCAATGTATGAAAAGAGCCCATATTACATGGGAATAAAACTGTATACTAAAATTCCAAAAGAATTCAAAGAAAAGTATGGGAAAAACATAAAAATTTTTAAAGAAAACCTACGTAAATTATTATCTAAAAAGTGTTACTACACAGTGGAGGAATTTTTAAATGGCAATAGCTTGTGAGTGAATATGCTTCAAAGGTGTATGTAAATTGATAAAATATGTTTGCTGTTGTATATATTTGTGCAATCGAGTTTTCACCTACATATAAGAAATTGTTATTGTGATTATGGCAATCATGTTTATGTGCATATTTGTGAATTTCAATGAAATAATTGTAAAATCTTCAAAGATGTTGTATGTTTAGATATGTTGAATCTTTGTTAAATTGGAAAAAAATAAGATTTTATATCTTCTCAGGTGTAATTGTACTAGTTTAAGTTGACTACTGTATATTGACCTGTCACCTATTCAGGGCAGAACTATTTTCTGTTATTGTAATGAATGTTTTTGTGACGCAAATAAATTATTATTATTATTATTATTAATCGTCCATGACGCCAAAAGAACGATCAATTATGTATTTTTATGAATTTTTATGGCAGAACCTGAAACTAATTTCTATATAGAGCCGAGCTGAAGTCTATATGCACTTTTGCAAATATCACTGCGTTTACCAAGCGATCTCAGATCGGTGCTGCCAAGTCAGTTCGAGTTGGTAAACAGAAACGCGCTGAGCAGCGCGGGCTAGAATGGCTAAAAGTGAGCTGAACTCAACCCGGCAAAAAAAGTGGACCAGGTTCAGCACGACATCGGTCGCCTCGGTGTTCTTGCGGACTCCGCTTCTCTTTTGTCAGCGGACGGAAACAAATACAATCGCAATAACTCCTGGCGCTATCATCAAAAGAAGGGAAATTGAATAAAGATCCTTATTTTGGTCGGTGAATACCGCTTGCGATCCGAAATTGCGAGAATATTGATACAATATACTAAAATTTTGTCTAAATTACCATGTGTAAACAAACTCATTCCCTTGCAAAAATTGATTTATTCTTTGTTTTTAAGTACTTCCACTCCATATTCATTTACTATCCTTCTATTATTGGTGTTGAATCTTTGTTTCTATTTTGATTGCTTTTGTGGTTCGTGTTTATGTTACATATTTTAAGATTGAGATACCAGTCAGCTCCGAAATACATTTACTTTCCGTATAGAATATTCATCTTTGTTTATTTGATTGAAATGTAATTTATTTCTGTCATTTACGTTTAATGCTTGATTTATTTGTCCTCTTGTACATGCATGAAGATGTAACTTTAAACTTGGTCCTGCTAATCCTAATGTGATCTTAGAATATATATTTATATCGTCTCAGTTGAAGATATTTTTCATTCAGAGTATATTGAATATTGAGTTGATGCGGCTTTGTAGACTTCATTGTAACTTATATTTCTTAGTATATTGAATTAGAATGACTTCTATTTCCTATATATCAACAATTATGAAGTATTTCTTACGATCAAGGTTGTTACACTGCTATTTATGAAATTTAACATCCCCGTTGAGAATCAACGGACACTTCTGCTTATTAAATAAATAACACCACGAAGAAGCACAATGTCGGCCGTCAAATCTCGATGATTTGCAATCGATACGTGAATATCGCAAATATCGATATGTTAAGCTCGTGTTGATAAACTCGTCGGTCCTATGAGATCGGTGCTACATTTCCGGTACCTGCTGTCACCAGATCGAGCAGAGATCGCTTGGTAAACGCAGTGTACGTTAATTGTTGAGTTTCATGTTCTATAATAGATTAGTTTTATTTGTTCATGACGATGAAGGATTTTCAGCGAAATTTTCTTTCGTTTATTCAGTATTACACGATCGCGGTATTACACGATCAATTATGAGAGGCGGCTCCAGCACAGGCCCTCAGCACGACCAGGACCACCAGATGGGTAAGGTTTGGCTTTGTGAATGGTAGGAAACAGAGAAGAAATCATTGGTGTCAAAACGAGTGCTTTTTATTTCCTTCTAAACTACATATCCCGACCGTGTCTTTTCACTTACACCATCCCCCACCAAAATTAGAGTCGCAGTGTAAACTGCAACTGAACAATTATCAATGCATCCACAATCCACATCAGCACATCAATACAATTAATAACACTCTTAAACTAATACAAAAAGAAGCATTAAATTTAATAAAAAGTAACAAATAAATGTAAAATATGTTCTACAATATTCACTGCTTTCAGCATCTACTTCAACACTAAAGTTTTTGCTAGACTCTAACCCACCAAAGCACGTGTTTCCTATATAAAAACTAATACGTGAAACTCACTCCGGACTATCTACTTCAATCACCACCCTCACATTCCTGGCATCTGTTGCTTATGCCATTGAGCTTGAACAATTTGGGACTTACTCGCAATACACTTGCGCCAACAAATTATAAGTGCAACGCATACCACTGCACCAGCAATTCCCCAACCGACGCTCATATGTAAGTTCCACGATGCTGCCGACTTTCTGCGAGCACCAATCATGTGCACCAGTTTCCTGATATCCATTCCCTTCCCAGATTCCCTCATGTCTTTCTCTATTTCTACCTTCACCTTCTCTAATTCGGTCCCATTTTCTAAATTTAAAAGAGCCTTCTCTTCCTCGAACATGAAAATGTTGGGTAGCACCAATTCCAAGAGGGTTCCGTTGATCTCGTGCTTACCATGCCAAGCTGCCATCAGTTTAAAGGTGTCTCCTACAATATCGCAGTTTGAGGCGTTCTGGATCACCCCGCTGCCTCGAAGATGAGCTGATTGAGGCCTACTGACTTGACTCGAGCTGTGGCAGACTATTGTTACGGGAGTATCGGTAGGAACCGAGAACAGCCATCCTTGCTTCAACCTGCCGAAATATGGCTTCGTCAGATTTTTGACCGCTTTCCCGCAATTAGTTGCCGGCTTTCCCATAAACAACTGATATTCACAATCTCCGTTTGCCCCAGTTCTTAGGACCACATTCGCGGGGCAGATGAAGAGAGGCCCTTCCTTACAGTCCCTCAATTCCGCTTCGGTCAGCACCGTGTAGTAATACCGATCGTTGCTAATTAGCAACGTGTGCCCAACATCCCATTTGCCATATAAACCCAAATCTGGATACAGAACAGGGAAAACCCTCATCCTGTATCTCTCAAGCGACCCTCCTTTATCCCCCAGAGGTACATCTATTACGACACGGAGCCGTTCCCCCAAAACGACTGCCGAAACCTTCACCATTTCATAGTAAATGTGCAGTTCCTCGTAATCACAAGGCACCATCATGTACAAGGGGTGCTTAATTTTATCTCTAATGTTTCTTAATAATTCCAAATATTTTCCGGGAGGCACGAGAATACTACTAAGATGGCTATGTACGCTATGCTCTATGGCATTTCTTAGCCCAACCAGATCAATCCTGGCGTTCACCAAAACGTGCCCAATTTGCCGTAATGCGTCTTCGTCTCCCAGAAAATTCCGCAGTTGGCGATCCCCATTTTGAATTTCTCTACTTAAGTTGGCGGTCCGATTTCGAGTATTGAGCATCTCCGTCATCATGCTACGTAAAATTCGCGTGTGATTGGAGATTCTCTCCTCTAACCCCTCCACCATCGTCAGCTGTACCGCGGCTTCGGCATCCGCACTCTCGCTTTCTTCCTCCAGCCGCGCAACTCTATCTTCAAGATGGCGCCGATCGTCTGCGTCCATAGTGCCAAATACCGTCCTCAATACAGTACCCCCGACGTCTATCCATCCCCTGCGCACTCTTCGTCCCCTTAACAACCCCAGAAACACCTCCAGCTCACCCTTCACCCTTCCATACTCTCCCTCCATTCTCTGAAGCGCTAACATGTAACCGTCAGTGAGAGACCCAGTCGCTTCCTTAGAAATTCTCTCTCTTACCTTCTCAAAAGTAGATTTTAGTTTCTCATATTCATTCCGCACATCTCTTAAATTAAAATTGATCACAATGGTCCAAACATGCTCCGTTAACATCACATCCTGTTCCCTCTCAAACACAATTCCATTACTCAGAGGCAAAATACTTTGTCCTCTTACTAACTCTAAAAGGCTTAAAATTGACAACCACACGCACAATTTCCTCATGGTTCCTAAATCTTCTATTCCGTCAACGAACCTGGATCTGTGGTGCAAACACTATCGGAAACAGAGGGGGAAGACACGGTTGGGTTCCCTCGGGTTCTTAGTGGATAAGGAGAGCGCTGGGGCAATGGGGGAGAAAGGGGCACTTCACACACTGCTTCCTCCGGGAAATGCGCCTCAGGTTCTGCTATACCGCTCACCAGCTGTCCACGGGATTGCTACGGATAGGTACAGCGTAGGAGCGATATCTCCGTAACGAACTTCGCAGGAATCTGCAAGTCCGCAAGGCAAGCTTCCAGTCCGGTGGGCGCGTTATCTGGCTGGTCTCGGGGCCGCTGAAGATAAGGGCTGCGGGGCGGTGAGCCTCCTGGAAGGTCCTCGAGAGGAATTCGCTCGCTTGGCTCCTCGTTGGTGGGCGTTGATGCCTCTGAGACAGAGTGGTGTTGTGGCGATACCTCGAGAACTCGAGGAGCGTGGTCAGCAGTGGAGGTGGGGATGGAAGTGGAGGGAGATCGGGCTACCCCTTGAGATGGCATCCTTGGGTTGGGCACGAGATGCGCTTCATCTGAATATATAACCGGGGGCGCCCATGTCGCGTCTAGCTGTGAGGAGTACGGAGAAGCGGAAGTGTTTCGTATGCTATCCTTCTGTCCACGTGGACTTCTCCTCGTTCGTTCCTCAACCGCGGTCGCCATGTTTGGGGGAATCCAGACACATGGCTTCACCTAGAGGTGGGCACAATCGATTGAAAACAATCGAATAATTCGATTGTTCGCTTCAATCGAATTATTCGAATAAAGCGTTTCGATTTTTCACTCGATCCTTACCTAGTAAATCTATTCGATTGTTTTTATTGAGTGGAAAAAAATCGAATACATCTATTCGGTTGTTCCATGCGAGTGATTCACTCGTTCAGAGGAAGTTAGTGAAAAATGGAATAGATTTATTCAAATTTTTTTCAATCGCTAAAACAATCGGATAAATTCACTCGGTTTAACCGATTTTCACTTGTTTACTTGATAGGCGTTGAATAGGAGAGGAAGGAAGTGGCGCCAAACGTGATCCCACTTCCCCAAGGAAGTCTGGCAGGGATATGTGATGCTGATGAAATCTATTATATATAGATTCTTCTCCGGATTCATTCCTATAGATAGATAGATAGAATACTAATTCACAGGCTAAACCACAAGCGACATTGACTTGAAATTTTTACGACGTATTGGCCATAACGTGTAACCGCCAGAAAAATTGCGATTTTGAACCTCAGTTTCATGGATTCGATTCCAGAGGGCCCCAAAGTCGCGATTTTTTCCATTGAAATGCATTGCTTTGATGTTCCGGAATTTTTAAAAAATATTTCCCGGATAGGTAGAGAATCAATACTCTAGGATCCTATATATATGGTCAGGATCTACTGATAACATTAATCACTATTAGAGAAAATATCCTGGTTTCGATGCTAGGACGATGCAAACATCTGCAGTTTAAAATACATCGAGGTAGTTTTTCATTATTTTTTTTGGTGCACTTATCGAAATGATAGGAGGTTCGTGCTTGGCTAGAGGATCAATGGTAAGAAGTGGTTTAAAAAAGTATTCTAAATACCGTACTACTTTGCGTTCGTTGCCAGAGCACATTAACATTTCTCACATAAGGTATATATGGGAAAAGTAGGACGTCGTTTGAAGCAGTTGCAGCCATATTTCTGCTTGAATTTTCACACATAATTAGAGATGGTGATCTTCTATTGTGTTGCATAGAATGTATCACCAGAAAGACCCGGGTTCAAAACCAGGTGGTAAATATATCCCCAATTTAAAATATATTGAGGTAGTTTTCAATATTTATTTCCATGCACTTATCGAAATAATAGGAAGTTTTTGCTTAGATAGAAGATGTATATTAAGACTCGGTTCAAGAAAAAAATTAGATATGACCTTGCTGTTCCTGGGTTCGATGCCCGAGCAAATTACAATTTCTCACATAAGGAATACAAGGGAAAAGTAGGACGCCGTTTGAGGAAGTTGCACCCAATATTTCTACTTGAATTTTCACACATAGTTGTAGATGGTGATCTTCTGTTGTGCTGCTTAGTAAGCTCACCAGAATGACACGGGTTCGATGCCAGATGGTTAAATTGTAGCGAATTTAAAGAATATTTTCAATCTTTTTTTTTTCTTTTGAGGACTGTCCTGATATAATGCCCATATGAAATTAGTGTTGTCGATCTGCTTGCAGTATGCAAGCTACATTTTACTACTATAGATAACACTCGGAGAGTACGAAATTGGAAGTTATGAAACATTTTCAGTATTAATCAAGTATTATACTAACACGGTAATAGTCCACATCAAATTTATAAATAGAAATAATATATTTTCGATCATGGCTTTGAAAAATAGTTCGTATGATGATTGGAAAAGAATCATTAGCTTGATACATCTTATTTTTTAATAATAAATAATGATTATAATGATTTCTGATAGAAATCCTGAAGAAGGGGAGCTGGCTCATCGGCTAAATCTTTAATGACAACAGCGAGAATACCTTTGTGTCCCTGCGCCTTTTTCCAATCAATCAGTTGCAATAAATTTTCACTTCTATTAACTTATATCTCAATGGGTCTCTTCTCCGAATCAATGCGCGTGGTAAAATCGTTAACTAGACCATTATTTATCGTGAAACAATTCTGGTTGCGCGGGTTAGGAAAGTCAGCTTTTTCTTCCGATTTATTTACTGTAATTTCCTCTTCGCCAATAAGGCAAGACCCAAAATTCTTACCTCCACGAGTCTCAAGCCCTTATGACAGTCATTCTTTCCGATTGATAACCTAGTGGTTGTAACAGGTTCGAGATCTATATTCCAGATATTATTTTCGTGCTTTTTCCTTAACTAGCTAGGAATAATAGAGGATAATTATTGAAATTTCGCTAAAATTTTTCCTTTTCATCGCTTTTCTCGATATTATATCAATAGAACGAGGATAATATATGCAAAACAGAGGATAATTATTGAAATTTCGCTAAAATTATCCATTTTCGCTGCTTTTATCGATAGAATGTCGAAAAAACGAGGATAATAAAGGCATAGTAGAGGATAATATTTGAAATTTCGCTAAAATTGTCCATTTTCGCTGCTTTTTTCGATATTATGTCGACAAACGACGATAATATCCCCTTTCGTCACTTCTCTATAGTTTTGCTTTCGGAGCTCATGATTCTCTTCACATGTTTTGAGTTTTCTCAATCGAGAGTGAATGACTCTTTTCTTCTTATGAAATGCTCGCAAATTAGTCTTCATCCACCGTGACTATTTAAGCTCATGCACACTTTTAGTCGGAACATTTATTAATTAAATTTGCTTTGATAATCCTGAGAGACTCAACAATCATTTACCGAAATTATACCCGCAATACGTAAAAATCTGACGTGGCCAACACATGACTTTCTCCGTATTTATTGAAAACAGATGCTTATGCCGGTAATATATAAATAACTCCAAAGCAATGACTGTTACAGGAAAATGTTTCATATAACATCTGTAGTAATATACATTATCTATAACTTTGGTACACAAGTGTATATACTTACATTGCATTCTGACAGAGATAAGTATGAAAAACTTCCATTTCTGGGTAAACAACAACTTCCGGTTAACCATTATTGAAGAATAACTCCTAACCCTTCAGTGTTACGAAAAAATGTTTCCTACAAAAGTTGTAGTTAAGTACATTATCTATAACTTTGGTAAATAATTGTATTTCCCTTAATTGCATTCTGACAGAGATATTAAAAAAACAATATTGTGTTCCGGTTAAACCGGAACTTCCGGTTAAGCGATATTGATAAAAAACTAATCAACTTTTGGCATTGTAAGGAAAATACTAAATATTAAGTTTGAAAATGATCGGATAATTGCTTTTTAAGATAGAGCGCACACAAACGTTTTTACCATAGACAGACATGTTCGGGAAATTAGCTAAACATGCTCTATGGGCCCCAAAACATCTATTTCCGTCGAAATCTGGAGGTCGAATTTTTTTGCGAATACAATACTTTCTCTATACTACTTATAGGGAGAAAGTAAAAAGTCATCTTTCAACTTGTTAATGTAACCCTTAAACCGAAATTTGCTTTGCGAATTACATATACTTGCCACCGCGGCTTAAGCTATTTAACCGCTACTTCCTTCATCCCTGCCATCGCGAAACCATTGTCTGAAATACCGTCAACTACGTTGAGACTAGTTATGATTTGTCGGTGGAAAGTGTTAAGTATATTGATAATGTTACCTTGACCCGCACGAGTCGTTCGAGTTTTCTTCGTATTTATATGATTTATAGCTTGCTACGAGAAAGTTCAATTAATATTTGCGACATTTTTCTTCCCTCTCAGCTAGTGTTGGAGCATTTTAAATTTCACCAATTAATATTCGATAGGTTAAAACTTCCTCCTACGACGATGATTGTACTTTTATTTTCACACTAATTATCTGAAACGTCTCAGGTAAATCATCAATACTATCAGTTTCGCCATCGGGAGGACCTTATAAGAAACAAAAGTAAATCTTACTTCCGTTTTGTCTTTGAATCGAGCACCAAATCATTTCGCACGTGCTAATTTCTACAAAATCATCTCGCTGACTTATCAAATGATCCTACATTACTATAAAACTCCACCGCTCATTCTACACAGTCATATTTTCATTAGACTGCAAAATCTGGATGAAATATCTCGCTTAAGCTTATCTTCATTTAACCAACTCTCTTCCTAATATGACGTCCGAGCAATTACTCCTCGTAATATTAAGGAATTCCGCCTGCTTATTACGGAAAATCCTGCAATTAACGACTACTATTATTGATTCTTTCAGTCATTAAATCTGAGTTTCTATATGGAATAACCTTTACATTTTTAAGTGAATTTTTCTTTATTTGTATTTGCTATTTTCTCTATTTACGAGGCTAAGCTCATGCTTATCCTTTTGCTTGTTTACGTGGTTGCTGGTAACTATTCTTACCGTTGAATTACAGAAGAACATTTATGGATGAATTTGCTCAAATCTTAACTGCATGAATCTTACACTAAAATTACTTGCTCTTATGTCGTTGAGGGAAAGGGGGCGGAAGTGTTCCGGAAGAGTCCGTAATAGTTAATAAAAGCAGTGAATAATGATTGCGTATGGCCCCGAATGGTTTCGATTTAGATATATACCCCGCGAGGCGCCAGAGGCGTATGGCAGGGGGTGTAATACACCACCATTATTCATTCATCCCTATTAGCATCTCTAATAGCCTGGGGGAAAAACGATCAAAAGTAATTATCCGTCCTTGCGATTACTTCCCTATAACGCTTCGTCGATGCCTCTCGGAGATCGCTCCTTACTGGCACTAACATTTCACTTACTTCGTCTATAAATTCTGAACGAATGAACTTTTCGAAAAGTTTCCGACGATATTAAGATCTTCTCATCTGTAGTGAATTCCAACTGAGGGACTCTATCATTGCCGTAACGCTGCTATCAAACCTGAAATCCCCGCGAACGAATCGGGCTGCTCTACTTATAATATATGAATCAAAGTAGCCTTGGAAACTATTTAAGTATAGAGTAACACAGATCGAGCAAAATTAAATCGAAAATTGTATAAATCACTGTTGAGGAGGAAGATATATGAATGGCGCTCCCTAGGAAAATTTGAAGCCAAGATCATGACCATCATGACTACCAAATGTAATAATTGTAAATTATACCAAGTAGTCCAGATAGCTTCTCCTCCTGATCAGGCATAATTAATATTCCGAATTCTAAATATCTTCGTTATACAAGTATACTTATATATTATAACAATTAGTATACATCAACGACCTCAGAAGTCCCATTGAAAGATGTTAGGATATTCGTAGAGGACACAGTCATTTACAGGGAAATAGATAGTTCAGAGGATAGATTAACCCTTTCGAACGACTTAGATTGAATTATGAACTGTTGCGATGATTGGCAATTAGAGCTTAATGTAGAAAAGTGTTCGGTAGTTAACTTCTTCGAAAGAAAATCTATAGTAAATGATTATTCTTATAGCCTCCGAGGGGTAAACCAAATGACAATAGAATCGGTAAAGTATCTTGGAGTAACTCTCACGAATAATTTATCATGGAGTGCCCACATCCGAAATATATGCGGAAAAGCACTTAAGAAACTCGGCTTCGTTAAAATAATAGTCGGTAGGAGCGAAGAAAAGGTTCGCGAGCGATGTTACTTAGCGTTAGTTAGGCCTCACCTTTTGAGTGTATGGGAAATGTCATATTCAGGATTTAGAAAAAGTACAACGAAAGGCTATTTGTAAAGAATTCCTACGATAAAACAGCGAGTGTCACTCAGATGTTACAGGACGCGGGAATCATTAGAAGATAGAAGAAAAATCCAAAGGATAAATTTATTATATAAGTTCAGAGAAATTACGTTCTCAGATGATGTAACTGATATAATGCGACCCCCCTGTTATATGTTCTGATACTGCCTAGAAAGATTAGGGAAATAGATGCTAGAATGAATCGATTTTAAGAATTCATTTTTCCGCGAAGTATACGCGAAAGCAACCGTTTAGGAAATTAGAGACAAGGTGCTTGCACCCCCTGCCACACACCGAAAGGCGGCTTGCAGAGTTCTTGCATAGACATAGACATATCTAAATGTCCATGGTTCAATCCCGGGATTCGGCACCAAAATGTTCGCGCCCGTAGCCTGTCCTGAGAGAATAAAGGTTTAATCGGAACTGGCCTCTAACGGGCAAACAATAAATAAATTGGGACAAATAATGGACCAAAAGGCAAAAGAAGGAAGCTCTGCCGTCATCACCTACTCACTGTCGTCTGTCTCAGTCTCTAAGTTTGTCTGTGTCTTCTGTCAGAGTGTCCGATTGGCGGTGACTCTCCTATTGACAAAACGGACAAAAATTCTTCATTTGTTTGAAGGTGGACAATACTAGGCTGGATCCGCCGCACACGCAATTGGGAGGAGTAAATTTAAAACTAATTCAATCAAAATGGGGAACGGCGTGTTCCCGACAACTCTTAAATAAACAGTAGTCTGCCGGTTTCGAGGAAAGACCTTTCATAGGAATCGTATTGATATGCGCTCTTCTCCACGACATTGGTACTACGCCTTCCTCCAAGCCTTTCCTATAGAATACGAAAAGAAGGGGAGCAAGGTCATTCGCCTGTGTTTGAATGACGAGTGATCGTATACCTTCTGGTCCTGGCGCTTTCTTCTTGTCGCAAAGACTTTCCTATTCCATCCACCGACGACTCGTCTTTTTCGTAAAAACAATTGTAGCTGATCATATACGGATGGTGTGTGACAACAAAAACAGGATAGCCGATACAAAATGAATGCTTCTCCCTGAACGTTGTCCTACCCGAGAGATTTTTTGCTCTTCTTGTAAACAAATACTTTCAAGTATATCGTTAAAGCGTATTTGGAACCACTTGATCAGCTGTTTCTCAGTGACTTCAACGATGTTCAAAGAATAGTCATGGCATGAAAAGCTACAGAGAAGTTGAGAAATATCTCATTACCGGAATCACATCTTACGAGTAGAGACCAGATTATGCCCATTTTTTAGTCCCAGCAATTATATACAGACAAGTGCTAAAGGAAGTATATAGTTTACAGCTCGTGTCGAAGATTTGCTGATTGACAGCCAAAATAAATATATTCTACTCCTACACCGGAGTTTCAGTCCGATGGTCAATCGGCCATGACGTTTCCGCGTGGAGAAGAAATAGATCGATAAAATAACCGACATAATCTCCTGCCAAATAGTTGAAGAAGTAAATTCCTTCTTCTTTCTTTTCTTGATTTTAACTTCTTTTCTTTCCAGCCTACGTATGTTTCTCAGCTCAGAGTTTTGCGAGTATGGCAAAGAGGCTGAGAGTACATTGATCAGGAGTAGTAATACGGAGATTGTAAGATGAGCATTTAGAAAAGCGAGACTACACTTCCACAAAGGTATGCCAGAAGATTTTATTTGTTGAGTCGAAAATACATATTGATAAGAAATTATCTCTCTGAAATTTATGAAAAAAATCAGGAATCGAGGGTAGCTGTGAAGAGTAGAGCCATCTCCTGTCGGTCATTTCAAGCTCTTAAAATTTTTAACATTCCCGCGATGCGACGTCTTTTGTGACGTAATTAAGCGGAAAAATATAAACTGTTATTGCTATCCTGTAAACAGATACTTCGATATTCCTTTGTTAATTGGTTGTGTTTTTCTAAATAGTAAAGAAATTTCTCTTTAGCTTTTAATTTTATTTTTTATTCATTGGCAATAATCGAAAAATTGCATTTTCCAGAATTGAATTACCATCGATTATATAAATCAAATCATTAATGAAATTTATTGATTTAAATGATACGAAATAATTCAAAGCCGAGGTAGAGAAACAATTCAAGAGGTTATCTTTCATATAGAAAGGTAAAAAATGTAATAAAACGAAATCAATCTGAAAAATCAACATTTAAGATAGAACAATCGAAAGCAATGAAATTACTGCTTTTAAATATGATATATCTCAGTTGATATAATATTCAATGAATAAAAGTCTCCCATATTAGTTTATAAAGCGATTCAAGCATTCTTATCACCACATTTGTGAACCATTATTATAAATACGAGTAAAATGTACTTGGCACACTGCAAGTAGATCGACACACTGATTTCATATCGGCATCATATCGGGACAGTCTTCAAAAGAAAAAAAAGGATTGAAAATTTTCGTACTATTTTGAATTGAATGATTGAATTTACAACATACACAACCATAATTATGATACCAGAGGGAGAAATAATATGAATTATCCTAAACATAGACTGTCAATGTTTGAAAAGACCCCGTATTACATGGGAATAAAACTGTATAATATAATTCCAAAAGAATTCAAAGAAAAGTATGGGAAAACATAAAAACTTTTAAAGAAAACCTACGTAAATTATTATCTAAAAAGTGTTACTAAACAGTGGAGGAATTTTTAAATGACAATAGCTTGTGAGTGCTTCAAAGGTGTATGTAAATTGATGAATAATTTTTGCTGTTATATATATTTGTGAAATCGAGTTTTCATTTAAATGTAACAAATTGTTATTGTGATTATGGAAATCATGTTTATGTGCATATTAGTGAATTTCAATGAATAAATTGTAAAATCTTCAAAGATGTTGTATGTTTAGATATGTTGAATCTTTGTTAAATTGGAAAAAAATAAGATTTTATATCTTCTCAGGTGTAATTGTACTAGTTTAAGTTGACTACTGTATATTGACCTGTCACCCATTCAGGGCAGAACTATTTTCTGTTTTTGTAATGAATGTTTTTGTGACGCAAATAAATTATTATTATTATTATTATTAATCGTCCATGACGCCAAAAGAGCGATCAATTATGTATTTTTATGAATTTTTATGGCAGAACCTGAAACTAATTTCTATATAGAGCCGAGCTGGAGTCTATATGCACTTTTGCAAATATCACTGCGTTTACCAAGCGATCTCAGATCGGTGCTTCCAAGTCAGTTCGAGTTGGTAAACAGAAAAGCGCTGAGCAGCGCGGGCTAGAATGGCTAAAAGTGAGCTGAACTCAACCCGGCAAAAAAAGTGGACCAGGTTCAGCACGACATCGGTCGCCTCGGTGTTCTTGCGGACTCCGCTTCTCTTTTGTCAGCGGACGGAAACAAATACAATCGCAATAACTCCTGGCGTTATCATCAAAAGAAGGGAAATTGAATAAAGATCCTTATTTTGGTGGATGAATATCGCTTGCGATTCGAAATTGCGAGAATATTGATACAATATACTAAAATTTTGTCTAAATTACCATGTGTAAACAAACTCATTCCCTTGCAAAAATTGATTTATTCTTTGTTTTTAAGTACGTCCACTCCATATTCATTTACTATCCTTCTATTATTGGTGTTGAATCTTTGTTTCTATTTTGATTGCTTTTGTGGTTCGTGTTTATGTTACAAATTTTAAGATTGAGATACCAGTCAGCTCCAAAATACATTTACTTTCCGTATAGAATATTCATCTTTGTTTATTTGAGTGAAATGTAATTTGTTTCTGTCATTTACGTTTAATGCTTGATTTATTTGTCCTCTTGTACTTGTATGAAGATGTAACTTTAAACTTGGTCCTGCTAATCCTAATGTGATCTTAGAATATATATTTATATCGTCTCAGTTGAAGATATTTTTCATTCAGAGTATATTGAATATTGAGTTGATGCGGCTTTGTAGACTTCATTGTAACTTATATTTCTTAGTATATTGAATTAGAATGTCTGCTATTTCCTATATATCAACAATTATGAAGTATTTCTTACGATCAAGGTTGTTACACTGCTATTTATGAAATTTAACATCCCCGTTGAGAATCAACGGAACCTTCTGCTTATTAAATAAATAACACCACGAAGAAGCACAATGGCGGCCGTCAAATCTCGATGATTTGCAATCGATACGTGAATATCGCAAATATCGATATGTTAAGCTCGTGTTGATAAACTCGTCGGTCCTATGAGATCGGTCCTACATTGCCGATACGAGCTGTCACCAGATCGAGCAGAGATCGCTTAGTAAACGCAGTGTATGTTAATTGTTGAGTTTCATGTTCTATTATAGATTAGTTATATTTGTTCATGACGATGAAGGATTTTCAGCGAAATTTTCTTTCGTTTATTCAGTATTACACGATCGCAGTATTACACGATCAATTATGAGAGGCGGCTCCGGCACAGGCCCTCAGCACGACCAGGACCACCAGATGGGTAAGGTTTGGCTTTGTGAATGGCAGGAAACAGAGAAGAAATCATTGGTATCAAAACGAGTGCTTTTTATTTCCTTCTAAACTACATATCCCGACCGTGTCTTTTCACTTACACCATCCCCCACCAAAATTAGAGCCGCAGTGTAAACTGCAACTGAACAATTATCAATGCATCCACAATCAACCACATCAGCACATCAATCCAATTAATTGCACGCTTAAACTAATACGAAAAGAAGCATTAAATTTAATAAAAAGTAACAAATAAATGTAAAATATGTTCTACAATATTCACTGCTTTCAGCATCTACTTCAACACTAAAGATTTTGCTAGACTCTAACCCACCAAAGCACGTATTTCCTATATAAAAACTGATACGTGCAACTCACTCCGGACTATCTACTTCAATCACTACCCTCACATTCCTGGCATCTGTTGCTTATGCCATTGAGCTTGAACAATTTGGGACTTACTCGCAATACACTTGCGCCAACAAATTATAAGTGCAACGCATACCACTGTACCAGCAATTCCCCAACCGACGCTCATATGTAAGTTCCACGATGCTGCCGACTTTCTGCGAGCACCAATCCTGTGCACCAGTTTCCTGATATCCATTCCCTTCCCAGATTCCCTCATGTCTTCCTCTATTTCTACCTTCACCTTCTCTAATTCGGTCCCATTTTCTAAATTTAAAAGAGCCTTCTCTTCCTCGAACATGAAAATGTTGGGTAACACCAATTCCAAGAGGGTTCCGTTGATCTCATGCTTACCATGCCAAGCTGCCATCAGTTTAAAGGTGTCTCCTACAATATCGCAGTTTGAGGCGTTCTGGATCACCCCGCTGCCTCGTAGATGAGCTGATAGAGGCCTACTGACTTGACTCGAGCTGTGGCAGACTATTGTTACGGGAGTATCGGTAGGAACCGAGAACAGCCATCCTTGCTTCAATCGGCCGAAATATGGCTTCGTCAGATTTTTGACCGCTTTCTCGCAATTAGTTGCCGGCTTTCCCATAAACAACTGATATTCACAATCTCCGTTTGCCCCAGTTCTTAGGACCACATTCGCGGGACAGATGAAGAGAGGCCCTTCCTTACAGTCCCTCAATTCCGCTTCGGTCAGCACCGTGTAGTAATACCGATCGTTGCTAATTAGCAAGGTGTGCCCAACATCCCATTTGCCATATAAACCCAAATCTGGATACAGAACAGGGAAAACCCTCATCCTGTATCTCTCAAGCGACCCTCCTTTATCCCCCAGAGGTACATCTATTACGACACGGAGCCGTTCCCCCAAAACGACTGCCGAAACCTTTACCATTTCATAGTAAATGTGCAGTTCCTCGTAATCACAAGGCACCATCATGTACAAGGGGTGCTTAATTTTATCTCTAATGTTTCTTAATAATTCCAAATATTTTCCGGGAGGCACGAGAATACTACTAAGATGGCTATGTACGCTATGCTCTATGGCATTTCTTAGCCCAACCAGATCAATCCTGGCGTTCACCAAAACGTGCCCAATTTGCCGTAATGCGTCTTCGTCTCCCAGAAAATTCCGCAGTTGGCGATCCCCATTTTGAATTTCTCTACTTAAGTTGGCGGTCCGATTTCGAGTATTAAGCATCTCCGTCATCATGCTACGTAAAATTCGCGTGTGATTGGAGATCCTCTCCTCCAACCCCTCCACCATCGTCAGCTGTACCGCGGCTTCGGCATCCGCACTCTCGCCATCTTCCTCCAGCCGCGCAACTCTATCTTCAAGATGGCGCCGATCGTCTGCGTCCATAGTGCCAAATACCGTCCTCAATACAGTACCCCCGACGTCTATCCATCCCCTGCGCACTCTTCGTCCCCTTAACAACCCCAGAAACACCTCCAGCTCATCCTTCACCCTTCCATACTCTCCCTCCATTCTCTGAAGCGCTAACATGTAACCGTCAGTGAGAGACCCAGTCGCTTCCTTAGAAATTCTCTCTCTTACCTTCTCAAAAGTAGATTTTAGTTTCTCATATTCATTCCGCACATCTCTTAAATTAAAATTGATCACAATGGTCCAAACATGCTCCGTTAACATCACATCCTGTTCCCTCTCAAACACAATTCCATTACTCAGAGGCAAAATACTTTGTCCTCTTATTAACTCTAAAAGGCTTAAAATTGACAACCACGCACACAATTTCCTCATGGTTCCTAAATCTTCTCTTCTGTCAACGAATCTTTGATGCAAACACTATCGGAAGCAGAGGGGGAAGACACGGTTGGGTTCTCTCTGGTTTTTAATGGATAAGGAGAGCGCTGGGGCAATGAGGGAGAAATGGCACTTCACACACTGCTTCCTCCGGGGAATGCTCCTCAGGTTCGGCTATACCGCTCACCAGCTGTCCACGGGATTGCTACGGATAGGTACAGCGTAGGAGCGATATCTCCGTAGCGACCTCCGCAGGAATCTGCAAGTCCGCAAGGCCGGCTTCCAGTCCGGTGGGCGCGTTATCTTTCTGGTCTCTGGGCCGCTGAAGATAAGGGCTGCGTGGCGGTGAGCGTCCCGGAAGGTCCTCGAGAGGAATTCGCTCGCTTGGCTCCTCGTTGGTGGGCGTTGATGCCTCTGAGACAGAGTGGTGTTGTGGCGATTCCTCGAGAACTCGAGGAGCGTGGTTAGCAGCGGATGTTGGGATGGAAGTGGAGGGAGATCGGGCTACCCCTTGGGATGGCATCCTCGGGTTGGGCACGAGATGCGCTTCATCTGAATATATAACCGGGGGCGCCCATGTCGCGTCTAGCTGTGAGGAGTACGGAGAAGCGGAAGTGTTTCGTATGCTATCCTTCTGTCCACGAGGCCTTCTCCTCGGTCGTTCCTCAACCGCGGTCGCCATGTTTGGGGGAATCCAGACACATGGCTTCACCTAGAGGTGGGCACAATCGATTGAAAACAATCGAATAATTCGATTGTTCGCTTCAATCGAATTATTCGAATAAAGCGTTTCGATTTTTCACTCGATCCTTACCTAGTAAATCTATTCGATTGTTTTTAGTGAGTGAAAAAAATCACACTCACACACATTCTATTTTATATTATCTATTATATATAGATGCTCCTCCGGATTCATTCATGGATATACCTATATAGATAGATAGATAGGATACTAATTCACAGGCTATACCACAAGCGACATTGACTTGAAATTTTTTCGACGTATTGGCCATAACGTGTAACCGCCAGAAAAATTGCGATTTTGAATCTCAGTGTCATGGGTTCGATTCCAGAGGGCCCCAAAGTCGCGATTTTTTCCATTGAAATGCATTGCTTTGATGTTCCGGAATTTTTTAAAAATATTTCCCGGATAGGTAAAGAATCAATACTCTAGGATCTATATCTAATATATGGTCAGGATCTATCGATAACATTAATGAGTATTAGAAAAAAATATCCTGGGTTCGATGCTAAGACAATGCAAAAATCTGCCGTTTAAAATACATTGAGGTAGTTTTTCATCATTTTTTTTGGTGCACTTATCGAAATGATAGGAAGTTCGCGCTTGGCTAGAGGATCTATGGTGAGAATTGGTTTTTAAAAAATATTCATAATATCGTACTATTTTGCGTTCGATGCCAGAGCACATTAACATTTCTCACATAAGGAATATATGGGAAAAGTAGAACGTCGTTTGAGGCAGTTACAGCCAATATTTCTGCTTGAATTTTCGCACATAGTTAGAGATGGTGATCTTCTATTCTGTTGCATAGAAAGTATCACCAGAAAGACCCGGGTTCAAAACCAGGTGGTAAATATATCCCCAATTTAAAATACATTGAGGTAGTTTTCAATATTTATTTTCATGCACTTATTGAAATAATAGGAAGTTTTTGCTTGGATAGAAGTTGTATATTAAGACTCGGTTTAAGAAAACATTTAATATGACCATGCTGTTCCTGGGTTCGATGCCCGAGCACATTACAATTTCTCACATAAGGAATACAAGGGAAAAGTAGGACGCCGTTTGAGGAAGTTGCACCCAATATTTCTACTTGAATTTTCACACATAGTTGTAGATGGTGATCTTCTGTTGTGCTGCTTAGTAAGCTCACCAGAATGACACGGGTTCGATGCCAGATGGTTAAATTGTAGCGAATTTAAAGAATATTTTCAATCTTTTTTTTTTTCTTTTGAGGACCGTCCTGATATAATGCCCATATGAAATTAATGTTGTCGATCTGCTTGCAGTATGCAAGCTACATTTTACTACTATAGATAACTCTCGGAGAATACGAAATTGGAAGTTATGAAAAATTTGCAGTATTAATTAAGTATTATACTTACACGGTAATAATCCATATCAAATTTATAAATAGAAATAATATATTTTCGTTCATGGCTTTGAAAAATAGTTCGTATGATGATTGGAAAAGAATCATTAGCTTGATACATCTTATTTTTTTAATAATAAATAATGATTATGATGATTTCTGATAGAAAACCTTAAGAAGGAGAGCCGGCTCATCGGCTAAATCTTTTATGACAACAGCGAGAATACCTTTTGGGTCCCGGCGCCTTTTTCCAATCAATCAGTTGCAATAAATTTTCACTTCTATTAACTTATATCTCAATGGGACTCATCTCCGAATCAATGCACGTGGTAAAATCGTTAACTTGAGCATTATTTACCGTGAAACAATTCTGGTTGCGCGGGTTAGGAAAGTCAGCTTTTTCTTCCGATTTATTTACTGTAATTCCCTCTTCGCCAATAAGGCAAGACCCAAAATTCTTACCTCCACGAGTCTCAAGCCCTTATGACAGACATTCTTTCCGATTGATAACCTAGTGGTTGTAACAGGGTTCGAGATCTATATTCCAGATATTATTTTTGTGCTCGTTCCTTAACTAGCTAGGAATAATAGAGGACAATCATAGAAATTTCGCTAAAATTTTCCATTTTCATCGCTTTTCTCGATATTATATCAACAGAACGAGGATAATATATGCAAAATAGAGGATAATTATTGAAATTTCGCTACAATTTTCCCTTTTCATCGCTTTTTTCGATATTATATCAATAGAACGAGGATAATAAATGCAAAATCGATGATAATTATTGAAATGTCGCTAAAATTATCCCTTTTCGTTGCTTTTTTCGATAATACCGAGACGTAACGACCATAATAAAGGCAAAATATTGGATATTTTTTAAATTTCGCTAAAATTATCCCTTTTCGCTGCTTTTTTCGATAATATGTCGACAAACGAGGATAATATCCCTTTTCGTCGCTTCTCTATAGTTTTGCTCTCAGCCCATACGATTCTCTTTGCATGCTTCGAATTTTCTCAATCGCGAGTGAATGACTCTTTTCTTCTTTTGAAATGATCGCTAATTAGTTTTCGTCCACCGTGGCTCTTTAAACTCATGCACGCTTTTAGTCGGAACATTTATTAATTAAATTTGCTTTGATAATCCTGAGAGACTCAACTATCATTTATCGAATTTACACCCGCAATACGTAAAAATCTGATGTGGCCAACACATGAATTTCTCCGAATTTATTGAAAACAGATGCTTATGCCGGTAATGTATAAATAACTCCAAAACAATGAGTGTTACAGGAAAATGTTTCATATAACATCTGTAGTAATATACATTATCTATAACTTTGGTACACAATTGTATATACCTACATTGCATTCTGACAGAGATATGTATGAAAAACATCCATTTCTGGGTAAACAACAACTTCCGGTTAACCATTATTCAAAAATAACTCCTAACCATTCAGTGTTACGAAAAAATGTTTCATACAAAAGTTGTAGTGAAGTACATTGTCTATAACTTTTGTATATAATTGTATATACCTGCATTGTATTCTGATGGAGATATTAAAGAAACAAAATTTTGTTCCGGTTAAAACGGAACTTCCGGTTAAGCAATAATCATAAAAACTAATCAACTTTTGGCATTGTAAGGAAAATACTAAATATGAAGTTTGAAAATGATCGAATAATTGCTTTTTAAGATAGAGCGCACACAAACGTTTTTACCATAGACAGACATGTTCGGGAAAATAGCTAAACAGATGTTTTGGGGCTATGGGCCCCAAAACATCTATTTCCGTCGAAATCTGGAGGTCGAATTTTTTTTGCGAATACAATACTTTCTCTATACTACTTATAGGGAGAAAGTAAAAAGTCATATTTCAACTTGTTAATGTAACCCTTAAACCGAAATTTGCTTTGCGAATTACATATACTTGCCACGGCGGCTTAAGCTATTTAACCGCTACTTCCTTCATCCCTGCCATCACGACACCATGGTCTGAAATACCGTAAACTACGTTGAGACTAGTTACGATTTTTCGGTGGAAAGTGTTAAGTATATTGATACCTTGACCCGCACGAGTCGTTCGAGTTTTCTTCGTATTTATATGATCTAAAGCATGCTACGAGAAAGTATCAATTAATATTTGCGACATTTTTCTTCCCTCTCAGCTAGTGTGGGAGCATTTTAAATTCCACCAATTAATATGCGATAGGTTAAAATTTATACGACGATGATTGGATCTTTTATTTTCACACTAATTATCTGAAACTTCTCAGGTAAATCATCAATACTATCAGTTTCCCCATCGAGAGGACCTTATAAGGAACAAAAGTAAATCTTACTTCCGTTTTGTCTTTGAATCGAGCACCAAATCATTTCCGCATCATTCTACGAAATCATCTCGCTGACTTATCAAATTATCCTACATTACTATAAAACTCCACCACTCATTCTACACAGTCATATTTTCAATAGACTGCAAAATCTGGATGAAATATCTCGCTTAAGCTTATCCTCATTTAACCAACTCTCTTCCTAATATGACGTCCGAGCAATTGCTCCTCTTAATATTAAGGTATTCCGCCTGCTTATTACTGAAAATCCTGCAATTAACGACTACTATTATTGATTCTTTCAGTCATTAAATCTGAGTTTCTTTATGGAATAACCTTTACATTTTTCAGTGAATTTTTCTTTATTTGTATTTGCTATTTTCTCTATTTACGAGGCTAAGCTCATGCTTATCCTTTTGCTTGTTTACGTGGTTGCTAGTTACTATTCTTACCGTTGAATTACAGAAGAACATTTATGGATGAATTTGCTCTCATCTTAACTGCATGAATCTTACACTAAAATTACTTGCTCTTATGTCGTTGAGGGAAAGGGGGGCGGAAGTGTTCCGGAAGAGTCCGTAATAGTTAATAAAAGCAGTGAATAATGATTGCGTATGGCCCCGAATGGTTTCGATTTAGATATATACCCCGCGAGGCGCCAGAGGCGTATGGCAGGGGGTGTAATACACCACCATTATTCATTCATCCCTATTAGCATCTCTAATAGCCTGGGGGAAAAAACGACCAAAAGTAATTATCCCTTCTTACGATCACATCCCTGTAACGCTTCGTCGATGCCTCTCTCGTTCGATCCTTACTGGCACTAACATTTCACTTACTTCGTCTTTAAATACTGAACGAATGAACTTTTCGAAAAGTTTCCGACGATATTCAGAACTTCTCATCTGTAGTGAATTCCAACCGAGGGACTCTATCATTACCGTAACGCTGCTATCAAACCTGAAATCCCCGCAAACGAATCGGGCTGCTCTACGTATAATATATGAATCAAAGTAGCCTTGGAAAGTATTTAAGCGTAGAGTAAGACAGATCGAGCAAAATTAAATCGAAAATTTTATAAATCACTGTTGAGGAGGAAGAAATATGAATGGCGCTCCCTAGGAAAATTTGAAGCCAAGATCATGACTACCAAATGTAATAACTCCAAATTATACCAAGTAGTCCAGATAGCTTCTCCTCCTGATCAGGCATAATTTAATATTCCGAATTCTAAATATCTTCGTTATACAAGTATATTTATATATTATAACAATTAGTATACATCAACGACCTCAGCAGTCCCATTGAAAGATGTTAGGATATTCGCAGAGGACACAGTCATTTACAGGGAAATAGATAGTTCAGAGGATAGATTAACCCTTTCGAATGACTTAGATTGAATTATGAACTGTTGCGATGATTGGCAATTAGAGCTTAATGTAGAAAAGTGTTCGGTAGTTAACTTCTTCGAAAGAAAATCTATAGTAAACTAGCTGAAGTGCCCGTTGATTCTCAACGGGGAATATAGAATTATATTGAATTCAAGTTGCCGGTCGTGCAATGCGTAAATTCCCTTTATAATACAGTCTAAAATCCCAAGCTATTCTTACTGTACAGGAAAATTCATGAGCTCGGCTCAACAATCGCATTGATCGTTAGGAGGATTGGCTGTTTACAACCTCAACAGTTTTGGACAATTCACGCGTATTTTATAAAAATTCTCGAAATTTCGATTCGGAAACAATATTCCACAATCAAAAGTAGAATATTCATTTAATTTCCGTTCTTTTGCTTCTTGTTTAGACTCCGCACGACTATTTTTCTATTTTAATTCTTCAAAAGAAATATAGCCTGCTACTGATTAAAGAGAATATTAGATTTATTCTCTATGGAAACCCATCTGAGCGATCTTGGTTCGAACCCAGCAAATTTATCGATTAAAATTGAGACAGTACGTCCTTCCTGGTCTCAGAAAACGCGTACGCAAAGTTTGACGCGAATCTGGCAAACGGTTTGTACTAAAATCGAAGACAAACAATCTCCTGACTGTAATTACGTACCTGCAATTGCTGGTTACCTTCTTACAGAAAATTTCTCGTTATCCATGTAATATATCGTCCTCTTCAATCATCAGCTTTTATGAGCCTAAAGTCCACGAGTATTTTTACGGGATAAAACATGAGCTCGGATTCAACAATGGGATCGGTCGTCAGGGGGATGAGTTGTTTATAGCCTCGAATTTTCACAAAATGTTTGTATATTTTAACAATATTCTCGCAAATTCTAATCGAAAGTAAGATTCCACGACCAAAATAAGAATTTTTATTTGATTTTCTCTCTTTTGGTGTTTGTCTCGACTCTGCACGACTATTCCTTCTAATTTAATTCTTTAGGAGAAATAAAGCCTGCAACGATAAAAGTGAAGATTACGTGTATTCCTTATGGGAATCTATTTGAGCGATCTTGGTTCGAACCAAGCAAAATTCTTGAATAAAAATGCGACAGTACTTCCTTCCTGATATCAGAGGACACGTATGCAAAGTTTGAGACAAATCGGGCAACCGGTGTGGACTCCAATCCAAGACAAACAAACAAACCCACAAACCCACAGAATTTCTGCTTTATATATATAGATGATTATTCTTATAGTCTCCGAGGGGTAAACCTAATGACAGTAGAATCGGTATCTTGGAGTAACTCTCACGAATTAGCTATCATGGAGTGCACACATCCGAAATATATGCGGAAAAGCACTTAAGAAACTCGGCTTCGTTAAAATAATAGTCGATAGGAGCGAAGAAAAGGTTCGCGAGCGATGTTACTTAGCGTTAGTTAGGCCTCACCTTTTGAGTGTATGGGAAATGTCATATTCAGGATTTAGAAAAAGTACAACGAAAGGCTATTTGTAAAGAATTGCTACGATAAAACAGCAAGTGTCACTCAGATGTTACAGGACGCGGGAATCATTAGAAGATAGAAGAAAAATCCAAAGGATAAATTTATTATATAAGTTCAGAGAAATTACGTTCTCAGATGATGTAACTGATATAATGCGACCCCCCTGTTATATGTTCTGATACTGCCTAGAAAGATTAGGGAAATAGATGCTAGAATGAATCGATTTTAAGAATTCATTTTTTCCGCGAAGTATACGCGAAAGCAACCGTTTAGGAAATTAGAGACAAGGTGCTTGCACCCCCTGCCACACACCGAAAGGCGGCTTGCAGAGTTCTTGCATAGACATAGACATATCTAAAGGTCCATGGTTCAATCCCGGGATTCGGCACCAAAATGTTCGCGCCCGTATCCGGTCCTGAGAAAATAAAGGTTTACTCGGAACTGGCCTCTAACGGGCAAACAATAAATAAATTGCGACAAAAAATGGACCAAAAGGAAAAGAAGGAAGCTCTGTTGTTATCACGTGCTCACTGTCGTCTGTCTCAGTCTCTAAGTTTGTCTGTGTCTTCTGTCAGAGTGTCCTGTCCGATTGGCGGTAACTCTCCTCTTGACAAAACTGATAAAAAACCTTCATTTGTTTGAAGGTGGACAATACGAGGCTGGATCCGCCGCTCCTGCAAGTGGGAGGAGGTAAAATTTAAAACTAATTCAAACAAAATGGGGAACGGCGTGTTCCCGACAACTCTTAATTAAACAGTAGTCTGCCGGTTTCGAGGAAAGTCCTTTCATAGGAATCGGATTGATATGCGCTCTTCTCCACGACATTGGTACAACGCCTTCGTCCAAGGTTTTATTATAGAATACGAAAAGAAGGGGAGCAAGCTCATTCGTCTGTGTTTGAATGACGAGTAATGATATACCTACTGGTCCAGGCGCTTTCTTCTTGTCGCAACAACTTTCCTATTCCATCCACCGACGACTCGTTTTTTTCGTAAAAACGTAATTCGTAATTGTAGCTGATCATATACGGATGGTGTGTGACAACGAAAACAGGATTGCCGATTCAGAATGAATGCTTCTCCGAGTACGTTGTCCTACCCGAGAGATTTTTTGCTCATCTTGTGAACAAATTCTTTTAAGGATATCCTTAAAGCCTATTTTGAACCACTTGATCAGCCGTTTCACAGTAACTTCAACGTTCTTCAAAGAATGGTCATGGCATGAAAAGCTCCAGAGAAGTTGAGAAATATCTCATTACCGGAATCACATCTTACGAGTAGAGACCAGATTATGCCCATTTTTAGTCCCAGCAATTATATACAGACAAGTGCTGAAGGAAGTATATAGTTTACAGCTCGTGTCGAAGATTTGATGATTGACAGCCAAAATAAATGTATTCTACTCATACACCGGAGTTTCAGTCCGATGGTCAATCGGCCATGACGTTTCCGCGTGGAGAAGAAATAGATCGATAAAATAACCGACATAATCTCCTGCCAAACAGTTGAAGAAGTAAATTCCTTCTTCTTTCTTTTCTTGATTTTAACTTCTTTTCTTTCCAGCCTACCTATGTTTCTCAGCTCAGAGTTTTGCGAGTATGGCAAAGAGGCTGAGAGTACAGTGGGGGAAACAATTATCGCAACACCAGTTGGCGTGAGAGCGCGGATTACGTGGAAACTAACTGAAATCACTCTAACTCCGACAATTCGGCAACTCTGTATAGAGGCAGTAAAACCGGCAATATTCAAAATCCTTACGAATGGGAAATAGACTTTAAGTATCGTATATATATGCAGACATTTAAGACTCACCTTCGCGAGATTTCCAAGTAGTGCCCTTGCCTCATTGTCTTCATTTTTTGCCATTTATTATTCAAAGTTATTCGTGATAAAAATAGTTGTGTAGAATGTCAATATAATACACTGGGAGATAGTTACAAACAAGATTGTTTGATAGCGGAATATCAGACGTTAAAATGAACATTTTGAGGTATTATTTCGCTAATTAAAGGTCTAAATGGTATAATTGTGATGGAATAGAATTCTTGCAAAGAGAATTCAACACTTAAAAATTCGAATTCAGAAACCACTAAGATGCCTCCTATTCTTAACTTTCTATTTTCACTCGAGCAGTGTAGTTTTCCACTGCATAAGGTATTAAAAATATCCTTTCGATAAATCCAATCTTATCCGTGAGTTAAAGGAGTTAATTTTTCCAAGAGCTTTTTAGCAATTAACGTTTAGACAGGAATTGTCATCACTATTATTAGCTTTTAAATAGTGGAATCAGTAATCAACAATTTTCAGCTCTATCAGGCTATATGTAATAGGGAGTAATATTTGTGTAATAACAAATGGTGTTTCTCATGAGACATCAATGCACTTTAACCATACTGACTGAAAAAATATTATAAATTGCAACGGTATCACATATATATAGATGTTTCATTCACTTCATCGCACAACTCATACGAATCTCATCTACAGTGAGTGTATTACTCTACAACAGATAATTTCAATCTAATATGTCCAGAGCTGTAATGTAATTGATTAATGAGCTTGAATGCAATCGCAAACAGGATCCATAATATTCTAGCAGTTGGAATCTGAATTGCAAATTAAAACCGATAATTCGATTGTCCTTTTACAAGCATTAGATATACCGTTCTCGCCTCTTGGAGTAAGCTTATCAACGCTCTTACTCTGAATTACATGCGAGCTACGGGGTTAACGCTGTGAAACGGAGCGACCTTCGGAAAATATTTTCTGAAGTATGATTTTATTTCAGTAAAGTTTCCTAGAGGCGGGTATTCACTTCTCTACTTTCTCCGTAGCGATGAATAAAATTTTCCACTTCCAATTTGATCATCTTGATTTCCGTATGTAAAAATACTTCCCAAGGCTACTTAGATCCATATATTAGGCGCCATACTCAGCTATCATTCGCTGATTTTACTAAACTTTCTGTGCGCTTTACGGACTCTTCCAAAACATTCCCGCCCCCCTCTCCCCCCATGAATACCGTAGTTTTAATGTCGTTTACTACTTAGTTTTGCGGTTTAGATGCGAATATATTAGAGAATAGAGCGAATATATACAGACAAAGTTATTCTTTTATTCAGCAGTAGAAATAGTTATTAACGCCCACTTAAATAGGCAAAAGGGTATGCATGAGCTTAGCCCAAAAAAATAGAAAAATTGCAATGGTGAAAAAGAAAAATTCACTTAAAAAAGATAAAGGTTATTCGAAAAAGGAAACCATGTTTTAATGTGCGAACTGAGAGATCTAAAAATAATAATAGTAGATTGCAAGAGCTTACGTAATAAACAGGCGGAATTCTTTAACGTTCCGATGAGAATTTGCGCGGATATCATACTAGGAAGATAGTTGCTTAAGCGAAGATATTACTCAAAGCGAGATATTTCCCCCGATTATATGATATACCGAAAATATAACTATGTAGATCTAGTGGTAGACTTTTTATAGTAGTATGGACTCATTTAATTAGTGAGCGCGATGAGTTCGTAGAAAATAGCAGGAGCGAAATCATTTGGTGCTCGATTCAAAGACAAAACGGAAGTAAAATTAATGTTTGTTCTTTGTGTCGTCCTCCCGATGAAAAAATAGGATGTATTGTTGTATTATCCGATGCCCTACAGAAAAATGGTGAGAAAATAAAAGATCCAATCATCGCCGTAGGAAGAGATTTTTACCTAACCAATATTCATTGGGATAATCTAAAATTCTCCAGCACTAGCAGTGGGAAAACAATTCACGAAATACATCTTACTTTTTCGTTGCATGCTTTAGATCAGGTAAATATGACGAAAACTCGAACGAATCGTGCGAAGCAAGGTATCAATTTATATTTACTAGCCACTTCCCACCCCCAAATAATAACTAGCTTCTCTGTAGTTGACGGTACAGTCAGACCATGATGTCATAATGGTAGGGATGAAAGTAGTAGCGGTTAGATCTCTTAAGCCTGTGAGGCAAGTGTGTGTAATTCGCAAAGCAATTATTTCTGAGTTTAAGGTTTTATTTGAACGAAGGCTTGGATAATTTTTTTTACGCTTTTCGAGAGAAAATACAGTAAAAGATAGTTGGGTAGAGTTTCGACGAATAATCAAAGTAGATTAAGTTAAATATGTTCCGTCTAAACAGTAGGTGAGACGAGGAAGAAGTTTGAATCGTTGCATAGGAGTCATTCACTCGCGATTGAGAAAACTTAAACCGTGCGATGAGATCCATGAGCTTAGTGATCAAAACTATAGAGAAGTGCAAAAGATATTTGAGGAAGGATCACGAAAAGAATACCAGGAATATAGATCTCGAACCCTGTTAATATCACTAGTTGGCGATTAGAAAGAATTTTGGTCATAAGTGCGTGACACTCGTGGTGGTCAGTTTTCTATTCCTAGCATTATAAGCGAAGAGGGAATTGCCTTGAATAAATCGGCAGAAATAGCTAACTTACTTAACCCGTACTTCCAGAATTTTTTCTCATTAAATGATGGTCGAGTTAACGGTTTTACCTCTCGCATTGATTCGGAGATGATTTCCATAGAGATATAAGTTGATGCGAGTGGAAATTCACTGCAACAGATTGATAGGAAATTCTATCAGAAATCAATTAATGAGGGTACTGTCCCAATATCGTGTAAAAAATTAAACGTCACTCCGGGCCTAAGAATGATCAGATTATTATGGGTAATTTTCGGTAACTTCGAATTTATGCAAAATAATGGAGCATATTATAGCAAGCTCCATTATTCAGTCTCTTACCATAAAGATAGGAATAATTCTGATCCAACATGGATTCCATAAAGGCAAATCTTGTAAGACGCACCTAGAGTTTTTTGTGAATGATGTATATAAAGCGTAAGGATGTTAGATATCTTTCAAAAACGTTATTTCCACGCAGCAACAAATTTCGCGACAACCCTTAGTGTTAGTGCGCCACACAAAATACCGAAGAGTCACGTTTAGCTATTGTTTATCTTTGAAAGAACATATTGGAGATGCGATAGGAAATTGAATAGAATGCAAAGATTAACTAGTAGATCGTTGAGGGGATGCTAATCGTGTTTCAAAGAAAAAAGTCATATAACCTCTTATTCAACCAAGCCAAACGAGAAAATACTGTTTCGCGATTATACTGATTATTACTTTTATATTACAGTTCGTGTACGGCATTTGTTTGATTGGTTGTATACGATACTATTTGTACAGAATTGCCATGATAAAACGGTGAGTGTTACTCAGATGAATCAATACGCGTAATCATAGTAAGAGAGAGAAGACTAATTCTAAGGATAAATTTACTATGTAAGTTAAGAAAAATTAGGTTCTCAAATGATGCAATCGATATAATGCGACCTCCCTGTTGATGTGGGCCGCTCTGATACTGCGAGGAAGATTCGAGAAATAAATGCTAGAAGGAATCGCATCAAGAATTCATTTTTTCCGCGGATGATACGCGAAAGAAATCGATTAAGAAAATAGGGTTAAGCTGTATGCACCCCCTGCCACACGCCGAAAGGCGGATTGGATGGTTCTCTCATAGACATGGACATATTTTCATGGTGTTTTTGTGCTGTCGACATTTAAACTCAATAATCAGAATATGTCGTATTTATAAAACAACATAATTTAAGAGGAAAAATTCATCCGTCACCGCTACGATTGGTCTTCGGTTTCCTTCAAAGTAACTGGGTTGTCCAAATTGTAGTGCTACCTCCAAAATACTAACGTTTCAATATCATCTCCTAAATCACTACTACTAATTTATTTCTTCTTACATTCACTAACAGTTGAAGGAAAGTTTAATTAACCTTCTTTTGATTTCAAAAACTCTCAAAGGCACTCGAAATCAATATTTACAATGATAAAAACCTTACACCTAGAGAAATAATGACAATGTAAAAGAAACTGGCCCTATCAAAACAGGAAATCCAAATATCACTGAGGATTATTATTCATCATTATTATTCAATTATTCATTTTACAAACTAAAATCTCAAAAAAGTTTTAATTTTGTCACATAACCGTGAACATATCCTAGTTTTCTATGCATTTTAGTTTTTTCTAAGAATTTAACATATCTTCTATCATATAGCGATACCGGCCCCTGAAATGTAGAAATTTTTTCGCTCTTTCTACTGCCTATGACCCTCTCCCCCATAGACAAATCCTGGCTGCGCCCCTGCGACAAAGCAATCATAAATTATCATCTGTATATTCATGTCCACATCCGATAGAATCCGTAGATTCTTACACATGGATGATTATGAAAAAAAAATCAGCTCCGACATAGACCTCCATCCCCGTAATGTTACTAAATTTTCATGTTTTTACGAGAAGGAGACTATTTAACATAATTTAAAGCATGTGGAAAATATTTATATGTAATCGTTTTTCTCTCAGACTCGGTAACAGTGTGCACATATGCATTACGATTAATCTACGAGAATTACTTTGGAATCAAGAAAAATATAGGATGATTAATAATATATCCATTCTCCTCCATATGATTCAGCCTCCGAGACATAGAGTTAACCACTTCTTTATTGGAATTCGCTCCAGGTGAGAAGATCTAAAAACTGACGGAAGCTCTTCGAAAGCTTTATCGGTTCAGAACCTAAAGACGAAGTAAATGAAATTTAAGTGCAAGTAAAGACCTAACGCGATCTCCGAGTTAAACGTTACAGGGAGGTAATCACAAAACATTATTACTTTTGGTCGTTTATTTCCCCGGGCAATTAGAGAGGTTGATGGAGTAGATTACGTGATGATGGTGTTATTACAACCCCTGCCATACCCATTTGGCGGCTCGCGGGGTATATATCTAAATCTAAATCTATATAATTGGTTTGGAACTACCGCCGAGAAAATTGGAAAGTGTGAGCCCGCGAATTGTCCTGGTTGTAGACGAACAATGAATAATAATATGCATAAGAATGTAAATAGTTCTCAAGGCTTTTGTTTACAGACTAAAAACGAAAAAGATTCGCTTGCGCGGTCCGCTAGTTGTCCGTCTATAGAAGTAGAAGACCTCAATGAAGAAATAGTCACCAATAAGCCTGAGTAAGTAAGCCTGAGCTCCTTGCCTTACGACCGGTTTGTTGTTGCGAGTGACGCATAGGCTTTCGAAAATCGGCTGCACTGAAAGCGAAAGGTTCATCGTGCTTCGAGAAATCAGGAGGCCCTGTCAAATACCTCTAATAAGTGTGGAAAATGAGTCAAAGGACATTGTCTTTCAGTGAACGACCTCGAATCCTTGGTAGAAGAGGAATGTCCACTGACACACGAAACATGTTCTTGACCGACAATTGGTGATGAATCTGTTCCGAATCCTTCATATCCAATGGTTATTTTTCCATAATGAATTGTATCTCTCAGGTAAATATATATATTAATCACAGGGGCGTATAAATATATGTGGAAACCATATCTTACATTCGTTCATTTCCCGAACAAGAGAAGTTTAAGATAAAAAACTCATTTAACTTAAGCGGAATTCGAGCTCATGCCCTTCCTATGCCAATAACATGTGTCAGACAGCTGCAAAATCACCTCTTAATTAGCAACTAGTTATAGTTATGACACTTCCCAACAAACTGAGAAGTCCATTTTAGCAGCTTATTAATAATATTATTATGGCAGCATAATCCTGGTTAATTAATTAACTTTATAAAGTCAGACGTTCATAAAATACGTATCAGTACTAAAAACTTGGGTTGTTTATTAGGAAGTCTTTGTTTACTAAAATACGCTAATATAATAATATTATTTGGGAATACTTTTACGATTGCAATAACATCTAATTTCCTTAGCACCATGGTGAGGAAGGAGCTTTGAATTAGCCAGAGGATAGTTTCTACTGGGCGACTGTAAAATGAGGGTCCTGAGTCTAGCTGATATGGGCACGAAAAGGAAAAATATACCTGGCATCTGCAATACTTGCTTTGAAAGTGCTTGACATATGGTTAAAGCTTTTCCACGCGAGGTAATGATGAAAATATCATTTCAACATTTGTTTTGTATTGGTGCCTGCAATACTTTGAAGGGATCAACTTTTGGTTAAAGACTTTCCTCGCGAATTATCAAAGCCTTAATGCATTTCTACGTGAATTTCTCCGCGCGAAGGCAACACAATTAACTAATGACCAAGGTCACCGAGCTCCCTGTTACAAAATTTAAGACAAGTCCGATATATGCGCAGAAATTTTTCGGTTTTTATGAAATCATGTTTTTTTTAACTTTGGAATTGGTATTTTTCCTTTTAACTCCGGACGGACAATGATTTCATGTATTCTAGTTGACAAATGGTGTATATAAATTTATATTACGAATTTCCTTCGTCTGCATGATTAAGTTGGTGAAAAATTATATTCCGTAGACAAAATACAAATTTTACGATGTGTCATAGTAACTCAGTAATCGCTCTAACGACTTCTCGAATTCTAATTGCTGAATTGAAAACATAAGACTTGTAATCAAAAATCCTCCTCGGAATGTTTATCTTATATAATGAATATCCTATGTTTCAACTGGACGTTTGAAGAATTACATTTACATTAATATCCAGCAGGCAGCCGTAAGACGTATGTTCGAGTTAGAAACCAAACTACAAAAATAACGCCTTATTAGCGCAAAAATTATCCAGAAAAAGAGACCATTATAGGCCATCTGTTCTCGGTATAATCTCGCAAAACATCATTTTCCTCTAGACTCCAAAATTCTCGTTTTCTAAAGGTGAGAATCGCCACATCGCGTATTTCTACTCCAATCCCACTTATTCCTTATTGCTACGCATTATTAAAACCGAATAGCATTCTTCAAATTATTAAGAATTAAATTTCAATTATTTTCCATGTATTTTATTGCATTTAAGATTGAAATTAGAATAAATATATATTTAACCTATCGTTCTATAAATACGATAACTATATGTGAAAGAGAAACGCCGAAATAAACATGACGAACTCGGGGAGAGATCGCGCGAAGGCTCTAAGAAGAGTTCGAAAGAGATGAAATTTGTGTAAGTTCTAGGCTCCGACTCAAATATTACCGCTTTTCGAGGCTTTCCTCGGTGTTGCCAGTCAGTCACAGAAAGCAGAATTCCAAATAGTTTCTGTGAAAGCCACTGGTGCGCGCGCAAAGTGTTGCGATAATTTTTTCCGCCACTGTACATTGATCAGGAGTAGTAATACGGAGATTGTAAGATGAACATTTAGAAGAGCGAGACTACACTTCCACTAAGGTATGTCAGAAGATTTTATTTGTTGCGTCGAAAATACATATTGCTAAGATATTATCTCTCTGAAATTTATGAAAAAAATCAGGAATCGAGGGTAGCTGTGAAGAGTAGAGCCATCTCCTGTCGGTCATTTCAAGCTCTTAAAATTTTTAACATTCCCGCGATGCGACGTCTTTTGTGACGTAATTAAGCGGAAAAATATAAACTGTTATTGCTATCCTGTAAACAGATACTTCGATATTCCTTTGTTAATTGGTTGTGTTTTTCTAAATAGTAAAGAAATTTCTCTTTAGCTTTTAATTTTATTTTATTCATTGGCAATAATCGAAATATTGCATTTTCCAGGATTGAATTACCATCGATTATATAAATCAAATCATTAATTAAATTCATTGCTTTAAATGATGCGAAATAAACCAAAGCCGAGGTAGAATGAACTATTCAAGAGGATGTCTTTCATATAGAAAGGTTAAAACTTTATTATAATAAAACGAAATCAATCTGAAAAATCAGCATTAAAGATAGAACAATCGAAAGCAATGAAATTACTGCTTTTAAATATGATATATCTCAGTTGATATAATATTCAATGAATAAAAGTCTCCCATATTAGTTCATAAAGCGATTCAAGCATTCTTATCACCACATGTGTGAACCATTATTATAAATACGAGTAAAATGTACTTAGCATACTGCAAGTAGATCGACACAGTGATTTCATATCGGCATCATATCGGGACAGTCTTCAAAAGAAAAAAAATCTGATGTGGCCAACACATGACTTTCTCCAAATTTATTGAAAACAGAAGCCTATGCCGGTAATATATAAATAATTCCAAAACAATGAGTGTTACAGGAAAATGTTTCATACAAGCTTTGTAGTAAAAAAAATTATCTAAAACTTTGGTACATGGTTGTATATACCTACATTGCATTCTGATCGAGATATGTATGAAACACTTCCATTTCTGGGTAAACAACAACTTCCGGTTAACCATTATTGAAGAATAACTCGTAAACAATCAGTGTTACGAAAAACTGTTTCATACAAAAGTTGTAGTAAAAAACATTATCTACAACTTTGCTACATAATTGTATATATCTACATTGCATTTTGACAGAGATATGTATGAAAAACTTCCATTTCTGGATTAACAACAACTTCCGGTTAACCATTATAGGGGAATAACTCCTAAACAATCAGTGTTACGAAAAAATGTTTCACACAAAAGTTGTAGTAAAATACATAATCTACAACTTTTGTGTGTAAATGTATAAACCTATATTGCATTCTGACAGAGATATGTATGAAAAACTTCCTTTTCTGGGTAAACAACAGCTTCCGGTTAACCATTATTGAAGAATAACTCCTAAACAAACAGTGTTACGAAAAAATGTTTAATACAAAAGTTGTAGTAAAAAACATTATCTACAACTTTGCTACATAATTGTATATATCTATATTGCATTTTGACAGAGATATGTATGAAAAACTTCCATTTCTGGATTAACAACAACTTCCGGTTAACCATTATAGGGGAATAACTCCTAAACAATCAGTGTTACGAAAAAATGTTTCACACAAAAGTTGTAGTAAAATACATAATCTACAACTTTTGTGTGTAAATGTATATACCTATATTGCATTCTGACAGAGATATGTATGAAAAACTTCCTTTTCTGGGTAAACAACAGCTTCCGGTTAACCATTATTGAAGAATAACTCCTAAACAATCAGTGTTACGAAAAAATGTTTCGTACAAAAGTTGTAGTAAAGTACATTATCTATAACTTTTGTATGTAATTGTATATACCTATATTGCATTATTACAGAGATATTTAAGAAACAAACTTTTGTTCCGGATAAACCGTAACTTCCGGTTAAGCGATATTCTCCAAAAACTAATCAACTCTTGGTATTGTTAGGAAAATTCTAAATATGAATTTTGAAAATGATCGGATAATTACCTTTTAAGATAGAGCGCACACAAACTTTTTAACCACGGACAGACAGACAGACAGACAGACACACAGACAGACATGTTCGGGAAAATAGCTAAAACATGCTCTATGGGCCCCAAAACATCTATTTCCGTCGAAATCTGGAGGTCGAATTTTTTTGCGAATACAATACTTTCTCTATACTACGTATAGGGAGAAAGTAAAAAGGGATTGAAAATTTTCTTAAAATTCGCTGCAATTAAATCGTCTGGCATCGAACCCGGGTTTTCCTGGTGAACTTACTATGCAGCACAACAGAAGATCACCATCTATAACTATGTGTGAAAATTCAAGCAAAAATATTGGCTGCAACTGCCTCAAATGACGCCCTTATATTCCTTATGAGAGAAATTTGAATGTGCTCTGACATCGAACCCAGGAACAGTACAGTCTTATCTTAATTTTTTTCTTAAGCCAAGTCTGAATATATATCTTCTAGCAAAGCAAGAACTTCCTATTATCTTGATAAGTACATCAAAATAAATAATGAAAACTTACTCAATGTATTTTAAAAGGGGGATATATTTACCGCCCGGCATCGAACCCGGGTCTTTCTGGTGATACTTCCTATGGGACACAACAGGAGATCACTATCTCTAACTATTTGTGAGAATTCAGGCAGAAATATTGGCTACAACTGCCTGAAACGATGACCTACTTTTCCCATATATTCCTTATGAGAGAAATTTTAATGTGCCCCGGCATCGAACCCAGGAGCAGTACGGTCTTATCAAATTTTTTTTCTAAATCTTAGTCTTAATATACATCTTCCATATAAGAAAGAACTTCCTATCAATTCGATAAGGGCATTAAAAAAAAAATCTGATGTGGCCAGCACATGACTTTCTCCATATATATAAGATGTAAATATTACTATATATTATCTACCGCAGTAATTTCGAACTCTATATTCCATCTAAACTTGGAATATGAGTGATTAATATATATATATATATATATATATATATATATATATATATATATATATATATATATATATATATATATATATATATATATATATATATATTATTATCTTTGACGCCAAAAACATGAATAATAATGTTTTACGGGACATGATCGATGAAAAACGTTGAAATTGGCATTTCGCCCATAGAGCCCAGAGCGCCCACAAAGTACATAATCAGCAACTTCCGGTTTATAAGTATTTCATGAATAACTCCTACACAATCAGTGATACAAAAATATGTTTCAAACAAAAGTTATAATAGATTTTATTTTCTAAAACTTTTATAAATAATAGTATATACCTAAATATCATGTTTATGGAGATATTTTGAAAACCGGAAATGAGCTTTGAAGAATACAATTCGACTTCCGGTAAACCGATTTACTCCAAAAACTAATCAACTCTTAAGAAACAAAATGAAGTACTATATATGAAATTTGATGTTGATATAATGCATCGTTTTTAAGTTAGAGCGCCCACAAAGTACATAACGGCTACTTCCGGTGTATCGGTATTTCACGAATAACTCCTAATCAACCGGTGGTACAAAAATATGTAAAATACGAAAGTTATAGTAAATTACATAATCTAAAACTTTTATAAGTTATACAATGCACGTATATATCATATTTATGGAGATATTTTGAAAACCGGAAATGAGCTATAATGAATAAAGCTTGACTTCCGGTCAACCGATTTACTCCAAAACCTTATCAACTCTGACAGCACACACCACAGTACTATATACGAAGTTTGGTATTAATACGACCAATAGTTTTCACGATAGAGCGCCCACTAACACACACACACATACAGACACACACACACACACACACACAAACACACACACACACACACACACACACACACACACACACATACACACAGACATCATTCCGAAAATGGTCAAAACGTGTTCTAGGGACCCCAAAACATGTATTTCCGTTGAAATCTCGAAGTCGAATTTTTTCATGAAAACAATACTTTCTCTATACTTCGTATATGGAGAAAGTAATAATGAAAAACAGCCTCAATGTATTTTAAATGACATATATTTGCTTCGTCCTAGCATCGAACCCAGGATATTTTAGTAGGAGTCATTAATGTTTGCAATAGATCATGACCACATATAAATATGCTCCTTGAGTTTTAATTCTCTATCTATCAGGGGAGTATTTTTTAAAAATTCCCGAAAATCAAAGCAATGCTTTTAAATGGCAAAAATTGGGACTTTGGGGCCTTCTGGAATCGAACCCATGACACTGAGGATCAAAACCGCAATTTTTCTGGTGGTTACACGTTATGGCCAATACTTCGTAAATATATTTTAAGTCAATCACGCTTGTGGTTTAGCTTGTGAATTAGTATCCTATCTATGTATCTATATCCTTGAATTAAACCGGAGCGGCATCTTTGTATAATAGATATGTTACTGTCGTGAATAAAACTGGAGAATAAAAGGAATTATTCATACAAAAATCTTTTTTTCTGTTTTGGCATTGTGATTTCATTTGTGTTAATTTATGAGCTGCATGTTTATGTTACGCATTTTAAGATTGGGGTACAAGTCAGCTCCATAATACACTTACTTTCCGGAAAGAATATTTATCGGTGGTATTAGAGTGATACACAATATATAGAATATATTTCTGTTATTTATGTTTGATCATAGTTACCAAGAGACAACTTTGCCTTTCCGAAAACTTCTCCTGAAAGGTGGTGCTGCTTATCCTAATGTGAGCATTGAATGTGTTTTTTATAACCATTAAATGATTTTTATCTTTATCGAAGTGTTTTAATTAAAAGGATATGAGCTTGAATATCCAGGTGACTCTGTAGACTTAATCATGACTTTATTTACTTTGTTTACTGGTTTGGAAAATATAACAGCCTGGCTATAAGCTACCTACCAAATTTTATGATGCATGCTTTAGAATCAAGACTGTAACAAAAGTATTTATCAGTTTAAATTTACCCGTTGAGAATCAACGGGCACTTCTGCTAGAATGGTAATAATTCATTTACGAAGCGTCGTATTTTAACAATACGCTAAACTACGTTTGTCAGTTTCGCTTATGCTATTTCCTGAGTATTTGGCGAACATAACAACCCTAGTTAAATTATTACGCAGAATAGCAGAATTATCCATTTCTTAAAAGTTAATTAAATACTTGTAGGGTATTAATGTAGATGTAGATGTAAATACTGATTTGTACTATGATAATACTTTCGAAGTATCTGTTTACAGGATAACAATAACAGTTTATACTTTTCCGCCTACTTACGTCACAAAAAACGTCGCTTCGCGGGATTGTTTAAAATTTGAAGAGTTTTAATTTAACGACAGGAGATGGCTCTACTCTTCTCAGCTACCCTCGATTCTTGATTTTTTTTAGAAATATCAGAGAGATAATGTCTTAGCAAAATGCATTTTCGACGCAACAAATAAACATTTCTGTAATAACTTAGTGGAAGTGTAGTCTCGCTCTTCAAAATGCCCATCTTACACTCTCAGTATTACTACTCCTGATCAATGTGCTCTCAGCCTCTTTCCTGTACTCGCAAAACTCAGAACTAAGAAACATACGTAGGCTGGAAAGAAAAGAAGTTAAAATCTAGAAAAGAAAGAAGAAGTAATTTACTTTTTTCAACAATTTGGTAGAAGATTATGTCGGTTATTTTATCCATCTATTTTTTCTCCAAGCGGAAACGTCATGGCCCATTGACCACTGGACTGAAACTCCGGTGAAGGAGTAAAATATATTTATTTTGGCTGTCAATCAGCAAATCTTGGATACGAGCTGTAAACAATATTCATCCGTTAGCACTGGTCTGTTTTTTAATTGCTGGGACAAAAAAATGGGAATCTTCTGGTACCTACTCGTAAGATGTGATTCCGGTAATATTATTATTTAAAACTAGCTGTAGTGCCCATCGTGACCTATATAAAAGATTATGACGCATGAAAAAAATTAACGTACTAGGACTCTGGTCGTGGGGATAGCTAATGATGAATCCCAGTGACGCACATGGCAACACATGTTGCATAACTGTAGGTAGATAGCAAATACCAGAATTTTTTTTTGTTTCAAAATCAATAAGGGGAGAAAAGAAAGTTATAGTTAAGTCTACAAAGTAACACCAGCTCAATATTCAATCTCACATCTTTCAAATGAACAATTCCTTCGATTGAGATCTAATTCATACATCCTTAAAATAAAATCTAACCATTAGAATAGTTCTACTTTATTGAGATTTTTAGTAATCTTAAAATGTAACCTTTAAGCTGTAAAATACTGTACATTCCGGCGTATAAGTCGACCTTTGGAGCCTAAAAATTCCTTAAAAACCAGTGGTCGAACTTAAAATTTAACCCTTAACCATCGAGAGGTAAATAAGTGAAACTGCCTGCTTAACACTTGTTGAACACAAACTCTCGCAACTCACCACATTTATTCCTTACTGAAACTAATTTTGGGCAAGTTTAATTTATCCAGATATCATACAAAACAAATTTCATCGCCAAATACAATTCAAATCATTAGTTAAATTATTACAGAAATATATTCGAATCGAATCGAAATTCGAAAGGACACGAATAAACAAGCACTTAATAATTGAACTCATGTGCTACGTCAGTGTTAATATAAATAAGCTGAAAATTGATCAATCAGACCACGGATACGAAACAAGTGGGAAAAATATGTTGCAATATCCGAAACACAAATTAAAATTATTTGAGAATAGTCCACAGTATATGGGTAGAAGGATATACCACAAATTAACAATTGATATAAGACAAACACTGACTACAGGTCATTTAAAATTCCTAAATACGTTTTTAAAGTTCTTGATAAATAAATGTTATTATTCTGTAAGAGAGTTTTTAGAAGATGTTATTGTTAATACGTAATATGATGTAAATGATTACTTACATAATAATTGTCCTGTTAATGTATAAGGTATATATATGGATTATTTATATCATGTTCTATGAAATGTAAATGTTTATATTTGAAAAAAAATAAAATAGTACAGTACTGACGACATACCAGAATGCAATCAGTGCTTCTCTGTGTTCTGTTAATGTTGCCTGCGTTTTGTATTAATAAAAAACGAATAATAGGAATATATCACTCTCAAAATGGCCGATAAATATTCTTTAAATGACGTTCGCAACGTTGTTCATATAGGGAAATAAAAAATAGCCTGTACTCTGCGTGGGGGCGACTTTTAATAATGTAGAAAATTCTTTCCACTTTCTGATCCTAAAATAAGATTCCTTTATCGCCATTTGCAATGCACAAGGGAATGTAAATTGCACTCCGTCATCGAATCATAGATCATAAGAAAAAACGTACTGTTCTTATATGAAATATAATTATGATCTCTATTCAAAAGCCGGATTTTACGTTTGCTTGTCATCGAAAAGGGGTTGAAAAATTTCTTAACAATCCCCGAAATTTATTTTAAATAGGAGAATTTTGCACCAGCATGGCGTCAAACTCAAGCACATCTGATGACAGATTTATAAACATAAAGAAAGAAGAGCGTGTTTTCTGCAATATCTGTGATTTCGATTCCCTATTCTACCCCGATTTAGTTGAAAATATTTCCGAAACCGAATCACAAATAATTTGAAATTACCGCCGTACGTTTGAAATAGTAGGGCTGCCTGGAGTTGAACTCAGGACCTTTTGTAAGATGTGAATACAAATATCGCCTTGGTAGATATAAAAATTATTTAATTCAATTTTGGAATTCAACCTCATACCGGGAAGGTCCTAACATTATGACACTGTTATCCCCATCTGAAATGCATAGGGTAATGTAAATGGCTCTCTGGAATCCAACCAATGGAATCCATGAGGGAACCGTTAAACAAAGTATATAAAATGTATTTATGATCGCTACTCACATGCCGAGTTTCAAGTTTCCATCTTATTGGGAAGTGGATAAAACAAATCTTTAAAATCGTAGCAATTTCGAATTTTAGAGATGCCTGGTATAGAACCCAGGAATCATTGACAGATGTGAATATATATTATAACTTGTTAGGAGCTGATCTTATTTAAAGCAAAGTTTGAAGTCGATATCATATCGGGAAGGACCTAAAATAGGATTCCGTTATCCCCAATAGAAATGCATTGAGGAATGTAAATGAGTCTCTGGGATCGAACCAAGGACCATCAGCGGAACGTTCCACCGCCTATATAACAAATATCCATGATATGTATCCACATGCCGAGTTCCAAGTTTCCATCTTATCGGGAAGTGATTTAAAAAAATCTTAAAAATCGCCTATAAAGGAATTTTAAATACGAGGACATTTGCCCTGAGACAGTGTCGAACCAAGGATAATCGCCAAGGATGTCTTTATAATTTTTTACGGATATGCACGGCTTCTAGAGATACCTCGAAATTCAACTCTCTGCTTTTCCGAGAAGTGCCTCGAAAATATTTCGGAAATAGCCACAATGCATCTTTACGGAAAAAAACTCGGGACTTTGGGGCCTTCTGGCATCGAACCCATGATACTAAGGTTCTAAATCGCCTTTTATCTGGCATTATCATTCCTTTTGGTGCTTACTCACTATGGCCTGGACGTCCTAAAACTTTTAAGTCGCTGACACTTTTGGGGCATGGTTAGAATGTTGATCCCCAGTGAATGTATGTATATAGGTATATCCGGAGAAACGTCTATATATAATAGATATAGATGACGTCTTTGCCAGTCCATTTCCTTATCTTTTATAAAAATGGTTGATAATTATTGACGTCAAAACAAATGGGAGGTCATCTCCATTAATGAAGGCAAGAATCATCGCCATTTTAGATACCCTCAATGACACTTTATTCCATCAATTGCATTCCTTGTAAGCCTTTCACTAACTACTTCTTTTTATCTTTTCGAATAATCTATCACGGAGTGCCCACATCCGAAATATATGTGGATAAGCACTTAAGAATATTTGTTTAGAGAATAGTCGGTAGGAGCGAAGAAAAAGTTCGGGAGCGATGTTACTTAGCGTTAGTTAGGGCTCAACACAAACTCTCGCAAATCACCACAATTATTTCTTACTGAAACTAATTTTGGGCAAGTTTGATTTATGTAGATATCATATAAAACAAATTTCATCGCGAAATACAATTCAAATCATTCGTTCAAAGATTAAAAAAATAAATTCGAAGACGAAATTAGGATCATCATGGAGTCATTTTCAGAAAGGCACAAAAGTATAAAGGAAACGAAGTTTCCGATAAAATATTTTGATATGTAGGCGAATTAATTTTCTATATATAGTTTATCGAAAAAAGGCGAACTTTTTCCACAAATATTTTTTTCTTTAATAGAGTAAGGCGTAGAGTAGATTTTAATGAGTGATTGTCACTCTCATACATTCATCAGAGAGAATTTTCCAATTGATATTGTTCAATTTCCAATTACTGACATACCGAAATAGTTCACGTAATCGCTGAACGAGCACATCCTCCAACAAGAAATTACAGATTTCTAAAATTCCCCCTTTTAAGGAGAATCACAAAACTTATATCTCAAACGGGCAACACCTGAAGACAATCGACTCTTGTAGAAGAAGCAAGAATGGACGGAATAAAACATTTTTTGGAAATATTTCAGATGTTTATCTATGCCTGTTAACTCGCAAATCCACCAAAACATTTATCAGTCGATTTCGCAAAACACCGACAAAACATTGTTGGCCTAAGAGTACGCCATTTTGGTCACACGTTAATCTTCGTATCGCAACAAACCTTTAGGAAATCAACAACTTCACCCTGGTTCGCGTCTTGGGGTTCCCACTAATCCTCGTTTCTAGGCGTGTCTCTGAAAAAGCAGAAAAATATCACTCTCAAAATGGCCGATGAATATTCTTTCAATTTCGTTCTCAACTTTGTTCATATTCTTAGGGCTGTATGTGATCGCGATGAAAAACCAAGTGTACCTTTTTAAGAGGTTTGAAACGTGCTCTTTCAGATGGAAACGATTCAAATGAGTATCCCAAAGGTCTTTCTTTTCTAAGAGCGGACAGAAAATAACCTTTTTCTGCGTTTTCACAAATTTCATCCTTAGATTTGTCCCTAATTTTAGGGCCTTAAATGACCACGATGAAAAACCAGATTTACTTTTTTATAGAGGCTTATGATGTTTCTCTTTCTACTGAAAAAGATTCAAAAGAAATTCCAGATGGTCTTCGGGGTGAAAATGATTCTATTTTTGGCTTACTTACAAAAACCGTCTAATGTTTACTCAGTTTTTTAAATAATGGAAGATAGTATCTTCCATTATATTCCACTTTATTTTTTATTTCCTGTTATATGTTGTGCTTTAAATAATCAGTATACTTACTATTACGCCATTATATTATATTAATTTATAAAGCAATAAAGTCTTCCAACATTTGACATATGCTATACTTATCTTACGAATTTTTTCCAATATGGCGGAACTCGCACTCCAGCGCCAAAATTTATCTTCTACCAGTAAATTCACTGGAAACCAATAGAAAGTAATGCAACCAATAAATTGTCCCAATAGACATGCCACCTAAACCTGACTATTTCTAATGGAAGCTTTAATGGTCTCTATTGGTTTCACAAAATTTTGTAATACCATTAGAACTTCCATTAGAAACCATTAGGAATAACAGGGAACCAATAAATACCATTAAGGAAACCAATAGGAACCTTCAAAAATTTCCAACCGGGAAGAAAATGAAATTTTATATTCCTAAAAGCATGGCGGTGTGTTTTATCCAAGATAATTGGGAAACGTCGTTCGCGATTAATTCCGTTCAAGTAATAAGGTTATACCTATTAGTCCTCCTTGATGCGAGGATCTGAAACAAAGGGAGAACTATTTTTTTTATTAATCCAAAGCTGGTCTTTCATAGAGGAGATCAGTAAGGAATCATACATGCTCCATAGCATCTAATTTTGATTATGAATGTATGGTGTTAGATAAAAACGTGCAAATGGAGGCGTTGAAAACAAGTTATTTGTTGAGGATCGCTTTATAATATGAATATAAATCCCTTTTAAAAAGTTATAATCTACCAAATTTTTTGCGTAATTCCTATTGCGTGTTGATACTGCGTGTTGCTATTGCGTATTATCTAAAATATTATCTAAACTTATCACAATTAGGATTGCATTAACAACATACACAACCATAATTATGATACCAGAGGGTGAAACAATATGAATTATCCTAAACATAGACTTTCAATGTATGGAAAGAGCCCATATTACATGGGAATAAAACTGTATACTAAAATTCCAAAAGAATTCAAAGAAAAGTATGGGAAAAACACAAAAACTTTTAAAGAAAACTTACGTAAATTATTATCTAAAAAGTGTTACTACACAGTGGAGGAATTTTTAAATGACAATAGCTTGTGAGTGCTTCAAAGGTGAATGTAAATTGATAACATATGTTTGCTGTTGTATATATTTGTGCAATCGAGTTTTCGTTTAAATGTAACAAATTGTTATTGTGATTATGGAAATTATGTTTATGTGCATATTTGTGAATTTCAATGAATAAATTGTAAAATCTTCAAAGATGTTGTATGTTTAGATATGTTGAATCTTTGTTAAATTGGAAAAAAATAAGATTTTATATCTTCTCAGGTGTAATTGTACTAGTTTAAGTTGACTACTGTATATTGACCTGTCACCCATTCAGGGCAGAACTATTTTCTGTTTTTGTAATGAATGTTTTTGTGACGCAAATAAATTATTATTATTATTATTATTAATCGTCCATGACGCCAAAAGAACGATCAATTATGTATTTTTATGAATTTTTATGGCAGAACCTGAAACTAATTTCTATATAGAGCCGAGCTGAAGTCTATATGCACTTTTTACGTTAATTGTTGAGTTTCATGTTCTATAATAGATTAGTTTTATTTGTTCATGAGGATGAAGGATTTTCAGCGAAATTTTCTTTCGTTTATTCCGCAGTATTACATGATCAATTGTGAGAGGCGGCTCCGGCACAGGCCCTCGGGACGACCAGGACCACCAGATGGGTAAGGTTTGGCTTTGTGAATGGCAGGAAACAGTGAAGAAATCATAGGTATCAAAACGAGTGCTTTTTATTTCCTTCTAAAGTACATATCCCGACCGTGTCTTTTCACTTACACCATCCCCCACCAAAATTAGAGTAGCAGTGTAAACTGCAACTGAACAATTATCAATGCATCCACAATCCACATCAGCACATCAATCCAATTAATTGCACGCTTAAACTTATACGAAAAGAAGCATTAAATTTAATAAAAAGTAACAAATAAATGTAAAATATGTTCTACAATATTGACTGCTTTCAGCATCTACTTCAACACTAAAGTTTTTGCTAGACTCTAACCCACCAAAGCACGTATTTCCTATATAAAAACTCATTCGTATAACTCAATCCGGACTATCTACTTCAATCACCACCCTCACATTCCTGGCATCTGTTGCTTATGCCATTGAGCTTGAACAATTTGGGACTTACTCGCAATACACTTGCGCCAACAAATTATAAGTGCAACGCATACCACTGCACCAGCAATTCCCCAACCGACGCTCATATGTAAGTTCCACGATGCTGCCGACTTTCTGCGAGCACCAATCCTGTGCACCAGTTTCCTGATATCAATTCCCTTCCCAGATTCCCTCATGTCTTCCTCTATTTCTACCTTCACCTTCTCTAATTCGGTCCCATTTCCTAAATTTAAAAGAGCCTTCTCTTCCTCGAACATGAAAATGTTGGGTAACACCAATTCCAAGAGGGTTCCGTTGATCTCGTGCTTAACATGCCAAGCTGCCATCAGTTTAAAGGTGTCTCCTACAATATCGCAGTTTGAGGCGTTCTGGATCACCCCGCTGCCTCGAAGATGAGCTGATTGAGGCCTGCTGACTTGATTCGAGCTGTGGCACACTATGGTTACGGGAGTATCGGTAGGAACCGAGAACAGCCATCCTTGCTTCAACCTGCCGAAATATGGCTTCGTCAGATTTTTGACCGCTTTCTCGCAATTAAATGCCGGCTTTCCCATAAACAACTGATATTCACAATCTCCGTTTGCCCCGGTTCTTAGGACCACATTCGCGGGACAGATGAAGAGAGGCCCTTCCTTACAGTCCCTCAATTCCGCTTCGGTCAGCACCGTGTAGTAATACCGATCGTTGCTAATTAGCAAGGTGTGCCCAACATCCCATTTGCCATATAAACCCAAATCTGGATACAGAACAGGGAAAACCCTCATCCTGTATCTCTCAAGCGACCCTCCTTTATCCCCCAGAGGTACATCTATTACGACACGGAGCCGTTCCCCCAAAACGACTGCCGAAACCTTCACCATTTCGTAGTAAATGTGCAGTTCCTCGTAATCACAAGGCACCATCATGTACAAGGGGTGCTTAATTTTATCTCTAATGTTTCTTAATAATTCCAAATATTTTCCGGGAGGCACGAGAATACTGCTAAGATGGCTATGTACGCTGTGCTCTATGGCATTTCTTAGCCCAACCAGATCAATCCTGGCGTTCACCAAAACGTGCCCAATTTGCCGTAATGCGTCTTCGTCTCCCAGAAAATTCCGCAGTTGGCGATCCCCATTTTGAATTTCTCTACTTAAGTTGGCGGTCCGATTTCGAGTATTAAGCATCTCCGTCATCATGCTACGTAAAATTCGCGTGTGATTGGAGATCCTCTCTTCTAACCCCTCCACCATCGTCAGCTGTACCGCGGCTTCGGCATCCGCACTCTCGCCATCTTCCTCCAGCCGCGCAACTCTATCTTCAAGATGGCGCCGATCGTCTGCGTCCATAGTGCCAAATACCGTCCTCAATACAGTACCCCCGACGTCTATCCATCCCCTGCGCACTCTTCGTCCCCTTAACAACCCCAGAAACACCTCCAGCTCATCCTTCACCCTTCCATACTCTCCCTCCATTCTCTGAAGCGCTAACATGTAACCGTCAGTGATAGACCCAGTCGCTTCCTTAGAAATTCTCTCTCTTACCTTCTCAAAAGTAGATTTTAGTTTCTCATATTCATTCCGCACATCTCTTAAATTAAAATTGATCACAATGGTCCAAACATGCTCCGTTAACATCACATCCTGTTCCCTCTCAAACACAATTCCATTACTCAGAGGCAAAATACTTTGTCCTCTTATTAACTCTAAAAGGCTTAAAATTGACAACCACGCACACAATTTCCTCATGGTTCCTAAATCTTCTCTTCTGTCAACGAATCTTTGATGCAAACACTATCGGAAGCAGAGGGGGAAGACACGGTTGGGTTCTCTCTGGTTTTTAATGGATAAGGAGAGCGCTGGGGCAATGAGGGAGAAATGGCACTTCACACACTGCTTCCTCCGGGGAATGCTCCTCAGGTTCGGCTATACCGCTCACCAGCTGTCCACGGGATTGCTACGGATAGGTACAGCGTAGGAGCGATATCTCCGTAGCGACCTCCGCAGGAATCTGCAAGTCCGCAAGGCCGGCTTCCAGTCCGGTGGGCGCGTTATCTTTCTGGTCTCTGGGCCGCTGAAGATAAGGGCTGCGTGGCGGTGAGCGTCCCGGAAGGTCCTCGAGAGGAATTCGCTCGCTTGGCTCCTCGTTGGTGGGCGTTGATGCCTCTGAGACAGAGTGGTGTTGTGGCGATTCCTCGAGAACTCGAGGAGCGTGGTTAGCAGCGGATGTTGGGATGGAAGTGGAGGGAGATCGGGCTACCCCTTGGGATGGCATCCTCGGGTTGGGCACGAGATGCGCTTCATCTGAATATATAACCGGGGGCGCCCATGTCGCGTCTAGCTGTGAGGAGTACGGAGAAGCGGAAGTGTTTCGTATGCTATCCTTCTGTCCACGAGGCCTTCTCCTCGGTCGTTCCTCAACCGCGGTCGCCATGTTTGGGGGAATCCAGACACATGGCTTCACCTAGAGGTGGGCACAATCGATTGAAAACAATCGAATAATTCGATTGTTCGCTTCAATCGAATTATTCGAATAAAGCGTTTCGATTTTTCACTCGATCCTTACCTAGTAAATCTATTCGATTGTTTTTAGTGAGTGAAAAAAATCACACTCACACACATTCTATTTTATATTATCTATTATATATAGATGCTCCTCCGGATTCATTCATGGATATACCTATATAGATAGATAGATAGGATACTAATTCACAGGCTATACCACAAGCGACATTGACTTGAAATTTTTTCGACGTATTGGCCATAACGTGTAACCGCCAGAAAAATTGCGATTTTGAATCTCAGTGTCATGGGTTCGATTCCAGAGGGCCCCAAAGTCGCGATTTTTTCCATTGAAATGCATTGCTTTGATGTTCCGGAATTTTTTAAAAATATTTCCCGGATAGGTAAAGAATCAATACTCTAGGATCTATATCTAATATATGGTCAGGATCTATCGATAACATTAATGAGTATTAGAAAAAAATATCCTGGGTTCGATGCTAAGACAATGCAAAAATCTGCCGTTTAAAATACATTGAGGTAGTTTTTCATCATTTTTTTTGGTGCACTTATCGAAATGATAGGAAGTTCGCGCTTGGCTAGAGGATCTATGGTGAGAATTGGTTTTTAAAAAATATTCATAATATCGTACTATTTTGCGTTCGATGCCAGAGCACATTAACATTTCTCACATAAGGAATATATGGGAAAAGTAGAACGTCGTTTGAGGCAGTTACAGCCAATATTTCTGCTTGAATTTTCGCACATAGTTAGAGATGGTGATCTTCTATTCTGTTGCATAGAAAGTATCACCAGAAAGACCCGGGTTCAAAACCAGGTGGTAAATATATCCCCAATTTAAAATACATTGAGGTAGTTTTCAATATTTATTTTCATGCACTTATTGAAATAATAGGAAGTTTTTGCTTGGATAGAAGTTGTATATTAAGACTCGGTTTAAGAAAACATTTAATATGACCATGCTGTTCCTGGGTTCGATGCCCGAGCACATTACAATTTCTCACATAAGGAATACAAGGGAAAAGTAGGACGCCGTTTGAGGAAGTTGCACCCAATATTTCTACTTGAATTTTCACACATAGTTGTAGATGGTGATCTTCTGTTGTGCTGCTTAGTAAGCTCACCAGAATGACACGGGTTCGATGCCAGATGGTTAAATTGTAGCGAATTTAAAGAATATTTTCAATCTTTTTTTTTTCTTTTGAGGACCGTCCTGATATAATGCCCATATGAAATTAATGTTGTCGATCTGCTTGCAGTATGCAAGCTACATTTTACTACTATAGATAACTCTCGGAGAATACGAAATTGGAAGTTATGAAAAATTTGCAGTATTAATTAAGTATTATACTAACACGGTAATAATCCATATCAAATTTATAAATAGAAATAATATATTTTCGTTCATGGCTTTGAAAAATAGTTCGTATGATGATTGGAAAAGAATCATTAGCTTGATACATCTTATTTTTTTAATAATAAATAATGATTATGATGATTTCTGATAGAAAACCTTAAGAAGGAGAGCCGGCTCATCGGCTAAATCTTTTATGACAACAGCGAGAATACCTTTTGGGTCCCGGCGCCTTTTTCCAATCAATCAGTTGCAATAAATTTTCACTTCTATTAACTTATATCTCAATGGGACTCATCTCCGAATCAATGCACGTGGTAAAATCGTTAACTTGAGCATTATTTACCGTGAAACAATTCTGGTTGCGCGGGTTAGGAAAGTCAGCTTTTTCTTCCGATTTATTTACTGTAATTCCCTCTTCGCCAATAAGGCAAGACCCAAAATTCTTACCTCCACGAGTCTCAAGCCCTTATGACAGACATTCTTTCCGATTGATAACCTAGTGGTTGTAACAGGGTTCGAGATCTATATTCCAGATATTATTTTTGTGCTCGTTCCTTAACTAGCTAGGAATAATAGAGGACAATCATAGAAATTTCGCTAAAATTTTCCATTTTCATCGCTTTTCTCGATATTATATCAACAGAACGAGGATAATATATGCAAAATAGAGGATAATTATTGAAATTTCGCTACAATTTTCCCTTTTCATCGCTTTTTTCGATATTATATCAATAGAACGAGGATAATAAATGCAAAATCGATGATAATTATTGAAATGTCGCTAAAATTATCCCTTTTCGTTGCTTTTTTCGATAATACCGAGACGTAACGACCATAATAAAGGCAAAATATTGGATAATTTTTTAAATTTCGCTAAAATTATCCCTTTTCGCTGCTTTTTTCGATAATATGTCGACAAACGAGGATAATATCCCTTTTCGTCGCTTCTCTATAGTTTTGCTCTCAGCCCATACGATTCTCTTTGCATGCTTCGAATTTTCTCAATCGCGAGTGAATGACTCTTTTCTTCTTTTGAAATGATCGCTAATTAGTTTTCGTCCACCGTGGCTCTTTAAACTCATGCACGCTTTTAGTCGGAACATTTATTAATTAAATTTGCTTTGATAATCCTGAGAGACTCAACTATCATTTATCGAATTTACACCCGCAATACGTAAAAATCTGATGTGGCCAACACATGAATTTCTCCGAATTTATTGAAAACAGATGCTTATGCCGGTAATGTATAAATAACTCCAAAACAATGAGTGTTACAGGAAAATGTTTCATATAACATCTGTAGTAATATACATTATCTATAACTTTGGTACACAATTGTATATACCTACATTGCATTCTGACAGAGATATGTATGAAAAACATCCATTTCTGGGTAAACAACAACTTCCGGTTAACCATTATTCAAAAATAACTCCTAACCATTCAGTGTTACGAAAAAATGTTTCATACAAAAGTTGTAGTGAAGTACATTGTCTATAACTTTTGTATATAATTGTATATACCTGCATTGTATTCTGATGGAGATATTAAAGAAACAAAATTTTGTTCCGGTTAAAACGGAACTTCCGGTTAAGCAATAATCATAAAAACTAATCAACTTTTGGCATTGTAAGGAAAATACTAAATATGAAGTTTGAAAATGATCGAATAATTGCTTTTTAAGATAGAGCGCACACAAACGTTTTTACCATAGACAGACATGTTCGGGAAAATAGCTAAACAGATGTTTTGGGGCTATGGGCCCCAAAACATCTATTTCCGTCGAAATCTGGAGGTCGAATTTTTTTTGCGAATACAATACTTTCTCTATACTACTTATAGGGAGAAAGTAAAAAGTCATATTTCAACTTGTTAATGTAACCCTTAAACCGAAATTTGCTTTGCGAATTACATATACTTGCCACGGCGGCTTAAGCTATTTAACCGCTACTTCCTTCATCCCTGCCATCACGACACCATGGTCTGAAATACCGTAAACTACGTTGAGACTAGTTACGATTTTTCGGTGGAAAGTGTTAAGTATATTGATACCTTGACCCGCACGAGTCGTTCGAGTTTTCTTCGTATTTATATGATCTAAAGCATGCTACGAGAAAGTATCAATTAATATTTGCGACATTTTTCTTCCCTCTCAGCTAGTGTGGGAGCATTTTAAATTCCACCAATTAATATGCGATAGGTTAAAATTTATACGACGATGATTGGATCTTTTATTTTCACACTAATTATCTGAAACGTCTCAGGTAAATCATCAATACTATCAGTTTTCCCATCGAGAGGACCTTATAAGGAACAAAAGTAAATCTTACTTCCGTTTTGTCTTTGAATCGAGCACCAAATCATTTCCGCATCATTCTACGAAATCATCTCGCTGACTTATCAAATTATCCTACATTACTATAAAACTCCACCACTCATTCTACACAGTCATATTTTCATTAGACTGCAAAATCTGGATGAAATATCTCGCTTAAGCTTATCCTCATTTAACCAACTCTCTTCCTAATATGACGTCCGAGCAATTGCTCCTCTTAATATTAAGGTATTCCGCCTGCTTATTACTGAAAATCCTGCAATTAACGACTACTATTATTGATTCTTTCAGTCATTAAATCTGAGTTTCTTTATGGAATAACCTTTACATTTTTCAGTGAATTTTTCTTTATTTGTATTTGCTATTTTCTCTATTTACGAGGCTAAGCTCATGCTTATCCTTTTGCTTGTTTACGTGGTTGCTAGTTACTATTCTTACCGTTGAATTACAGAAGAACATTTATGGATGAATTTGCTCTCATCTTAACTGCATGAATCTTACACTAAAATTACTTGCTCTTATGTCGTTGAGGGAAAGGGGGGCGGAAGTGTTCCGGAAGAGTCCGTAATAGTTAATAAAAGCAGTGAATAATGATTGCGTATGGCCCCGAATGGTTTCGATTTAGATATATACCCCGCGAGGCGCCAGAGGCGTATGGCAGGGGGTGTAATACACCACCATTATTCATTCATCCCTATTAGCATCTCTAATAGCCTGGGGGGAAAAACGACCAAAAGTAATTATCCCTTCTTACGATCACATCCCTGTAACGCTTCGTCGATGCCTCTCTCGTTCGATCCTTACTGGCACTAACATTTCACTTACTTCGTCTTTAAATACTGAACGAATGAACTTTTCGAAAAGTTTCCGACGATATTCAGAACTTCTCATCTGTAGTGAATTCCAACCGAGGGACTCTATCATTCCCGTAACGCTGCTATCAAACCTGAAATCCCCGCAAACGAATCGGGCTGCTCTACGTATAATATATGAATCAAAGTAGCCTTGGAAAGTATTTAAGCGTAGAGTAAGACAGATCGAGCAAAATTAAATCGAAAATTTTATAAATCACTGTTGAGGAGGAAGAAATATGAATGGCGCTCCCTAGGAAAATTTGAAGCCAAGATCATGACTACCAAATGTAATAACTCCAAATTATACCAAGTAGTCCAGATAGCTTCTCCTCCTGATCAGGCATAATTTAATATTCCGAATTCTAAATATCTTCGTTATACAAGTATATTTATATATTATAACAATTAGTATACATCAACGACCTCAGCAGTCCCATTGAAAGATGTTAGGATATTCGCAGAGGACACAGTCATTTACAGGGAAATAGATAGTTCAGAGGATAGATTAACCCTTTCGAATGACTTAGATTGAATTATGAACTGTTGCGATGATTGGCAATTAGAGCTTAATGTAGAAAAGTGTTCGGTAGTTAACTTCTTCGAAAGAAAATCTATAGTAAACTAGCTGAAGTGCCCGTTGATTCTCAACGGGGAATATAGAATTATATTGAATTCAAGTTGCCGGTCGTGCAATGCGTAAATTCCCTTTATAATACAGTCTAAAATCCCAAGCTATTCTTACTGTACAGGAAAATTCATGAGCTCGGCTCAACAATCGCATTGATCGTTAGGAGGATTGGCTGTTTACAACCTCAACAGTTTTGGACAATTCACGCGTATTTTATAAAAATTCTCGAAATTTCGATTCGGAAACAATATTCCACAATCAAAAGTAAAATATTCATTTAATTTCCGTTCTTTTGCTTCTTGTTTAGACTCCGCACGACTATTTTTCTATTTTAATTCTTCAAAAGAAATATAGCCTGCTACTGATTAAAGAGAATATTAGATTTATTCTCTATGGAAACCCATCTGAGCGATCTTGGTTCGAACCCAGCAAATTTATCGATTAAAATTGAGACAGTACGTCCTTCCTGGTCTCAGAAAACGCGTACGCAAAGTTTGACGCGAATCTGGCAAACGGTTTGTACTAAAATCGAAGACAAACAATCTCCTGACTGTAATTACGTACCTGCAATTGCTGGTTACCTTCTTACAGAAAATTTCTCGTTATCCATGTAATATATCGTCCTCTTCAATCATCAGCTTTTATGAGCCTAAAGTCCACGAGTATTTTTACGGGATAAAACATGAGCTCGGATTCAACAATGGGATCGGTCGTCAGGGGGATGAGTTGTTTATAGCCTCGAATTTTCACAAAATGTTTGTATATTTTAACAATATTCTCGCAAATTCTAATCGAAAGTAAGATTCCACGACCAAAATAAGAATTTTTATTTGATTTTCTCTCTTTTGGTGTTTGTCTCGACTCTGCACGACTATTCCTTCTAATTTAATTCTTTAGGAGAAATAAAGCCTGCAACGATAAAAGTGAAGATTACGTGTATTCCTTATGGGAATCTATTTGAGCGATCTTGGTTCGAACCAAGCAAAATTCTTGAATAAAAATGCGACAGTACTTCCTTCCTGATATAAATGGACACGTATGCAAAGTTTGAGACAAATCGGGCAAACGGTGTAGACTCCAATCCAAGACAAACAAACCCACAAACACACAAACCCGTGGGTTAGTGGGTAGCGTTGGTTAGGCCTTTACTTTTGAGTATGCATGTAGTGTATGGGAAATGTCATATTCGGAATTTAGAAAAAGTACAACGAAAGGCGATACGATTTGTAAAGAATTGCTATGATAAAACAGCGAGTGTTACTCAGATGTTACAGGACGCGGGAATCATTAGAAGATAGAAGAAAAATTCAAAGGATGAATTTATTACATAAGTTCAGAGAAATTACGTTCTCAGATGATGTAACCGATATAATGAGACCCCCTTGCTATATGGGCAGTTCTGATAATACCAGAAAGCGATTTTAAGAATTCATTTTTTCCGCGAATTATACGCGAAAGCAACCGTTTAGGAAATTAGAGACAAGGTGCTTGCACCCCCTGCCACACTCCGAAAGGCGGCTTGCAGGGTTCTTGCATAGACATAAACATATCTAAAGGTCCCTGGTTCAATCCCGGGATTCGGCACCAAAATGTTCGCGCCCGTAGCCGGTCCTGAGAAAATAAAGCTTTACTCGGAACTGGCCTCTAACGGGCAAACAATAAATAAATTGGGACAAAAAATGGACCAAAAGGCAAAAGAAGGAAGCTCTGTCGTCATCACCTACTCACTGTCGTCTGTCTCAGTCTCTAAGTTTGTCTGTGTCTTCTGTCAGAGTGTCCTGTCCGATTGGCGGTAACTCTCCTCTTGACAAAACGGATAAAAAACCTTCATTTGTTTGAAGGTGGACCATACGAGGCTGGATCCACCGCGCACGCAAGTGAGAAGTGCAAATTTAAAACTAATACAAACAAAATGGGGAACGGCGTGTTCCCGACAACTCTTAATTAAACAGTAGTCTGCCGGTTTCGAGGAAAGTCCTTTCATAGGAATCGGATTGATATGCGCTCTTCTCCACGACATTGGTACAACGCCTTCGTCCAAGGTTTTATTATAGAATACGAAAAGAAGGGGAGCAAGCTCATTCGCTTGCGTTTGAATGACGAGTAATGATATACCTACTGGTCCAGGCGCTTTCTTCTTGTCGCAACAACTTTCCTATTCCATCCACCGACGACTCGTTTTTTCGTAAAAACGTAATTCGTAATAGTAGCTGATCATATACGGATGGCGTGTGACAACGAAAACAGGATTGCCGATTCAGAATGAATGCTTCTCCGAGTACGTTGTCCTACCCGAGAGATTTTTTGCTCATCTTGTGAACAAATTCTTTTAAGGATATCCTTAAAGCCTATTTTGAACCACTTGATCAGCCGTTTCACAGTAACTTCAACGTTCTTCAAAGAATGGTCATGGCATGAAAAGCTCCAGAGAAGTTGAGAAATATCTCATTACCGGAATCACATCTTACGAGTAGAGACCAGATTATGCCCATTTTTAGTCCCAGCAATTATATACAGACAAGTGCTGAAGGAAGTATATAGTTTACAGCTCGTGTCGAAGATTTGCTGATTGACAGCCAAAATAAATATATTCTACTCCTACACCGGAGTTTCAGTCCGATGGTCAATCGGCCATGACGTTTCCGCGTGGAGAAGAAATAGATCGATAAAATAACCGACATAATCTCCTGCCAAATAGTTGAAGAAGTAAATTCCTCCTTCTTTCTTTTCTTGATTTTAACTTCTTTTCTTTCCAGCCTACGTATGTTTCTCAGCTCAGAGTTTTGCGAGTATGGCAAAGAGGCTGAGAGTACATTGATCAGGAGTAGTAATACGGAGATTGTAAGATGAGCATTTAGAAGAGCGAGACTACACTTCCACTAAGGTATGCCAGAAGATTTTATTTGTTGAGTCGAAAATACATATTGCTAAGATATTATCTCTCTGAAATTTATGAAAAAAATCAGGAATCGAGGGTAGCTGTGAAGAGTAGAGCCATCTCCTGTCGGTCATTTCAAGCTCTTAAAATTTTTAACATTCCCGCGATGCGACGTCTTTTGTGACGTAATTAAGCGGAAAAATATAAACTGTTATTGCTATCCTGTAAACAGATACTTCGATATTCCTTTGTTAATTGGTTGTGTTTTTCTAAATAGTAAAGAAATTTCTCTTTAGCTTTTAATTTTATCTTTTATTCATTGGCAATAATCGAAAAATTGCATTTTCCAGGATTGAATTACCATCGATTATATAAATCAAATCATTAATGAAATTTATTGATTTAAATGATACGAAATAAACCAAAGCCGATGTAGAATGAACTATTCGAGTGGATGTCTTTCATTTAGAAAGGTAAAAAATGTAATAAAACGAAATCAATCTGAAAAATCAACATTTAAGATAGAACAATCGAAAGCAATGAAATTACTGCTTTTAAATATGATATATCTCAGTTGATATAATATTCAATGAATAAAAGTCTCCCATATTAGTTTATAAAGCGATTCAAGCATTCTTATCACCACATGTGTGAACCATTATTATAAATACGAGTAAAATGTACTTGGCACACTGCAAGTAGATCGACACACTGATTTCATATCGGCATCATATCGGGACAGTCTTCAAAAGAAAAAAAAGGATTGAAAATTTTCGTACTATTTTGAATTGAATGATTGAATTTACAACATACACAACCATAATTATGATACCAGAGGGAGAAATAATATGAATTATCCTAAACATAGACTGTCAATGTTTGAAAAGACCCCGTATTGCATGGGAATAAAACTGTATAATATAATTCCAAAAGAATTCAAAGAAAAGTATGGGAAAACATAAAAACTTTTAAAGAAAACCTACGTAAATTATTATCTAAAAAGTGTTACTAAACAGTGGAGGAATTTTTAAATGACAATAGCCTGTGAGTGCTTCAAAGGTGTATGTAAATTGATGAAATATTTTTGCTGTTATATATATTTGTGAAATCGAGTTTTCATTTAAATGTAACAAATTGTTATTGTGATTATGGAAATCATGTTTATGTGCATATTAGTGAATTTCAATGAAATAATTGTAAAATCTTCAAAGATGTAGTATGTTTAGATATGTTGAATCTTTGTTAAATTGGAAAAAAATAAGATTTTATATCTTCTCAGGTGTAATTGTACTAGTTTAAGTTGACTACTGTATATTGACCTGTCACCCATTCAGGGCAGAACTATTTTCTGTTTTTGTAATGAATGTTTTTGTGACGCAAATAAATTATTATTATTATTATTATTAATCGTCCATGACGCCAAAAGAGCGATCAATTATGTATTTTTATGAATTTTTATTGCAGAACCTGAAATTAATTTCTATATAGAGCCGAGCTGAAGTCTATATGCACTTTTGCAAATATCACTGCGTTTACCAAGCGATCTCAGATCGGTGCTTCCAAGTCAGTTCGAGTTGGTAAACAGAAACGCGCTGAGCAGCGCGGGCTAGAATGGCTAAAAGTGAGCTGAACTCAACCCGGAAAATAAAGTGGACCAGGTTCAGCACGACATCGGTCGCCTCGGTGTTCTTGCGGACTCCGCTTCTCTTTTGTCAGCGGACGGAAACAAATACAATCGCAATAACTCCTGGCGCTATCATCAAAAGAAGGGAAATTGAATAAAGATTCTTATTTTGGTCGGTGAATATCGCTTACGATTCGAAATTGCGAGAATATTGATACAATATACTAAAATTTTGTCTAAATTACCATGTGTAAACAAACTCATTCCCTTGCAAAAATTGATTTATTCGTTGTTTTTAAGTGCTTCCACTCCATATTCATTTACTATCCTTCTATTATTGGTGTTGAATCTTTGTTTCTATTTTGATTGATTTTGTGGTTCGTGTTTATGTTACATATTTTAAGATTGAGATACCAGTCAGCTCCGAAATACATTTACTTTCCGTATAGAATATTCATCTTTGTTTATTTGAGTGAAATGTAATTTATTTCTGTCATTTACGTTTAATGCTTGATTTATTTGTCCTCTTGTACCTGTATGAAGATGTAACTTTAAACATGGTTCTGCTTATCCTAATGTGATCTTAGAATATATATTTATATCGTCTCAGTTGAAGAAATTTTTCATTCAGAGTATATTGAATATTGAGTTGATGCGGCTTTGTAGACTTCATTGTAACTTATATTTCTTAGTATATTGAATTAGAATGTCTGCTATTTCCTATATATCAACAATTATGAAGTATTTCTTACGATCAAGGTTGTTACACTGCTATTTATAAAATTTAACATCCCCGTTGAGAATCAACGGACACTTCTGCTTATTAAATAAATAACACCACGAAGAAGCACAATGGCGGCCGTCAAATCTCGATGATTTGCAATCGATACGTGAATATCGCAAATATCGATATGTTAAGCTCGTGTTGATAAACTCGTCGGTCCTATGAGATCGGTGCTACATTGCCGGTACCTGCTGTCACCAGATCGAGCAGAGATCGCTTGGTAAACGCAGTGTATGTTAATTGTTGAGTTTCATGTTCTATAATAGATTAGTTTTATTTGTTCATGACGATGAAGGATTTTCAACGAAATTTTCTTTCGTTTATTCAGTATTACACGATCGCAGTATTACACGATCAATTATGAGAGGCGGCTCCGGCACAGGCCCTCGGTACGACCAGGACCCCCAGATGGGTAAGGTTTGGCTTTGTGAATGGCAGGAAACAGAGAAGAAATCATTGGTATCAAAACGAGTGCTTTTTATTTCATTCTAAACTACATATCCCGACCGTGTCTTTTCACTTACACCATCCCCCACCAAAATTAGAGTCGCAGTGTAAACTGCAACTGAACAATTATCAATGCATCCACAATCAACCACATCAGCACATCAATCCAATTAATTGCACGCTTAAACTAATACAAAAAGAAGCATTAAATTTAATAAAAAGCAACAAATAAATGTAAAATAGGTTCTACAATATTCACTGCTTTCAGCATCTACTTCAACACTAAAGTTTTTGCTAGACTCTAACCCACCAAAGCACGTATTTCCTATATAAAAACTAATACGTGAAACTCACTCCGGACTATCTACTTCAATCACCACCCTCACATTCCTGGCATCTGTTGCTTATGCCATTGAGCTTGAACAATTTGGGACTTGCTCGCAATACACTTGCGCCGACAAATTATAAGTGCAACGCATACCACTGCACCAGCAATTCCCCAACCGACGCTCATATGTAAGTTCCACGACGCTGCCGACTTTCTGCGAGCACCAATCCTGTGCACCAGTTTCCTGATATTCATTCCCTTCCCAGATTCCCTCATGTCTTCCTCTATTTCTACTTTCACCTTCTCTAATTCGGTCCCATTTTCTAAATTTAAAAGAGCCTTCTCTTCCTCGAACATGAAAATGTTGGGTAACACCAATTCCAAGAGGGTACCGTTGATCTCGTGCTTACCATGCCAAGCTGCCATCAGTTTAAAGGTGTCTCCTACAATATCGCAGTTTGAGGCGTTCTGGATCACCCCGCTGCCTCGAAGATGAGCTGATCGAGGCCTACTGACTTGACTCGAGCTGTGGCAGACTATGGTTACGGGAGTATCGGTAGGAACCGAGAACAGCCATCCTTGCTTCAACCTTCCGAAATATGGCTTCGTCAGATTTTTGACCGCTTTCTCGCAATTAGTTGCCGGCTTTCCCATAAACAACTGATATTCACAATCTCCGTTTGCCCCGGTTCTTAGGACCACATTCGCGGGACAGATGAAGAGAGGCCCTTCCTTACAGTCCCTCAATTCCGCTTCGGTCAGCACCGTGTAGTAATACCGATCGTTGCTAATTAGCAAGGTGTGCCCAACATCCCATTTGCCATATAAACCCAAATCTGGATACAGAACAGGGAAAACCCTCATCCTGTATCTCTCAAGCGACCCTCCTTTATCCCCCAGAGGTACATCTATTACGACACGGAGCCGTTCCCCCAAAACGACTGCCGAAACCTTTACCATTTCATAGTAAATATGCAGTTCCTCGTAATCACAAGGCACCATCATGTACAAGGGGTGCTTAATTTTATCTCTAATGTTTCTTAATAATTCCAAATATTTTCCGGGAGGCACGAGAATACTACTAAGATGGCTATGTACGCTATGCTCTATGGCATTTCTTAGCCCAACCAGATCAATCCTGGCGTTCACCAAAACGTGCCCAATTTGCCGTAATGCGTCTTCGTCTCCCAGAAAATTCCGCAGTTGGCGATCCCCATTTTGAATTTCTCTACTTAAGTTGGAGGTCCGATTTCGAGTATTGAGCATCTCCGTCATCATGCTACGTAAAATTCGCGTGTGATTGGAGATCCTCTCCTCTAACCCCTCCACCATCGTCAGCTGTACCGCGGCTTCGGCATCCGCACTCTCGCCATCTTCCTCCAGCCGCGCAACTCTATCTTCAAGATGGCGCCGATCGTCTGCGTCCATAGTGCCAAATACCGTCCTCAATACAGTACCCCCGACGTCTATCCATCCCCTGCGCACTCTTCGTCCCCTTAACAACCCCAGAAACACCTCCAGCTCATCCTTCACCCTTCCATACTCTCCCTCCATTCTCTGAAGCGCTAACATGTAACCGTCAGTGAGAGACCCAGTCGCTTCCTTAGAAATTCTCTCTCTTACCTTCTCAAAAGTAGATTTTAGTATCTTATATTCATTCCGCACATCTCTTAAATTAAAATTGATCACAATGGTCCAAACATGCTCCGTTAACATCACATCCTGTTCCCTCTCAAATACAATTCCATTACTCAGAGGCAAAATACTTTGTCCTCTTACTAACTCTAAAAGGCTTAAAATTGAGAACCACGCACACAATTTCCTCATGGTTCCTAAATCTTCTATTCCGTCAACGAACCTGGATCTGTGGTGCAAACACTATCGGAAACAGAGGGGGAAGACACGGTTGGGTTCCCTCGGGTTCTTAGTGGATAAGGAGAGCGCTGGGGCAATGGGGGAGAAAGGGGCACTTCACACACTGCTTCCTCCGGGAAATGCGCCTCAGGTTCTGCTATACCGCTCACCAGCTGTCCACGGGATCGCAACGGATAGGTACAGCGTAGGAGCGATATCTCCGTAACGACCTTCGCAGGAATCTGCAAGTCCGCAAGGCCGGCTTCCAGTCCGGTGGGCGCGTTATCTTTCTGGTCTCTGGGCCGCTGAAGATAAGGGCTGCGTGGAGGTGAGCGTCCCGGATGGTCCTCGAGAGGAATTCGCTCTCCTGGCTCCTCGCTGGTGGGCTTTGATGCCTCTGAGACAGAGTGGCGTTGTGGCGATTCCTCGAGAACTCGAGGAGCGTGGTTAGCAGCGGATGTTGGGATGGGAGTTGAGGGAGATCGGAAAACCCCTTGAGATGGCATCCTTGGGTTGGGCACGAGATGCGCTTCATCTGAATATGTAGCCGGGGGCGCCCATGTCGCCTCTAGCTGTGAGAAGTCTAACGGAGAAGCGGAAATGCTTCGTCTGCTATTCTTCCGTCCACGTGGCCTTCTCCTCGGTAGTTCCTCAACCGCGGTCGCCATGTTTGGGGGAATCCAGACACATGGCTTCACCTAGAGGTGGGCACAATCGATTGAAAACAATCGAATAATTCGATTGTTCGCTTCAATAGAATTATTCGAATAAAGCGTTTCGATTTTTCACTCGATCCTTACCTAGTAAATCTATTCGATTGTTCTTAATGAGTGGAAAAAAATCGAATACATCTATTCGGTTGTTTCAAGCGAGTGATTCACTCGTTCAGAGGAAGTTAGTGAAAAATGGAATAGATTTATTCAAATTTTTTCAATCGCTAAAACAATCGGATAAATTCACTCGGTTTAACCGATTTTCACTTGTTTACTTGATAGGCGTTGAATAGGAGAGGAAGGAAGTTGCGCCAAACGTGATCCCACTTCCCCAAGGAAGTCTGGCAGGGATATGTGATGCTGATGAAATCTATTATATATAGATTCTTCTCCGGATTCATTCCTATAGATAGATAGATAGAATACTAATTCACAGGCTAAACCACAAGCGACATTGACTTGAAATTTTCACTTCCATTAACTTATATCTCAATGGGTCTCTTCTCCGAATCAATGCGCGTGGTAACATCGTTAACTTGACCATTATTTACTGTGAAACAATTCCGGTTGTGAGGGTTAGGAAAGTCAGCTTTTTCTTCCGATTTATTTACTGTAATTCCCTCTTCGCCAATAAGGCAAGACCCAAAATTCTTACCTCCACGAGTCTAAAGCCCTTATGACAGACATTCTTTCCGATTGATAACCTAGTGGTTGTAACAGGTTCGAGATCTATATTCCAGATATTATTTTCGTGCTTTTTCCTTAACTAGCTAGGAATAATAGAGGATAATTATTGAAATTTCGCTAAAATTTTTCCTTTTCATCGCTTTTTTCGATATTATATCAATAGAACGAGGATAATAAATGCAAAATAGATTATAATTATTGAAATTTCGCTTAAATTATCTCTTTTCGTTGCTTTTCTCAATATTATCTCGAAAAAAATAGGAAAATATATGAAAAATAGAGGATAATTATTGAAATTTCGCTAAAATTATCCCTTTTAGTTGCTTTTTTCGATATTACCGAGACGTAACGACCACAGTAAAGGCAAAATATTTGATAATTTTTTAAATTTCGCTAAAATTATTCCTTTTTGCTGCTTTTTTCGATATTATCTCCACAAAACGAGGATAATATATGCAAAACACAGGATAATTATTGAAATTTCGCTAAAATTATCCATTTTCGCTGCTTTTTTCGATATAATGTCTACAAAACGAGGATAATATATGCAAAACAGAGGACAATAATTGAAATTTTGCTAAACTTTTCCCTTTTAATCGCTTTTTCCGATATCATATCAACAGAACGAGGATAATAAATGCAAAATAGATGATAATTATTGAAATTTCGCTTTCGCTTTCGTTGCTTTTCTCAATATTATCTCGAAAAGAATAGGATAATATTCGAAAAATAGAGGATACTTATTGAAATTTCGCTAAAGTTATCCCTTTTCGTTGCTTTTTTTCGATATTATATCAATAGAACGAGGATAATAAATGCAAAATCAATGATAATTATTGAAATTTCGCTTAAATTATCCCTTTTCGTTGCTTTTTTCGATATAACCGAGACCCAACGGCCACAATAAAGGCAAAGTATTGGATAATTTTTTAAATTTCGCTAAAATTATCCCTTTTCGCTGCTTTTTTCGATAATATGTCGACAAACGAGGATAATATCCCTTTTCGTCGCTTCTCTATAGTTTTGCTCTCAGCCCCCACGATTCTCTTTGCATGCTTCGAGTTTTCTCAATCGCGAGTGAATGACTCTTTTCTTCTTTTGAAATACTCTCTAATTAGTCTTCGTCCACCGTGGCTCTTTAAACTCATGCACGCTTTTAGTCGGAACATTTATTAATTAAATTTGCTTTGATAATCCTGAGAGACTCAACTATCATTTATCGAATTTACACCCGCAATACGTAAAAATCTGATGTGGCCAACACATGAATTTCTCCGTATTTATTGAAAACAGATGCTTATGCCGGTAATATATAAATAACTCCAAAACAATGAGTGTTACAGGAAAATGTTTCATATAACATCTGTAGTAATATACATTATCTATAACTTTGGTACACAATTGTATATACCTACATTGCATTCTGACAGAGATATGTATGAAAAACATCCATTTCTGGGTAAACAACAACTTCCGATTAACCATTATTCAAAAATAACTCCTAACCATTCAGTGTTACGAAAAAATGTTTCATACAAAAGTTGTAGTTAAGTACATTATCTATAAGTTTTGTAAATAATTGTACATACCTAAATTGCATTATGACAGAGATATTTAAGAAACAATATTGTATTCCGGTTAAACCGGAACTTCCGGTTAAGCGATATTGATAAAAAACTAATCAACTTTTGGTATTGTAAGGAAAATACTAAATATGAAGTTTGAAAATGATCGGATAATTACTTTTTAAGATAGAGCGCACACAAACTTTTTTACCACAGACAGACATGTTCGGGAAAATAGGGAAAACGAGCTCTATGGGCCCCAAAACATATATTTCCGTAGAAATCTGGAGGTCGAATTTTTTTGCGAATACAATACTTTCTCTATACTACGTACAGGGAGAAAGTAAAAAGTCATCTTTCAACTTATTCATGTAACCCTTCAACCGAAATTTTCTTTGCGAATTACATTATATTACATACTTGCCACGGCGGTTTAAGCTTTTTAACCGCTAATTCCTTCATCCCTGCCATCGCGACACCATGGTCTGTAATACCGTCAACTACGTTGAGAGTAGTTATGATTGTCGGTGGAAAGTGTTGAGTATATTTATAATGTACACTCCTGGCCAAAATTAACGCAGCACCTCCCTAGCGATCCTTACTGCCGGTGCTGCGTTAATTTTGGCCAGGAGTGTACATTATAAATATACTCAACACTTTCCTTGACCCGCACGAGTAGTTCGAGTTTTCGTCATATTTATATGATCTAAAGCATGCTACGAAGAAGTATCAATTAATATATGCGACATTTTTCTTCCCTCTCAGCTACTGTTGGAGATTTTCAAATTCCGCCAATTAATATGCGATAGGTTAAAATTTAAATGACGATGATTGGATCTTTTATTTTCACACTAATTATCTGAAACGTCTCAGGTAAATCATCAATACTATCAGTTTCCCCATCGAGAGGACCTTATAAGGAACAAAAGTAAATCTTACTTCCGTTTTGTCTTTGAATCGAGCACCAAATCATTTCGCTCGTGCTAATTTCTACAAAATCATCTCGCTGACTTATCAAATCATCCTACATTACTATAAAACTCCACCGCTCATTCTACACAGTCATATTTTCATTAGACTGCAAAATCTGGATGAAATATCTCGCATAAGCTTATCCTCATTTAACCAACTCTCTTCCTAATATGACGTCCGAGCAATTGCTCCTCTTAATATTAAGGAATTCCGCCTGCTTATTACGTAAAATCCTGCAATTATGCAATAATGCTCATCGAGAGTCAAAGTAATAGCTTACTTTTCTCTTATTCGTCCGAGTCTAGAATACTGCTGTGCGGTTTGTGAGGAGTAGGTTTAGTCTCAGATTTAGAGATGGTCCAGCGTAGAGCAGCCCGATTCGTTTGCGGGGATTTCAGGTTTGATAGCAGCGTTACGGCAATGATAGAGTCCCTCGGTTGGAATTCACTACAGATGAGAAGATCTGAATATCGTCGGAAACTTTTCGAAAAGTTCAATCGTTCAGAATTTATAGACGAAGTAAGTGAAATGAAAGTGTCAGTAAGGAGCGATCTCCAAGAGGCTTCGACGAAGCATTATAGGAAAATAATCGCAAGGACGGATATTTACTTTTGGTAATTTTTTCCCCAGGCTATCAGAGATGCTAATAAGGAGGAATGAATAATAGTATTACACCCCCTACCATACGCCTCTGGCGGCTCGCGGGGTATATATCTAAATCTAAAATCTAAATCTAAATTAACGACTACTATTATTGATTCTTTCAGTCATTAAATCTGAGTTTCTTTATGGAATAACCTTTACATTTTTAAGTGAATTTTTCTTTATTTGTATTTGCTATTTTCTCTATTTACGAGGCTAAGCTCATGCTTATCCTTTTGCTTGTTTATGTGGTTGCTACTAACTATTCTTACCGTTGAATTACAGAAGAACATTTATGGATGAATTTGCTCTCATCTTAACTGCATGAATCTTACACTAAAATTACTTGCTCTTATGTCGTTGAGGGAAAGGGGGGCGGAAGTGTTCCGGAAGAGTCCGTAATAGTTAATAAAAGCAGTGAATAATGATTGCGTATGGCGCCGAATATATGAATCAAAGTAGCCTTGGAAAGTATTTAAGCATAGAGAAAGACAGATCGAGCAAAATGAAATCGAAAATTTTATTCATCAGAATAGCGTTCCCTTGGAAAATTTGAAGCCAAATTCATGACTACTAAGTGTAATAACTCCAAGTTATACCAAGTAGACCTGATCGATTCTCCTCCTGATCAGGCATAATTTAATATTCCGAATTCTAAATATCTTCGTTATACATGTATATTTATATATTATAACACTTAGTATACATCAACGACCTCAGCAGTCACATTGAAAGCAATGTTAGGATAATCGCAGAGGACATAGTCATTAGTTAGTTCAGAGGATAGATCAACCCTTTCGAACGACTTAGATAGAATTATGAACTGGTGCGATTAGATGAGATGAGGCAATTAGAGCTTAATGTAGGAAAGGATCAATAAATGATTATGCTTATAGCCTCCGAAGGGTAAACCAAATGACAGTAGAATCGGTAAAGTATCTTGGAGTAACTCTCACGAATAATCTATCATGGAGTGCCCACATCCGAAATATAAGCGGAAAAGCACTTAAGAAACTCGGCTTCGTTAAAATAATAGTCGGTAGGAGCGAAGAAAAGGTTCGCGAGCGATGTTAGTTAGCGTTAGTTAGGCCTCACCTTTTGAGTATGCATGTAGTGTATGGGAAATGTCATATTCGGGATTTAGAAAAAGTACAACGAAAGGCTATTTGTAAAGAATTGCTACGATAAAACAGCGAGTGTCACTCAGATGTTACAGGAGGGGAATCATTAGAAGATAGAAGAAAAATCCAAAGGATAAATTTATTATATAAGTACAGAGAAATTACGTTCTCAGATGATGTAACTGATATAATGCGACCCCCCTGTTATATGTTCTGATACTGCCTAGAAAGATTAGGGAAATAGACGCTAGAATGAATCGATTTTAAGAATTCATTTTTTCCGCGAAGTATACGCGAAAGCAACCGTTTAGGAAATTAGAGACAAGGTGCTTGCACCCCCTGCCACACACCGAAAGGCTGCTTGCAGGGTTCTTGCATAGACATAAACATATTTAAAGGTCCCTGGTTCAATCCCGGGATTCGGCACCAAAATGTTCGCGCCCGTAGCCGTTCCTGAGAAAATAAAGGTTTACTCGGAACTGGCCTCTAACGGGCAAACAATAAATAAATTGGGACAAAAAATGGACCAAAAGGCAAAAGAAGGAAGCTCTGTCGTCATCACCTACTCACTGTCGTCTGTCTCAGTCTCTAAGTTTGTCTGTGTCTTCTGTCAGAGTGTCCTGTCCGATTGGCGGTAACTCTCCTCTTGACAAAACGGATAAAAAACCTTCATTTGTTTGAAGGTGGACCATACGAGGCTGGATCCACCGCGCACGCAAGTGAGAAGTGCAAATTTAAAACTAATACAAACAAAATGGGGAACGGCGTGTTCCCGACAACTCTTAATTAAACAGTAGTCTGCCGGTTTCGAGGAAAGTCCTTACATAGGAAACAGATTGATATGCGCTCTTCTCCACGGCATTGGTACAACGCCTTCGTCCAAGGTTTTCCTATAGAATACGGAAAGAAGGGGAGTAAGCTCATTCGCCTGTGTTTGAATGACGAGTGATGGTATACCTTATGGTCCAGGCGCTTTCTTCTTGTCGCGACAACTTTCCTATTCCATCCACCGACGACTCGTCTTTTTCGTAAAAACAATTGTAGCTGATCATATACGGATGGTGTGTGACAACGAAAACAGGATTGCCGATTCAGAATGAATGCTTCTCCGAGTACGTTGTCCTACCCGAGAGATTTTTTGCTCATCTTGTGAACAAATTCTTTTAAGGATATCCTTAAAGCCTATTTTGAACCACTTGATCAGCCGTTTCACAGTAACTTCAACGTTCTTCAAAGAATGGTCATGGCATGAAAAGCTCCAGAGAAGTTGAGAAATATCTCATTACCGGAATCACATCTTACGAGTAGAGACCAGATTATGCCCATTTTTAGTCCCAGCAATTATATACAGACAAGTGCTGAAGGAAGTATATAGTTTACAGCTCGTGTCGAAGATTTGCTGATTGACAGCCAAAATAAATATATTCTACTCCTACACCGGAGTTTCAGTCCGATGGTCAATCGGCCATGACGTTTCCGCGTGGAGAAGAAATAGATCGATAAAATAACCGACATAATCTCCTGCCAAATAGTTGAAGAAGTAAATTCCTCCTTCTTTCTTTTCTTGATTTTAACTTCTTTTCTTTCCAGCCTACGTATGTTTCTCAGCTCAGAGTTTTGCGAGTATGGCAAAGAGGCTGAGAGTACATTGATCAGGAGTAGTAATACGGAGATTGTAAGATGAGCATTTAGAAGAGCGAGACTACACTTCCACTAAGGTATGTCAGAAGATTTTATTTGTTGAGTCGAAAATACATTGCATTGCATTTTCCAGGATTGAATTACCATCGATTATATAAACCAAATCATTTATTAAATTCATTGCTTTAAATGATGCGAAATAAACCAAAGCCGACGTAGAATGAACTATTCAAGAGGTTGTCTTTCATATAGAAAGGTTAAAAATTTATTATAATAAAACGAAATCAATCTGAAAAATCAGCATTAAAGATAGAACAATCGAAAGCAATGAAATTACTGCTTTTAAATATGATATATCTCAGTTGATATAATATTCAATGAATAAAAGTCTCCCATATTAGTTTATAAAGCGATTCAAGCATCTTATCATCACAGGTGTGAACCATTATTGTAAATACGAGTAAAATGTAGCTTGCATACTGCAAGTAGACCGACACACAAATTTCATATCGGCATCATATCGGGACAGTCTTCAAAAGAAAAAAAAGGGATTGAAAATTTTCTTAAAATTCGCTGCAATTAAATCGTCTGGCATCGAACCCGGGTTTTCCTGGTGAACTTACTATGCAGCACAACAGAAGATCACCATCTATAACTATGTGTGAAAATTCAAGCAAAAAAATTTTTATATTGGCTGCAACTGCCTCAAATGACGTCCTACTTTTCCCTTATATTCCTTATGAGAGAAATTTGAATGTGCTCTGGCATCGAACCCAGGAACAGTACAGTCTTATCTTAATTTTTTTCTTAAGCCAAGTCTGAATATATATCTTCTAGCGAAGCAAGAACTTCCTATTATCTTGATAAGTACATCAAAATAAATAATGAAAACTAACTCAATGTATTTTAAATGGGGTATATATTTACCGCCCGGCATCGAACCCGGGTCCTTCTGGTGATACTTCCTATGGAACACAACAGGAGATCACTATCTCTAACTATTTGTTAGAATTCAGGCAGAAATATTGTCTGCAACTGCCTCAAACGACGACCTACTTTTCCCATGTATTCCTTATGAGAGAAATTTAAATGTGCCCCGGCATCGGACCCAGGAGCAGCACGGTCTTATCAAAATTTTTTTCTAAATCTTAGTCTTAATATACATCTTCCATATAAGCAAGAACTTCCTATCAATTCGATAAGGGAATTAAAAAAAATAATGAAAAACAGCCTCAATGTATTTTAAATGACAGATTGTTGCTTCGTCCTTGCATCGAACCCAGGATATTTTCTGTAGAAGTCATTAATGTTTGCAATAGATCATTACCATATATATATATATGCTCCTTGAGTTTTAATTCTCTACCTATCCGGGAAGTATTTTTTAAAAATTACCGAAAATCAAAGCAATGATATTAAATGGCAAAAATTGGGACTTTAGGGCCCTCTGGAATCGAACCCATGACACTGAGGATCAAAATAGCAAATTTTCTGGTGGTTACACGTTATGGACAATACGTCGTAAAAATTTCAAGTCAATCACGCTTGTGGTTTAGCTTGTGAATTAGTATACTATCTATCTATCTATATCCTTGAATTAAACCGGAGAGGCATCTATATATAATAGATATGTTACTGTCGTGAATCAAACAGGAGAATAAAAGGAATTATAAATACAAAAATCTTTGTTTCTGTTTTGGCATTGTGATTACATTTGTGTTAATTTATGAGCTGTATGTTTATGTTACGCATTTTAGCATTGGGGTACAAGTCAGCTCCATAATACACTTACTTTCCGGAAAGAATATTCAACGGTGGTATTAGAGTGATGTACAATATATTTATGTTATTTGTGTTTGATCATAGTTACCGATAACCAATTTTGCCTTTTTGATATCGTCTCCTGAAAGGTTGTGCTGCTTATCCTAATATGAGCATGGAATATATTTTTTATAACCTTTAAATGATTTTATATTCATCGAAGAGTGTTAATTAAAAGGATATGAGATTGAATATTCAGGTGAGTCTGTAGACTTAATCATGACTTTATTTACTTTGTTTACTGATTTGGAAAATATAACAGCCTGGCTATAAGCTACCTACCAAATTTTATGATGCATGCTTTAGAATCAAGACTGTAACAAAAGTATTTATCAGTTTAAACTTACCCGTTGAGAATCAACGGGCACTTCTGCTAGAATGGTAATAATTCATTTACGAAGAATTTTAATAATATGCTAAAGTACGTTTGTCAGTTTTGCTTATGCTATTTCCTGAGTATTTGGCGAACATAAAACCCTTAGTTAAATTATTATGCAGAATAGCAGAATTATCCATTTCTTAAAAGGGAATTAAATACTTGTAGGGTATTAATGTAGATGTAGATGTGAATACTGATTTGTACTATGCTAATACTTTCGAAGTATATGTTTACAGGATAGCAATAACAGTTCATATTTTTCCGCCTCATTACGTCACAAAAGACGTCGCATCGCGGGAATGTTAAATATTTGAAGAGTTTTGAATAAACGACTGTAGATGGCTCAACTCTTCCAAGCTACCCTCGATTTTGGATTTTTTTTATAAATTTCAGAGAGGTAATGTCTTAGCAAAATGCATTTTCGACGAAACAAATAAACATTTCTGTAATAACTTAGTGGAAGTGTAGTCTCGCTCTTCAAAATGCCCATCATACACTCTCCGTATTGCTACTCCTGATCAATGTGCTCTCAGCCTCTTTCCTGTACTCGCAAAACTCAGAGCTGAGAAACATAGGTAGTCTGGAAAGAAAAGAAGTTAAAATCAAGAAAAGAAAGATAATAAGATTTACTTCTTTCAACAATTTGGCAGGAGATTATGTCGGTTATTTTATCCATCTATTTTTTCCCCACGCGGAAACGTCATGGACCATTGACCACTGGACTGAAACTCCGGTGAAGGAGTAAAATATGTTTATTTCGGCTGTGAAACAGCAAATCTTGGATACGAGCTGTAAACAATATTCATCCGTTAGCACTGGTCTGTTTATAATTGCTGGGACAAAAAGATGGGCATCTTCTGTTCTCTACTCGTAAGATGTGATTCCGGTAATATTATCATTTAAAACTAGCTGTAGTGCCAATCGTGACCTATATAAAAGATTATGACGAATGAAAGAATTTAACGTACTAGGACTCTGGTCGTGGGGATAGTAAATGATGAATCCCAGTGAAACACATCGTAACACATGCTTCATAACTGTAGTCTGTTAGCAAATACCAGAATTTATTTATCTCAAAATCAATAAGGGGAGAAAATGAAGTAAACATTCAGTCTAGAAAGTCACATCGGCTCAATATTCAATCTCACGCCTTTCAGATGAACAATTTCAATCAATTTTAAATTCAAACTTTCAAAATTTAAACTTTCAAATGACAATTAAGGTCCAATTTTAACATCCTACAAATTAAATCTAACCATAAGGATAGTTTTACTTCATTGAGAGTTTTAGTTATCTTTAAATGTAACTTATAAGCTGTAAAGTTCTGTATATTCCGGCGTATAAGTCGACCTTTGAAGCCTAAACAATTCCTTATAAAACCTGGGGTCGACTTATACGCCGAACATCAAATTTAACCCTTAACCATCGAGAGGCAAATAAGTGAAACTGTCTGCTTAACACTTGTTGTACACATACTCACGCAACTCACCGCAATTAATTCTTTCTGAAACTAATTTTGGGCAAGTTTAATTTATGTAGATATTATACAAAACAAATTTCATCTCGAAATACAATTCAAATCATCAGTTAAATGATTACAGAAATATATTCGAAGACTCAATTAGGATAAGCTTCACCATGGAGTCATTTTGAGAAGGCCAAAAATGTGTTAAGGACACGAATAAACATGCACTTACTTGAATGAACTCATGTGCTACGTCAGTGTTAATATGAATATGCTGTAAATTGATCAATCAGACCACGGCTACGAAACAATGGGGAAAAATATTTTGAAATATCCGAAACACAAATTAAAATTATTTGAAAATAGTCCACAATATATGGGTAGGAGGATATACAACAAATTAACGATTGATATGAGACAAAAACTGTCTACAGATCATTTAAAATTCCTAAAAATGTTTATAAAGTTCTGGATAAATAAATGTTATTATTCTGTAAGAGAGTTTTTAGAAGATGTTATTGTTAATACGTAATATGATGTAAATGATTACTTACATAATAATTGTCCTGTTAATGTATAAGGTATATATATATGGATTATGTATATCATGTTCTATGAAATGTAAATGTTTATATTTGAAAAAAATAAAACAGTACAGTACTGACGACATACCAGCCTGCAATCAGTGCTTCTCTGTGTTCTGTTAATGTTGCCTGCGTTTTGTATTAATAAAAAACGAATAATAGGAATATATCATTCTCAAAATGGCCGATAAATATTCTTTAAATGTCGTTCGCAACGTTGTTCATATAGGGAAATAAAAAATAGCCTGTACTCTGCGTGGGGGCGACTTTTAATAATGTAGAAAATTCTTTCCACTTTCTGATCCTAAAATAAGATTCCTTTATCGCCATTTGCAATGCACAAGGGAATGTAAATTGCACTCCGTCATCGAATCATAGATCATAAGAAAAAACGTACTGTTCTTATATGAAATATAATTATGATCTCTATTCAAAAGCCGGATTTTACGTTTGCTTGTCATCGAAAAGGGGTTGAAAAATTTCTTAACAATCCCCGCAATTTATTTTAAATAGGAGAATTTTGCACCAGCATGGCGTCAAACTCAAGCACATCTGATGACAGATTTATAAAAATAAAGCAAGAAGTGCGTGTTTTCTGCAATATCTGTGATTTCGATTCCCTATTCTACCGCGATTTAGTTGAAAATATTTCCGAAACCGAATCTCAAATAATTTGAAATTACCGCCGTACGTTTGAAATAGTAGGGCTGCCTGGAGTTGAACTCAGGACCTTTTGTAAGATGTGAATACAAATATCGCCTTGGTAGATATAAAAATTATTTAATTCAATTTTGGAATTCGACCTCATACCGGGAAGGTCCTAACATTATGACACTGTTATCCCCATCTGAAATGCATAGGGTAATGTAAATGGCTCTCTGGAATCCAACCAATGGAATCCATGAGGGAACCGTTAAACAAAGTATATAAAATGTATTTATGATCGCTACTCACATGCCGAGTTTCAAGTTTCCATCTTATTGGGAAGTGGATAAAACAAAATCTTTAAAATCGTAGCAATTTCGAATTTTAGAGATGCCTGGTATCGAACCCAGAGATCATTGACAGATGTGAATATATATTATAACTTGTTAGGAGCTGATCTTATTTAAAGCAAAGTTTGAAGTCGATATCATATCGGGAAGGACCTAAAATAGGATTCCGTTATCCCCAATAGAAATGCATTGAGGAATGTAAATGAGTCTCTGGGATCGAACCAAGGACCATCAGCGGAACGTTCAACCGCCTATATAACAAATATCCATGATATGTATCCACATGCCGAGTTCCAAGTTTCCATCTTATCGGGAAGTGATTTAAAAAAATCTTAAAAATCGCCTATAAAGGAATTTTAAATACGAGGATATTTGCCCTGAGACAGTGTCGAACCAAGGATAATCGCCAAGGATGTCTTTATAATTTTTTACGGATATGCACGGCTTCTAGAGATACCTCGAAATTCAACTCTCTGCTTTTCCGAGAAGTGCCTCGAAAATATTTCGGAAATAGCCACAATGCATCTTTACGGAAAAAAACTCGGGACTTTGGGGCCTTCTGGCATCGAACCCATGATACTAAGATTCTAAATCGCCTTTTATCTGGCATTATCATTCCATTTGGTGCTTACTCACTATGGCCAGTACGTCCTTAAACTTTTAAGTCGCTGACACTTTTGGGGCATGGTTAGAATGTTGATCCCCAGTGAATGTATGTATATAGGTATATCCGGAGAAACGTCTATATATAATAGATATAGATGACGTCTTTGCCAGTCCATTTCCTTATCTTTTATAAAAATGGTTGATAATTATTGACGTCAAAACAAATGGGAGGTCATCTCCATTAATGAAGGCAAGAATCATCGCCATTTTAGATACCCTCAATGACACTTTATTCCATCAATTGCATTCCTTGTAAGCCTTTCACTAACTACTTCTTTTTATCTTTTCGAATAATCTATCACGGAGTGCCCACATCCGAAATATATGTGGATAAGCACTTAAGAATATTTGTTTAGAGAATAGTCGGTAGGAGCGAAGAAAAAGTTCGGGAGCGATGTTACTTAGCGTTAGTTAGGGCTCAACACAAACTCTCGCAAATCACCACAATTATTTCTTACTGAAACTAATTTTGGGCAAGTTTGATTTATGTAGATATCATATAAAACAAATTTCATCGCGAAATACAATGCAAATCATTCGTTCAAAGATTAAAAAAATAAATTCGAAGACGAAATTAGGATCATCATGGAGTCATTTTCAGAAAGGCACAAAAGTATAAAGGAAACGAAGTTTCCGATAAAATATTTTGATATGTAGGCGAATTAATTTTCTATATATAGTTTATCGAAAAAAGGCGAACTTTTTCCACAAATATTTTTTTCTTTAATAGAGTAAGGCGTAGAGTAGATTTTAATGAGTGATTGTCACTCTCATACATTCATCAGAGAGAATTTTCCAATTGATATTGTTCAATTTCCAATTACTGACATACCGAAATAGTTCACGTAATCGCTGAACGAGCACATCCTCCAACAAGAAATTACAGATTTCTAAAATTCCCCCTTTTAAGGAGAATCACAAAACTTATATCTCAAACGGGCAACACCTGAAGACAATCGACTCTTGTAGAAGAAGCAAGAATGGACGGAATAAAACATTTTTTGGAAATATTTCAGATGTTTATCTATGCCTGTTAACTCGCAAATCCACCAAAACATTTATCAGTCGATTTCGCAAAACACCGACAAAACATTGTTGGCCTAAGAGTACGCCATTTTGGTCACACGTTAATCTTCGTATCGCAACAAACCTTTAGGAAATCAACAACTTCACCCTGGTTCGCGTCTTGGGGTTCCCACTAATCCTCGTTTCTAGGCGTGTCTCTGAAAAAGCAGAAAAATATCACTCTCAAAATGGCCGATGAATATTCTTTCAATTTCGTTCTCAACTTTGTTCATATTCTTAGGGCTGTATGTGATCGCGATGAAAAACCAAGTGTACCTTTTTAAGAGGTTTGAAACGTGCTCTTTCAGATGGAAACGATTCAAATGAGTATCCCAAAGGTCTTTCTTTTCTAAGAGCGGACAGAAAATAACCTTTTTCTGCGTTTTCACAAATTTCATCCTTAGATTTGTCCCTAATTTTAGGGCCTTAAATGACCACGATGAAAAACCAGATTTACTTTTTTATAGAGGCTTATGATGTTTCTCTTTCTACTGAAAAAGATTCAAAAGAAATTCCAGATGGTCTTCGGGGTGAAAATGATTCTATTTTTGGCTTACTTACAAAAACCGTCTAATGTTTACTCAGTTTTTTAAATAATGGAAGATAGTATCTTCCATTATATTCCACTTTATTTTTTATTTCCTGTTATATGTTTTGCTTTAAATAATCAGTATACTTACGGTTACGCCATTATATTACATTAATTTATAAAGCTATAAAGTCTTCTAACGTTTATCATATGCTATACTTATCTTACGAATTTTTTCCAATATGGCGGAGCTCGCACTCCAGCGCCAAAATTTATCTTCTACCAGTAAATTCATGGGAAACCAATAGAAAGTAATGCAACCAATAAATTGTCCCAATAGGCATGCCACCTAAACCTGACTATTTCTAATGGAAGCTTTAATGGTCTCTATTGGTATCGCAAAATGTTGTAATACCATTAGAACTTCCATTAGAAACCATTAGGAATAACAGGAAACCAATAAATACCATTAAGGAAACCAATAGGAACCTTCAAAAATTTCCAACCGGGAAGAAAATGAAATTTTATATTCCTAAAAGCATGGCGGTGTGTTTTATCCAAGATAATTGGGAAACGTCGTTCGCGATTAATTCCGTTCAAGTAATAAGGTTATACCTATTTGTCTCCTTGATGCGAGGATATGATACAAGGCGAGAAAATTTTCTTTTTATTAATCCAAAGCTGGTTTTTCATTGAGGAGATCAGTAAGGAATCATACATGCTCCATAGCATCTAATTTTGATTATGAATGTATGGTGTTAGATAAAAACATGCAAATGTAGGGGTTGAAAACAAGTTATTTTTTTAGGATCGCTTAGTAATATGAATATCAATCCATTTTAAAAAGCTATAATATAACAAATGCTTTGCGTAATACCTATTGCGTGTTGATACTGCGTGTTGCTATTGCGTATTATCTAAAATATTATCTAAACTTATCATAATTAGGATTGCATTAACAACATACACAACCATAATTATGATACCAGAGGGTGAAACAATATGAATTACCCTAAACATAGACTGTCAATGTATGAAAAGAGCCCATATTACATGGGAATAAAACTGTATACTAAAATTCCAAAAGAATTCAAAGAAAAGTATGGGAAAAACAAAAATTTTTAAAGAAAACCTACGTAAATTATTATCTAAAAAGTGTTACTACACAGTGGAGGAATTTTTAAATGACAATAGCTTGTGAGTGCTTCAAAGGTGTATGTAAATTGATGAAATATTTTTGCTGTTATATATATTTGTGAAATCGAGTTTTCATTTAAATGTAACAAATTGTTATTGAGATTATGGACATCATGTTTATGTGCATATTTGTGAATTTCAATGAATAAATTGTAAAATCTTCAAAGATGTTGTATGTTTAGATATGTTGAATCTTTGTTAAATTGGAAAAAAATAAGATTTTATATTTTCTCAGGTGTAATTGTACTAGTTTAAGTTGACTACTGTATATTGACCTGTCACCCATTCAGGGCAGAACTATTTTCTGTTTTTGTAATGAATGTTTTTGTGACGCAAATAAATTATTATTATTATTATTATTAATCGTCCATGACGCCAAAAGAACGATCAATTATGTATTTTTATGAATTTTTATGGCAGAACCTGAAACTAATTTCTATATAGAGCCGAGCTGAAGTCTATATGCACTTTTGCAAATATCACTGCGTTTACCAAGCGATCTCAGATCGGTGCTGCCAAGTCAGTTCGAGTTGGTAAACAGAAACGCGCTGAGCAGCGCGGGCTAGAATGGCTAAAAGTGAGCTGAACTCAACCCGGCAAAAAAAGTGGACCAGGTTCAGCACGACATCGGTCGCCTCGGTGCTCTTGCGGACTCCGCTTCTCTTTTGTCAGCGGACGGAAACAAATACAATCGCAATAACTCCTGGCGCTATCATCAAAAGAAGGGAAATTGAATAAAGATCCTTATTTTGGTCGGTGAATACCACTTGCGATTCGAAATTGCGAGAATATTGATACAATATACTAAAATTTTGTCTAAATTACCATGTGTAAACAAACTCATTCCCTTGCAAAAATTGATTTATTCTTTGTTTTTAAGTACTTCCACTCCATATTCATTAACTATCCTTCTATTATTGGTGTTGAATCTTTGTTTCTATTTTGATTGCTTCTGTGGTTCGTGTTTATGTTACATATTTTAAGATTGAGATACCAGTCAGCTCCGAAATACATTTACTTTCCGTATAGAATATTCATCTTTGTTTATTTGATTGAAATATAATTTATTTCTGTCATTTACGTTTAATGCTTGATTTATTTGTCCTCTTGTACATGCATGAAGATGTAACTTTAAACTTGGTCCTACTAATCCTAATGTGATCTTAGAATATATATTTATATCGTCTCAGTTGAAGATATTTTTCATTCAGAGTATATTGAATATTGAGTTGATGCGGCTTTGTAGACTTCATTGTAACTTATATTTCTTAGTATATTGAATTAGAATGTCTGCTATTTCCTATATATCAACAATTATGAAGTATTTCTTACGATCAAGGTTGTTACACTGCTATTTATGAAATTTAACATCCCCGTTGAGAATCAACGGACACTTCTGCTTATTAAATAAATAACACCACGAAGAAGCACAATGGCGGCCGTCAAATCTCGATGATTTGCAATCGATACGTGAATATCGCAAATATCGATATGTTAAGCTCGTGTTGATAAACTCGTCGGTCCTATGAGATCGGTCCTACATTGCCGGTACCTGCTGTCACCAGATCGAGCAGAGATCGCTTGGTAAACGCAGTGTACGTTAATTGTTGAGTTTCATGTTCTATAATAGATTAGTTTTATTTGTTCATGACGATGAAGGATTTTCAGCGACATTTTCTTTCGTTTATTCCGCAGTATTACACGATCAATTATGAGAGGCGGCTCTGGCACAGGCCTCAGCACGACCAGGACCACCAGATGGGTAAGGTTTGGCTTTGTGAATGGCAGGAAACAGAGAAGAAATCATTGGTATCAAAACGAGTGCTTTTTATTTCCTTCTAAAGTACATATCCCGACCGTGTCTTTTCACTTACACCATCCCCCACCAAAATTAGAGCCGCAGTGTAAACTGCAACTGAACAATTATCAATGCATCCACAATCAACCACATCAGCACATCAATCCAATTAATTGCACGCTTAAACTAATACAAAAAGAAGCATTAAATTTAATAAAAAGTAACAAATAAATGTAAAATATGTTCTACAATATTCACTGCTTTCAGCATCTACTTCAACTCTAAAGTTTTTGCTAGACTCTAACCCACCAAAGCACGTGTTTCCTAAATAAAAACTAATACGTGTAACTCACTCCGGACTATCTACTTCAATCACTACCCTCACATTCCTGGCATCTGTTGCTTATGCCATTGAGCTTGAACAATTTGGGACTTGCTCGCAATACACTTGCGCCAACAAATTATAAGTGCAACGCATACCACTGCACCAGCAATTCCCCAACCGACGCTCATATGTAAGTTCCACGATACTGCCGACTTTCTGCGAGGACCAATCCTGTGCACCAGTTTCCTGATATCCATTCCCTTCCCAGATTCCCTCATGTCTTCCTCTATTTCTACCTTCACCTTCTCTAATTCGGTCCCATTTTCTAAATTTAAAAGAGCCTTCTCTTCCTCGAACATGAAAATGTTGGGTAACACCAATTCCAAGAGGGTTCCGTTGATCTCATGCTTACCATGCCAAGCTGCCATCAGTTTAAAGGTGTCTCCTACAATATCGCAGTTTGAGGCGTTCTGGATCACCCCGCTGCCTCGAAGATGAGCTGATAGAGGCCTACTGACTTGACTCGAGCTGTGGCAGACTATTGTTACGGGAGTATCGGTAGGAACCGAGAACAGCCATCCTTGCTTCAACCTGCCGAAATATGGCTTCGTCAGATTTTTGACCGCTTTCTCGCAATTAGTTGCCGGCTTTCCCATAAACAACTGAAATTCACAATCTCCGTTTGCCCCAGTTCTTAGGACCACATTCGCGGGACAGATGAAGAGAGGCCCTTCCTTACAGTCCCTCAATTCCGCTTCGGTCAGCACCGTGTAGTAATACCGATCGTTGCTAATTAGCAAGGTGTGCCCAACATCCCATTTGCCATATAAACCCAAATCTGGATACAGAACAGGGAAAACCCTCATCCTGTATCTCTCAAGCGACCCTCCTTTATCCCCCAGAGGTACATCTATTACGACACGGAGCCGTTCCCCCAAAACGACTGCCGAAACCTTTACCATTTCATAGTAAATGTGCAGTTCCTCGTAATCACAAGGCACCATCATGTACAAGGGGTGCTTAATTTTATCTCTAATGTTTCTTAATAATTCCAAATATTTTCCGGGAGGCACGAGAATACTGCTAAGATGGCTATGTACGCTATGCTCTATGGCATTTCTTAGCCCAACCAGATCAATCCTGGCGTTCACCAAAACGTGCCCAATTTGCCGTAATGCGTCTTCGTCTCCCAGAAAATTCCGCAGTTGACGATCCCCATTTTGCAATTCTCTACTTAAGTTGGAGGTCCGATTTCGAGTATTGAGCATCTCCGTCATCATGCTACGTAAAATTCGCGTGTGATTGGAGATCCTCTCCTCCAACCCCTCCACCATCGTCAGCTGTACCGCGGCTTCGGCATCCGCACTCTCGCCATCTTCCTCCAGCCGCGCAACTCTATCTTCAAGATGGCGCCGATCGTCTGCGTCCATAGTGCCAAATACCGTCCTCAATACAGTACCCCCGACGTCTATCCATCCCCTGCGCACTCTTCGTCCCCTTAACAACCCCAGAAACACCTCCAGCTCACCCTTCACCCTTCCATACTCTCCCTCCATTCTCTGAAGCGCTAACATGTAACCGTCAGTGAGAGACCCAGTCGCTTCCTTAGAAATTCTCTCTCTTACCTTCTCAAAAGTAGATTTTAGTTTCTCATATTCATTCCGCACATCTCTTAAATTAAAATTGATCACAATGGTCCAAACATGCTCCGTTAACATCACATCCTGTTCCCTCTCAAACACAATTCCATTACTCAGAGGCAAAATACTTTGTCCTCTTATTAACTCTAAAAGGCTTAAAATTGAGAACCACGCACACAATTTCCTCATGGTTCCTAAATCTTCTATTCCGTCAACGAACCTGGATCTGTGGTGCAAACACTATCGGAAACAGAGGGGGAAGACACGGTTGGGTTCCCTCGGGTTCTTAGTGGATAAGGAGAGCGCTGGGGCAATGGGGGAGAAAGGGGCACTTCACACACTGCTTCCTCCGGGAAATGCGCCTCAGGTTCTGCTATACCGCTCACCAGCTGTCCACGGGATCGCAACGGATAGGTACAGCGTAGGAGCGATATCTCCGTAACGACCTTCGCAGGAATCTGCAAGTCAGCAAGGCCGGCTTCCAGTCCGGTGGGCGCGCTATGTGGCTGCTCTCGGGGCTGCAGAAGATAAGGGCTGCGGGGCGGTGAGCCTCCCGGAAGGTCCTCGAGAGGAATTCGCTCGCTTGGCTCCTCGCTGGTGGGCTTTGATGCCTCTGAGACAGAGTGGTGTTGTGGCGATTCCTCGAGAACTCGAGGAGCGTGGTTAGCAGCGGATGTTGGGATGGGAGTGGAGGGAGATCGGACAACCCCTTGAGATGGCATCCTTGGGTTGGGCACGAGATGCGCTTCATCTGAATATATAACCGGGGGCGCCCATGTCGCGTCTAGCTGTGAGGAGTACGGAGAAGCGGAAGTGTTTAGTATGCTATCCTTCTGTCCACGTGGACTTCTCCTCGTTCGTTCCTCAACCGCGGTCGCCATGTTTGGGGGAATCCAGACACATGGCTTCACCTAGAGGTGGGCACAATCAATTGAAAACAATCGAATAACTCGATTGTTCGCTTCAATCGAATTATTCGAATAAAGCGTTTCGATTTTTCACTCGATCCTTACCTAGTAAATCTATTCGATTGTTCTTATTGAGTGGGAAAAAATCGAATACATCTATTAGGTTGTTCCAAGCGAGTGATTCAATCGTTCAGAGGAAGTTAGTGAAAAATGGAATAGATTTTTTCAAATTTATTCACTCGCTAAAAACAATCCGATAAATTCACTCGGTTTAACCGATTTTTCACTTGTTTACTTGGTAGGCGTTGAATAGGAGAGGAAGGAAGTGGCGCATAACGTGATCCCACTTCCCCAAGGAAATCTGGCAGGGATATGTGATGCTGATGAAATCTATTATATATAGATTCTTCTCCTGATTCATTCATATATATAGATAGATAGAATACAAATTCATAGGCTAAACCACAAGCGACATTGACTTGAAATTTTTACGACGTATTGGCCATAACGTGTAACCACCAGAAAAATTGCGATTTTGAACCTCAGTTTCATGGATTCGATTCCAGAAGGCCCCAAAGTCGCGATTTTTTCCATTTAAATACATTGCTTTGATGTTCCGGAATTTTTAAAAAATATTTCCCGGATTGGTAGAGAATCAATACTCTAGGATCCTATATATATGGACAGGATCTACTGATAACATTAATCACTATTAGAGAAAATATCCTGGTTTCGATGCTAGGACGATGCAAACATCTGCAGTTTAAAATACATCGAGGTAGTTTTTCATTATTTTTTATGGTGCACTTATCGAAATGATAGGAGGTTCGTGCTTGGCTAGAGGATCAATGGTAAGAAGTGGTTTAAAAAAAGTATTCTAAATACCGTACTACTTTGCGTTCGTTGCCAGAGCACATTAACATTTCTCACATAAGGAATATACTGGAAAAGTAGGACGTCGTTTGAAGCAGTTGCAGCCATATTTCTGCTTGAATTTTCACACATAATTAGAGATGGTGATCTTCTATTGTGTTGCATAGAAAGTATCACCAGAAAGACCCGGGTTCAAAACCAGGTGGTAAATATATCCCCCATTTAAAATACATTAGGGTAGTTTTCAATATTTATTTCCATGCACTTATCGAAATAATAGGAAGTTTTTGCTTGGATAGAAGTTGTATATTAAGACTCGGTTTAAGAAAACATTTAATATGACCATGCTGTTCCTGGGTTCGATGCCCGAGCACATTACAATTTCTCACATAAGGAATACAAGGGAAAAGTAGGACGTCGTTTGAGGCAGTTGCACCCAATATTTTTGCTTGAATTTTCACACATAGTTAGAGATCTTCTGTTGTGCTGCATAGTACGCTCACCAGGAAGACACGGGTTCGATGCCAGACGATTAAATTGCAGCGAATTTTAAGAATATTTTCAAACTTCTTTTTTCTTTTGAGGACCGTCCCGATATAATGACCATATGAAATTTGTGTTGTCGATCTGCTTGCAGTATGCAAGCTACATTTTACTACTATAGATAACACTCGGAGAGTTCGATATTGGAAGTTATGAAACATTTTCAGTATTAATTAAGTATTATACTAACACGGTAATAGTCCACATCAAATTTATAAATAGAAATAATATATTTTCGATCATGGCTTTGAAAAATAGTTCGTATGATGATTGGAAAAGAATCATTAGCTTGATACATCTTATTTTTTAATAATAAATAATGATTATAATGATTTCTGATAGAAATCCTGAAGAAGGGGAGCTGGCTCATCGGCTAAATCTTTAATGACAACAGCGAGAATACCTTTTGGGTCCCGGCGCCTTTTTCCAATCAATCAGTTGCAATAAATTTTCACTTCTATTAACTTATATCTCAATGGGTCTCTTCTCCGAATCAATGCGCGTGGTAACATCGTTAACTTGACCATTATTTACAGTGAAACAATTCCGGTTGTGAAGGTTAGGAAAGTCAGCTTTTTCTTCCGATTTATTTACTGTAATTCCCTCTTCGCCAATAAGGCAAGATCCAAAATTCTTACCTCCACGAGTCTAAAGCCCTTATGACAGTCATTCTTTCCGATTGATAACCTAGTGGTTGTAACAGGTTCGAGATCTATATTCCAGATATTATTTTCGTGCTTTTTCCTTAACTAGCTAGGAATAATAGAGGATAATTATTGAAATTTCGCTAAAATTTTTCCTTTTCATCGCTTTTCTCGATATTATATCAATAGAACGAGGATAATATATGCAAAACAGAGGATAATTATTGAAATTTCGCTAAAATTATCCATTTTCGCTGCTTTTATCGATAGAATGTCGAAAAAACGAGTATAATAAAGGCATAGTAGAGGATAATATTTGAAATTTCGCTAAAATTATCCATTTTCGCTGCTTTTTTCGATATTATGTCGACAAACGACAATAATATCCCCTTTCGTCACTTCTCTATAGTTTTGCTTTTGGAGCTCATGATTCTCTTCATATGTTTTGAGTTTTCTCAATCGAGAGTGAATGACTCTTTTCTTCTTATGAAATGCTCGCAAATTAGTCTTCATCCACCGTGACTATTTAAGCTCATGCACACTTTTAGTCGGAACATTTATTAATTAAATTTGCTTTGATAATCCTGAGAGACTCAACAATCATTTACCGAAATTATACCCGCAATACGTAAAAATCTGACGTGGCCAACACATGACTTTCTCCGTATTTATTGAAAACAGATGCTTATGCCGGTAATATATAAATAACTCCAAAACAATGACTGTTACAGGAAAATGTTTCATATAACATCTGTAGTAATATACATTATCTATAACTTTGGTACACAAGTGTATATACTTACATTGCATTCTGACAGAGATAAGTATGAAAAACTTCCATTTCTGGGTAAACAACAACTTCCGGTTAACCATTATTGAAGAATAACTCCTAACCCTTCAGTGTTACGAAAAAATGTTTCCTACAAAAGTTGTAGTTAAGTACATTATCTATAACTTTGGTAAATAATTGTATTTCCCTTAATTGCATTCTGACAGAGATATTAAAAAAACAATATTGTGTTCCGGTTAAACCGGAACTTCCGGTTAAGCGATATTGATAAAAAACTAATCAACTTTTGGCATTGTAAGGAAAATACTAAATATTAAGTTTGAAAATGATCAGATAATTGCTTTTTAAGATAGAGCGCACACAAACGTTTTTACCATAGACAGACATGTTCGGGAAATTAGCTAAACATGCTCTATGGGCCCCAAAACATCTATTTCCGTCGAAATCTGGAGGTCGAATTTTTTTGCGAATACAATACTTTCTCTATACTACTTATAGGGAGAAAGTAAAAAGTCATCTTTCAACTTGTTAATGTAACCCTTAAACCGAAATTTGCTTTGCGAATTACATATACTTGCCACCGCGGCTTAAGCTATGTAACCGCTACTTCCTTCATCCCTGCCATCGCGAAACCATTGTCTGAAATACCGTCAACTACGTTGAGACTAGTTATGATTTGTCGGTGGAAAGTGTTAAGTATATTGATAATGTTACCTTGACCCGCACGAGTCGTTCGAGTTTTCTTCGTATTTATATGATTTATAGCTTGCTACGAGAAAGTTCAATTAATATTTGCGACATTTTTCTTCCCTCTCAGCTAGTGTTGGAGCATTTTAAATTTCACCAATTAATATTCGATAGGTTAAAACTTCCTCCTACGACGATGATTGTACTTTTATTTTCACACTAATTATCTGAAACTTCTCAGGTAAATCATCAATACTATCAGTTTCGCCATCGGGAGGACCTTATAAGAAACAAAAGTAAATCTTACTTCCGTTTTATCTTTGAATCGAGCACCAAATCATTTCGCACGTGCTAATTTCTACAAAATCATCTCGCTGACTTATCAAATGATCCTACATTACTATAAAACTCCACCGCTCTTTCTACACAGTCATATTTTCACTAGACTGCAAAATCTGGATGAAATACCTCGCTTAAGCTTATCCTCATTTAACCAACTCTCTTCCTAATATGACGTCCGAGCAATTGCTCCTCTTAATATTAAGGAATTCCGCCTGCTTATTATGGAAAATCCTGCAATTAACTACTACTATTATTAATTCTTTCAGTCATTAAATCTGAGTTTCTTTATGGATTAACCTTTACATTTTTTAAGTAAATTTTTCTTTATTTGTAATTGCTATTTTCTCTATTTTAAGTGATTTTAAGCTAAGCTAGGCTAGCTCATGCTTATCATTTTGCTTGTTTTCGTGGTTGCTGTTAACTATTATAACCGTTGAATTACAGAAGAACTTTTTCTGGATAAATTCGCTCTCATCTTAACTTCACTGAAACTAAAATTACTTGTTCGTATGTCGTTGAGGGAAAGGGGGGCGGAAGTGTTCCGGGAGAGTCCGTAATTGTTAATAAAAGCAGTGAATAATGATTGCGTATGGCCCCGAATGGTTTCGATTTAGATATATACCCCGCGAGGCGCCAGAGGCGTATGGCAGGGGGTGTAATACACCACCATTATTCATTCATCCCTATTAGAATCTCTAATAGCCTGGGGAAAAAACGACCAAAAGTAAATATCCGTCCTTGCGATTACTTTCCTATAACGCTTCGTCGATGCCTCTCGGAGATCGCTCCTTACTGGCACTAACATTTCACTTACTTCGTCTTTAAATTCTGAACGAATGAACTTTTCGAAAATTTTCCGACGATATTCAGAACTTCTCATCTGTAGTGAATTCCAACCGAGGGACTCTATCATTGCCGTGACGCTGATATCAAACCTGAAATCCCCGCAAACGAATCGGGCTCCTCTACTTATAATATATGAATCAAAGTAGCCTTGGAAACTATTTAAGTATAGAGTAAGACAGATCGAGCAAAATTAAATCGAAAATTTTATAAATCACTGTTGAGGAGGAAGAAATATGAATGGCCCTCTCTAGGAAAATTTGAAGCCAAGATCATGACTACCAAATGTAATAATTGTAAATTATACCAAGTAGTCCAGATAGCTTCTCCTTCTGATCAGGCATAATTTAATATTCCGAATTCTAAATATCTTCGTTATACAAGTATATTTATATATTATAACAATTAGTATACATCAACGACCTCAGCAGTCCCATTGAAAGATGTTAGGATATTCGCAGAGGACACAGTCATTTACAGGGAAATAGATAGTTCAGAGGATAGATTAACCCTTTCTAACGACTTAGATTGAATTATGAACTGTTGCGATGATTGGCAATTAGAGCTTAATGTAGAAAAGTGTTCGGTAGTTAACTTCTTCGAAAGAAAATCTATAGTAAATGATTATTCTTATAGTCTCCGAGGGGTAAACCTAATGACAGTAGAATCGGTATCTTGGAGTAACTCTCACGAATAAGCTATCATGGAGTGCACACATCCGAAATATATGTGGAAAAGCACTGAAGAAACTTGGCTCCGTTAAAAGAATAGTCGGTAGGAGCGAAGAAAAAGTTCGCGTGCGATGTTGCTTAGCGTTGGTTAGGCCTCACCTTGAGTATGCATGTAGTTTATGGGAAATGTCATATTCGGAATTTAGAAAAAGTACAACGAAAGGCGATACGATTTGTAAAAAATTGCTATGATAAAACAGCAAGTTTTACTCAGATGTTACAGGACGAGGGAATCATTAGAAGATAGAAGAAAAATTCAAAGGATGAATTTATTACATAAGTTCAGAGAAATTACGTTCTCAGATGATGTAACCGATATAATGCGACCCCCCTGTTATATGGGCAGTTCTGATAATACCAGAAAGCGATTTTAAGAATTCATTTTTTCCGCGAATTATACGCGAAAGCAACCGTTTAGGAAATTAGAGACAAGGTGCTTGCACCCCCTGCCACACTCCGAAAGGCGGCTTGCAGGGTTCTTGCATAGACATAAACATATCTAAAGGTCCCTGGTTCAATCCCGGGATTCGGCCCCAAAATGTTCGCGCCCGTAGCCGGTCCTGAGAAAATAAAGGTTTACTCGGAACTGGCCTCTAACGGGCAAACAATAAATAAATTGGGACAAAAAATGGACCAAAAGGAAAAGAAGGAAGCTCTGTTGTCATCACGTGCTCACTGTCGTCTCTGAGTCCGTCCCAGTCTCTGAGTTTGTCTGTGTCTTCTGTCAGAGTGTCCTGTCCGATTGGCGGTAACTCTCCTCTTGACAACACGGATAAAAAGTCTTCATTTGTTTGAAGGTGGACAATACGAGGCTGGATCCGCCGCTCTCGCAAGTGGGAGGAGGTGTAAATTTAGAACTAATACAAACAAAACGGGGAACGGCGTGTTCCCGACAACTCTTAATTCAACAGTAGTCTGCCGTTTTCGAGGAAAGTCCTTACATAGGAAACAGATTGATATGCGCTCTTCTCCACGACATTGGTACAACGCCTTCGTCCAAGGTTTTCCTGTAGAATGTAGAATATGAAAAGAAGGGGAGCAAGCTCATTCGTCTGTGTTTGAATGACGAGTGATGGTATACCTTCTGGTCCAGGCGCTTTCTTCTTGTCGCAACGACTTTCCTCTTCCATCCACCGACGACTCGTCTTTTTCGTAAAAACAATTGTAGCTGATCATATACGGATGGTGTGTGACAACGAAAACAGGATAGAAGATTCAGAATGAATGCTTCTCCCTGTACGTTGTCCTACCCGAGAGATTTTTTGCTCTTCTTGTAAACAAATACTTTCAAGTATATCGTTAAAGCGTATTTGGAACCACTTGATCAGCTGTTTCTCAGTGACTTCAACGATGTTCAAAGAATAGTCATGGCATGAAAAGCTACAGAGAAGTTGAGAAACATCTCATTACCGGAATCACATCTTACGAGTAGAGACCAGATTATGCCCATTTTTTAGTCCCAGCAATTATATACAGACAAGTGCTAAAGGAAGTATATAGTTTACAGCTCGTGTCGAAGATTTGCTGATTGACAGCCAAAATAAATATATTCTACTCCTACACCGGAGTTTCTGTCCGATGGTCAATCGGCCATGACGTTTCCGCGGGGAGAAGAAATAGATCGATAAAATAACCGACATAATCTCCTTCCAAATAGTTGAAGAAGTAAATACCTTTTTCTTTCTTTCCTTGATTTTAACTTCTTTTCTTTCCAGCCTACGTATGTTTCTCAGCTCAGAGTTTTGCGAGTATGGAAAAGAGGCTGAGAGTACATTGATCAGGAGTAGTAATACGGAGATTGTAAGATGAGCATTTAGAAGAGCGAGACTACACTTCCACTAAGGTATGTCAGAAGATTTTATTTGTTGAGTCGAAAATACATATTGCTAAGATATTATCTCTCTGAAATTTATGAAAAAAATCAGGAATCGAGGGTAGCTGTGAAGAGTAGAGCCATCTCCTGTTGGTCATTTCAAGCTCTTAAAATTTTTAACATTCCCGCGATGCGACGTCTTTTGTGACGTAATTAAGCGGAAAAATATAAACTGTTATTGCTATCCTGTAAACAGATACTTCGATATTCCTTTGTTAATTGGTTGTGTTTTTCTAAATAGTAAAGAAATTTCTCTTTAGCTTTTAATTTTATTTTTTATTCATTGGCAATAATCGAAAAATTGCATTTTCCAGAATTGAATTACCATCGATTATATAAATCAAATCATTAATAAAATTTATTGATTTAAATGATACGAAATAAACCAAAGCCGAGGTAGAGAAACAATTCAAGAGGTTATCTTTCATATAGAAAGGTAAAAAATGTAATAAAACGAAATCAATCTGAAAAATCAACATTTAAGATAGAACAATCGAAAGCAATGAAATTACTGCTTTTAAATATGATATATCTCAGTTGATATAATATTCAATGAATAAAAGTCTCCCATATTAGTTTATCAAGCGATTCAATCATTCTTATCACCACATGTGTGAACCATTATTATAAATACGAGTAAAATGTACTTGGCACACTGCAAGTAGATCGACACACTAATTTCATATCGGCATCATATCGGGACAGTCTTCAAAAGAAAAAAAAGGATTGAAAATTTTCGTACTATTTTGAATTGAATGATTGAATTTACAACATACACAACCATAATTATGATACCAGTGGGAGAAATAATATGAATTATCCTAAACATAGACTGTCAATGTTTGAAAAGACCCCGTATTACATGGGAATAAAACTGTATAATATAATTCCAAAAGAATTCAAAGAAAAGTATGGGAAAACATAAAAACTTTTAAAGAAAACCTACGTAAATTATTATCTAAAAAGTGTTACTAAACAGTGGAGGAATTTTTAAATGACAATAGCTTGTGAGTGCTTCAAAGGTGTATGTAAATTGATGAAATATTTTTGCTGTTATATATATTTGTGAAATCGAGTTTTCATTTAAATGTAACAAATTGTTATTGTGATTATGGAAATCATGTTTATGTGCATATTAGTGAATTTAAATGAATAAATTGTAAAATCTTCAAAGATGTTGTATGTTTAGATATGTTGAATCTTTGTTAAATTGGAAAAAAATAAGATTTTATATCTTCTCAGGTGTAATTGTACTAGTTTAAGTTGACTACTGTATATTGACCTGTCACCCATTCAGGGCAGAACTATTTTCTGTTTTTGTAATGAATGTTTTTGTGACGCAAATAAATTATTATTATTATTATTATTAATCGTCCATGACGCCAAAAGAGCGATCAATTATGTATTTTTATGAATTTTTATTGCAGAACCTGAAATTAATTTCTATATAGAGCCGAGCTGAAGTCTATATGCACTTTTGCAAATATCACTGCGTTTACCAAGCGATCTCAGATCGGTGCTTCCAAGTCAGTTCGAGTTGGTAAACAGAAACGCGCTGAGCAGCGCGGGCTAGAATGGCTAAAAGTGAGCTGAACTCAACCCGGCAAAAAAAGTGGACCAGGTTCAGCACGACATCGGTCGCCTCCATAGAGTAAGGATGGGGTAGAGTGCTGGACAGGCTGCGCAGTAGCCGAGCCGATGTTACAACATTAAACCACGTGACTTTTCCGTTTTCTAGCGGCAATTCAAATACGCTGTGGAGTTTCATCTTGAAAAATCGAGTTTTTAAGTAACTATGAACTACGTAGTTAATGCGTATATTATTTTAATAGATAGTAGAGTTACCACTTAAAGTTTTCTTATTATAATAATCAACGTCGGGTATATATTTATCATTTTTTAAGAATATTTAGATACCTCTCGTCGAGTTCTTCGGAACGAGTATCAACTCATCAAGGTTTACTCGAGTAACAAGCAAGATAAATACAAAATAACAAAATTTCAAATAAATTATCAGTTATCGTTGAGTTTTTCGAACATATCCGGAGAAAATTACGTTTAAGTGGAATATTAAGATACTTCTCGTCGAGTTATTAAAGAAGAGAATCATTTCGACTAGGTTTACTCGGATGAAAAGCAAGATCAAGCAAGAAAAGGAAGAGAGCAAAAAAACTGAAAGTTTCGAATTAATTCCCAGGTTACATTTTTTTCAGTTTGAATTTTTCGAACATTTCTGGAAAAAATGACGTTTAAGTGTTGTTAAGTTTAAATTACACGTATAGCTAGAGTAACGTTTAAAACTAAGGCAAACTTGGGTTTAAGTGGTCGAATATCACAGTTAACATTTTCTTTTATATTTAAACAATGTGGAACTTTCATGAATAATTTAATAGAAACGCACTCAATTTTTTCAACGAATGAAAGAACAAGATACTTAACTTCCTCCATTCAAAAGTTACGAGTCTTCAAAACGAGACAGGTTCGTCGATTTTTGCGAATATTTGTAAATTGAATAAATTGGAAACTGTACCTTGATATGCCTCCGGTTGAATCAACTACTGGTATAGGTATAGCTCCAAATAAAGGAAATGATTTAGAATGGAATGAAATTACAGTGGGATTTTTCTGATAATTTTTAATATTCACTTCTTTAACAAAGTTTTAGGAAACATCCTTTTGCCACATCACTGACAACTTCTCACATTAAGAATTCATTCATATTTAAGTATCATTATTTAGATATAAATTATAAATTAATACATATTAAATTCTATGGTATTAGGCCGGACTTCGTGGAAAGCCATAATAAGAAATAAATAAGGCACTTCGTAATTTCCACACTGTGTTATTTATTTAAAAACGACCGGTTTCGGCTAACGCCACCCTCAGGTTTCATTTCTTAGTACTATATATTTTTAAAACAATACAGCTATGTTTACAGAAGGTAAGTGTAAGACAAAGATTCAGAAAGTTTAATTTTACGCAACAGGCCATCTCTCCATCCGAGATCTTTTTCACAGATGCTTCTAAAACAAGACATGTAAAGGAGTCCATTTCTCTGCTACGTGATACTTCACATTACTACATGTTGTAATTGAATTTAAATTTATTTCAGTTGAAGTTCATTAGTTTATATTTCCTAGCATTGCATTGTAATTTATTTTTAAGAAGCCATACGTGCAATTTTGTAAGGTTAACTTGTAAGGTTAATGCGGTGTAATCTCCAAGGTTTCTACGGTTTTCGTAATTGCTAGACAAATATTACAATTGGCAGCAAATAAAGGGATGTTTGATATAAGAATTTTTGGCAAGTTATTTATGTAAATTAAAATAATTATATGCAAAATAACGTTATGTAGGGTTCCAGGAAAGTTTTCCATTTTCCAGATTTTAGAGTGTTTAGAGGGCACAAAATCCTTTCTCTTCAAGCTTAGAATCCATGTTTTCTCCTTTCATGATCTACTGGGAAGCTATAAAGTCAATATTAATAATTATAAATAACGAGAAAAGCCTGCGACACTTTAATATACTCGAGTGCTCCAATGAACTCGATTCAAGCAATAATATTAAATATGAACCGAAGGGAATAATATTCCTAAACGGAAAAACAAAGTTTATCTTGTTATAATCATCGACAAACAAGAATAAACCGTAAAAACTGCTATATTCCATTTTTGTCACATGGAATGCTCTGTAGTAATAGCCGCAATCGCCTATTTGCAAGCTACTTCATTACCTTATTACATAATCTGTAAATGGCAAATGAAAGTTAAATGATAAGAAAACAATTCTAAATAAGTATTAAAATCACCATAAACACAAAACTTACGAGTTAAAAGTGATTTCTTTAACGTACTTTTCCTTGCAGTTCCATGCGCAGCATTTCAAAACCATGATTCCCAAGTCCTTTAATCTTTTACGGTTAATTTTCATCCAGATACCGAAAATAAATATTGAGTTACATTAGCCAGACTATAGAGCATCTAAATAAACTCGAATTCAGAGCATCAGCTGTCCGTAAAGGACATAAATACTTAAAAAACCAACTTGAGTACACGAATTTCTCACTTAACTTACCGGCGAGATTTCCGAAAGCGGACCAAAGTCACGTGGTCTCCTACGTTCAATCCTGTAACATGCGCAGAACGCAACACGCGCTCTACCCCATCCTTACTCTATGGTCGCCTCGGTGTTCTTGCGGACTCCGCTTCTCTTTTGTCAGCGGACGGAAACAAATACAATCGCAATAACTCCTGGCGCTATCAACAAAAGAAGGGAAATTGAATAAAGATTCTTATTTTGGTCGGTGAATATCGCTTACGATTCGAAATTGCGAGAATATTGATACAATATACTAAAATTTTGTCTAAATTACCATGTGTAAACAAACTCATTCCCTTGCAAAAATTGATTTATTCGTTGTTTTTAAGTGCTTCCACTCCATATTCATTTACTATCCTTCTATTATTGGTGTTGAATCTTTGTTTCTATTTTGATTGCTTTTGTGGTTCGTGTTTATGTTACATATTTTAAGATTGAGATACCAGTCAGCTCCGAAATACATTTACTTTCCGTATAGAATATTCATCTTTGTTTATTTGAGTGAAATGTAATTTATTTCTGTCATTTACGTTTAATGCTTGATTTATTTGTCCTCTTGTACCTGCATGAAGATGTAACTTTAAACTTGGTCCTGCTAATCCTAATGTGATCTTAGAATATATATTTATATCGTCTCAGTTGAAGATATTTTTCATTCAGAGTATATTGAATATTGAGTTGATGCTGCTTTGTAGACTTCATTGTAACTTATATTTCTTAGTATATTGAATTAGAATGTCTGCTATTTCCTATATATCAACAATTATGAAGTATTTCTTACGATCAAGGTTGTTACACTGCTATTTAAGAAATTTAACATCCCCGTTGAGAATCAACGGACACTTCTGCTTATTAAATAAATAACACCACGAAGAAGCACAATGGCGGCCGTCAAATCTCGATGATTTGCAATCGATACGTGAATATCGCAAATATCGATATGTTAAGCTCGTGTTGATAAACTCGTCGGTCCTATGAGATCGGTGCTACATTGCCGATACGAGCTGTCACCAGATCGAGCAGAGATCGCTTAGTAAACGCAGTGTATGTTAATTGTTGAGTTTCATGTTCTATAATAGATTAGTTTTATTTGTTCATGACGATGAAGGATTTTCAACGAAATTTTCTTTCGTTTATTCAGGGCCCTTATTATGACTTTCTTTCGATAAGTGATATTCGATAGAATTACCGTTATTTTCGATAAATCCGCCATGTTTTGCCAGTTAACGAAAGCGCAGTCGAAAGTGGTATTATGACCTACGTGATATTCGAAACTTATCGAACGAAGCTATCGACTGCTCTGGAGGTGGCGATAGAGACTTTCGCTAGCCAAGGAAGAGTAAAGATGGAGGACGAGATTGCATATGTGAAGGAGAAGAAACCGTTTACGAGCTATTCGGAGGACATTACGGGATGCTAGTAATCCTTTCGAGATACTAGACAGCAATTTCGTACGTTTATATCGTTTATGTAATTACTTTGAACTTTGTCATTCACCGAGATTTATGTTTTTGGTAAATTATTTCATGCTGTACATAGTTGCATATTAAGTGAAAGAAATACTGTTGCAACCTGGTATAAATACTACATATACTTAATAATTAAGGTTCAACTTCTTTCCTTGAGCAAGGTTTACTGTTTTGTTCATGGTTTTGATTTCTTTAACTTGTGAGCAAGAATTGAATATACGTAGGTTGAATAAACATTTTGCACCTTCATCTCGGTACTTCTTTTTTACGACCTTCTTCAACCTATTAGCGATCTGCGGATAGTTGGGTACGTTAAAAATGAGAACAACATCTTTAAATAAGTGCTTTTATTTCCTTACACTGATTACATTAACGCAAGGAAGGTAGGGCATGATGTAAAAGAAAGCCATGTTTTGATATCAATCCTTTTATTTAAGTGCAGAAAAACGCCCACAGGAAGGTGAGCGTGAAAAAACTGCGAAACCTACTCAGAGAAGCTTAAGAAAGTAGAAAAGAAGCAATGGATGATATATCTAGTGACTTTTGTGTATCTTCAATGAAGTTTACAGCAAGTAGTACAGTAGGAACATAAGAAGTCATAAGAAGTTCCATATCTCTAAGAAACAAACATATGCTTTATATATCTTTATATGCCAAAAGAAATTGAGGAAAGCGAGATTAGGATTGAGAAAAGGAAAAGAAACTAAATCTTTTAATAGAGTTTATGTACAGTTAAAATCTTTAAAAAGCAAACGTTCTATTAGAAATATGGCATCTGATAGTAAAATAGGAAGATACATAAATATTTAAATAGTAGCCATGAATTAATAGTGAAGTTCTCCAAGCAGTATGAATATATAAGGAAGACAAAATCTGAGATTCAAACAAGTAAATACATAAATATCTAAGTACTACCAAACAATCATAAGTAAAAATCTACTAGAACTACCCAAAGATAAATGAAACCTGGTAGTCAAAAGTAAATACATAAATACTTGCAAATATTGAATAGTTAAAATCAGCAGTAACTATAAGAATAGATAAATAAGATGTAACCTCAGAGTGAAGCATGTCAAAACAGAAATATATAAATACTTGCAAATATTGAATAGTTAAAGTCTGCAGTAACTAAGAATAGGTAAATAAGATGTAACCAAAGAGTGAATGAGTGCTGCTGATAATTATTAGAGATAAATTCTCACTTTTAGGTACAATCACATTTGGATGCTTGTGTTCAAATTATCGAACCCCAAAAAGTTGACTATCCTTTGGAATCCCGTTCAACTCTACATAGCTTCATACTAAATTAATTTATGAAACATTAATTCACAGTTACGTAGGGACATTACACATTAAAACGCAACACTAACCTTATTACGTTATGCTACACAATCATGGCTAAGAAATTAAATGCTATCATTTCACTGCTACTTACACCATATAATTATCTTCGAAAGCATATCTCATTCTCGCAAAACATTCCATGATACATTATTAACTCTGCATACGACTAAAGTTGAAATCTTACAATGGATCATACATACCACATGTCTTACTAAGTTGAATTTCTTCCGCCAAATGACCTTAAACCTCGATTTCTATGACGACTTCCGGCCAAAAATCCCAAAAATACGGTCAACTTGGCAACGCCGTTCGAACGACTTATCGCAGACGTTCTTCCGAACGAATGATAGGTAACTTGGTCTCCTAATACCGTTTTTGTGTGATATTCGTTCCGGAGGCAGGCTTTCGAAGTAAACGTATCACTTATCGAAAGAAAGTCATAATAAGGGCCCAGTATTACACGATCGCAGTATTACACGATCAATTATGAGAGGCGGCTCCGGCACAGGCCCTCAGCACGACCAGGACCACCAGATGGGTAAGGTTTGGCTTTGCGAATGGCAGGAAACAGAGAAGAAATCATTGGTATCAAAACGAGTGCTTTTTATTTCCTTCTAAACTACATATCCCGACCGTGTCTTTTCACTTACACCATCCCCCACCAAAATTAGAGCCGCAGTGTAAACTGCAACTGAACAATTATCAATGCATCCACAATCAACCACATCAGCACATCAATCCAATTAATTGCACGTTTAAACTAATACAAAAAGAAGCATTAAATTTAATAAAAAGTAACAAATAAATGTAAAATATGTTCTATAATATTCACTGCTTTCAGCATCTACTTCAACACTAAAGTTTTTGCTAGACTCTAACCCACCAAAGCACGTATTTCCTATATAAAAACTCATTCGTGCAACTCAATCCGGACTATCTACTTCAATCACCACCCTCACATTCCTGGCATCTGTTGCTTATGCCATTGAGCTTGAACAATTTGGGACTTGCTCGCAATACACTTGCGCCAACAAATTATAAGTGCAACGCATACCACTGCACCAGCAATTCCCCAACCGACGCTCATATGTAAGTTCCACGATGCTGCCGACTTTCTGCGTGTACCAATCCTGTGCACCAGTTTCCTGATATCCATTCCCTTTCCAGATTCCCTCATGTCTTCCTCTATTTCTACCTTCACCTTCTCTAATTCGGTCCCATTTTCTAAATTTAAAAGAGCCTTCTCTTCCTCGAAAATGAAAATGTTGGGTAACACCAATTCCAAGAGGGTTCCGTTGATCTCGTGCTTACCATGCCAAGCTGCCATCAGTTTAAAGGTGTCTCCTACAATATCGCAGTTTGAGGCGTTCTGGATCACCCCGCTGCCTCGAAGATGAGCTGATTGAGGCCTACTAACTTGATTCGAGCTGTGGCACACTATGGTTACGGGAGTATCGGTAGGAACCGAGAACAGCCATCCTTGCTTCAACCTGCCGAAATATGGCTTCGTCAGATTTTTGACCGCTTTCTCGCAATTAGTTGCCGGCTTTCCCATGAACAACTGAAATTCACAATCTCCGTTTGCCCCGGTTCTTAGGACCACATTCGCGGGACAGATGAAGAGAGGCCCTTCCTTACAGTCCCTCAATTCCGCTTCGGTCAGCACCGTGTAGTAATACCGATCGTTGCTAATTAGCAAGGTGTGCCCAACATCCCATTTGCCATATAAACCCAAATCTGGATACAGAACAGGGAAAACCCTCATCCTGTATCTCTCAAGCGACCCTCCTTTATCCCCCAGAGGTACATCTATTACGACACGGAGCCGTTCCCCCAAAACGACTGCCGAAACCTTCACCATTTCGTAGTAAATGTGCAGTTCCTCGTAATCACAAGGCACCATCATGTACAAGGGGTGCTTAATTTTATCTCTAATGTTTCTTAATAATTCCAAATATTTTCCGGGAGGCACGAGAATACTACTAAGATGGCTATGTACGCTATGCTCTATGGCATTTCTTAGCCCAACCAGATCAATCCTGGCGTTCACCAAAACGTGCCCGATTTGCCGTAATGCGTCTTCGTCTCCCAGCAAGTTCCGCAGTTGGCGATCCCCATTTTGAATTTCTCTACTTAAGTTGGCGGTCCGATTTCGAGTATTGAGCATCTCCGTCATCATGCTACGTAAAATTCGCGTGTGATTGGAGATCCTCTCCTCTAACCCCTCCACCATCGTCAGCTGTACCGCGGCTTCGGCATCCGCACTCTCGCCATCTTCCTCCAGCCGCGCAACTCTATCTTCAAGATGGCGCCGATCGTCTGCGTCCATAGTGCCAAATACCGTCCTCAATACAGTACCCCCGACGTCTATCCATCCCCTGCGCACTCTTCGTCCCCTTAACAACCCCAGAAACACCTCCAGCTCATCCTTCACCCTTCCATACTCTCCCTCCATTCTCTGAAGCGCTAACATGTAACCGTCAGTGAGAGACCCAGTCGCTTCCTTAGAAATTCTCTCTCTTACCTTCTCAAAAGTAGATTTTAGTTTCTCATATTCATTCCGCACATCTCTTAAATTAAAATTGATCACAATGGTCCAAACATGCTCCGTTAACATCACATCCTGTTCCCTCTCAAACACAATTCCATTACTCAGAGGCAAAATACTTTGTCCTCTTATTAACTCTAAAAGGCTTAAAATTGACAACCACACACACAATTTCTTCATGGTTCCTAAATCTTCTATTCCGTCAACGAACCTGGATCTGTGGTGCAAACACTATCGGAAACAGAGGGGGAAGACACGGTTGGGTTCCCTCGGGTTCTTAGTGGATAAGGAGAGCGCTGGGGCAATGGGGGAGAAAGGGGCACTTCACACACTGCTTCCTCCGGGAAATGCGCCTCAGGTTCTGCTATACCGCTCACCAGCTGTCCACGGGATCGCAACGGATAGGTACAGCGTAGGAGCGATATCTCCGTAGCGACCTCCGCAGGAATCTGCAAGTCCGCAAGGACGGCTTCCAGTCCGGTGGGCGCGTTATCTTTCTGGTCTCTGGGCCGCTGAAGATAAGGGCTGCGTGGCGGTGAGCGTCCCGGAAGGTCCTCGAGAGGAATTCGCTCTCCTGGCTCCTCGCTAGTGGGCTTTGATGCCTCTGAGACAGAGTGGTGTTGTGGCGATTCCTCGAGAACTCGAGGAGCGTGGTTAGCAGCGGATGTTGGGATGGAAGTGGAGGGAGATTGGGCTACCCCTTGGGATGGCATCCTTGGGTTGGGCACGAGATGCGCTTCATCTGAATATATAACCGGGGGCGCCCATGTCGCGTCTAGCTGTGAGGAGTACGGAGAAGCGGAAGTGTTTCGTATGCTATCCTTCTGTCCACGTGGCCTTCTCCTCGGTCGTTCCTCAACCGCGGTCGCCATGTTTGGGGGAATCCAGACACATGGCTTCACCTAGAGGTGGGCACAATCGATTGAAAACAATCGAATAACTCGATTGTTCGCTTCAATCGAATTATTCGAATAAAGCGTTTCGATTTTTCACTCGATCCTTACCTAGTAAATCTATTCGATTGTTCTTATTGAGTGGAAAAAAATCGAATACATCTATTCGGTTGTTTCAAGCGAGTGATTCACTCGTTCAGAGGAAGTTAGTAGAAAATGGAATAGATTTATTCAAATTTTTTCGCTCGCTAAAGACAATCGGATAAATTCACTCGGTTTAACCGATTTTTCACTTGTTTACTTGGTAGGAGTTGAATAGGAGAGGAAGGAAGTGGCGCATAACGTGATCCCACTTCCCCAAGGAAATCTGGCAGGGATATGTGATGCTGATGAAATCTATTATATACGAGTAAAATTTAGCTTGCATACTGCAAGCAGATCGATAACACAAATTTCATATCGGCATCATATCGGGACGGTCCTCAAAAGAAAAAAAAAAGAATTGATAATAATCTTGTTATTCACTGGAATTTAATCGTCTGGCATCGAACCCGGGTCTTCCTGGTGAACTTACTATGCAGCACAACAGAAGATCACCATTTCTAACTACGTGTGAAAATTCAAGCAGAAATATTGACTGCAACTGCCTCAAACGATGTTCTACCTTTCACGAAAGTAAATGGGTCCCTGGATTCGAACCAAGGACGATCTAGGAAATTTAAAATATGTTTTTGAAATGCATCTTAGATCTCTATCCATATGTCGAATTTCAATTGTCTATATCATTGGAAAAGGGTTCAAAATAATTCTTATAAATCGGATAAGTTACTGATTGTGGAGACACCTGGTGTCGAACCCAGGACACATTGGTAGCTGTGAATGCACAGATCGATTTTAATCGACTTGATGTTATTTTATGCAAATTTTGGAGTCGATATCATGCCAGGAAGTACCTAAAACTTGTTTCCGTTATCTCCATAAGAAATGCATTGAGGAATGAAAATGACCCTCTGGGATCGAACCAAGGACCATCAGCGAATATATAAACTTTGATTATGAAATATATTCATGTAATCCAACCCCATGCCGAATTTCAAGTTTCCATGCCATAGGGAAATGGTCCAAAAAAAATCTTAAAAATCGCCACAATGCATTTTAAACGGCCGATTTTTGCCCCGACGTAGCATCGAACCATGGACAATATTTGAGGATGTCTTTCTGATTTTCGTTGGATATCCACGGCTCCTAGAGATCCCTCGAATTTCAACTCTCTAATTCTCCGAGAAGTGCCTAAAAAAAATTTTCGAAAATTCCCACCATGTATTCTTATGGACTAAATCGCTACTTTGGGGCCTTCTGGAATCGAACCTATGACACCGATGTTCAAAGTCGGCTTTTTCCTGGAGGTTACACGTTATGGCCAATACGTCGTAAAAATTTCAAGTCAATGACGCTTTTGGTTTAGCCTGTGAATTTGTATCCTATCTGGGTATATATATGAATGAATCCGGAGAAGCATCTATATATAATAGATAGATTCTTCTCCGGATTCATTCATATATATAGATAGATAGGATACTATTTCACAGGCTAAACCACAAGCGACATTGACTTGAAATTTTTTCGACGTATTGGCCATAACGTGTAACCGCCAGAAAAATTGCGATTTTGAACCTCAGTTTCATGGATTCGATTCCAGAGGGCCCCAAAGTCCCGATTTTTTCCATTTAAATGCATTGCTTTGATGTTCCGGAATTTTTAAAAAATATTTCCCGGATAGGTAGAGAATCAATACTCTAGCATCCTATATATATGGTTAGGATCTACTGATAACATTAATGACTATTAGAGAAAATATCCTGGTTTCGATCTTAGGACGATGCAAACATCTGCAGTTTAAAATTCATCGAGGTAGTTTTTCATTATTTTTTTTGGTGCACTTATCGAAATGATAGGAGGTTCGTGCTTGGCTAGAGGATCTATGGTAAGAATTGGTTTAGAAAAAGTATTCTAAATACTGTACTATTTTGGGTTCGATGCCAGAGCACATTAACATTTCTCACATAAGGTATATATGGGAAAAGTAGGACGTCGTTTGAGGCAGTTGCAGACATATTTCTGCTTGAATTTTCACACATAGTTATAGATGGTGATCTTCTATTATGTTGCATAGAAAGTATCACCAGAAAAACCCGGGTTCAAAACCAGGTGGTAAATATATCCCCCATTTAAAATACATTGGGGTAGTTTTCAATATTTATTTTTATGCACTTATCGAAATAATAGGAAGTTTTTGCTTAGATAGGAGATGTATATTAAGACTCGGTTTAAGAAAAAAATTAGATATGACCTTGCTGTTCCTGGGTTCGATGCCCGAGCACATTACCATTTCTCACTTAAGGAATACAAGGGAAAAGTAGGACGTCGCTTGAGGCAGTTGCACCCAATATTTTTGCTTGAATTTTCACAAATAGTTAGAGGTGGTGATCTTCTGTTGTGCTGCATAGTAAGCTCACCAGGAAGACACGGGTTCGATGCCAGACGATTAAATTGCAGCGAATTTTAAGAATATTTTCAAACTTCTTTTTTCTTTTGAGGACCGTCCCGATATAATGACCATATGAAATTTGTGTTGTCGATCTGCTTGCAGTATGCAAGCTACATTTTACTACTATAGATAACACTCGGAGAGTACGAAATTGGAAGTTATGAAACATTTTCAGTATTAATTAAGTATTATACTAACACGGTAATAGTCCACATCAAATTTATAAATAGAAATAATATATTTTCGATCATGGCTTTGAAAAATAGTTCGTATGATGATTGGAAAAGAATCATTAGCTTGATACATCTTATTTTTTAATAATAAATAATGATTATAATGATTTCTGATAGAAATCCTGAAGAAGGGGAGCTGGCTCATCGGCTAAATCTTTTCTGACAACAGCGAGAATACCTTTGTGTCCCTGCGCCTTTTTCCAATCAATCAGTTGCAATAAATTTTCACTTCCATTAACTTATATCTCAATGGGTCTCTTCTCCGAATCAATGCGCGTGGTAACATCGTTAACTAGACCATTATTTACCGTGAAACAATTCTGGTTGCGCGGGTTAGGAAATTCAGCTTTTTCTTCCGATTTATTTACTGTAATTCCCTCTTCGCTAATAAGGCAAGACCCAAAATTCTTCACCGACACAAGTCTCAAGCCCTTATGACCGACATTCTTTCCGATCGCTAACCTAGCGGTTGTAACAGGGTTCGAGATCTATATTCCAGATGTTATTTTCGTGCTTGTTCCTTAACTAGGTAGGAATAGTAGAGAACAATCATTGAAATTTTGCTAAACTTTTCCCTTTTCATCGCTTTTTTCGATATTATATCAATAGAACGAGGAAAATACATGCAAAATCGATGATAATTATTGAAATTTCGCTTAAATTATCCCTTTTCGTCGCTTTTTTCGATATTATCTCGACAAAGATAGGATTATAAATGCAAAATATATGATAATTATTGAAATTTCGCTTAAATTATCACTTTTCGTTGCTTTATTCGATATTAGCTCGAAAAAAATTGGATAATATATGCAAAATAGAGGATAATTATTGAAATTTCGCTAAAATTTTCCCTTTTCATCGCTTTTTTCGATATTATATCAATAAAACGAGGATAATAAATGCAAAATCGATGGTAATTATTGAAATTTCGCTGAAATTATCCCTTTTCGTTGCTTTTTTCGATATTACCGAGACGTAACGACCATAATAAAGGCAAAATATTGGATATTTTTTTAAATTTCGCTAAAATTATTCCTTTTTGCTGCTTTTTTCGATATTATCTCGGCAAAACGAGGATAATATATGCAAAACAGAGGATAATTATTGAAATTTCGCTAAAATTATCCATTTTCGCTGCTTTTTTCGATAGAATGTCGAAAAAACGAGGATAATAAAGGCATAGTAGAGGATAATATTTGAAATTTCGCTAAAATTATCCATTTTTGCTGCTTTTTTCGATATTATGTCGAAAAACGACGATAATATCCCCTTTCGTCACTTCTCTATAGTTTTACTTTCGGAGCTCATGATTCTCTTCGCATGTTTTGAGTTTTCTCAATCGAGAGTGAATGACTCTTTTCTTCTTATGAAATACTCGCAAATTAGTCTTCGTCCACCGTGACTATTTAAACTCATGCACACTTTTAGTCGGAACATTTATTAATTAAATTTGCTTTGATAATCCTGAGAGACTCAACAATCATTTATCGAATTTACACCCGCAATACGTAAAAATCTGATGTGGCCAACACATGACTTTCTCCGTATTTATTGAAAACAGATGCTTATGAGGGTAATATATAAATAACTCCAAAACAATGACTGTTACAGGAAAATGTTTCATATAACATCTGTAGTAATATACATTATCTATAACTTTGGTACACAAGTGTATATACTTACATTGCATTCTGACAGAGATAAGTATGAAAAACATCCATTTCTGGGTTAACAACTTCCGGTTAACCATTATTCAAAAATAACTCCTAACCATTCAGTGTTACGAAAAAATGTTTCATACAAAAGTTGTAGTGAAGTACATTATCTATAACTTTGTTAAATAATTGTATTTCCCTTAATTGCATTCTGACAGAGATATTAAAAAACACAATATTGTGTTCCGGTTAAACCGGAACTTCCGGTTAAGCGATATTGATAAAAAACTAATCAACTTTTGGTATTGTGAGGAAAATACTAAATATGAAGTTTGAAAATGATCGGATAATTACTTTTTAAGATAGAGCGCACACAAACTTTTTTACTACAGACAGACAGACAGACACACAGACAGACATGTTCGGGAAAATAGGGAAAACGAGCTCTATGGGCCCCAAAACATCTATTTCCGTAGAAATCTGGAGGTCGAATTTTTTTGCGAATACCATACTTTCTCTATACTACGTACAGGGAGAAAGTAAAAAGTCATCTTTCAACTTATTAATGTAACCCTTCAACCGAAATTTTCTTTGCGAATTACATATACTTGCCACGGCGGTTTAAGCTTTTTAACCGCTAATTCCTTCATCCCTGCCATCGCGACACCATGGTCTGTAATACCGTCAACTACGTTGAGAGTAGTTATGATTGTCGGTGGAAAGTGTTGAGTATATTTATAATGTACACTCCTGGCCAAAATTAACGCAGCACCTCCCTAGCGATCCTTACTGCCGGTGCTGCGTTAATTTTGGCCAGGAGTGTACATTATAAATATACTCAACACTTTCCTTGACCCGCATGAGTAGTTCGAGTTTTCGTCATATTTATATGATCTAAAGCATGCTACGAAGAAGTATCAATTAATATATGCGACATTTTTCTTCCCTCTCAGCTAGTGTGGGAGCATTTTAAATTCCACCAATTAATATGCGATAGGTTAAAATTTATAGGACGATGATTGGATCTTTTATTTTCACACTATTTATCTGAAACGTCTCAGGTAAATCATCAATACTATCAGTTTCCCCATCGAGAGGACCTTATAAGGAACAAAAGTAAATCTTACTTCCGTTTTGTCTTTGAATCGAGCACCAAATCATTTCGCACGTGCTAATTTCTACAAAATCATCTCGCTGACTTATCAAATGATCCTAGATTACTATAAAACTCCACCGCTCATTCTACACAGTCATATTTTCATTAGACTACAAAATCAGGATGGAATATCTCGCTTAAGCTTATCTTCATTTAACCAACTCTCTTCCTAATATGATGTCCGAGCAATTGCTCCTCGTAATATTAAGGAATTCCACCTGCTTATTACGGAAAATCCTGCAATTAACGACTACTATTATTGATTCTTTCAGTCATTAAATCTGAGTTTCTTTATGGAATAACCTTTACATTTTTAAGTGAATTTTTCTTTATTTGTATTTGCTATTTTCTCTATTTACGAGGCTAAGCTCATGCTTATCCTTTTGCTTGTTTACGTGGTTGCTAGTAACTATTCTTACCGTTGAATTACAGAAGAACATTTATGGATGAATTTGCTCTAATCTTAACTGCATGAATCTTACACTAAAATTACTTGCTCTTATGTCGTTGAGGGAAAGGGGGGCGGAAGTGTTCCGGAAGAGTCCGTAATAGTTAATAAAAGCAGTGAATAATGATTGCGTATGGCGCCGAATATATGAATCAAAGTAGCCTTGGAAAGTATTTAAGCATAGAGAAAGACAGATCGAGCAAAATGAAATCGAAAATTTTATTCATCAGAATAGCGTTCCCTTGGAAAATTTGAAGCCAAATTCATGACTACTAAGTGTAATAACTCCAAGTTATACCAAGTAGACCTGATCGATTCTCCTCCTGATCAGGCATAATTTAATATTCCGAATTCTAAATATCTTCGTTATACATGTATATTTATATATTATAACACTTAGTATACATCAACGACCTCAGCAGTCACATTGAAAGCAATGCTAGGTTATTCGCAGACGACACAGACATTTACAGGGAAATAGTTAGTTCAGAGGATAGATTAACCCTTTCGAACGACTTAAATAGAATTATGAACTGATACAATGATTGGCAATTAGAGCTTAATGTAGAAAAGTGCTCAGTAGTTAACTTCTTCGAAAGTAAATCTATAATAAATGATTATTGTCACAGCCTCCGAGGGGTGAACCTAATGACAGTAGAATCGGTAAAGTATCTTGGAGTAACTCTCACGAATAATCTATCATGGAGTGCCCACATCCGAAATATATGCGGAAAAGCACTTAAGAAACTCGGCTTCGTTAAAATAATAGTCGGTAGGAGCGAAGAAAAAGTTCGCGAGCGATGTTAGTTAGCGTTCGTTAGGCCTCACCTTTTGAGTATGCATGTAGTGTATGGGAAATGTCATATTTATTTAGAAAATTTACAACGAAAGGCTATTTGTAAAGAATTGCTATGATAAAACAGCGAGTGTCACTCAGATGTTACAGGAGGGGAATCATTAGAAGATAGAAGAAAAATCCAAAGGATAAATTTATTATATAAGTTCAGAGAAATTACGTTCTCAGATGATGTAACTGATATAATGCGACCCCCCTGTTATATGTTCTGATACTGCCTAGAAAGATTAGGGAAATAGACGCTAAAATGAATCGATTTTAAGAATTCATTTTTTTCGCGAATTATACGCGAAAGCAACCGTTTAGGAAATTAGAGACAAGGTGCTTGCACCCCCTGCCACACTCCGAAAGGCGGCTTGAAGGGTTCTTGCATAGACATAAACATATCTAAAGGTCCCTGGTTCAATCCCGGGATTCGGCACCAAAATGTTCGCGCCCGTAGCCGGTCCTGAGAAAATAAAGGTTTACTCGGAACTGGCCTCTAACGGGCAAACAATAAATAAATTGGGACAAAAAATGGACCAAAAGGCAAAAGAAGGAAGCTCTGCCGTCATCACCTACTCACTGTCGTCTGTCTCAGTCTCTAAGTTTGTCTGTGTCCTCTGTCAGAGTGTCCTGTCCGATTGGCGGTAACTCTCCTCTTGACAAAACGGATAAAACACCTTCATTTGTTTGAAGGTGGACCATACGAGGCTGGATCCACCGCGCACGCAAGTGAGAAGTGCAAATTTAAAACTAATACAAACAAAATGGGGAACGGCGTGTTCCCGACAACTCTTAATTAAACAGTAGTCTGCCGGTTTCGAGGAAAGTCCTTTCATAGGAATCGGATTGATATGCGCTCTTCTCCACGACATTGGTACAACGCCTTCGTCCAAGGTTTTCCTGTAGAATGTAGAATACGAAAAGAAGGGGAGCAAGCTCATTCGCCTGTGTTTGAATGACGTTTGATGGTATACCTTATGGTCCAGGCGCTTTCTTCTTGTCGCAACGACTTTCCTCTTCCATCCACCGACGACTCGTCTTTTTCGTAAAAACAATTGTAGCTGATCATATACGGATGGTGTGTGACAACGAAAACAGGATAGAAGATTCAGAATGAATGCTTCTCCCTGTACGTTGTCCTACCCGAGAGATTTTTTGCTCTTCTTGTAAACAAATACTTTCAAGTATATCGTTAAAGCGTATTTTGAACCACTTGATCAGCTGTTTCTCAGTGACTTCAACGATGTTCAAAGAATAGTCATGGCATGAAAAGCTACAGAGAAGTTGAGAAATATCTCATTACCGGAATCACATCTTACGAGTAGAGACCAGATTATGCCCATTTTTTAGTCCCAGCAATTATATACAGACAAGTGCTAAAGGAAGTATATAGTTTACAGCTCGTGTCGAAGATTTGCTGATTGACACCCAAAATAAATATATTCTACTCCTACACCGGAGTTTCAGTCCGATGGTCAATCGGCCATGACGTTTCCGCGTGGAGAAGAAATAGATCGATAAAATAACCGACATAAACTCCTGCCAAATAGTTGAAGAAGTAAATTCCTTCTTCTTTCTTTTCTTGTTTTTAACTTCTTTTCTTTCCAGCCTACGTATGTTTCTCAGCTCAAAGTTTTGCGAGTATGGCAAAGAGGCTGAGAGTACATTGATCAGGAGTAGTAATACGGAGATTGTAAGATGAGCATTTAGAAGAGCGAGACTACACTTCCACTAAGGTATGTCAGAAGATTTTATTTGTTGAGTCGAAAATACATATTGCTAAGATATTATCTCTCTGAAATTAAAAAAAAAAATCAGGAATCGAGGGTAGCTGTGAAGAGTAGAGCCATCTCCTGTCGGTCATTTCAAGCTCTTAAAATTTTTAACATTCTCGCGATGCGACGTCTTTTGTGACGTAATTAAGCGGAAAAATATAAACTGTTATTGCTATCCTGTAAACAGATACTTCGATATTCCTTTGTTAATTGGTTGTGTTTTTCTAAATAGTAAAGAAATTTCTCTTTAGCTTTTAATTTTATTTTATTCATTGGCAATAATCGAAATATTGCATTTTCCAGGATTGAATTACCATCGATTATATAAATCAAATCATTAATTAAATTCATTGCTTTAAATGATGCGAAATAAACCAAAGCCGAGGTAGAATGAACTATTCAAGAGGTTGTCTTTCATATAGAAAGGTTAAAAATTTATTATAATAAAACGAAATCAATCTGAAAAATCAGCATTAAAGATAGAACAATCGAAAGCAATGAAATTACTGCTTTTAAATATGATATATCTCAGTTGATATAATATTCAATGAATAAAAGTCTCCCATATTAGTTTATAAAGCGATTCAAGCATCTTATCATCACAGGTGTGAACCATTATTGTAAATACGAGTAAAATGTAGCTTGCATACTGCAAGTAGACCGACACACTAATTTCATATCGGCATCATATCGGGACAGTCTTCAAAAGAAAAAAAAAGGATTGAAAATTTTCTTAAAATTCGCTGCAATTAAATCGTCTGGCATCGAACCCGGGTTTTCCTGGTGAACTTACATGTAGCACAACAGAAGATCACCATCTATAACTATGTGTGAAAATTCAAGCAAAACTATTGGCTGCAACTGCCTCAAATGACGTCTTACTTTTCCCTTATATTCCTTATGAGAGAAATTTGAATGTGCTCTGGCATCGCACCCAGGAACAGTACAGTCTTATCTTAATTTTTTTCTTAAGCCAAGTCTGAATATACATCTTCTACCAAAGCAGGAACTTCCTATTATTTTGATAAATACATCAAAATAAATAATGAAAACTAACTCAATGTATTTTAAATGGGGTATATATTTACCGCCCGGCATCGAACCCGGGTCTTTCTGGTGATACTTCCTATGGAACACAACAGGAGATCACTATCTCTAACTATTTGTTAGAATTCAGGCAGAAATATTGTCTGCAACTGCCTCAAACGACGACCTACTTTTCCCATATATTCCTTATGAGAGAAATTTTAATGTGCCCCGGCATCGAACCCAGGGGCAGTACGGTCTTAACAAAATTTTTTTCTAAATCTTAGTCTTAATATACATCTTCCATATAAGCAAGAACTTCCTATCAATACCATAAGGGCATTAAAAAATAATGAAAAACAGCCTCAATGTATTTTAAATGACAGATTTTTGCTTCGTCCTTGCATCGAACCCAGGATATTTTCTGTAGAAGTCATTAATGTTTGCAATAGATCATTACCATATATATATATATATATATATGCTCCTTGAGTTTTAATTCTCTACCTATCCGGGAAGTATTTTTTAAAAATTCCCGAAAATCAAAGCAATGCTTTTAAATGGCAAAAATTGGGACTTTGGGGCCTTCTGGAATCGAACCCATGACACTGAGGATCAAAACCGCAATTTTTCTGGGGGTTACACGTTATGGACAATACGTCGTAAAAATTTCAAGTCAATCACGCTTGTGGTTTAGCTTGTTAATTAGTATACTATCTATCTATCTATATCCTTGAATTAAACCGGAGAGGCATCTATATATAATAGATATGTTATTGTCGTGAATAAAACTGGAGAACAAAATGAATTATACATACAAAAATCTTTGTTTCTGTTTTGGCATTGTGATTACATTTGTGTTAATTTATGAGCTGTATGTTTATGTTACGCATTTTAAGATTGGAGTACAAGTCAGCTCCATAATACACTTACTTTCCGGAAAGAATATTCATCGGTGGTATTAGAGTGATGTACAATATATTTATGTTATTTGTGTTTGATCATAGTTACCGATAACCAATTTTGCCTTTCTGATATCGTCTCCTGAAAGGTTGTGCTGCTTATCCTAATATGAGCATGGAATATATTTTTTATAACCTTTAAATGATTTTATATTCATCGAAGAGTGTTAATTAAAAGGATATGAGATTGAATATTCAGGTGAGTCTGTAGACTTAAGCATGACTTTATTTACTTTGTTTACTGGTTTGGAAATAATAATAGCCTGGCTATAAGCTACCTACCAAAATTTATGATGCATGCTTTACAATAAAGACTGTAACAAAAGTATTTATCAGTTTAAATTTACCCGTTGAGAATCAACAAGCACTTCTGCTAGTATGGTAATGATTCATTTACGAAGTGTCGAATTTTTATAATACGCTAAACTACGTTTGTCAGTTTTGCTTATGCTATTTCCTGAGTATTTGGCCAACATAACAACCCTAGTTAAATTATTACGCAGAATAGCAGAATTATCCATTTCTTAAAAGTTAATTAAATACTTGTAGGGTATTAATGTAGATGTAGATGTAAATACTGATTTGTACTATGCTAATACTTTCGAAGTATCTGTTTACAAGATAACAATAACAGTTTATACTTTTCCGCCTACTTACGTCACAAAAGACGTCGCTTCGCGGGAATGTTTAAAATTTGAAGAGTTTTTACTTAGCGACAGGAGATGGCTCTGAAGATGGACTGGACTGAAACTCCGGTGAAGGGGTAAAATATTAATTTAGGCTGTCAATCGGCAAATCTTGGATACGAGCTGTAAACAGTATTCATCCGTTAGCACTGGTCTGTTTATAATTGCTGGGACAAAAAAAAGGGCATCTTCTGGTCTCTATTCGTCAGATGTGATTCCGGTAATATTATTATTTAAAACTAGCTGTAGTGCCCATCGTGACCTATATAAAAGATTATGACGCTAAATTTTATTTTCATATACATAATTTTAATTAAGTAAAAATGAAAGTATAAAATGCTGTCGACGAATATAAGATTTTTTATAAAGCTGTTTTGTAATGTTTACGCATCAGATACATACCTTAAGCCTTTTAATTAAGTAATTTATTTTGGGGTTTAAATACCGCTATAGGAAGTCTTTGAAATTGGATCATTACAATGATATTAATAATCAGTTTAAACTTAACCAAAACAGAAAAAAAACAAGAGAATTACTTATATAGATAGGATACTAATTCACAGGCTAAACCACAGGCGTCATTGACTTGAAATATTTACAACGTATAGGCCCTGACGTGAAACCCCCAGGAAAAAGGACTTTGATCCTCAGTGTCATGGGTTCGATTCCTTTTGGCCTCAAAATCCCGATTTTTCCCATTTAAATGCATTGCTTTGATTTTCGGGAATTTGAAAAAAATACTCATTAGAAGATGGAAGAAAAATTCAAAGGATAAATTTATTAAATAGGTTCGGAGAAATTACGTTCTCAGATGATGTAACCAATATAATGCGACCCCCCTGTTATATGTTCTGATACTGTCAGAAAGATTAGGGAAATAATGCTAGAACGAATCGATGCAAAAATTCATTTTTTCCGCGAAGTATACGCGAAAGCAACCGTTTAGGAAAATGATTAAATTTAATGATTTGAACGTTTAGGAGAATGATTAAAGATTTAAAATGTATTGTGATAAAGCAGAGATGTAATAACTCAATCAATTAGTTTTAAGGCTATGATTCAGTCTTTCCGTTTACGTAATTGCCAGTCCATTTCCTTATCTTTTATAAAAATGGTTGATAATAATTGACATCAACACAAACGGGAAGTCATTTCCATTAATAAAGGCAAGAATCATCGCCATTTTAGATATCTTCAATGTCACTTTATTCCATCAATTGAATTCCTGGTAAACCTTTCACTAACTCCGTCTTTTTTCTTTTTGAATAATCTATCATGGAGTGCCCACATCCCAAACATGTGTGGAAAAGCACTTGAGAAACTTCGTTAAGAGGATAGCGAAGGTAGGAGGGAAGAAAAAGTTCGCGAGCGATGTTACTTAGCGTTAGTTAGACCTCACCTTGAGTATGCATGTAGTGTATGGGACGAGAAATGTCATATTCGGGATTTAGAAAAAGTACAACGAAAAGAAATCTGTAAAGAATTGCTACGATAAAACAGCGAGTGTCACTCAGATGCTGAAAGGACGCGGGATGGGAATCATTAAAAGATAGAAGAGAAATTCAAGGGATAAATTTATTAAATAAGTTCAGCGAAATTACGTTCTTAGATGATGTAACCGATATAATGCGACCCCCCTGTTATATGTTCTGATACTACCAGAAAGATCAGGGAAATAGATACTAGGACGAATCGCTTCAAAATTTCATTTTTTTTATATATCAGGTATAAGCGAAAGCAACCGTTTAGGAAAATAGAGTCAAGGTGCTTGCACGCCCTGCCACACACCTATAGGCGGCTTGCAGGGTTCTTACATAGAAATAGTAAAGTCCGTCAAAAACTATTTTCATCTCTATGAAGGCTCCGGTTCGAAGCCGGGACTCCATGTTAGACTATAAAATAGTTTCTGAGATAGAGAAGGGACGGACGGACGGATTTTGCTTTTAATACTCGTATGTTATTATATGTAACTAGCTGTAGTGCCCTTCGTGTTCTATCTAAAAGAATATGACGCATGAAAAAACTAAACGTGCTAGGACTTTGGTCGTAGAGATTAAAATTGATGAATCCCATTGAAACAGCTTTGATCGTAACACATGCTTCATAACTGTAGTCATATAACAAATACCAGAATGTATTTATCTCAAAATCAATAAGGGAAGTACGGAAAGTTAATTTTAAGTCTACAAAGTCACATCAGCACAATATTCAATCTCATGCCTTTCAAATGAACAATTTCTTCGTTTAAGATCCAATTTTAACATTCTACAAATAAAATCTAACCATAAGGATAGTTCTACTTTATTGAGATTTTTAGTAATCTTTAAATGTAACTTATAAGCTGTAAAGTACTGTATATTCTGGCGCATAAGTCGACCTTTGAAACCTAAAAATTTCCTTAAAAACCAGGGGTATACTTTACGCCGAACATCAAATTTAACCATTAACCATCGAGAGGCAAATAAGTGAAACTGTCTGCTTAACACTTGTTGTACACATACTCACGCAACTCACCGCAATTAATTCTTTCTGAAACTAATTTTGGGCAAGTTTAATTTATGTAGATATTATACAAAACAAATTTCATCACGAAATACAATTCAAATCATCAGTTAAATGATTACAGAAATATATTCGAAGACTCAATTAGGATAAGCATCACCATGGAGTCATTTTGAGAAGGCCAAAAATGGGTTAAGGAAGCGAAGAAACATGCACTTACTTGAATGAACTCATGTGCTACGTCAGTGTTAATATGAATATGCTGTAAATTGATCAATCAGACCACGGCTACGAAACAATGGGGAAAAATATTTTGAAATATCCGAAACACAAATTAAAATTATTTGAAAATAGTCCACAATATATGGGTAGGAGGATATACAACAAATTAACGATTGATATGAGACAAAAACTGTCTACAGATCATTTAAAATTCCTAAAAATGTTTATAAAGTTCTGGATAAATAAATGTTATTATTCTGTAAGAGAGTTTTTAGAAGATGTTATTGTTAATACGTAATATGATGTAAATGATTACTTACATAATAATTGTCCTGTTAATGTATAAGGTATATATATGGATTATTTATATCATGTTCTATGAAATGTAAATGTTTATATTTGAAAAAAATAAAACAGTACAGTACTGACGACATACCAGCCTGCAATCAGTGCTTCTCTGTGTTCTGTTAATGTTGCCTGCGTTTTGTATTAATAAAAAACGAATAATAGGAATATATCACTCTCAAAATGGCCGATAAATATTCTTTAAATGACGTTCGCAACGTTGTTCATATGGGAAATAAAAAATAGCCTGTACTCTGCGTGGGGGCGACTTTTAATAATGTAGAAAATTCTTTCCACTTTCTGATCCTACAATAAGATTCCTTTATCGCCATTTGCAATGCACAAGGGAATGTAAATTGCGCTCCGTCATCGAATCATAGATCATAAGAAAAAACGTACTGTTCTTATATGAAATATAATTATGATCTCTATTCAAAAGCCGGATTTTACGTTTGCTTGTCATCGAAAAGGGGTTGAAAAATTTCTTAACAATCCCCGCAATTTATTTTAAATAGGAGAATTTTGCACCAGCATGGCGTCAAACTCAAGCACATCTGATGAGAGATTTATAAACATAAAGAAAGAAGAGCGTGTTTTCTGCAATATCTGTGATTTCGATTCCCTATTCTACCGCGATTTAGTTGAAAATATTTCCGAAACCGAATCTCAAATAATTTGAAATTACCGCCGTACGTTTGAAATAGTAGGGCTGCCTGGAGTTGAACTCAGGACCTTTTGTAAGATGTGAATACAAATATCGCCTTTGTAGATATAAAAATTATTTAATTCAATTTTGGAATTCGACCTCATACCGGGAAGGTCCTAACATTATGACACTGTTATCCCCATCTGAAATGCATAGGGTAATGTAAATGGCTCTCTGGAATCCAACCAATGGAATCCATGAGGGAACCGTTAAACAAAGTATATAAAATGTATTTATGATCGCTACTCACATGCCGAGTTTCAAGTTTCCATCTTATTGGGAAGTGGATAAAACAAAATCTTTAAAATCGTAGCAATTTCGAATTTTAGAGATGCCTGGTATAGAACCCAGGAATCATTGACAGATGTGAATATATATTATAACTTGTTAGGAGCTGATCTTATTTAAAGCAAAGTTTGAAGTCGATATCATATCGGGAAGGACCTAAAATAGGATTCCGTTATCTCCAATAGAAATGCATTGAGGAATGTAAATGAGTCTCTGGGATCGAACCAAGGACCATCAGCGGAACGTTCAACCGCCTATATAACAAATATCCATGATATGTATCCACATGCCGAGTTCCAAGTTTCCATCTTATCGGGAAGTGATTTTAAAAAATCTTAAAAATCGCCTATAAAGGAATTTTAAATACGAGGATATTTGCCCTGAGACAGTGCCGAACCAAGGATAATCACCAAGGATGTCTTTATAATTTTTTACGGATATGCACGGCTTCTAGAGATACCTCAAAATTCAACTCTCTGCTTTTCCGAGAAGTGCCTCGAAAATATTTCGGAAATAGCCACAATGCATCTTTACGGAAAAAAACTCGGGACTTTGGAGCCTTCTGGCATCGAACCCATGATACTAAGATTCTAAATCGCCTTTTATCTGGCATTATCATTCCATTTGGTGCTTACTCACTATGGCCAGTACGTCCTTAAACTTTTAAATCGCTGATACTTTTGGGGCATGGTTAGAATGTTGATCCCCAGTGAATGTATGTATATAGGTATATCCGGAGAAACGTCTATATATAATAGATATAGATGACGTCTTTGCCAGTCCATTTCCTTATCTTTTATAAAAATGGTTGATAATTATCGACGTCAAAACAAATGGGAGGTCATCTCCATTAATGAAGGCAAGAATCATCGCCATTTTAGATATCCTCAATGACACTTTATTCCATCAATTGCATTCCTTGTAAGCCTTTCACTAACTACTTCTTTTTATCTTTTCGAATAATCTATCATGGAGTGCCCACATCCGAAATATATGTGGATAAGCACTTAAGAATATTTGTTTAGAGAATAGTCGGTAGGAGCGAAGAAAAAGTTCGGGAGCGATGTTACTTAGTGTTAGTTAGGGTTCAACACAAACTCTCGCAAATCACCACAATTATTTCTTACTGAAACTAATTTTGGGCAAGTTTAATTTATGTAGATATCATATAAAACAAATTTCATCGAGAAATACAATTCAAATCATTCGTTCAAAGATTAAAAAAATAAATTCGAAGACGAAATTAGGATCATCATGGAGTCATTTTCAGAAAGGCACAAAAGTATAAAGGAAACGAAGTTTCCGTTAGATTATTTTGATTCGTAAGCGAAATAATTTTCTATATTTAGTTTAGCGAAAAAAGGAGAACTTTTTTCACAAATATATTTTTCTTTAATGGAGTAACGCGGCCAGATTTTAATGGGTGATTGTCACTCGCACACAATCATCAGAGAGAGTTTTCCTTTTGATAGCGTTCAATTTCCAATTACTGACATACCGAGATAGTTCACGTAATCGCTGACCGAGCACATCCTCCAACAAGAAATCGTAAATTTCAAAAATTCCTCTTTTTAATGAGAAAACTTATTTCTCATGAAACACTTTAAGATAATCACTTCTTGTTGATGTTAGGATGAAGAAAGAATAGACAGAATATAAACTTTTTCGGAAAATTTTCAGATGATTATCTATGCCTGTAAACGCGCGTTAGAAATGAGTGACGTGACGTCAGGCGTAGGAATATATTTGTGACGTCATAGATTACTCCACGAGGAGAAATAGTTCCGTAAAGGCGGGAGACTGACATGCGATGTGACCGCAGATCCGCATCCTCTCTCGTTTGAGACAGACCCGACAATCAGGCCCCTTCGTTACGTCAGTCTTGCCTTCTACTTTACCCTTCCTAACACGCGAATCCACCAAAACATTTTTCAGTCGATTTCCCAGAACACCAACAAAACATTGTTGGCCTAAGAGTACGCCATTTTGGTCACACGTTAATCTTCGTATCGTAACAAACCTTTAGGAAATCAACAACTTCACCCTGGTTCGCATATTGAAGTTCCCTCTAATCCTCGTTTCTAGGCGTGTCACTTAAAGAGCAGAAAAATATCACTCTCAGAAGACCGATGAATATTCTTTCAATTACGTTCTCAACTTTGTTCATATTCTTAGGGCTGTATGTGCTCGCGTTGGAATACCAAGATTACCTTTTTAAGAGGTTTGAAACATGTTCTTTCAGATGGAAATGATTCAAATTAGTATCCAACAGGTATTTCTTTTCTAAGAGCTGACAGAAAATAACATTTTTCTGCGTTTTCACAAATTTCATCCTTAAATTTGTGCCTAATTTTAGAGCCTTAAATGACCTCGATGAAAAACCAGATTTACTTTTTTATGGAGGCTTAAAATCATTCTCTTTCTACTGAAAAAGATTCAAAAGAAATTCCAGATGGTCTTCGGGGTGAAAATGATTCTATTTTTGGCTGTTTTACAATAACCGCCGAGTGTTTACTCAGTTTTTTAAATAATGGAAGATACTAATTAGTATCTTCCATTATATTCCACTTCATTTTTTTATTTCCTGTTATATGTTTTGCTTTAAATAATCAGTATACTTACGGTTACGCCATTATATTACATTAATTTATAAAGCTATAAAGTCTTCTAACGTTTGTCATATGCTATACTTATCTTACGAATGTTTTCCAATATGGCGGAACTCGCACTCCAGCGCCAAAATTTATCTTCTACCAGTAAATTCATTGGAAACCAATAGAAAGTAATGCAACCAATAAATTGTCCCAATAGGCATGCCACCTAAACCTGACTATTTCTAATGGAAGCTTTAATGGTCTCTATTGGTTTCACAAAATTTTGTAATACCATTAGAACTTCCATTAGAAACCATTAGGAAAAACAGGGAACCAATAAATACCATTAAGGAAACCAATAGGAACCTTCAAAAATTTCCAACCGGGAAGAAAATGAAATTTTATATTCCTAAAAGCATGGCGGTGTGTTTTATCCAAGATAATTGGGAAACGTCGTTCGCGATTAATTCCGTTCAAGTAATAAGGTTATACCTATTTGTCTCCTTGATGCGAGGATATGATACAAGGCGAGAAAATTTTTTTTTATTAATCCAAAGCTGGTTTTTCATAGAGGAGATTAGTAAGGAATCATACATGCTCCATAGCATCTAATTTTGATTATGAATGTATGGTGTTAGATAAAAACATGCAAATGTTGGGGTTGAAAACAAGTTATTTTTTTAGGATCGCTTAGTAATATGAATATCAATCCATTTTAAAAAGCTATAATATAACAAATGCTTTGCGTAATACCTATTGCGTGTTGATACTGCGTGTTGCTATTGCGTATTATCTAAAATATTATCTAAACTTATCACAATTAGGATTGCATTAACAACATTCACAACCATAATTATGATACCAGAGGGAGAAACAATATGAATTACCCTAAACATAGACTGTCAATGTTTGAAAAGACCCCGTATTACATGGGAATTTAACTGTATACTATAATTCCAAAAGAATTCAAAGAAAAGTATGAGAAAACATAAAAACTATTAAAGAAAACCTACGTAAATTATTATCTAAAAAGTGTTACTATACAGTGGAGGAATTTTTAAATGACAATAGCTTGTGAGTGCTTCAAAGGTGTATGTAAATTGATGAAATATTTTTGCTGTTATATATATTTTTGAAATCGAGTTTTCATTTAAATGTAACAAATTGTTATTGTGATTATGGAAATCATGTTTATGTGCATATTTGTGAATTTCAATGAAATAATTGTAAAATCTTCAAAGATGTTGTATGTTTAGATATGTTGAATCTTTGTTAAATTGGAAAAAAATAAGATTTTATATCTTCTCAGGTGTAATTGTACTAGTTTAAGTTGACTACTGTATATTGACCTGTCACCCATTCAGGGCAGAACTATTTTCTGTTTTTGTAATGAATGTTTTTGTGACGCAAATAAATTATTATTATTATTAATCGTCCATGACGCCAAAAGAACGATCAATTATGTATTTTTATGAATTTTTATGGCAGAACCTGAAACTAATTTCTATATAGAGCCGAGCTGAAGTCTATATGCACTTTTGCAAATATCACTGCGTTTACCAAGCGATCTCAGATCGGTGCTTCCAAGTCAGTTCGAGTTGGTAAACAGAAACGCGCTGAGCAGCGCGGGCTAGAATGGCTAAAAGTGAGCTGAACTCAACCCGGCAAAAAAAGTGGACCAGGTTCAGCACGACATCGGTCGCCTCGGTGTTCTTGCGGACTCCGCTTCTCTTTTGTCAGCGGACGGAAACAAATACAATCGCAATAACTCCTGGCGCTATCATCAAAAGAAGGGAAATTGAATAAAGATCCTTATTTTGGTCGGTGAATACCGCTTGCGATTCGAAATTGCGAGAATATTGATACAATATACTAAAATTTTGTCTAAATTACCATGTGTAAACAAACTCATTTCCTTGCAAAAATTGATTTATTCTTTGTTTTTAAGTGCTTCCACTCCATATTCATTTACTATCCTTCTATTATTGGTGTTGAATCTTTGTTTCTATTTTGATTGCTTTTGTGGTTCGTGTTTATGTTACATATTTTAAGATTGAGATACCAGTCAGCTCCGAAATACATTTACTTTCCCTATAGAATATTCATCTTTGTTTATTTGATTGAAATGTAATTTATTTCTGTCATTTACGTTTAATGCTTGATTTATTTGTCCTCTTGTACCTGCATGAAGATGTAACTTTAAACTTGGTGGTGCTAATCCTAATGTGATCTTAGAATATATATTTATATCGTCTCAGTTGAAGATATTTTTCATTCAGAGTATATTGAATATTGAGTTGATGCGGCTTTGTAGACTTCATTGTAACTTGTATTTCTTAGTATATTGAATTAGAATGTCTGGTATTTCCTATCTATCAACAATTATGAAGTATTTCTTATGATCAAGGTTGTTACACTGCTATTTATGAAATTGAACATCCCCGTTGAGAATCAACGGACACTTCTGCTTATTAAATAAATAACACCACGAAGAAGCACAATGGCGGCCGTCAAATCTCGATGATTTGCAATCGATACGTGAATATCGCAAATATCGATATGTTAAGCTCGTGTTGATAAACTCGTCGGTCCTATGAGATCGGTGCTACATTGCCGGTACCTGCTGTCACCAGATCGAGCAGAGATCGCTTGGTAAACGCAGTGTATGTTAATTGTTGAGTTTCATGTTCTATAATAGATTAGTTTTATTTGTTCATGACGATGAAGGATTTTCAGCGAAATTTTCTTTCGTTTATTCCGCAGTATAACACGATCAATTATGAGAGACGGCTCCGGCACAGGCCCTCGGCACGACCAGGACCACCAGATGGGTAAGGTTTGGCTTTGTGAATGGCAGGAAACAGAGAAGAAATCATTGGTATCAAAACGAGTGCTTTTTATTTCCTTCTAAAGTACACATCCCGACCGTGTCTTTTCACTTACACCATCCCCCACCAAAATTAGAGCCGCAGGGTAAACTGCAACTGAACAATTATCAATGCATCCACAATCAACCACATCAGCACATCAATCCAATTAATTGCACGCTTAAACTAATACAAAAAGAAGCATTAAATTTAATAAAAAGTAACAAATAAATGTAAAATATGTTCTACAATATTGACTGCTTTCAGCATCTACTTCAACACTAAAGTTTTTGCTAGACTCTAACCCACCAAAGCACGTGTTTCCTATATAAAAACTAATACGTGTAACTCACTCCGGACTATCTACTTCAATCACCACCCTCACATTCCTGGCGTCTGGTGCTTATGCCATTGAGCTTGAACAATTTGGGACTTGCTCGCAATACACTTGCGCCAACAAATTATAAGTGCAACGCATACCACTGCACCAGCAATTCCCCAACCGACGCTCATATGTAAGTTCCACGACGCTGCCGACTTTCTGCGAGCACCAATCCTGTGCACCAGTTTCCTGATATCCATTCCCTTCCCAGATTCCCTCATGTCTTCCTCTATTTCTACCTTCACCTTCTCTAATTCGGTCCCATTTTCTAAATTTAAAAGAGCCTTCTCTCCCTCGAACATGAAAATGTTGGGTAACACCAATTCCAAGAGGGTACCGTTGATCTCGTGCTTACCATGCCAAGCTGCCATCAGTTTAAAGGTGTCTCCTACAATATCGCAGTTTGAGGCGTTCTGGATCACCCCGCTGCCTCGAAGATGAGCTGATTGAGGCCTACTGACTTGACTCGAGCTGTGGCAGACTATTGTTACGGGAGTATCGGTAGGAACCGAGAACAGCCATCCTTGTTTCAATCGGCCGAAATATGGCTTCGTAAGGTTTTTGACCGCTTTCTCGCAATTAGTTGCCGGCTTTCCCATAAACAACTGATATTCACAATCTCCGTTTGCCCCAGTTCTTAGGACCACATTCGCGGGACAGATGAAGAGAGGCCCTTCCTTACAGTCCCTCAATTCCGCTTCGGTCAGCACCGTGTAGTAATACCGATCGTTGCTAATTAGCAAGGTGTGCCCAACATCCCATTTGGCATATAAACCCAAATCTGGATACAGAACAGGGAAAACCCTCATCCTGTATCTCTCAAGCGACCCTCCTTTATCCCCCAGAGGTACATCTATTACGACACGGAGCCGTTCCCCCAAAACGACTGCCGAAACCTTTACCATTTCATAGTAAATGTGCAGTTCCTCGTAATCACAAGGCACCATCATGTACAAGGGGTGCTTAATTTTATCTCTGATGTTTCTTAATAATTCCAAATATTTTCCGGGAGGTACGAGAATACTACTAAGATGGCTATGTACGCTATGCTCTATGGCATTTCTTAGCCCAACCAGATCAATCCTGGCGTTCACCAAAACGTGCCCAATTTGCCGTAATGCGTCTTCGTCTCCCAGAAAGTTCCGCAGTTGGCGATCCCCATTTTGAATTTCTCTACTTAAGTTGGCGGTCCGATTTCGAGTATTAAGCATCTCCGTCATCATGCTACGTAAAATTCGCGTGTGATTGGAGATCCTCTCCTCCAACCCCTCCACCATCGTCAGCTGTACCGCGGCTTCGGCATCCGCACTCCTGTTTTCTTCCTCCAGCCGCGCAACTCTATCTTCAAGATGGCGCCGATCGTCTGCGTCCATAGTGCCAAATACCGTCCTCAATACAGTACCCCCGACGTCTATCCATCCCCTGCGCACTCTTCGTCCCCTTAACAACTCCAGAAACACCTCCAGCTCATCCTTCACCCTTCCATACTCTCCCTCCATTCTCTGAAGCGCTAACATGTAACCGTCAGTGAGAGACCCAGTCGCTTCCTTAGAAATTCTCTCTCTTACCTTCTCAAAAGTAGATTTTAGTATCTTATATTCATTCCGCACATCTCTTAAATTAAAATTGATCACAATGGTCCAAACATGCTCCGTTAACATCACATCCTGTTCCCTCTCAAACACAATTCCATTACTCAGAGGCAAAATACTTTGTCCTCTTATTAACTCTAAAAGGCTTAAAATTGACAACCACGCACACAATTTCCTCATGGTTCCTAAATCTTCTCTTCTGTCAACGAATCTTTGATGCAAACACTATCGGAAGCAGAGGGGGAAGACACGGTTGGGTTCTCTCTGGTTTTTAATGGATAAGGAGAGCGCTGGGGCAATGGGGGAGAAAGGGGCACTTCACACACTGCTTCCTCCGGGAAATGCGCCTCAGGTTCTGCTATACCGCTCACCAGCTGTCCACGGGATCGCAACGGATAGGTACAGCGTAGGAGCGATATCTCCGTAACGACCTTCGCAGGAATCTGCAAGTCAGCAAGGCCGGCTTCCAGTCCGGTGGGCGCGCTATGTGGCTGCTCTCGGGGCTGCAGAAGATAAGGGCTGCAGAAGATAAGGGCTGCGGGGCGGTGAGCCTCCCGGAAGGTCCTCGAGAGGAATTCGCTCTCCTGGCTCCTCGCTGGTGGGCTTTGATGCCTCTGAGACAGAGTGGTGTTGTGGCGATTCCTCGAGAACTCGAGGAGCGTGGTCAGCAGCGGATGTTGGGATGGAAGTGGAGGGAGATCGGGCTACCCCTTGGGATGGCATCCTTGGGTTGGGCACGAGATGAGCTTCATCTGAATATATAACCGGGGGCGCCCATGTCGCGTCTAGCTGTGAGGAGTACGGAGAAGCGGAAGTGTTTAGTATGCTATCCTTCTGTCCACGTGGCCTTCTCCTCGGTCGTTCCTCATCCGCGGTCGCCATGTTTGGGGGAATCCAGACACATGGCTTCACCTAGAGGTGGGCACAATCGATTGAAAACAATCGAATAACTCGATTGTTCGCTTCAATCGAATTATTCGAATAAAGCGTTTCGATTTTTCACTCGATCCTTACCTAGTAAATCTATTGTTTTTAGTAAGTGGAAAAAAATCGAATACATCTATTCGGTTGTTCCAAGCGAGTGATTCAATCGTTCAGAGGAAGTTAGTGAAAAATGGAATAGATTTTTTCAAATTTATTCACTCGCTAAAAACAATCGGATAAAATCACTCGGTTTAACCGATTTTTCACTTGTTTACTTGGTAGGCGTTGAATAGGAGAGGAAGGAAGTGGCGCATAACGTGATCCCACTTCCCCAAGGAAGTCTGGCAGGGATATGTGATGCTGATGAAATCTATTATATATAGATTCTTCTCCGGATTCATTCCTATAGATAGATAGATAGAATACTAATTCACAGGCTAAACCACAAGCGACATTGACTTGAAATTTTTACGACGTATTGGCCATAACGTGTAACCGCCAGAAAAATTGCGATTTTGAAACTCAGTGTCATGGATTCGATTCCAGAGGGCCCCAAAGTCCCGATATTTTCCATTTAAATGCATTGCTTTGATGTTCCGGAATTTTTAAAAAATATTTCCCGGATAGGTAGAGAATCAATACTCTAGGATCCTATATATATGGTCAGGATCTACTGATAACATTAATGACTATTAGAGAAAATATCCTGGTTTCGATCTTAGGACGATGCAAACATCTGCAGTTTAAAATACATCGAGGTAGTTTTTCATTATTTTTTTTGGTGCACTTATCGAAATGATAGGAGGTACGTGCTTGGCTAGAGGATCTATGGTAAGAATTGGTTTAGAAAAAGTATTCTAAATACTGTACTATTTTGGGTTCGATGCCCGAAGTAGGACGTCGCTTGAGGCAGTTGCAGACATATTTCTGCTTGAATTTTCACACATAGTTATAGATGGTGATCTTCTATTATGTTGCATAGAAAGTATCACCAGAAAAACCCGGGTTCAAAACCAGGTGGTAAATATATCCCCCATTTAAAATACATTGGGGTAGTTTTCAATATTTATTTTTATGCACTTATCGAAATAATAGGAAGTTTTTGCTTAGATAGGAGATGTATATTAAGACTCGGTTTAAGAAAAAAATTAGATATGACCTTGCTGTTCCTGGGTTCGATGCCCGAGCACATTACCATTTCTCACTTAAGGAATACAAGGGAAAAGTAGGACGTCGCTTGAGGCAGTTGCACCCAATATTTTTGCTTGAATTTTCACAAATAGTTAGAGGTGATCTTCTGTTGTGCTGCATAGTAAGCTCACCAGGAAGACACGGGTTCGATGCCAGACGATTAAATTGCAGCGAATTTTAAGAATATTTTCAAACTTCTTTTTTCTTTTGAGGACCGTCCCGATATAATGACCATATGAAATTTGTGTTGTCGATCTGCTTGCAGTATGCAAGCCACATTTTACTACTATAGATAACACTCGGAGAGTACGAAATTGAAAGTTATGAAACATTTTCAGTATTAATTAAGTATTATACTAACACGGTAATAGTCCACATCAAATTTATAAATAGAAATAATATATTTTCGATCATGGCTTTGAAAAATAGTTCGTATGATGATTGGAAAAGAATCATTAGCTTGATACATCTTATTTTTTAATAATAAATAATGATTATAATGATTTCTGATAGAAATCCTTAAGAAGGGGAGCTGGCTCATCGGCTAAAGCTTTTCTGACAACATCGAGAATACCTTTGTGTCCCGGCGCCTTTTTCCAATCAATCAGTTGCAATAAAATTTCACTTCCATTTACTTATATCTCAATGGGTCTCTTCTCCGAATCAATGCGCGTGGTAACATCGTTAACTTGACCATTATTTACCGTGAAACAATTCTGGTTGCGCGGGTTAGGAAATTCAGCTTTTTCTTCCGATTTATTTACTGTAATTCCCTCTTCGCCAATAAGGCAAGACCCAAAATTCTTACCTCCACGAGTCTCAAGCCCTTATGACAGACATTCTTTCCTATTGATAACCTAGTGGTTGTAACAGGGTTCGAGATCTATATTCCAGATATTATTTTTGTGCTTGTTCCTTAACTAGCTAGGAATAATAGAGGACAATCATTGAAATTTCGCTAAAATTTTCCATTTTCATCGCTTTTCTCGATATTATATCAACAGAACGAGGATAATATATGCAAAATAGAGGATAATTATTGAAATTTCGCTACAATTTTCCCTTTTCATCGCTTTTTTCGATATTATATCAATAGAACGAGGATAATAAATGCAAAATCGATGATAATTATTGAAATGTCGCTAAAAATATCCCTTTTCGTTGCTTTTTTCGATATTACCGAGACGTAATGACCATAATAAAGGCAAAATATTGGATAATTTTCTAAATTTCGCAAAAATTATTCCTTTTTGCTGCTTTTTTCGATATTATCTCGACAAAACGAGGATAATATATGCAAAACAGAGGATAATTATTGAAATTTCGCTAAAATTATCCATTTTCGCTGCTTTTTTCGATAGAATGTCGAAAAAACGAGGATAATAAAGGCATAGTAGAGGATAATATTTGAAATTTCGCTAAAATTATCCATTTTCGCTGCTTTTTTCGATATTATGTCGAAAAACGACGATAATATCCCCTTTCGTCACTTCTCTATAGTTTTGCTTTCGGAGCTCATGATTCTCTTCGCATGTTTTGAGTTTTCTCAATCGAGAGTGAATGACTCTTTTCTTCTTATGAAATGCTCGCAAATTAGTCTTCGTCCACCGTGACTATTTAAACTCATGCACACTTTTAGTCGGAACATTTATTAATTAAATTTGCTTTGATAATCCTGAGAGACTCAACAATCATTTATCGAATTTACACCCGCAATACGTAAAAATCTGATGTGGCCAACACATGACTTTCTCCGTATTTATTGAAAACAGATGCTTATGAGGGTAATATATAAATAACTCCAAAACAATGACTGTTACAGGAAAATGTTTCATATAACATCTGTAGTAATATACATTATCTATAACTTTGGTACACAAGTGTATATACTTACATTGCATTCTGATAGAGATAAGTATGAAAAACTTCCATTTCTGGGTAAACAACAACTTCCGGTTAACCATTATTGAAGAATAACTCCTAACCCTTCAGTGTTACGAAAAAATGTTTCATAAAAAAGTTGTAGTGAAGTACATTGTCTATAACTTTTGTATATAATTGTATATACCTGCATTGTATTCTGATGGAGATATTAAAGAAACAAAATTTTGTTCCGGTTAAAACGGAACTTCCGGTTAAGCAATAATCATAAAAAACTAATCAACTTTTGGCATTGTAAGGAAAATACTAAATATGAAGTTTGAAAATGATCGGATAATTGCTTTTTAAGATAGAGCGCACACAAACTTTTTTACCACAGACAGACATGTTCGGGAAAATAGGGAAAACGAGCTCTACGGGCCCCAAAACATCTATTTCCGTAGAAATCTGGAGGTCGAATTTTTTTTGCGAATACAATACTTTCTCTATACTACTTATAGGGAGAAAGTAAAAAGTCATCTTTCAACTTATTAATGTAACCCTTCAACCGAAATTTTCTTTGCGAATTACATATACTTGCCACGGCGGTTTAAGCTTTTTAACCGCTAATTCCTTCATCCCTGCCATCGCGACACCATGGTCTGTAATACCGTCAACTACGTTGAGAGTAGTTATGATTGTCGGTGGAAAGTGTTGAGTATATTTATAATGTACACTCCTGGCCAAAATTAACGCAGCACCTCCCTAGCGATCCTTACTGCCGGTGCTGCGTTAATTTTGGCCAGGAGTGTACATTATAAATATACTCAACACTTTCCTTGACCCGCACGAGTAGTTCGAGTTTTCGTCATATTTATATGATCTAAAGCATGCTACGAAGAAGTATAAATTAATATATGCGACATTTTTCTTCCCTCTCAGCTACTGTTGGAGATTTTTATATTCCGCCAATTAATATGCGATAGGTTAAAATTTCCTCCTACGACGATGATTGGATCTTTTATTTTCACACTAATTATCTGAAACGTCTCAGGTAAATCATCAATACTATCAGTTTCGCCATCGGGAGGACCTTATAAGAAACAAAACTAAATCTTACTTCCGATTTGTCTTTGAATCGAGCACCAAATCATTTCGCACGTGCTAATTTCTACAAAATCATCTCGCTGACTTAACAAATGATCCTACATTACTATAAAACTCCACCGCTCATTCTACACAGTCATATTTTCATTAGACTGCAAAATCTGGATGAAATATCTCGCATAAGCTTATCCTCATTTAACCAACTCTCTTCCTAATATGACGTCCGAGCAATTGCTCCTCTTAATATTAAGGAATTCCGCCTGCTTATTACGGAAAATCCTGCAATTAACGACTACTATTATTGATTCTTTCAGTCATTAAATCTGAGTTTCTTTATGGAATAACCTTTACATTTTTTAAGTAAATTTTCTTTATTTGTATTTGCTATTTTCTCTATTTACGAGGCTAAGCTCATGCTTATCCTTTTGCTTCTTTATGTGGTTGCTACTAACTATTCTTACCGTTGAATTACAGAAGAACATTTATGGATGAATTTGCTCTCATCTTAACTGCATGAATCTGACACTAAAATTACTTGCTCTTATGTCGTTGAGGGAAAGGGGGGCGGAAGTGTTCCGGAAGAGTCCGTAATAGTTAATAAAAGCAGTGAATAATGATTGCGTATGGCGCCGAATATATGAATCAAAGTAGCCTTGGAAAGTATTTAAGCATAGAGTAAGACAGATCGAGCAAAATGAAATCGAAAATTTTATTCATCAGAATAGCGTTCCCTTGGAAAATTTGAAGCCAAATTCATGACTACTAAGTGTAATAACTCCAAGTTATACCAAGTAGACCTGATCGATTCTCCTCCTGATCAGGCATAATTTAATATTCCGAATTCTAAATATCTTCGTTATACATGTATATTTATGTATTATAACACTTAGTATACATCAACGACCTCAGCAGTCACATTGAAAGCAATGTTAGGATAATCGCAGAGGACATAGTCATTAGTTAGTTCAGAGGATAGATCAACCCTTTCGAACGACTTAGATAGAATTATGAACTGGTGCGATGAGATGAGATGAGGCAATTAGAGCTTAATGTAGGAAAGGATCAATAAATGATTATGCTTATAGCCTCCGAAGGGTAAACCAAATGACAGTAGAATCGGTAAAGTATCTTGGAGTAACTCTCACGAATAAGCTATCATGGAGTGCCCACATCCGAAATATATGCGGAAAAGCACTTAAGAAACTCGGCTTCGTTAAAATAATAGTCGGTAGGAGCGAAGAAAAGGTTCGCGAGCGATGTTAGTTAGCGTTAGTTAGGCCTCACCTTTTGAGTGTATGGGAAATGTCATATTCGGGATTTAGAAAAAGTACCACGAAAGGCTATTTGTAAAGAATTGCTACGATAAAACAGCGAGTGTCACTCAGATGTTACAGGACGCGGGAATCATTAGAAGATAGAAGAAAAATCCAAAGGATAAATTTATTATATAAGTTCAGAGAAATTACGTTCTCAGATGATGTAACTGATATAATGCGACCCCCCTGTTATATGTTCTGATACTGCCTAGAAAGATTAGGGAAATAGATGCTAGAATGAATCGATTTTAAGAATTCATTTTTTCCGCGAAGTATACGCGAAAGCAACCGTTTAGGAAATTAGAGACAAGGTGCTTGCACCCCCTGCCACACACCGAAAGGCGGCTTGCAGAGTTCTTGCATAGACATAGACATATCTAAAGGTCCCTGGTTCAATCCCGGGATTCGGCACCAAAATGTTCGCGCCCGTAGCCTGTCCTGAGAGAATAAAGGTTTAATCGGAACTGGCCTCTAACGGGCAAACAATAAATAAATTGGGACAAAAAATGGACCAAAAGGCAAAAGAAGGAAGCTCTGTTGTCATCACGTGCTCACTGTCGTCTGTCTCAGTCTCTAAGTTTGTCTGTGTCTTCTGTCAGAGTGTCCTGTCCGATTGGCGGTAACTCTCCTCTTGACAACACGGATAAAAAGTCTTCATTTGTTTGAAGGTGGACAATACGAGGCTGGATCCATCGCGCACGCAAGTGAGAAGTGCAAATTTAAAACTAATACAAACAAAATGGGGAACGGCGTGTTCCCGACAACTCTTAATTAATCAGTAGTCTGCCGGTTTCGAGGAAAGTCCTTTCATAGGAATCGGATTGATATGCGCTCTTCTCCACGACATTGGTACAACGCCTTCGTCCAAGGTTTTATTATAGAATACGAAAAGAAGGGGAGCAAGCTCATTCGCTTGTGTTTGAATGACGAGTAATGATATACCTACTGGTCCAGGCGCTTTCTTCTTGTCGCAACAACTTTCCTATTCCATCCACCGACGACTCGTTTTTTTCGTAAAAACGTAATTCGTAATTGTAGCTGATCATATACGGATGGCGTGTGACAACGAAAACAGGATTGCCGATTCAGAATGAATGCTTCTCCGAGTACGTTGTCCTACCCGAGAGATTTTTTGCTCATCTTGTGAACAAATTCTTTTAAGGATATCCTTAAAGCCTATTTTGAACCACTTGATCAGCCGTTTCACAGTAACTTCAACGTTCTTCAAAGAATGGTCATGGCATGAAAAGCTCCAGAGAAGTTGAGAAATATCTCATTACCGGAATCACATCTTACGAGTAGAGACCAGATTATGCCCATTTTTAGTCCCAGCAATTATATACAGACAAGTGCTGAAGGAAGTATATAGTTTACAGCTCGTGTCGAAGATTTGCTGATTGACAGCCAAAATAAATATATTCTACTCCTACACCGGAGTTTCAGTCCGATGGTCAATCGGCCATGACGTTTCCGCGTGGAGAAGAAATAGATCGATAAAATAACCGACATAATCTCCTGCCAAATAGTTGAAGAAGTAAATGCCATCTTCTTTCTTTTCTTGATTATAACTTCTTTTCTTTCCAGCCTACCTATGTTTCTCAGCTCAGAGTTTTGCGAGTATGGCAAAGAGGCTGAGAGCACATTGATCAGGAGTAGTAACACGGAGATTGTAAGATGAGTATTTAGAAGAGCGAGTCTACACTCCCACTAAGGTATGTCAGAAGATTTTATTTGTTGAGTCGAAAATACATATTGATAAGAAATTATAACTCTGAAATTTATGAAAAAAATCAGGAATCGAGGGTAGCTGTGAAGAGTAGAGCCACCTCCTGTCGGTCATTTCAAGCTCTTAAAATTTTTAACATTCCCGCGATGCGACGTCTTTTGTGACGTAATTAAGCGGAAAAATATAAACTGTTATTGCTATCCTGTAAACAGATACTTCGATATTCCTTTGTTAATTGGTTGTGTTTTTCTAAATAGTAAAGAAATTTCTCTTTAGCTTTTAATTTTATTTTATTCATTGGCAATAATCGAAATATTGCATTTTCCAGGATTGAATTACCATCGATTATATAAACCAAATCATTAATTAAATTCATTGCTTTAAATGATGCGAAATAAACCAAAGCCGACGTAGAATGAACTATTCAAGAGGTTGTCTTTCATATAGAAAGGTTAAAAATTTATTATAATAAAACGAAATCAATCTGAAAAATCAGCATTAAAGATAGAACAATCGAAAGCAATGAAATTACTGCTTTTAAATATGATATATCTCAGTTGATATAATATTCAATGAATAAAAGTCTCCCATATTAGTTTATAAAGCGATTCAAGCATCTTATCATCACAGGTGTGAACCATTATTGTAAATACGAGTAAAATGTAGCTTGCGTACTGCAAGTAGACCGACACACTAATTTCATATCGGCATCATATCGGGACAGTCTTCAAAAGAAAAAAAAAGGATTGAAAATTTTCTTAAAATTCGCTGCAATTAAATCGTCTGGCATCGAACCCGGGTTTTCCTGGTGAACTTAGATGTAGCACAACAGAAGATCACCATCTATAACTATGTGTGAAAATTCAAGCAAAACTATTGGCTGCAACTGCCTCAAATGACGTCCTACTTTTCCCTTATATTCCTTATGAGAGAAATTTGAATGTGCTCTGGCATCGCACCCAGGAACAGTACAGTCTTATCTTAATTTTTTTCTTAAGCCAAGTCTGAATATACATCTTCTAGCAAAGCAGGAACTTCCTATTATTTTGATAAATACATCAAAATAAATAATGAAAACTAACTCAATGTATTTTAAATGGGGTATATATTTACCGCCCGGCATCGAACCCGGGTCTTTCTGGTGATACTTCCTATGGAACACAACAGGAGATCACTATCTCTAACTATTTGTTAGAATTCAGGCAGAAATATTGGCTGCAACTGCCTGAAACGACGACCTACTTTTCCCATGTATTCCTTATGAGAGAAATTTAAATGTGCCCCGGCATCGGACCCAGGAGCAGCAAAATTATCAAAATTTTTTTCTAAATCTTAGTCTTAATATACATCTTCCATATAAGCAAGAACTTCCTATCAATTCGATAAGGGCATTTAAAAAAATAATGAAAAACAGCCTCAATGTATTTTAAATGACAGATATTTGCTTCGTCCTAGCATCGAACCCAGGATATTTTAGTAGGAGTCATTAATGTTTGCAATAGATCATTACCATATATATATATATATATATATATATATATATGCTCCTTGAGTTTTAATTCTCTACCTATCCGGGAAGTATTTTTTAAAAATTCCCGAAAATCAAAGCAATGCTTTTAAATGGCAAAAATTGGGACTTTGGGGCCTTCTGGAATCGAACCCATGACACTGAGGATCAAAACCGCAATTTTTCTGGTGGTTACACGTTATGGCCAATACTTCGTAAATATTTCAAGTCAATCACGCTTGTGGTTTAGCTTGTGAATTAGTATCCTATCTATGTATCTATATCCTTGAATTAAACCGGAGAGGCATCTATGTATAATAGATATGTTACTGTCGTGAATAAAACTGGAGAATAAAAGGAATTATACAGACAAAAATCTTTGTTTCTGTTTTGGCATTGTGATTACATTTGTGTTAATTTATGAGCTGCATGTTTATGTTACGCATTTTAAGATTGGAGTACAAGTCAGCTCCATAATACACTTACTTTCCGGAAAGAATATTCATCGGTGGTATTAGAGTGATGTACAATATATTTATGTTATTTGTGTTTGATCATAGTTACCAAGAAACAACTTTGCCTTTCTGATATCGTCTCCTGAAAGGTGGTGCTGCTTATCCTAATATGAGCATGGAATATATTTTTTATAACCTTTAAATGATTTTTATCTTTACCGAAGAGTGTTAATTAAAAGGATGTGAGATTGAATCTCCAGGTGACTCAGTAGACTTAATCATGACTTTATTTACTTTGTTTACTGGTTTGGAAATAATAATAGCCTGGCTATAAGCTACCTACCAAAATTTATGATGCATGCTTTACAATAAAGACTGTAACAAAAGTATTTATCAGTTTAAATTTACCCGTTGAGAATCAACGAGCACTTCTGCTAGTATGGTAATGATTCATTTACGAAGTGTCGTATTTTAACAATACGCTAAACTACGTTTGTCAGTTTCGCTTATGCTATTTCCTGAGTATTTGGCGAACATAACAACCCTAGTTAAATTATTACGCAGAATAGCAGAATTATACATTTCTTAAAAGTTAATTAAATACTTGTAGGGTATTAATGTAGATGTAGATGTAAATACTGATTTGTACTATGATAATACTTTCGAAGTATCTGTTTACAGGATAACAATAACAGTTTATACTTTTCCGCCTACTTACGTCACAAAAGACGTCGCTTCGCGGGATTGTTTAAAATTTGAAGAGTTTTTACTTAGCGACAGGAGATGGCTCTACTCTTCTCAGCTACCCTCGTTTCTGGATTTTTTTTAGAAATATCAGAGAGATAATGTCTTAGCAAAATGCATTTTCGACGCAACAAATAAATATTTCTGTAATAACTTAGTGGAAGTGTAGTCTCGCTCTTCAAAATGCCCATCTTACACTCTCCGTATTGCTACTCCTGATCAATGTGCTCTCAGCCTCTTTGCCATACTCGCAAAACTCTGAGCTGAGAAACATACCTAGGCTGGAAAGAAAAGAAGTTAAAATCAAGAAAAGAAAGAAGATGAAAATTACTTCTTCAACTATCTGGAAGGAGATTATGTCGGTTATTTTATCGATCTATTTTTTTCTCATGCGGAAACGTCATAGAACATTGTTACGTCAGTGTTAATATAAATAAGCTGAAAATTGATCAATCAGACCACGGATACGAAACAAGTGGGAAAAATATGTTGCAATATCCGAAACACAAATTAAAATTATTTGAGAATAGTCCACAGCATATGGGTAGAAGGATATACCACAAATTAACAATTGATATAAGACAAACACTGACTACAGGTCATTTAAAATTCCTAAATACGTTTTTAAAGTTCTTGATAAATAAATGTTATTATTCTGTAAGAGAGTTTTTGGAAGATGTTATTGTTAATACGTAATATGATGTAAATGATTACTTACATAATAATTGTCCTGTTAATGTATAAGGTATATATATGGATTATTTATATCATGTTCTATGAAATGTAAATGTTTATATTTGAAAAAAATAAAATAGTACAGTACTGACGACATACCAGCCTGCAATCAGTGCTTCTCTGTGTTCTGTTAATGTTGCCTGCGTTTTGTATTAATAAAAAACGAATAATAGGAATATATCACTCTCAAAATGGCCGATAAATTTTCTTTAAATGACGTTCGCAACGTTGTTCATATGGGAAATAAAAAATAGCCTGTACTCTGCGTGGGGGCGACTTTTAATAATGTAGAAAATCCTTTCCACTTTCTGATCCTAAAATAAGATTCCTTTATCGCCATTTGCAATGCACAAGGGAATGTAAATTGCACTCCGTCATCGAATCATAGATCATAAGAAAAAACGTACTGTTCTTATATGAAATATAATTATGATCTCTATTCAAAAGCCGGATTTTACGTTTGCTTGTCATCGAAAAGGGGTTGAAAAATTTCTTAACAATCCCCGCAATTTATTTTAAATAGGAGAATTTTGCACCAGCATGGCGTCAAACTCAAGCACATCTGATGACAGATTTATAAACATAAAGAAAGAAGAGCGTGTTTTCTGCAATATCTGTGATTTCGATTCCCTATTCTATCGCGATTTAGTTGAAAATATTTCCGAAACCGAATCTCAAATAATTTGAAATTACCGCCGTACGTTTGAAATAGTAGGGCTGCCTGGAGTTGAACTCAGGACCTTTTGTAAGATGTGAATACAAATATCGCCTTGGTAGATATAAAAATTATTTAATTCAATTTTGGAATTCGACCTCATACCGGGAAGGTCCTAACATTATGACACTGTTATCCCCATCTGAAATGCATAGGGTAATGTAAATGGCTCTCTGGAATCCAACCAATGGAATCCATGAGGGAACCGTTAAACAAAGTATCTATTATATATAGACGCTTCTCCGGATATACCTATAAGTCATATATATATATATATATATAGGGGATCAAAAGTTTAAGCATGTTCCACAAGTGCCAACGACTTCAAATTTTTACCACGTATTGGCCATAACGTGTAACCTCCAGGAAAAAGCCGACATTGAACCTCGGTGTCATGGGTTCGATTCCAGAAGGCCCCAAAGTCGCGATTTTCTCCATAAGGATACATGGCGGAGATTTTCGAAATTTTTTTTGGTGTACTTCCCGGGAAGGTAGAGAGTTGAAATTCGAGGGATCGCTAGATGCCAAAGATATCTAAAGAAAACCATAAAGACATCTACGAATATTATCCTTGGTTCGATGCTAGGTCGGGGCAAAAATCGGCCGTTTAAAATGCATTGCGGCGATTTTGAAGAGTTTTTTTTGGATCCTTTCCCGATAACATGGATACTTGAAACTCAGCACGTGAATAGATATCATAAATATATTTCATAATCAAATTTTAAATATTCGCTGATGGTCCTTGGTTCGATCCCAGTGGGACATTTAAATTCCTCAATGCATTTCTTACGGAGATAACGGAAACAAATTTTAGGTACTTCCCGGCACGATATCGACTTCAAACTTTGCATATAGAAAGATCAAGTCCATACAAATCAACCAGTGAATTCACAGCTATCAATGTGTCCTGGGTTCGACACCAGGTGTCTCTGCAATCAGAAGTTGATACGATTTTTAGGAATTATTTTGAAATTTTGCCAATAATATAGAAACTTCAAATTCGGCAGATAGATAGAGATCATAAATAACTTTCAGAAAAATTTTTTAGATTTCCAAGATCGTCCTTGGTTCGAATCCAGAGAGCCATTTAAATTCGTGAAAATTAGAACGTCTTTTGAGGCAGTTGTAGCCCATATTTCTGATTGAATTTTCACATATAGTTAGAGATGGTGATCTGCGATTGTGCTGCATAGTAAGTTTACAGTAAAGACCCGGGTTCGATGCCAGACGATGAAATTTCAGCGAATTTGAAGAAAAATTTCAATCCATTTTTTTCTTTTGATGGCCGTCCCGATATGATGCCTACATGAAAATAGTGTTGTCGATCTGCTTACAGTATGCAAGCTACATTTTACTCGTATAAAATGTATTTATGATCGCTACTCACATGCCGAGTTTCAAGTTTCCATCTTATTGGGAAGTGGATAAAACAAAATCTTTAAAATCGTAGCAATTTCGAATTTTAGAGATGCCTGGTATAGAACCCAGGAATCATTGACAGATGTGAATATATATTATAACTTGTTAGGAGCTGATCTTATTTAATGCAAAGTTTGAAGTCGATATCATATCGGGAAGGACCTAAAATAGGATTCCGTTATCCACCATAGAAATGCATTGAGAAATGTAAATGAGTCTCTGGGATCGAACCAAGGACCATCAGCGGAACGTTCCACCGCCTATATAACAAATATCCATGATATGTATCCACATGCCGAGTTCCAAGTTTCCATCTTATCGGGAAGTGATTTAAAAAAATCTTAAAAATCGCCTATAAAGGAATTTTAAATACGAGGATATTTGCCCTGAGACAGTGTCGAACCAAGGATAATCGCCAAGGATGTCTTTATAATTTTTTACGGATATGCACGGCTTCTAGAGATACCTCGAAATTCAACTCTCTGCTTTTCCGAGAAGTGCCTCGAAAATATTTCGGAAATAGCCACAATGCATCTTTACGGAAAAAAACTCGGGACTTTGGGGCCTTCTGGCATCGAACCCATGATACTAAGATTCTAAATCGCCTTTTATCTGGCATTATCATTCCATTTGGTGCTTACTCACTATGGCCAGTACGTCCTTAAACTTTTAAGTCGCTGACACTTTTGAGGCATGGTTAGAATGTTGATCCCCAGTGAATGTATGTATATAGGTATATCCGGAGAAACGTCTATATATAATAGATATAGATGACGTCTTTGCCAGTCCATTTCCTTATCTTTTATAAAAATGGTTGATAATTATTGACGTCAAAACAAATGGGAGGTCATCTCCATTAATGAAGGCAAAAATCATCGCCATTTTAGATATCCTCAATGACACTTTATTCCATCAATTGCATTCCTTGTAAGCCTTTCACTAACTACTTCTTTTTATCTTTTCGAATAATCTATCATGGAGTGCCCACATCCGAAATATATGTGGATAAGCACTTAAGAATATTTGTTTAGAGAATAGTCGGTAGGAGCGAAGAAAAAGTTCGGGAGCGATGTTACTTAGCGTTAGTTAGGGCTCAACACAAACTCTCGCAAATCACCACAATTATTTCTTACTGAAACTAATTTTGGGCAAGTTTAATTTATGTAGATATCATATAAAACAAATTTCATCGCGAAATACAATTCAAATCATTCGTTCAAAGATTAAAAAAATTAATTTGAAGACGAAATTAGGATCATCATGGAGTCATTTTCAGAAAGGCACAAAAGTATAAAGGAAACGAAGTTTCCGTTAGATTATTTTGATTCGTAAGCGAAATAATTTTCTATATTTAGTTTAGCGAAAAAAGGAGAACTTTTTTCACAAATATATTTTTCTTTAATGGAGTAACGCGGCCAGATATTAATGGGCGATTGTCACTCTCATACAATCATCAGAGAGAATTTTCCTTTCGACAGCGTTCAATTTCCAATTACTGACATACCGATATAGTTTACGTAATCGCTGAACGAGCACATCCTCCAACAAGAAATCGTAAATTTCTAAAATTCCTCTTTTTAATGAGAAAACTTATATCTCATGAAACACTTTAAGATAATCACTTCTTGTAGATGTTAGGATGAAGAAAGAATAGATAGAATATAAACTTTTTCGGAAAATTTTCAGATGATTATCTATGCCTGTAAACGCGCGTTAGAAATGAGTGACGTGACGTCAGGCGTAGGAATATATTTGTGACGTCATAGATTACTCCACGAGGAGAAATAGTTCCGTAAAGGCGGGAGACTGACAAGCGATGTGACCGCAGATCCGCGTCCTCTCTCGTTTGAGACAGACCCGACAATCAGGCCCCTTCGTGACGTCAGTCTTGCCTTCTACTTTACCCTTCCTAACACGCGAATCCACCAAAACATTTATCAGTCGATTTCCCAGAACACCAACTAAACATTGTTGGCCTAAGAGTACGCCATTTTGGTCACACTATAATCTTCGTATCGCAACAAACCTTTAGGAAATCAACAACTTCTCCCTGGTTCGCATCTTGAAGTTCCCTCTAATCCTCGTTTCTAAGCGTGTCACTGAAATAGCAGAAAAATATCACTCTCAAAATGGCCGATGAATATTCTTTCAATTTCGTTCTCAACTTTGTTCATATTCTTAGGGCTGTATGTGATCGCGATGAAAAACCAAGTGTACCTTTTTAAGAGGTTTGAAACATGTTCTTTCAGATGGAAATGATTCAAATTAGTATCCAACAGGTATTTCTTTTCAAAGAGCGGACAGAAAATAACCTTTTTCTGCGTTTTCACAAATTTCATCCTTAGATTTGTCCCTAATTTTAGGGCCTTATATGCCCGCGATGAAAAACCAGATTTACTTTTTTATAGAGGCTTAGGATGTTTCTCTTTCTACTGAAAAAGATTCAAAAGAAATTCCAGATGGTCTTCGGGGTGAAAATACCCTATTTTTGGTGTTTTATACAAAAACCGTCTAATGTTTACTCAGTTTTTTAAATAATGGAAGATACTAATTAGTATCTTCCATTATATTCCACTTTATTTTTTATTTCCTGTTATATGTTGTGCTTTAAATAATCAGTATACTTACTATTACGCCATTATATTACATTAATTTATAAAGCTATAAAGTCTTCTAACGTTTGTCATATGCTATACTTATCTTACGAATGTTTTCCAATATGGCGGAACTCGCACTCCAGCGCCAAAATTTATCTTCTACCAGTAAATTCATGGGAAACCAATAGAAAGTAATGCAACCAATAAATTGTCCCAATAGGCATGCCACCTAAACCTGACTATTTCTAATGGAAGCTTTAATGGTTTCTATTGGTTTCACAAAATGTTGTAATACCATTAGAACATCCATTAGAAACCATTAGGAATAACAGGAAACCAATAAATACCATTAAGGAAACCAATAGGAACCTTCAAAAATTTCCAACAGGGAAGAAAATGAAATTTTATATTCCTAAAAACATGGCGGTGTGTTTTATCCAAGATAATTGGGAAACGTCTTTCGCGATTAATTCCGTTCAAGTAATAAGGTTATACCTATTAGTCCTCCTTGATGCGAGGATCTGAAACAAAGGGAGAACTATTTTTTTTATTAATCCAAAGCTGGTCTTTCATAGAGGAGATCAGTAAGGAATCATACATGCTCCATAGCATCTAATTTTGATTATGAATGTATGGTGTTAGATAAAAACGTGCAAATGGAGGGGTTGAAAACAAGTTATTTGTTGAGGATCGCTTTATAATATGAATATAAATCCCATTTAAAAAGTTATAATCTACCAATTTTTTTGCGTAATTCCTATTGCGTGTTGATACTGCGTGTTGCTATTGCGTATTATCTAAAATATTATCTAAACTCATCACAATTAGGATTGAATTAACAACATACACAACCATAATTATGATACCAGAGGGAGAAACAATATGAATTATCCTAAACATAGACTGTCAATGTTTGAAAAGACCCCGTATTACATGGGAATAAAACTGTATAATATAATTCCAAAAGAATTCAAAGAAAAGTATGGGAAAACATAAAAACTTTTAAAGAAAACCTACGTAAATTATTATCTAAAAAGTGTAACTACAAAGTGGAGGAATTTTTAAATGACAATAGCTTGTGAGTGCTTCAAAGGTGTATGTAAATTGATGAAATATTTTTGCTGTTATATATATTTGTGAAATCGAGTTTTCGTTTAAATGTAAGAAATTGTTATTGTGATTATGGCAATCATGTTTATGTGCATATTTGTGAATTTCAATGAAATAATTGTAAAATCTTCAAAGATGTTGTATGTTTAGATATGTTGAATCTTTGTTAAATTGGAAAAAAATAAGATTTTATATCTTCTCAGGTGTAATTGTACTAGTTTAAGTTGACTACTGTATATTGACCTGTCACCCATTCAGGGCAGAACTATTTTCTGTTTTTGTAATGAATGTTTTTGTGACGCAAATAAATTATTATTATTATTAATCGTCCATGACGCCAAAAGAACGATCAATTATGTATTTTTATGAATTTTTATGGCAGAACCTGAAACTAATTTCTATATAGAGCCGAGCTGAAGTCTATATGCACTTTTGCAAATATCACTGCGTTTACCAAGCGATCTCAGATCGGTGCTTCCAAGTCAGTTCGAGTTGGTAAACAGAAACGCGCTGAGCAGCGCGGGCTAGAATGGCTAAAAGTGAGCTGAACTCAACCCGGCAAAAAAAGTGGACCAGGTTCAGCACGACATCGGTCGCCTCGGTGTTCTTGCGGACTCCGCTTCTCTTTTGTCAGCGGACGGAAACAAATACAATCGCAATAACTCCTGGCGCTATCATCAAAAGAAGGGAAATTGAATAAAGATCCTTATTTTGGTCGGTGAATACCGCTTGCGATTCGAAATTGCGAGAATATTGATACAATATACTAAAATTTTGTCTAAATTACCATGTGTAAACAAACTCATTCCCTTGCAAAAATTGATTTATTCTTTGTTTTTAAGTACTTCCACTCCATATTCATTTACTATCCTTCTATTATTGGTGTTGAATCTTTGTTTCTATTTTGATTGCTTTTGTGGTTCGTGTTTATGTTACATATTTTAAGATTGAGATACCAGTCAGCTCCGAAATACATTTACTTCCCGAATAGAATATTCATCTTTGTTTATTTGAGTGAAATGTAATTTATTTCTGTCATTTACGTTTAATGCTTGATTTATTTGTCCTCTTGTACCTGTATGAAGATGTAACTTTAAACATGGTTCTGCTTATCCTAATGTGATCTTAGAATTTATATTTATATCGTCTCAGTTGAAGATATTTTTCATTCAGAGTATATTGAATATTGAGTTGATGCGGCTTTGTAGACTTCATTGTAACTTGTATTTCTTAGTATATTGAATTAGAATGTCTGGTATTTCCTATCTATCAACAATTATGAAGTATTTCTTATGATCAAGGTTGTTACACTGCAATTTATGAAATTGAACATCCCCGTTGAGAATCAACGGACACTTCTGCTTATTAAATAAATAACACCACGAAGAAGCACAATGGTGGCCGTCAAATCTCGATGATTTGCAATCGATACGTGAATACTACTTCAATCACCACCCTCACATTCCTGGCATCTGTTGCTTATGCCATTGAGCTTGAACAATTTGGGACTTGCTCGCAATACACTTGCGCCAACAAATTATAAGTGTAACGCATACCACTGCACCAGCAATTCCCCAACCGACGCTCATATGTAAGTTCCACGACGCTGCCGACTTTCTGCGTGTACCAATCCTGTGCACCAGTTTCCTGATATCCATTCCCTTCCCAGATTCCCTCATGTCTTCCTCTATTTCTACCTTCACCTTCTCTAATTCGGTCCCATTTTCTAAATTTAAAAGAGCCTTCTCTTCCTCGAACATGAAAATGTTAGGTAGCACCAATTCCAAGAGGGTTCCGTTGATCTCATGCTTACCATGCCAAGCTGCCATCAGTTTAAAGGTGTCTCCTACAATATCGCAGTTTGAGGCGTTCTGGATCACCCCGCTGCCTCGTAGATGAGCTGATTGAGGCCTACTGACTTGACTCGAGCTGTGGCAGACTATTGTTACGGGAGTATCGGTAGGAACCGAGAACAGCCATCCTTGCTTCAACCTGCCGAAATATGGCTTCGTCAGATTTTTGACCGCTTTCTCGCAATTAGTTGCCGGCTTTCCCATAAACAACTGATATTCACAATCTCCGTTTGCCCCGGTTCTTAGGACCACATCCCCTGGACAGATGAAGAGAGGCCCTTCCTTACAGTCCCTCAATTCCGCTTCGGTCAGCACCGTGTAGTAATACCGATCGTTGCTAATTAGCAAGGTGTGCCCAACATCCCATTTGCCATATAAACCCAAATCTGGATATAGAACAGGGAAAACCCTCATCCTGTATCTCTCAAGCGACCCTCCTTTATCCCCCAGAGGTACATCTATTACGACACGGAGCCGTTCCCCCAAAACGACTGCCGAAACCTTTACCATTTCGTAGTAAATGTGCAGTTCCTCGTAATCACAAGGCACCATCATGTACAAGGGGTGCTTAATTTTATCTCTAATGTTTCTTAATAATTCCAAATATTTTCCGGGAGGCACGAGAATACTACTAAGATGGCTATGTACGCTGTGCTCTATGGCATTTCTTAGCCCAACCAGATCAATCCTGGCGTTCACCAAAACGTGCCCAATTTGCCGTAATGCGTCTTCGTCTCCCAGAAAATTCCGCAGTTGGCGATCCCCATTTTGAATTTCTCTACTTAAGTTGGCGGTCCGATTTCGAGTATTAAGCATCTCCGTCATCATGCTACGTAAAATTCGCGTGTGATTGGAGATCCTCTCCTCTAACCCCTCCACCATCGTCAGCTGTACCGCGGCTTCGGCATCCGCCCTCTCGCCATCTTCCTCCAGCCGCGCAACTCTATCTTCAAGATGGCGCCGATCGTCTGCGTCCATAGTGCCAAATACCGTCCTCAATACAGTACCCCCGACGTCTATCCATCCCCTGCGCACTCTTCGTCCCCTTAACAACCCCAGAAACACCTCCAGCTCATCCTTCACCCTTCCATACTCTCCCTCCATTCTCTGAAGCGCTAACATGTAACCGTCAGTGAGAGACCCAGTCGCTTCCTTAGAAATTCTCTCTCTTACCTTCTCAAAAGTAGATTTTAGTTTCTCATATTCCAACCGCACATCTCTTAAATTAAAATTGATCACAATGGTCCAAACATGCTCCGTTAACATCACATCCTGTTCCCTCTCAAACACAATTCCATTACTCAGAGGCAAAATACTTTGTCCTCTTATTAACTCTAAAAGGCTTAAAATTGACAACCACGCACACAATTTCCTCATGGTTCCTAAATCTTCTATTCCGTCAACGAACCTGGATCTGTGGTGCAAACACTATCGGAAACAGAGGGGGAAGACACGGTTGGGTTCCCTCGGGTTCTTAGTGGATAAGGAGAGCGCTGGGGCAATGGGGGAGAAAGGGGCACTTCACACACTGCTTCCTCCGGGAAATGCGCCTCAGGTTCTGCTATACCGCTCACCAGCTGTCCACGGGATCGCAACGGATAGGTACAGCGTAGGAGCGATATCTCCGTAGCGACCTCCGCAGGAATCTGCAAGTCCGCAAGGCCGGCTTCCAGTCCGGTGGGCGCGATATCTTTCTGGTCTCTGGGCCGCTGAAGATAAGGGCTGCGTGGCGGTGAGCGTCCCGGAAGGTCCTCGAGAGGAATTCGCTCTCCTGGCTCCTCGTTGGTGGGCTTTGATGCCTCTGAGACAGAGTGGTGTTGTGGCGATTCCTCGAGAACTCGAGGAGCGTGGTCAGCAGCGGAGGTGGGGATGGAAGTGGAGGGAGATCGGGCTACCCCTTGAGATGGCATCCTTGGGTTGGGCACGAGATGCGCTTCATCTGAATATGTAACCGGGGGCGCCCATGTCGCGTCTAGCTGTGAGGAGTACGGAGAAGCGGAAGTGTTTCGTATGCTATCCTTCTGTCCACGTGGCCTTCTCCTCGGTCGTTCCTCAACCGCGGTCGCCATGTTTGGGGGAATCCAGACACATGGCTTCACCTAGAGGTGGGCACAATCGATTGAAAACAATCGAATAACTCGATTGTTCGCTTCAATCGAATTATTCGAATAAAGCGTTTCGATTTTTCACTCGATCCTTACCTAGTAAATCTATTCGATTGTTCTTATTGAGTGGAAAAAAATCGAATACATCTATTCGGTTGTTTCAAGCGAGTGATTCACTCGTTCAGAGGAAGTTAGTAGAAAATGGAATAGATTTATTCAAATTTTTTCGCTCGCTAAAGACAATCGGATAAATTCACTCGGTTTAACCGATTTTTCACTTGTTTACTTGGTAGGAGTTGAATAGGAGAGGAAGGAAGTGGCGCATAACGTGATCCCACTTCCCCAAGGAAATCTGGCAGGGATATGTGATGCTGATGAAATCTATTATATATAGATTCTTCTCCGGATTCATTCCTATAGATAGATAGATAGAATACTAATTTACAGGAGGCTAAACCACAAGCGACATTGACTTGAAATTTTTTCGACGTATTGGCCATAACGTGTAACCGCCAGAATAATTGCGATTTTGAAACTCAGTTTCATGGATTCGATTCCAGAGGACCCCAAAATCCCGATTTTTTCCATTGAAATACATTGCTTTGATGTTCCGGAATTTTTAAAAAATATTTCCCGGATAGGTAGAGAATCAATACTCTAGGATCCTATATATATGGTCAGGATCTACTGATAACATTAATGACTATTAGAGAAAATATCCTGGTTTCGATCTTAGGACGATGCAAACATCTGCAGTTTAAAATACATCGAGGTAGTTTTTCATTATTTTTTTTGGTGCACTTATCGAAATGATAGGAGGTTCGTGCTTGGCTAGAGGATCTATGGTAAGAATTGGTTTAGAAAAAGTATTCTAAATACTGTACTATTTTGGGTTCGATGCCAGAGCCTATTAACATTTCTCACATAAGGTATATATGGGAAAAGTAGGACGTCGTTTGAGGCAGTTGCAGACATATTTCTGCTTGAATTTTCACACATAGTTATAGATGGTGATCTTCTATTATGTTGCATAGAAAGTATCACCAGAAAAACCCGGGTTCAAAACCAGGTGGTAAATATATCCCCCATTTAAAATACATTGGGGTAGTTTTCAATATTTATTTTTATGCACTTATCGAAATAATAGGAAGTTTTTGCTTAGATAGGAGATGTATATTAAGACTCGGTTTATGAAAAAAATTAGATATGACCTTGCTGTTCCTGGGTTCGATGCCCGAGCACATTACCATTTCTCACTTAAGGAATACAAGGGAAAAGTAGGACGTCGTTTGAGGCAGTTGCACCCAATATTTTTGCTTGAATTTTCACAAATAGTTAGAGGTGGTGATCTTCTGTTGTGCTGCATAGTAAGCTCACCAGGAAGACACGGGTTCGATGCCAGACGATTAAATTGCAGCGAATTTTAAGAATATTTTCAAACTTCTTTTTTCTTTTGAGGACCGTCCCGATATAATGACCATATGAAATTTGTGTTGTCGATCTGCTTGCAGTATGCAAGCTACATTTTACTACTATAGATAACACTCGGAGAGTACGAAATTGGAAGTTATGAAACATTTTCAGTATTAATTAAGTATTATACTAACACGGTAATAATCCACATCAAATTTATAAATAGAAATAATATATTTTCGATCATGGCTTTGAAAAATAGTTCGTATGATGATTGGAAAAGAATCATTAGCTTGATGCATCTTATTTTTTAATAATAACTAATGAGTATAATGATTTCTGATAGAAATCCTGAAGAAGGGGAGCTGGCTCATCTGCTAAATCTTTAATGACAACAGCGAGAATACCTTTGTGTCCCTGCGCCTTTTTCCAATCAATCAGTTGCAATAAATTTTCACTTCCATTAACTTATATCTCAATGGGTCTCTTCTCCGAATCAATGCGCGTGGTAACATCGTTAACTTGACCATTATTTACTGTGAAACAATTCCGGTTGTGAGGGTTAGGAAAGTCAGCTTTTTCTTCCGATTTATTTACTGTAATTCCCTCTTCGCCAATAAGGCAAGACCCAAAATTCTTACCTCCACAAGTCTAAAGCCCTTATGACAGACATTATTTCCGATTGATAACCTAGTGGTTGTAACAGGTTCGAGATCTATATTCCAGATATTATTTTCGTGCTTTTTCCTTAACTAGCTAGGAATAATAGAGGATAATTATTGAAATTTCGCTAAAATTTTTCCTTTTCATCGCTTTTTTCGATATTATATCAATAGAACGAGGATAATAAATGCAAAATAGATGATAATTATTGAAATTTCGCTTAAATTATCTCTTTTCGTTGCTTTTCTCAATATTATCTCGAAAAAAATTGGAAAATATATGAAAAATAGAGGATAATTATTGAAATTTCGCTAAAATTATCCCTTTCAGTTGCTTTTTTCGATATTACCGAGACGTAACGACCACAGTAAAGGCAAAATATTTGATAATTTTTTAAATTTCGCTAAAATTATTCCTTTTCGCTGCTTTTTTCGATATAATGTCTACAAAACGAGGATAATATATGCAAAACAGAGGACAATAATTGAAATTTTGCTAAACCTCTCCCTTTTAATCGCTTTTTTCGATATCATATCAACAGAACGAGGATAATAAATGCAAAATAGATGATAATTATTGAAATTTCGCTTTCGCTTTCGTTGCTTTTTTCAATATTATCTCGAAAAGAATAGGATAATATATGAAAAATAGAGGATACTTATTGAAATTTCGCTAAAGTTATCCCTTTTCGTTGCTTTTTTTCGATATTATATCAATAGAACGAGGATAATAAATGCAAAATCAATGATAATTATTGAAATTTCGCTTAAATTATCCCTTTTCGTTGCTTTTTTCGATATAACCGAGACCTAACGGCCACAATAAAGGCAAAGTATTGGATAATTTTTTAAATTTCGCTAAAATTATCCCTTTTCGCTGCTTTTTTCGATAATATGTCGACAAACGAGGATAATATCCCTTTTCGTCGCTTCTCTATAGTTTTGCTCTCAGCCCCCACGATTCTCTTTGCATGCTTCGAATTTTCTCAATCGCGAGTGAATGACTCTTTACTTCTTTTGAAATGATCGCTAATTAGTCTTCGTCCACCGTGGCTCTTTAAACTCACGCTTTTAGTCGGAACATTTATTAATTAAATTTGCTTTGATAATCCTGAGAGACACAACTATCATTTATCGAATTTACACCCGCAATACGTAAAAATCTGATGTGGCCAACACATGAATTTCTCCGTACTTATTGAAAACAGATGCTTATGCCGGTAATATATAAATAACTCCAAAACAATGAGTGTTACAGGAAAATGTTTCATATAACATCTGTAGTAATATACATTATCTATAACTTTGGTACAAAATTGTATATACCTTAATTGCATTCTGACAGAGATATGTGTGAAAAATTTCCATTTCTGGATAAACAACAAGTTCCGGTTAAACATTATTGAAAAATAACTCCTAAACAATCAGTGTTACGAAAAAATTTTTCATACAAACGTTGTAGTAAAGTACATTATCTATAACGTTTGAATGTAATTGTATATACCTACATTGCATTCTGACATAGATATTAAAGAAACAATATTTTGTTCCGGTTAAACCGGAGCTTCCGGTTAAGCGATATTCATCAAAGCTAATCAACTTTTGGCATTGTAAGGAAAATACTAAATATGAATTTTGGAAATGATCGGATAATTACTTTTTAAGATAGAGCGCCCACAAACAATTTTACCACAGACACACAGATACACACAGACAGACATGTTCGGGAAAATAGCGAAAAAGAGCTCTATGGGGCCCAAAATATTTATTTCCGTCGAAATCTGGAGGTCGAATTTTTTTGCGAATACAATACTTTCTCTATACTACGTATAGGGAGAAATTAAAAAGTCATCTTTCAACTTGTTAATGTAACCCTTAAACCAAAATTTGCTTTGCGAATTACATATACTTGCCACGGCGGTTTAAGCTATTTAACCGCTACTTCCTTCATCCCTGCCATCGCGACACCATGGTCTGAAAGACCGTCAACTACGTTGAGAGTAGTTATGATTGTCGGTGGAAAGTGTTGAGTATATTTATAATGTACACTCCTGGCCAAAATTAACGCAGCACCTCCCTAGCGATCCTTACTGCCGGGGTGCGTTAATTTTGGCCAGGAGTGTACATTATAAATATACTCAACACTTTCCTTGACCCGCACGAGTAGTTCGAGTTTTCGTCATATTTATATGATCTAAAGCATGCTACGAAGAAGTATCAATTAATATATGCGACATTTTTCTTCCCTCTTAGCTACTGTTGGAGATTTTTAAATTCCGCCAATTAATATGCGATAGGTTAAAATTTCCTCCTACGACGATGATTGGATCTTTTATTTTCACACTAATTATCTGAAACTTCTCAGGTAAATCATCAATACTATCAGTTTCGCCATCGGGAGGACCTTATAAGAAACAAAGCTAAATCTTACTTCCGTTTTGTCTTTGAATCGAGCACCAAATCATTTCGCACGTGCTAATTTCTACAAAATTATCTCGCTGACTTATCAAATGATCCTACATTACTATAAAACTCCACCGCTCATTCTACACAGTCATATTTTCATTAGACTGCAAAATCTGGATGAAATATCTCGCATAAGCTTATCCTCATTTAACCAACTCTCTTCCTAATATGACGTCCGAGCAATTGCTCCTCTTAATATTAAGGAATTCCGCCTGCTTATTACGGAAAATCCTGCAATTAACGACTACTATTATTGATTCTTTCAGTCATTAAATCTGAGTTTCTTTATGGAATAACCTTTACATTTTTAAGTGAATTTTTCTTTATTTGTATTTGCTATTTTCTCTATTTACGAGGCTAAGCTCATGCTTATCCTTTTGCTTGTTTACGTGGTTGCTAGTAACTATTCTTACCGTTGAATTACAGAAGAACATTTATGGATGAATTTGCTCTCATCTTAACTGCATGAATCTTACACTAAAATTACTTGCTCTTATGTCGTTGAGGGAAAGGGGGGCGGAAGTGTTCCGGAAGAGTCCGTAATAGTTAATAAAAGCAGTGAATAATGATTGCGTATGGCCCCGAATGGTTTCGATTTAGATATATACCCCGCGAGGCGCCAGAGGCGTACTGCAGGGGGTGTAATACACCACCATTATTCATTCATCCCTATTAGAATCTCTAATTGCCTGGGGAAAAAACGACCAAAAGTAATTATCCGTCCTTGCGATAACTTCCCTATAACGCTTCGTCGATGCCTCTCGGAGATCGCTCCTTACTGGCACTAACATTTCACTTACTTCGTCTACAAATTCTGAACGAATGAACTTTTCGAAAAGTTTCCGAAGATATTAAGATCTTTTCATCTGTGGTGAATTCCAACTGAGGGACTCTATCATTGCCGTAACGCTGCTCTCAAACCTGAAATCCCCGCAAACGAATCGGGCTGCTCTACTTATAATATATGAATCAAAGTAGCCTTGGAAACTATTTAAGTATAGAATAAGACAGATCGAGCAAAATTAAATCGAAAATTTTATAAATCACTGTTGAGGAGGAAGAAATATGAATGGCGCTCCCTAGGAAAATTTGAAGCCAAGATCATGACCATCATGACTACCAAATGTAATAACAGTAAGTTATACCAAGTAGTCCAGATAGCTTCTCCTCCTGATCAGGCGTAATTTAATATTCCGAATTCTAAATATCTTCGTTGTACAAGTATATTTATATATTATAACAATTACCTAGTATACATCAACGACCTCAGCAGTCCCATTGAAAGATGTTAGGATATTCGCAGAGGACACAGTCATTTACAGGGAAATAGATAGTTCAGAGGATAGATTAACCCTTTCGAATGACTTAGATTGAATTATGAACTGTTGCGATGATTGGCAATTAGAGCTTAATGTAGAAAAGTGTTCGGTAGTTAACTTCTTCGAAAGAAAATCTATAGTAAATGATTATTCTTATAGTCTCCGAGGGGTAAACCTAATGACAGTAGAATCGGTATCTTGGAGTAACTCTCACGAATAAGCTATCATGGAGTGCACACATCCGAAATATATATGGAAAAGCACTAAAGAAACTTGGCTCCGTTAAAAGAATAGTCGGTAGGAGCGAAGAAAAAGTTCGCGTGCGATGTTGCTTAGCGTTGGTTAGGCCTCACATTGAGTATGCATGTAGTGTATGGGAAATGTCATATTCGGAATTTAGAAAAAGTACAATGAAAGGCGATACAATTTGTAAAGAATTGCTACGATAAAACAGCGAGTGTTACTCAGATGTTACAGGACGCGGGAATCATTAGAAGATAGAAGAAAAATTCAAAGGATGAATTTATTACATAAGTTCAGAGAAATTACGTTCTCAGATGATGTAACCGATATAATGCGACCCCCTTGATATATGGGCAGTTCTGATAATACCAGAAAGCGATTTTAAGAATTCATTTTTCCGCGAATTATACGCGAAAGCAACCGTTTAGGAAATTAGAGACAAGGTGCTTGCACCCCCTGCCACATTCCGAAAGGCGGCTTGCAGGGTTCTTGCATAGACATAAACATATCTAAAGGTCCCTGGTTCAATCCCGGGATTCGGCACCAAAATGTTCGCGCCCGTAGCCTGTCCTGAGAGAATAAAGGTTTACTCGGAACTGGCCTCTAACGGGCAAACAATAAATAAATTGGGACAAATAATGGACCAAAAGGCAAAAGAAGGAAGCTCTGTCGTCATCACCTACTCACTGTCGTCTGTCTCAGTCTCTAAGTTTGTCTGTGTCTTCTGTCAGAGTGTCCTGTCCGATTGGCTGACAAAACGGATAAAAAACCTTCATTTGTTTGAAGGTGGACCATACGAGGCTGGATCCACCGCGCACGCAAGTGAGAAGTGCAAATTTAAAACTAATACAAACAAAATGGGGAACGGCGTGTTCCCGACAACTCTTAATTAAACAGTAGTCTGCCGGTTTCGAGGAAAGTCCTTTCATAGGAATCGGATTGATATGCGCTCTTCTCCACGACATTGGTACAACGCCTTCGTCCAAGGTTTTATTATAGAATACGAAAAGAAGGGGAGCAAGCTCATTCGCTTGTGTTTGAATGACGAGTAATGATATACCTACTGGTCCAGGCGCTTTCTTCTTGTCGCAACAACTTTCCTATTCCATTCACCGACGACTCGTTTTTTTCGTAAAAACGTAATTCGTAATTGTAGCTGATCATATACGGATGGTGTGTGACAACGAAAACAGGATTGCCGATTCAGAATGAATGCTTCTCCGAGTACGTTGTCCTACCCGAGAGATTTTTTGCTCATCTTGTGAACAAATTCTTTTAAGGATATCCTTATAGCCTATTTTGAACCACTTGATCAGCCGTTTCACAGTAACTTCAACGTTCTTCAAAGAATGGTCATGGCATGTAAAGCTCCAGAGAAGTTGAGAAATATCTCATTACCGGAATCACAACTTACGAGTAGAGACCAGATTATGCCCATTTTTTAGTCCCAGCAATTATATACAGACAAGTGCTAAAGGAAGTATATAGTTTACAGCTCGTTTCGAAGATTTGCTGATTGACACCCAAAATAAATATATTCTACTCCTACACCGGAGTTTCAGTCCGATGGTCAATCGGCCATGACGTTTCCGCGTGGAGAAGAAATAGATCGATAAAATAACCGACATAATCTCCTGCCAAATAGTTGAAGAAGTAAATTCCTTCTTCTTTCTTTTCTTGATTTTAACTTCTTTTCTTTCCAGCCTACCTATGTTTCTCAGCTCAGAGTTTTGCGAGTATGGCAAAGAGGCTGAGAGTACATTGATCAGGAGTAGTAATACGGAGATTGTAAGATGAACATTTAGAAGAGCGAGACTACACTTCCACTAAGGTATGTCAGAAGATTTTATTTGTTGAGTCGAAAATACATATTGCTAAGATATTATCTCTCTGAAATTAAAAAACAAATCAGGAATCGAGGGTAGCTGTGAAGAGTAGAGCCATCTCCTGTCGGTCATTTCAAGCTCTTAAAATTTTTAACATTCCCGCGATGCGACGTCTTTTGTGACGTAATTAAGCGGAAAAATATAAACTGTTATTGCTATCCTGTAAACAGATTCTTCGATGTTCCTTTGTTAATTGGTTGTGTTTTTCTAAATAGTAAAGAAATTTCTCTTTAGCTTTTAATTTTATTTTTTATTCATTGGCAATAATCGAAAAATTGCATTTTCCAGAATTGAAATACCATCGATTATATAAATCAAATCATTAATGAAATTTATTGATTTAAATGATACGAAATAAACCAAAGCCGAGGTAGAGAAACAATTCAAGAGGTTATCTTTCATATAGGGCTAAGGTAAAAAATGTAATAAAACGAAATCAATCTGAAAAATCAGCATTAAAGATAGAACAATCGAAAGCAATGAAATTACTGCTTTTAAATATGATATATCTCAGTTGATATAATATTCAATGAATAAAAGTCTCCCATATTAGTTTGTAAAGCGATTCAAGCATTCTTATCACCACATGTGTGAACCATTATTATAAATACGAGTAAAATGTACTTAGCATACTGCAAGTAGATCGACACACTGATTTCATATCGGCATCATATCGGGACAGTCTTCAAAAGAAAAAAAAGGATTGAAAATTTTCTTAAAATTCGCTGCAATTAAATCGTCTGGCATCGAACCCGGGTTTTCCTGGTGAACTTACTATGCAGCACAACAGAAGATCACTATCTATAACTATGTGTGAAAATTCAAGCAAAAATATTGGCTGCAACTGCCTCAAATGACGTCCTACTTTTCCCTTATATTCCTTATGAGAGAAATTTGAATGTGCTCTGGCATCGAACCCAGGAACAGTACAGTCTTATCTTAATTTTTTTCTTAAGCCAAGTCTGAATATATATCTTCTAGCAAAGCAAGAACTACCTATCAATTCGATAAGGGCATTTAAAAAAATAATGAAAAACAGCCTCAATGTATTTTAAATGACAGATTTTTGCTTCGTCCTAGCATCGAACCCAGGATATTTTAGTAGGAGTCATTAATGTTTGCAATAGATCATTACCATATATATATATATATATATATATATATATATATATATATATATATATATATATACGAGTAAAATGTTGCTTGCATACTGCAAGCAGATCGACAACACTAATTTCATATCGGCATTATATCGGGACGGATTTAATTTTTTCTTTAAATTCGCTGAAATTTCAACGTCTGGCATCGAACCCGGGTCTTACCGGTAAACCTACTATGAAACACAATAGAAGATCACCATCTCTAACTATGTTTGAAAATTCAAGCAGAAATATTGGCTACAACTGCCTCAAAAGACGTTCTAATTTTCACGAATTCAAATGGCTCTCTGGATTCGAACCAAGGACGATCTTGGAAATCTAAAACATGTTTCTAAAAGTTACTTATGATCTCTATCTATATGCCGAGTTTCAAGTTTCTATATTATTGGGAAAGGTTTCAAAATAATTCCTAAAAATCGGATCAACTTCGGATTGCAGAGACACCTGGTGTCGAACCCAGGACTTGTTGTAGGCTGTGAATGCACAGTTTGATTTATAATAAGTTTCTCTTGTATCATGCAAAGTTTGAAGTCGATATCGTTACGGAAAGTACCTAAAATTTGTTTCCGTTATCTCCGTATGAAATGCATTGAGGAATTTAAATATCCCTCTGGGATCGAACCAAGGACCATCAGCGAATATGTAAAATTTTATTATGATAAATGTTTATGGTGTCTAACCTCATACCAAATTTCAAGTTTCGATACCATCGGAAAAGGGTCCAAAAAAAATCTTAAAAATCGCCACAATGCATTTTAAACGGCCGATTTTTGCCCCGACCTAGCATCGAACCAAGGATAAAATTCGTAGACGTCTTTATGGTTACCTTTTGATATGCACGGCATCTAGCGATCCCTTAAATTTCAAATCTCTCCTTTTCCGGGAAGTGCCTCAAAAAAATTTTCGAAAATCACCGCCATGTATTCTTATGGGGAAAATCGCGACTTTGGGGCCTTCTGGAATCGAACCCATGACACCGAGATTCAATGTCGGCTTTTTCCTGGAGGTTACACGTTATGGCCAATACGTCGTAAAAATTTCAAGTCGTTGGCACTGGTGGAACATGGTTTTTAATTCTCTACCTATCCGGGAAGTATTTTTTAAAAATTCCCGAAAATCAAAGCAATGCTTTTAAATGGCAAAAATTGGGACTTTGGGGCCTTCTGGAATCGAACCCATGACACTGAGGATCAAAACCGCAATTTTTCTGGTGGTTACACGTTATGGCCAATACTTCGTAAATATTTCAAGTCGATCACGCTTGTGATTTAGCTTGTGAATTAGTATCCTATCTATGTATCTATATCCTTGAATTAAACCGGAGAGGCATCTATGTATAATAGATATGTTACTGTCGTGAATAAAACTGGAGAACAAAAAGAATTATACATACAAAAATCTTTGTTTCTGTTTTGGCATTGTGATTACATTTGTGTTAATTTATGAGCTGTATGTTTATGTTACGCATTTTAGTATTGGGGTACAAGTCAGCTACATAATAAATTTCACTTAAATGTAGTTTAAAAAAACTTAACTTTCCGGAAAGAATATTCATCGGTGGTATTAGAGTGATGTACAGTGGCGGAAAAAATTATCGCAACACTTTGCGAGCGCTTCAGTGGCTTTCACAGAAACTATTTGGAATTCTGTTTTCTGTGACTGACTGGCAACACCGAGGAAAGCCTCGAAAAGCGGTAATATTTGAGTCGGAGCCTAGAACATACACAAATTTCCTCTCTTCCGAACTCTTCTTAGAGCCTTCGCGCGAACTCTCCCCGAGTTGGTCATCTTTATTTCGGCGTTTCTCTTTCACAGATAGTTATCGTATTTATAGAACGATAGGTTAAATATATATTTATTCCAATTTCAATCTTAAATGCAATAAGATACATGGACAATAATTTAAATTTAATTCTTAATAATGTGAAGAATACTATTCGGTTTTCATAATGTGTAGCAATAAGGAATAAGTGGTATTGGAGTAGGAATACGCGATGTGGCGATTCTCACCTTTAGAGAACGAGAATTTTGGAGTCTAGAGGAAAATGATGTTTTGCGAGATTATAGCGAGAACAGATGGCCTATAATGGTCTATTTTTCTGGATGATTTGTGCGCTGATAAGGCGTTATTTTGGTAGTTTGGTTTCTCACTCGAGCATACGTCTTACGGCTGCCTGCTGGATATTAATGTAAATGTAATTCTTCAAACGTCCAGTTCAAACATAGGATATTCATAATTTGTGATAAACATTCCGAGGAGGATTTTTGATTACAATTCTTATGTTTTCAATTCAGCAATTACAATTCGATAAGTCGTTAGAGCGATTACTGAGTTACTAACTATGGCACAATGTAAAATTTGTATTTTGTCTACGGAATATAATTTTTCGCCAACTTAATCATGCAGACGAAGGAAATTCGTAATATAAATTTATATACACTATTTGTCACCTAGAATACATGAAATCATTGTCCGTCCGGAGTTAAAAGAAAAAATACCAATTCCAAAGTTAAAAAAACATGATTTCATAAAAACCGAACAATTTCTGCGCATATATCGGACTTGTCTTACATTTTGTAACAGGGAGCTCGCTGACATTGGTCATTAGTCAATTGTGTTGCCTTCGCGCGGAGAAATTCACAAAGAAATTCAAAGAAAGGCTTTGATAATTCGCGAGGAAAGTCTTTAACCACAAGTTGATCCCTTCAAAGTATTGCAGGAGCCAATACAAAACAAACGTTGAAATGCATTACCTCGCGTGGAAAAGCTTTAACCATATGTCGAGCACTTCCAAAGCAAGTATTGTAGGTGCCAGGTATATTTTTCCTTTTCGTGCCTATTTAGCTAGACTCAGGACCCTCATTTTACAATCGCCCAGTAGAAACTATCCTCTGGCTAATTCAAAGCTCCTTCCTCACCATGGTGCTAAGGAAATGAAATGTTATTGCACTCGTAAAAATATTCCCAAATAATATTATTATATTAGCGTATTTTAGTAAACAAAGACTTCCTAATAAACAACCCAAGTTTTTAGTACTGATACGTATTTTATGAACGTCTGACTCTATAAAGTTAATTTAAAAGTTATGCTGCCATAATAAAATTATTAATGAGCTGCTAAAATGGACTTCTCAGATTGTTTGGAAGTGTCATAAATATAACTAGTTGCTAATTAAGAGGTGATTTTGCAGCTGTCTGACACAAATTATTGGCATAGGAAGGGCACGAGCTCGAATTCCGCTTAAGTTAAATGAGTTTTTTATCTTAAACTTCTCTTGTTCGGGAAATGAACGAATGTAAGATATGATTTCCACATATATTTATACGCCCCTGTGATGAATATATATATTTACCAGAGAGATGCAATTCATTATGGAAAAATAACCATTGGATATGAAACATTCGGAACCAATTCATCATCAATTGTCGGTCAAGAACATGTTTCGTGTGTCGGTGGAAATTCCTCTTCTACGAAGGATTCGAGGTCGTTCGCTGAAAGACAATGTCCTTTGACTTATTTTCCACAATTAGAGGTATTTGACAGGGCCTCCTGATTTCTGGAAGCACGATGAACCTTTCGCTTTCAGTGCAGCGGATTTTCGAAAGCCTATGCGTCACTCGCAACAACAAACCGGTCGTAAGGCAAGGAGCTCTGGCTTACTTAGGCTTATTGGCCACTATTTCTTCATTTATGTCTTCACGTCGATAGACGGACAACCAGCGCACCGCGCAAGCGAATCTTTTTCATTTTTACGCTTAAATAAAAGCATTGAGAACTATTGACATTCTTATGCATATTATTATTCATTGTTTGTCTACAACCAGGACAATTTGCGGGTTCACACTTTCCAATTTTCTGCGGTAGTTCCAAACCAATTATATACATTTAGATTTATATATATACCTAGCGAGCTGCCAGATGGGTATGGTAGGGGTTGTAATAAACCATCATCACGTAATCTACTCTACCAGCCTCTCTTATTGTCAGGGGAAAAAAGCGACCAAAAGTTATAATGTTTTGTGATTACCTCCCTGTAACGTTTTGTCAATGCTTCTCAGAGTTCGCGATTAGGTCTTTAGTTGCACTAAAATTTCAATTACTTCGTCTTTTGGTTCTGAACCGATAAAGCTTTCGAAGAGCTTCCGTCGGTCATTAGATCTTCTCACCTGGAGCGAATTCCAATGAAGAAGTGGATAACTCTATGTCTATGAGGCTGAATCATATAGAGGAGAATGAAGGACAATGGATATATTACTAATCATCCTATATTTTTCTTGATTCCAATATAATTCTAGATTATTAATCATAGTGCATATGTGCACACTGTTACCGAGTCTGAGAGAAATACGAATACATATAAATATTTTTCCACTTGCTCTAAATTATATTAAATAGTCTCCTTCTCTTAAAAACATGAAAATTGAGTAATATTACGGGGATGAAGGTCTATGGCGGAGCTGACATTCTTTCATAATCATCTATGTGTAAGAATCTACGGATTCTATCGAATGTGGACATGAATATATAGATGATAATGAATGATTGCTTTGTCGCAGGGGCGCAACCAGGATTTGTCTATGTAGGAGAGGGTTTTAGACAGTAAAAAGAGCGAAAACATTTCTACATTTCAGGGCCGGTATATTCATGCACGCTACATGATAGAAGATGTTAAATTCTTTGAAAAAACTAAAATGCATAGAAAACTAGGATATGTTCACAATTATGTGGCAAAATTAAAAACTTTTTGAGATTTTAGTTTGTAAAATTAATAATTGAATAATAATGATGAATAATAATCCTCAATGATATTTGGATTTCCAGTTTTGATAGGGCCATTTTCTCTTTTATTGTCATTATTTTACTAGGTGTAAGGTTTTTTTTTATTGCAAATATTAATTTCGAGTGCCTTTGAGAGTTTTTTTGAAATCAAAGGAAGGTTAATTAAACTTTCCTTTAACTAATAAAATCGATTGTGGCAGGCTTTACCGTGTGGAAATCCATAACCGGTATCGATCTGTGCCGAAACCGGTCGTTTTGCAAATAAATCTGTGGAAAAAAGTATTTGTTAAACCTTATTCTTAACATCCTCCTTTCCTTTAACTGTTAGTGAATGTGAGAAGAAATAAATTAGTAGTAGTGATTTAGGAGATGATATTGAAACGTAAGTATTTTGGAGGTAGCACTGCAATTTGGACAACCCAGTTACTTTGATGGAAACCGAAGACCAATCGTAGCGGAGACGGATGAATTTTTCCTCTTAAATTATATGTTGTTTTATAAATACGATATATTCTGATTATTAAGTTAAAATGTCGACAGCACAGAAACACCATAAAAATATGTCTATGTAAGACCCATTCAATCCGCCTTTCGGCGTGTGGCAGGGGAAACAGGCATCTTAACTCTATTTTCCTAATCAATTTCTTTTGCGTATCATGCGCGGAAAAAATGAATTCTTGATACGATTCCTTCTAGCATTTATTTCTCTAATCTTCCTCGCAGTATCAGAGCGGCCCACATCAACAGGAAGGTCGCATTATACCGATTGCATCATTTGAGAACCTAATTTTTCTGAATTTACTTAGTAAATTTATCCTTTGAATTAGTCTTCTATCTCTTAATGATTACCATCCCGCGTACTGCAACATCTGAGTAACACTCACCGTTTTATCATGGCAATTCTGTACAAATCGTATCGTGTACAACCAATCAAGCAAATGCCGTACACGAATTGTAATACAAAAGTTATAATCAGTGTAATCGCGAAACAGTATTCTCTCGTTTGGCTAGGTTGAATAAGAGGAATATGAGTTTTTTTCTTTGAAACACGATGAGCATCCCCTCAACGATCTACTAGTTAATATTTGCATTCTATTCACTTTTCCTATCGCATCTCCAATATGTTCTTTCAAAGATAAACTACAGCTAAACGTGACACTTAGATATTTTGTGTGGCACACTAACACTAAGGGTTGTCGCGAAATTTGTTGCTGCGTGGAAATAACGTTTTTGGATGATATCTAACATCCTTACGCTTTATATACATCATTCACAAAAAACTCTAGGTGCGTCTTACAAGATTTATCTTTATGGAATCCGTGTTGGATCCGAATGATTCCTATCTTTATGGTAAGAAACTGAATAATAGAGCTTGCTATAATATGCTCCATTATTTTGCAGAAATTCGAAGTTAACGAAAATTACCCATAATAATCTGATCATTCTTAGGCCCCGGAGTGACGTTTAATTTCTTCCACTACATTGGGACAGTACCCTCATTAATTGATTTCTGATAGAATTTCCTATCGGTGGGATCCAATGTGCGAAATGACCTAAGCTGTCGAAGCACTTTTAACAATACTACTACTACTACTACTATTTCCTATCAATCTGTTGCAGTGAATTTCCACTAGCATCAACTTATATCTCTATGGAAATCATCTCCGAATCAATGCGCGAAGTAAAATCGTTAACTCGACCATCATCTTATTAGAAACATTTCTGGAAGTACGGATTAAGTAAGTTAGCTATTTCTGCCGATTTATTTAAGGCAATTCCCTCTTCGCTGATAAAGCTAGACATAGAAAACTGACCACCACGAGTCTCTCACACTTATGACCAAAATTCTTTCTAATCGCCAACTAGTGATTTTAACAGGGTTCGAGATCTATATTCCTGGTATTCTTTTCGTGATCCTTCCTCAAATAGCTTTTGCACTTCTCTATAGTTTTGATCACCAAGCTCATGGATCTCACCGCACGGTTTAAGTTTTCTCAATCGCGAGTGAATGACTCCTATGCAACGATTCAAACTTCTTCCTCGTCTCACCTACTGTTTAGACGGAACATATTAAACTAAATCTACTTTGATTATCCGTAGAAACTCTACCAAACTATCGTTTACTGTATTTTCACCCGAAAAGCGTAAAAAATTATCCAAGCCTTCGTTCAAATAAAACCTTAAACTCAGAAATAATTGCTTTGCGAATTACATACACTTGTCTCACCGGCTTAAGAGATCTAACCGCTACTACTTTCATGCCTGCCATTATGACATCATGGTTTGACTGTACCGTCAACTACAGCGAGGCTAGTTATTATTTGTGGTTGGGAAGTGGCTAGTAAATCTAAATTGATACCTTGCCTCGCACGATTCGTTCGAGTTTTAGTCATATTTACCTTATCTAAAGCATGCAACGAAAAAGTGTGATGTATTTCGTGAATTTTTTTCCCACTGCTAGTGCTGGAGAATTTTAGATTATCCCAATGAATATTGGTTAGGTAAAAATCTCTTCCTACGGCGATGATTGGATCCTTTATTTTCTCGAAATTTTTATGTAAGGCCTCGGATAAATCAACAATACAACCTATTTTTTCATCGGGAGGACTACACAAAGAACAAACATTAATCTTACTTCCGTTTTGTCTTTGAATCGAGCACCAAATGATTTCGCTCCTGCTATTTTCTACTAATTCATCGCGCTTACTAATTAAATGAGTCCATACTGCTATAAAACCTCTACCGCTAGATTTACATAGTCATATTTTCAGTATATCACATAATTGGGGGAAATATCTCACTTTGAGTAATATCCTCGCGTAACCAAATCTTTCTAGAATGATTTCCGCGCAAGTTCTCATCGTAATGTTAAAGATTTCCACCTGTTTATTACGTAAGCTCTTGCAATTTACTATTATTATTTTTAGATCTCTCAGTTCGCACATTAAAACATGGTTTTCTTTTTCGAATAACCTTTATCTTTTTTTTAAGTGAATTTTTCTTTTTCACCATTGCAATTTTTCTATGTTTTGGGGCTAAGCTCATGCCCACCCACTGCTTATTTAAGTGGGCGTTAGTAACTATTTCTACTGCTAAATTAAAGAATAACTTTGTCTGCGTATATTCGCTCTATTCTATTCGCATCCAAACCGCAAAACAACGTAGCAAACGACATTTAAACTACGGTCTTCATGGAGGGAGAGGGGTTGGGAGTGTTTCGGAAGAGTCCGTAAAGTGCACACAAATTTTAGTTAAATCACCGAACAATAGCTGAGTATGGTGTCTAATATATGGATCTAAGTAACCTTGAGAAGTATTTTAACATACGGAAATCAAGATGATCAAATTGGAAGCGGAAAATTTTATTCATCGCTACGGAGAAAGTAGAGAAGTGAATACCGGCCTCTTGGAAACTTAATACAAGTTTAGATTATGCTGCCACAAGTATCTTCGTAAGTGTGGCCCGTTCTACAGTGTAAAATCTGTGGGGCACCTGTAATTCGTCCAAAGTGTGTGATTATGTTTACACTACGAGGCGAGTACGGAACATCTAATGATTGATTATCGGACATTCGAATCATCATTTTTTATTTGCATTAAAGATTCCAATTGTTGGTATAATTTCGATTGCATTCTAGCTCATTAATCAAATATATTACAGCTCTGGATAAATTAAATTGAAATTAACTGTTGTAGAGTAATACACTAACTGAAGAGGAAAATCGTATTAGTGGTGTGATGAATGACTGTAACATCAATAGAGATGTGGTACCGTTGCAATTTATTATATTTTTCAGTCAGTATGGTTAAAGTGCATTGATGTCTCATGAGAAACACCATTTGTTATTACACAAATATTACTCCCTATTACATATAGCCTGATAGACCTGAAAATTGTTTATTACCGATTCCACTATTTAAAAGTTAATAATAGTGATGACAATTACTGTCAAAACGTTAATTGCTAAAAAGCTCTTGGAAAAGTTGAACTCCTTCAACACACGGATTAGATTGGATTCATCGAAGGGATATTTTTAATACCTTAAGCAGTGGAAAACTACACTGCTCGAGAGAAAATAGAAAGGTAAGAATAGGACGCATCTTAGTGGTTTATGAATTCGAATTTTTAAGTGTTGAATTCTCTTTGCAAGAATTCAATTCCATCACAATTCTAGTATGTAGACCTTTAATTCGCGAAATAATACCTCAAAATGTTCATTTTAACGTCTGATATTCCGCTATCAAACAATCTTGTTAGTAACTATCTCCCAGTGTATTATATTAACATTCTACACAACCTTTTTTATCACGACTAACTTTGAATAATAAATGGCAAAATATGAAGACAATGAGGCAAAGGCACTACTTGGAAATCTCGCGAAGGTGAGTCTTAAATTTCTGCATATAAAAACGAAACTAAAAGTCTATTTTCCATTCGTATGGACTTTGAATATTCCCGGTTTTACTGCCTCTATACAGAGTTGCCGAATTGTCGGAGTTAGAGTGATTTCAGTTAGTTTCCACGTAATCCGCGCTCTGACGCCAACTGGTGTTGCGATAATTGTTTCCCCCACTGTACAATATATATATGTTATTTGTGTTTGATCATAGTTACCGATAACCAATTTTGCCTTTTTGATATCGTCTCCTGAAAGGTTGTGCTGCTTATCCTAATATGAGCATGGAATATATGTTTATAACCTTTAAATGATTTTATATTCATCGAAGAGTGTTAATTAAAAGGATATGAGATTGAATATTCAGGTGAGTCTGTAGACTTAAGCATGATTTTATTTACTTTGTTTACTGGTTTGGAAATAACAATAGCCTGGCTATAAGCTACCTACCAAAATTTATGATGCATGCTTTACAATCAAGACTGTAACAAAAGTATTTATCAGTTTAAATTTACCCGTTGAGAATCAACGAGCACTTCTGCTAGAATGGTAATAATTCATTTACGAAGCGTCGAATTTTAATAATACGCTAAACTACGTTTGTCAGTTTCGCTTATGCTATTTCCTGAGTATTTGGCGAACATAACAACCCTAGTTAAATTATTACGCAGAATAGCAGAATTATACATTTCTTAAAAGTTAATTAAATACTTGTAGGGTATTAATGTAGATGTAGATGTAAATACTGATTTGTACTATGATAATACTTTCGAAGTATCTGTTTACAGGATAACAATAACAGTTTATACTTTTCCGCCTACTTACGTCACAAAAGACGTCGCTTCGCGGGAATGTTATAAATTTGAAGAGTTTTAATTTAACGACAGGAGATGGCTCTACTCTTCTCAGCTACCCTCGATTCTTGATTTTTTTTAGATATATCAGAGAGATAATGTCTTAGCAAAATGCATTTTCGACGCAACAAATAAACATTTCTGTAATAACTTAGTAGAAGTGTAGTCTCGCTCTTCAAAATGCCCATCTTACAATCTCCGTATTACTACTCCTGATCAATGTGCTCTCAGCCACTTTCCTGTACTTGCAAAACTCAGAACTAAGAAACATACGTAGGCTGGAAAGAAAAGAAGTTAAAATTAAGAAAAGAAAGAAAAAGGGATTTACTTCTTCAACTATTTGGTAGGAGATTATGTCGGTTATTTTATCGATCTATTTTTTCCCCACGCGGAAACGTCATGGACCATTGACCACTGGACTGAAACTCCGGTGAAGGAGTAAAATATATTAATTTAGGCTGGCAATCGGCAAATCTTGGATACGAGCTGTAAACAGTATTCATCCGTTAGCACTGGTCTGTTTATAATTGCTGGGACAAAAAAATGGGCATCTTCTGGTCTCTACTCGTCAGATGTGATTCCGGTAATATTACTATTTAAAACTAGCTGTAGTGCCCATCGTGACCTATATAAAAGATTATGACGCTAAATTTTATTTTCATATACATAATTTTAATTAAGTAAAAATGAAAGTATAAAATGCTGTCGACGAATATAAGATTTCTTATAAAGCTATTATGTAATGTTTACGCATCAGATACATACCTTAAGCCTTTTAATTAAGTAATTTATTTTGGGGTTTAAATACCGCTATAGGAAGTCTTTGAAATTGGATCATTACAATGATATTAATAATCAGTTTAAACTTAACCAAAACAGAAAAAAAACATGAGAATTACTTATATAGATAGGATACTAATTCACAGGCTAAACCACAGGCGTCATTGACTTGAAATATTTACAACGTATAGGCCCTGACGTGAAACCCCCAGGAAAAAGGACTTTAATCCTTAGTGTCATGGGTTCGATTCCTTTTGGCCTCAAAATCCCGATTTTTCCCATTTAAATGCATTGCTTTGATTTTCGGGATTTGAAAAAAATACTCATTAGAAGATGGAAGAAAAATTCAAAGGATAAATTTATTAAATAGGTTAGGAGAAATTACGTTCTCAGATGATGTAACCAATATAATGCGACCCCTCTGTTATATGTTCTGATACTGCAAGAAAAATTAGGGAAATAGTTGCTAGAACGAATCGATTTTAAGAATTCACTTTTTCCGCAAGCAACCGTTTAGGAAAATGATTAAATTTAATGATTTGAACGTTTAGGAGAACGATTAAAGATCTAAATTGTATTGTGATAAAGCAGAGATGTAATAACTCAATCAATTAGTTTTAAGGCTATGATTCAGTCTTTCCGTTGACGTAATTGCCAGTCCATTTCCTTATATTTATAAAAATGGTTGATAATAATTGACATCAACACAAACGGGAAGTCATTTCCATTAATAAAGGCAAGAATCATCACCATTTTAGATATCTTCAATGTCACTTTATTCCATCAATTGAATTCCTGCTAAACCTTTCACTAACTCCGTCTTTTTTCTTTTTGAATAATCTATCATGGAGTGCCCACATCCCAAACATGTGTGGAAAAGCACTTGAGAAACTTCGTTAAGAGGATAGCGAAGGTAGGAGCGAAGAAAAAGTTCGCGAGCGATGTTACTTAGCGTATGTTAGGCCTCACCTTGAGTATGCATGTAGGGTATGGGACGAGAAATGTCATATTCGGGATTTAGAAAAAGTACAACGAAAAGAAATCTGTAAAGAATTGCTACGATAAAACAGCGAGTGTTACTCAGATTTTACAGGACGCGGGATGGGAATCATTAGAAGATAGAAGAAAAAATCAAAGGATAAATTTATTAAATAAGTTCAGCGAAATTACGTTCTTAGATGATGTAACCGATATAATGCGACCCCCCTGCTATATGTTCTGATACTACCAGAAAGATCAGGGAAATAGATACTAGGACGAATCGCTTCAAAATTTCATTTTTTTATATATCAGGTATAAGCGAAAGCAACCGGTATAGGAAAATAGAGTAAGGGTGCTTGCACCCCCTGCCACACGCCGATAGGCGGCTTGCAGGGTTCTTACATAGAAATAGTAAAGTCCGTCAAAAACTATTTTCATCTCTATGAAGGCTCCGGTTCGAAGCCGGGACTCCATGTTAGACTATAAAATAGTTTCTTAGATAGAGAAGGGACGGACGGACGGATTTTGCTTTTAATACTCGTATGTTATTATATGTAACTAGCTGTAGTGCCCTTCGTGTTCTATCTAAAAGAATATGACGCATGAAAAAACTAAACGTGCTAGGACTTTGGTCGTAGAGATTAAAATTGATGGATCCCATTGAAACAGCTTAGATCGTAACACATGCTTCATAACTGTAGTCATATAACAAATACCAGAATGTATTTATCTCAAAATCAATATGGGGTGAAAGGAAAGTTAAAATTAATTCTACAAAGTCACATCAGCTCAATATTCAATCTCACATCTTTCAAATGAACAATTTCTTTGATTAAGATCCAATTCAAACATCATATAAATAAAATCTAACCATACTTCTACTTTATTGAGATTTTTAGTTATCTTTAAATGTAACTTATAAGCTGTAAAGTTCTGTGTATTCCGGCGTATAAGTCGACCTTTGAAGCCTAAACAATTCCTTATAAAACCTGGGGTCGACTTATACGCCGAACATCAAATTTAACCCTTAACCATCGAGAAGCAAATAAGTGAAACTGTCTGCTTAACACTTGTTGTACACATACTCACGCAACTCACCGCAATTAATTCTTTCTGAAACTAATTTTGGGCAAGTTTAATTTATGTAGATATTATACAAAACAAATTTCATCTCGAAATACAATTCAAATCATCTGTTAAATGATTACAGAAATATATTCCAAGATCAAATTAGGATAAGCATCACCATGGAGTCATTTTCAGAAAGGCTGAAATGTGTTAAGGACACGAATAAACATGCACTTACTTGAATGAACTCATGTGCTACGTCAGTGTTAATATGGATAAGCTGTAAATTGATCAATCAGACGACGGATACGAAACAAGGGGAAATAATATGTTGGAATATCCGAAACACAAATTAAAATTATTTGAGAATAGTCCACAGTATATGGGTAGAAGGATATACCACAAATTAACAATTGATATAAGACAAACACTGACTACAGGTCATTTAAAATTCCTAAATACGTTTTTAAAGTTCTTGATAAATAAATGTTATTATTCTGTAAGAGAGTTTTTAGAAGATGTTATTGTTAATACGTAATATGATGTAAATGATTACTTACATAATAATTGTCCTGTTAATGTATAAGGTATATATATGGATTATGTATATCATGTTCTATGAAATGTAAATGTTTATATTTGAAAAAAATAAAATAGTACAGTACTGACGACATACCAGCCTGCAATCAGTGCTTCTCTGTGTTCTGTTAATGTTGCCTGCGTTTTGTATTAATAAAAAACGAATAATAGGAATATATCACTCTCAAAATGGCCGATAAATATTCTTTAAATGACGTTCGCAACGTTGTTCATATAGGGAAATAAAAAATAGCCTGTACTCTGCGTGGAGGCGACTTTTAATAATGTAGAAAATCCTTTCCACTTTCTGATCCTAAAATAAGATTCCTTTATCGCCATTTGCAATGCACAAGGGAATGTAAATTGCATTCCGTCATCGAATCATAGATCATAAGAAAAAACGTACTGTTCATATATGAAATATAATTATGATCTCTATTCAAAAGCCGGATTTTACGTTTGCTTGTCATCGAAAAGGGGTTGAAAAATTTCTTAACAATCCCCGCAATTTATTTTAAATAGGAGAATTTTGCACCAGCATGGCGTCAAACTCAAGCACATCTGATGACAGATTTATAAACATAAAGAAAGAAGAGCGTGTTTTCTGCAATATCTGTGATTTCGATTCCCTATTCTACCGCGATTTAGTTGAAAATATTTCCGAAACCGAATCTCAAATAATTTGAAATTACCGCCGTATGTTTGAAATAGTAGGGCTGCCTGGAGTTGAACTCAGGACCTTTTGTAAGATGTGAATACAAATATCGCCTTGGTAGATATAAAAATTATTTAATTCAATTTTGGAATTCGACCTCATACCGGGAAGGTCCTAACATTATGACACTGTTATCCCCATCTGAAATGCATAGGGTAATGTAAATGGCTCTCTGGGATCCAACTAATGGAAAACATAAGGGAATCGTTAAACAAAGTATATAAAATGTATTTATGATCGCTATTCACATGCCGAGTTTCAAGTTTCCATCTTATTGGGAAGTGGATAAAACAAAATCTTTAAAATCGTAGCAATTTCGAATTTTAGAGATGCCTGGTATAGAACCCAGAAATCATTGACAGATGTGAATATATATTATAACTTGTTAGGAGCTGATCTTATTTAAAGCAAAGTTTGAAGTCGATATCATATCGGGAAGGACCTAAAATAGGATTCCGTTATCCCCAATAGAAATGCATTGAGGAATGTAAATGAGTCTCTGGGATCGAACCAAGGACCATCAGCGGAACGTTCAACCGCCTATATAACAAATATCCATGATATGTATCCACATGCCGAGTTCCAAGTTTCCATCTTATCGGGAAGTGATTTAAAAAAATCTTAAAAATCGCCTATAAAGGAATTTTAAATACGAGGATATTTGCCCTGAGACAGTGCCGAACCAAGGATAATCGCCAAGGATGTCTTTATAATTTTTTACGGATATGCACGGCTTCTAGAGATACCTCGAAATTCAACTCTCTGCTTTTCCGAGAAGTGCCTCGAAAATATTTCAGCCACAATGCATCTTTACGGAAAAAAACTCGGGACTTTGGGGCCTTCTGGCATCGAACCCATGATACTAAGGTTCTAAATCGTCTTTTATCTGGCATTATCATTCCTTTTGGTGCTTACTCACTATGGCCTGTACGTCCTAAAACTTTTAAGTCGCTGACACTTTTGGGGCATGGTTAGAATGTTGATCCCCAGTGAATGTATGTATATAGGTATATCCGGAGAAACGTCTATATATAATAGATATAGATGACGTCTTTGCCAGTCCATTTCCTTATCTTTTATAAAAATGGTTGATAATTATTGACGTCAAAACAAATGGGAGGTCATCTCCATTAATGAAGGCAAGAATCATCGCCATTTTAGATACCCTCAATGACACTTTATTCCATCAATTGCATTCCTTGTAAGCCTTTCACTAACTACTTCTTTTTATCTTTTCGAATAATCTATCACGGAGTGCCCACATCCGAAATATATGTGGATAAGCACTTAAGAATATTTGTTTAGAGAATAGTCGGTAGGAGCGAAGAAAAAGTTCGGGAGCGATGTTACTTAGCGTTAGTTAGGGCTCAACACAAACTCTCGCAAATCACCACAATTATTTCTTACTGAAACTAATTTTGGGCAAGTTTGATTTATGTAGATATCATATAAAACAAATTTCATCGCGAAATACAATTCAAATCATTCGTTCAAAGATTAAAAAAATAAATTCGAAGACGAAATTAGGATCATCATGGAGTCATTTTCAGAAAGGCACAAAAGTATAAAGGAAACGAAGTTTCCGATAAAATATTTTGATATGTAGGCGAATTAATTTTCTGTATATAGTTTATCGAAAAAAGGCGAACTTTTTCCACAAATATTTTTTTCTTTAATAGAGTAAGGCGTAGAGTAGATTTTAATGAGTGATTGTCACTCTCATACATTCATCAGAGAGAATTTTCCAATTGATATTGTTCAATTTCCAATTACTGACATACCGAAATAGTTCACGTAATCGCTGAACGAGCACATCCTCCAACAAGAAATTACAGATTTCTAAAATTCCCCCTTTTAAGGAGAATCACAAAACTTATATCTCAAACGGGCAACACCTGAAGACAATCGACTCTTGTAGAAGAAGCAAGAATGGACGGAATAAAACATTTTTTGGAAATATTTCAGATGTTTATCTATGCCTGTTAACTCGCAAATCCACCAAAACATTTATCAGTCGATTTCGCAAAACACCGACAAAACATTGTTGGCCTAAGAGTACGCCATTTTGGTCACACGTTAATCTTCGTATCGCAACAAACCTTTAGGAAATCAACAACTTCACCCTGGTTCGCGTCTTGGGGTTCCCACTAATCCTCGTTTCTAGGCGTGTCTCTGAAAAAGCAGAAAAATATCACTCTCAAAATGGCCGATGAATATTCTTTCAATTTCGTTCTCAACTTTGTTCATATTCTTAGGGCTGTATGTGATCGCGATGAAAAACCAAGTGTACCTTTTTAAGAGGTTTGAAACGTGCTCTTTCAGATGGAAACGATTCAAATGAGTATCCCAAAGGTCTTTCTTTTCTAAGAGCGGACAGAAAATAACCTTTTTCTGCGTTTTCACAAATTTCATCCTTAGATTTGTCCCTAATTTTAGGGCCTTAAATGACCACGATGAAAAACCAGATTTACTTTTTTATAGAGGCTTATGATGTTTCTCTTTCTACTGAAAAAGATTCAAAAGAAATTCCAGATGGTCTTCGGGGTGAAAATGATTCTATTTTTGGCTTACTTACAAAAACCGTCTAATGTTTACTCAGTTTTTTAAATAATGGAAGATAGTATCTTCCATTATATTCCACTTTATTTTTTATTTCCTGTTATATGTTGTGCTTTAAATAATCAGTATACTTACTATTACGCCATTATATTACATTAATTTATAAAGCTATAAAGTCTTCTAACGTTTATCATATGCTATACTTATCTTACGAATTTTTTCCAATATGGCGGAGCTCGCACTCCAGCGCCAAAATTTATCTTCTACCAGTAAATTCATTGGAAACCAATAGAAAGTAATGCAACCAATAAATTGTCCCAATAGGCATGCCACCTAAACCTGACTATTTCTAATGGAAGCTTTAATGGTTTCTATTGGTTTCACAAAATGTTGTAATACCATTAGAACATCCATTAGAAACCATTAGGAATAACAGGAAACCAATAAATACCATTAAGGAAACCAATAGGAACCTTCAAAAATTTTCAACAGGGAAGAAAATGAAATTTTATATTCCTAAAAACATGGCGGTGTGTTTTATCCAAGATAATTGGGAAACGTCTTTCGCGATTAATTCCGTTCAAGTAATAAGGTTATACCTATTAGTCCTCCTTGATGCGAGGATCTGAAACAAAGGGAGAACTATTTTTTTTATTAATCCAAAGCTGGTCTTTCATAGAGGAGATCAGTAAGGAATCATACATGCTCCATAGCATCTAATTTTGATTATGAATGTATGGTGTTAGATAAAAACGTGCAAATGGAGGGGTTGAAAACAAGTTATTTGTTGAGGATCGCTTTATAATATGAATATAAATCCCATTTAAAAAGTTATAATCTACCAATTTTTTTGCGTAATTCCTATTGCGTGTTGATACTGCGTGTTGCTATTGCGTATTATCTAAAATATTATCTAAACTCATCACAATTAGGATTGAATTAACAACATACACAACCATAATTATGATACCAGAGGGAGAAACAATATGAATTATCCTAAACATAGACTGTCAATGTTTGAAAAGACCCCGTATTACATGGGAATAAAACTGTATAATATAATTCCAAAAGAATTCAAAGAAAAGTATGGGAAAACATAAAAACTTTTAAAGAAAACCTACGTAAATTATTATCTAAAAAGTGTAACTACAAAGTGGAGGAATTTTTAAATGACAATAGCTTGTGAGTGCTTCAAAGGTGTATGTAAATTGATGAAATATTTTTGCTGCTATATATATTTGTGAAATCGAGTTTTCGTTTAAATGTAAGAAATTGTTATTGTGATTATGGCAATCATGTTTATGTGCATATTTGTGAATTTCAATGAAATAATTGTAAAATCTTCAAAGATGTTGTATGTTTAGATATGTTGAATCTTTGTTAAATTGGAAAAAAATAAGATTTTATATCTTCTCAGGTGTAATTGTACTAGTTTAAGTTGACTACTGTATATTGACCTGTCACCCATTCAGGGCAGAACTATTTTCTGTTTTTGTAATGAATGTTTTTGTGACGCAAATAAATTATTATTATTATTAATCGTCCATGACGCCAAAAGAACGATCAATTATGTATTTTTATGAATTTTTATGGCAGAACCTGAAACTAATTTCTATATAGAGCCGAGCTGAAGTCTATATGCACTTTTGCAAATATCACTGCGTTTACCAAGCGATCTCAGATCGGTGCTTCCAAGTCAGTTTTCGAGTTGGTAAACAGAAACGCGCTGAGCAGCGCGGGCTAGAATGGCTAAAAGTGAGCTGAACTCAACCCGGCAAAAAAAGTGGACCAGGTTCAGCACGACATCGGTCGCCTCGGTGTTCTTGCGGACTCCGCTTCTCTTTTGTCAGCGGACGGAAACAAATACAATCGCAATAACTCCTGGCGCTATCATCAAATGAAGGGAAATTGAATAAATAAAGATTCTTATTTTAGTCGGTGAATATCGCTTGCGATTCGAAATTGCGAGAATATTGATACAATATACTAAAATTTTGTCTAAATTACCATTTGTAAACAAACTCATTTCCTTGCAAAAATTGATTTATTCTTTGTTTCTATTTTGATTGCTTTTGTGGTTCGTGTTTATGTTACATATTTTAAGATTGAGATACCAGTCAGCTCCAAAATACATTTACTTTCCGTATAGAATATTCATCTTTGTTTATTTGAGTGAAATGTAATTTATTTCTGTCATTTACGTTTAATGCTTGATTTATTTGTCCTCTTGTACCTGTATGAAGATGTAACTTTAAACATGGTTCTGCTTATCCTAATGTGATCTTAGAATATATATTTATATCGTCTCAGTTGAAGATATTTTTCATTCAGAGTATGTTGAATATTGAGTTGATGCGGCTTTGTAGACTTCATTGTAACTTATATTTCTTAGTATATTGAATAAGAATGACTGGTATTTAATATCTATCAACAATTATGAAGTATTTCTTACGATCAAGATTTTAAACTGCTATTTATGAAATTGAACATCCCCGTTGAGAATCAACGGACACTTCTGCTTATTAAATAAATAACACCACGAAGAAGCACAATGGCGGCCGTCAAATCTCGATGATTTGCAATCGATACGTGAATATCGCAAATATCGATATGTTAAGCTCGTGTTGATAAACTCGTCGGTCCTATGAGATCGGTGCTACATTGCCGGTACCTACTGTCACCAGATCGAGCAGAGATCGCTTGGTAAACGCAGTGTACGTTAATTGTTGAGTTTCATGTTCTATAATAGATTAGTTTTATTTGTTCATGACGATGAAGGATTTTCAGCGAAATTTTCTTTCGTTTATTCAGTATTACACGATCGCAGTATTACACGATCAATTATGAGAGGCGGCACAGGCCCTCAGCACGACCAGGACCCCCAGATGGGTAAGGTTTGGCTTTGTGAATGGCAGGAAACAGAGAAGAAATCATTGGTATCAAAACGAGTACTTTTTATTTCCTTCTAAAGTACATATCCCGACCGTGTCTTTTCACTTACACCATCCCCCACCAAAATTAGAGCCGCAGTGTAAACTGCAACTGAACAATTATCAATGCATCCACAATCAACCATATCAGCACATCAATCCAATTAATTGCACGCTTAAACTAATACGAAAAGAAGCATTAAATTTAATAAAAAGTGACAAATAAATGTAAAATATGTTCTACAATATTCACTGCTTTCAGCATCTACTTCAACACTAAAGTTTTTGCTAGACTCTAACCCACCAAAGCACGTGTTTCCTATATAAAAACTAATACGTAACACTCCGGACTATCTACTTCAATCACCACCCTCACATTCCTGGCATCTGTTGCTTATGCCATTGAGCTTGAACAATTTGGGACTTACTCGCAATACACTTGCGCCAACAAATTATAAGTGCAACGCATACCACTGCACCAGCAATTCCCCAACCGACGCTCATATGTAAGTTCCACGACGCTGCCGACTTTCTGCGTGTACCAATCCTGTGCACCAGTTTCCTGATATCAATTCCCTTCCCAGATTCCCTCATGTCTTCCTCTATTTCTACCTTCACCTTCTCTAATTCGGTCCCATTTTCTAAATTTAAAAGAGCCTTCTCTCCCTCGAACATGAAAATGTTGGGTAGCACCAATTCCAAGAGGGTTCCGTTGATCTCATGCTTACCATGCCAAGCTGCCATCAGTTTAAAGGTGTCTCCTACAATATCGCAGTTTGAGGCGTTCTGGATCACCCCGCTGCCTCGAAGATGAGCTGATTGAGGCCTACTGACTTGACTCGAGCTGTGGCAGACTATGGTTACGGGAGTATCGGTAGGAACCGAGAACAGCCATCCTTGCTTCAACCTGCCGAAATATGGCTTCGTCAGATTTTTGACCGCTTTCTCGCAATTAGTTGCCGGCTTTCCCATAAACAACTGATATTCACAATCTCCGTTTGCCCCGGTTCTTAGGACCACATTCGCGGGACAGATGAAGAGAGGCCCTTCCTTACAGTCCCTCAATTCCGCTTCGGTCAGCACCGTGTAGTAATACCGATCGTTGCTAATTAGCAAGGTGTGCCCAACATCCCATTTGCCATATAAACCCAAATCTGGATACAGAACAGGGAAAACCCTCGTCCTGTATCTCTCAAGCGACCCTCCTTTATCCCCCAGAGGTACATCTATTACGACACGGAGCCGTTCCCCCAAAACGACTGCCGAAACCTTCACCATTTCGTAGTAAATGTGCAGTTCCTCGTAATCACAAGGCACCATCATGTACAAGGGGTGCTTAATTTTATCTCTAATGTTTCTTAATAATTCCAAATATTTTCCGGGAGGCACGAGAATACTACTAAGATGGCTATGTACGCTGTGCTCTATGGCATTTCTTAGCCCAACCAGATCAATCCTGGCGTTCACCAAAACGTGCCCAATTTGCCGTAATGCGTCTTCGTCTCCCAGAAAATTCCGCAGTTGGCGATCCCCATTTTGAATTTCTCTACTTAAGTTGGCGGTCCGATTTCGAGTATTAAGCATCTCCGTCATCATGCTACGTAAAATTCGCGTGTGATTGGAGATTCTCTCCTCCAACCCCTCCACCATCGTCAGCTGTACCGCGGCTTCGGCATCCGCACTCTCGCCATCTTCCTCCAGCCGCGCAACTCTATCTTCAAGATGGCGCCGATCGTCTGCGTCCATAGTGCCAAATACCGTCCTCAATACAGTACCCCCGACGTCTATCCATCCCCTGCGCACTCTTCGTCCCCTTAACAACCCCAGAAACACCTCCAGCTCATCCTTCACCCTTCCATACTCTCCCTCCATTCTCTGAAGCGCTAACATGTAACCGTCAGTGAGAGACCCAGTCGCTTCCTTAGAAATTCTCTCTCTTACCTTCTCAAAAGTAGATTTTAGTTTCTCATATTCATTCCGCACATCTCTTAAATTAAAATTGATCACAATGGTCCAAACATGCTCCGTTAACATCACATCCTGTTCCCTCTCAAACACAATTCCATTACTCAGAGGCAAAATACTTTGTCCTCTTACTAACTCTAAAAGGCTTAAAATTGACAACCACGCACACAATTTCCTCATGGTTCCTAAATCTTCTATTCCGTCAACGAACCTGGATCTGTGGTGCAAACACTATCGGAAACAGAGGGGGAAGACACGGTTGGGTTCCCTCGGGTTCTTAGTGGATAAGGAGAGCGCTGGGGCAATGGGGGAGAAAGGGGCACTTCACACACTGCTTCCTCCGGGAAATGCGCCTCAGGTTCTGCTATACCGCTCACCAGCTGTCCACGGGATCGCAACGGATAGGTACAGCGTAGGAGCGATATCTCCGTAACGACCTTCGCAGGAATCTGCAAGTCAGCAAGGCCGGCTTCCAGTCCGGTGGGCGCGCTATGTGGCTGCTCTCGGGGCTGCAGAAGATAAGGGCTGCTGGGCGGTGAGCCTCCCGGAAGGTCCTCGAGAGGAATTCGCTCGCTTGGCTCCTCGTTGGTGGGCGTTGATGCCTCTGAGACAGAGTGGTGTTGTGGCGATTCCTCGAGAACTCGAGGAGCGTGGTCAGCAGTGGAGGTGGGGATGGAAGTGGAGGGAGATCGGGCTACCCCTTGGGATGGCATCCTTGGGTTGGGCACGAGATGCGCTTCATCTGAATATATAACCGGGGGCGCCCATGTCGCGTCTAGCTGTGAGGAGTACGGAGAAGCGGAAGTGTTTCGTATGCTATCCTTCTGTCCACGTGGCCTTCTCCTCGTTCGTTCCTCAACCGCGGTCGCCATGTTTGGGGGAATCCAGACATGGCTTCACCTAGAGGTGGGCACAATCGATTGCAAACAATCGAATAACTCGATTGTTCGCTTCAATCGAATTATTCGAATAAAGCGTTTCGATTTTTCACTCGATCCTTACCTAGTAAATCTATTCGATTGTTTTTAGTGAGTGGAAAAAAATCGAATACATCTATTCGGTTGTTCCATGCGAGTGATTCACTCGTTCAGAGGAAGTTAGTAGAAAATGGAATAGATTTATTCAAATTTTTTCGCTCGCTAAAGACAATCGGATAAATTCACTCGGTTTAACCGATTTTTCACTTGTTTACTTGATAGGCGTTGAATAGGAGAGGAAGGAAGTGGCGCATAACGTGATCCCACTTCCCCAAGGAAGTCTGGCAGGGATATGTGATGCTGATGAAATCTATTATATATAGATTCTTCTCCGGATTTATTATTATTATTGCTATATATAAAGCTGCAATCCTGACTCATTGATACAAACTGTTTGGCTATTTCTAATCTAGCTAGAAGGCTGAAATTTTCAGGAGAGATTTATAATTCACACTCAACCTGGGGAAAAATCGAAAATTCCCAGATTTTGACCTAGAATTGAGCCCAGAGACGATTATATTTTTCAATGTATTTAAACGGGAATAACGAAAAATGGCCATGCAGATCAAATTTCTTTCGTTAATGAAAATGTGTAAAAGTAGGCGTACGGCAGTGGGATTTGGTCTATATTACGTCTAAAAGATTAAAGTTTACTTTTCTTGCGACCGATTTTAATATTCCTGCACAAAATTTGCAAAATTTTAGTTTGAACGTTTTTTACGTTTTTTTCTCCTCATTTTGAAAATTAAATCTATGGCAACAACCATTGTTTGAATCGAAAACAAGTTTGTTTACGATCCTATTTTCATGCGCCATGATAAAGGTATGATGCATTTTTAAACATTTTAAATGTTTCTTTCGATATATGTTAATACTAAATGCTGAAAATTGTAAATTTCATCAAAATAGAGAGCGAATATCTGCACGGTCAATTAATTATGCGGGAATACATACTGTGATAACATAAGTTTATGTAGAGAATACGAGACTATTTATCAACGAAAATAATCGGAAAAGTCATGTAAGTAGTGAGATTATTCGAGGATTAAATTGAAAAGTCTTCACTGAATCTATATAAGAGGGTTAGGAAAGCAATTACGATGAAAAATACTCATTAATTACTGATGAAGGACGTATTATACCGGATCAAGTCTACCTATGCCTGAGTAATAGTAAGTTCAGCTGAAATTTACATAATCCTAAAATGTTACTTTCAGAATATTAATGAAAATTAATAGTTTTAACGGCAATCTTTAGAAATAATAGAAATTTTAAGTTCTTTTTCTAAATTTCTTTAATTAATACGTAGTACAGTACGTAATTCAACTTTCATCGAAATAAAAAAAAAATCTACACATGAAATAAACTGATATCCTTGAACGGCCTTCTGATTACGTTGTTCTACGCTGGATAATTCTTGGTTAGTAAAAACAATTTTCGCAAGTATCATTATATGAATATTATTTTCCCATCTTCTCCAAACGGGCTTTAGAATAAAGTTCTTTTTCAACGTTCTTTAAAACTATTTACATAATTACGTTGCCTATTGTATATTTGTTTATTTAATTAGAAACGGAGCTCATTGTCGTGGTAGACGCCATTTAATGAACATAGGATTCAATTGCAGTATGTCTTACACTGAACCTATTACTACATAGGTAATCGTCAATTTATTTTTCGCATTTTTATCTTATGTAGATTTTTATTCTAACTTAACATTCTTAAGCTTATTTCTTTAATTTAATTTTACGAATGCACATTAAATCGTCGTCGTCGCCGCTGCAACATTCATTGCGGTGGGATCCAGAAAGAGATACAACTAAGAAAGGTAGGAATTGATTTGAGAAGCGACGTGTTTTCACATTGCCAGCTGTATGTCGCGCTAGGAAGAGTACGTTCCTCAGAAAAAATCAGGGTGTTAGTTTCACCGGAAAGGATATTTGATAATATTCCGCACGCCGTCAATATTGTCCTCATCATCATATGGTGATCTACCCGGAAGCAGGCGCCGCGGCCATATGATTCAATTGGAGTTTGTCTTGCACTAAACCGAGTACATACCACAGGTAACCAATCGTCCATCGATTTCTCGCATTTTTATTTTATGCAGATTTTTATTCTGACTTTACTTTGGCGTATTCCCTTAATTTAACTTTACGAATGTGTATTCATGAAGAACTCAACTCCAAAACTCCCGTATCAAATGAACGTGAAGCACTTATTCTATCATTATATTATTTAATGAATCTCGATCTTAGATTTAAATCTATGTATGCGAAAGAGAATGGCATAATTAAAAAGAAACGTAAATCTATATATATAAAGCAGAAATTCTGTGGGTTTGTGTGTTTGTGGGTTTGTTTGTCTTGAATTGGAGTCCACACCGTTTGCCCGATTTGTCTCAAACTTTGCATACGTGTCCTCTGACATCAGGAAGGAAGTACTGTCGCATTTTTATTCAAGAATTTTGCTGGGTTAGAACCAAGATCGCTCAGATAGATTTCCATAAGGAATACACGTAAGCTTCACTTTTATCGGTTGCAGGCTTTATTTCTTTTGAAGAATTAAATCAGAAGAAATAGTTGTATAGAGTCGAGACAAACACCGAAAGAAAGAAAATTGAATATAGATTCTTATTTTGGTCGTGGAATCTTACTATCGATTAGAATTTGCGAGAATATCGGTAAAATATACAAAAATTTTCTGAAAATGCGAGGCTATAAACAACTCATCCCCCTGACGACCGATCTCATTGTTGAATCCGAGCTCATGTTTTATCCCGTAAAAACACTCGTGGACTTTAGGCCTATAAAGCTGATGATTGAAGAGAACGATATATTACATGGATAACGAGAGATTTTCTGTAAGAAGGTAACCAGCAATTACAGGTACGTAATTACAGTCAGGAGATTGTGTGTCTTCGATTTTAGTACAAACCATTTGCCAGATTCGCGTCAAACTTTGCGTACGTGTTTTCTGGGACCAGGAAGGACGTACTTTCTCAATTTTATTCGATAATTTTGCTGGGTTTGAACCAAGATCGCTCAGATGTGTTTCCATAAAGAATAAATCTTATCTTCACTTTTATCGGTAGCAGGCTATATTTCTTTTGAAGAATTAAAATAGAAAAATAGTCGTGCGGAGTCGAAACAAGAAGCAAAAGAACGGAAATTAAATGAATATTCTAATTTTGATCGTGGAATATTGTTTCCGAACCGAAATTTCGAGAATTTTGATAAAATACGCGTGAATTTCCAAAAGTTTTGAGGTTGTAAACAGCCAATCCTCCTCACGATCAATGCGTTTGTTGAGCCGAGCTCATGAATTTTCTTGTACAGTAAGAATAGCTTGGGATTTTAGACTGTATTCTAAAGGGAATTTACGCATTGCACGACCGGCAACTTGAATTTAATCTACTTCTATATTCCCCGTTGAGAATCAACGGGCGCTTCAGCTAGTATAACATAAAGACCGATAACACAGGGTAGTATCCCTTGATAATTTTCTTTGCTTGCATTATGCAAGCACCCATTTACTAGTTCATATATATAGATAGATAGGATACTAATTCACAGCCTAAACCACAAGCGACATTGACTTGAAATTTTTTCGACGTATTGGCCATAACGTGTAACCGCCAGAAAAATTGCGATTTTGAAACTCAGTGTCATGGATTCGATTCCAGAGGGCCCCAAAGTCCCGATTTTTTCCATTTAAATGCATTGCTTTGATTTTCCGGAATTTTTGAAATATATTTCCCGGATAGTTAGAGAATCAAAACTCTAGGATCCTATATATATGGTCAGGATCTATCGATAACATTAATGAATATTAGAGAAAATATCCTGGGTTCGATGCTAGGAGGATGCAAAAATCTGCCTTTTAAAATACATTGAGGTAGTTTTTCATTATTTTTTTGGTGCACTTATCGAAATAATAGGAAGTTCGCGCTTGGCTAGAGGATCTATGGTAAGAATTGGTTTTTAAAAAATATTCATAATATCGTACTATTTTGCGTTCGATGCCAGAGCACATTAACATTTCTCACATAAGGAATATATGGGAAAAGTAGAACGTCGTTTGAGGCAGTTACAGCCAATATTTCTGCTTGAATTTTCGCACATAGTTAGAGATGGTGATCTTCTATTCTGTTGCATAGAAAGTATCACCAGAAAGACCCGGGTTCAAAACCAGGTGGTAAATATATCCCCCATTTTAAATACATTGAGGTAGTTTTCAATATTTATTTTCATGCACTTATCGAAATAATAGGAAGTTTTTGCTTGGATAGAAGTTGTATATTAAGACTCGGTTTAAGAAAACATTTAATATGACCATGCTGTTCCTGGGTTCGATGCCCGAGCACATTACAATTTCTCACATAAGGAATACAAGGGAAAAGTAGGACGCCGTTTGAGGAAGTTGCACCCAATATTTCTACTTGAATTTTCACACATAGTTAGAGAAGGTAATCTTCTGTTGTGCTGCTTAGTAAGCTCACCAGAATGACACGGGTTCGATGCCAGATGGTTAAATTGCAGCGAATTTAAATAATATTTTCAATCTTTTTTTTTCTTTTGAGGACCGTCCTGATATAATGCCCATATGAAATTAGTGTTGTCGATCTGCTTGCAGTATGCAAGCTACATTTTACTACTATAGATAACTCTCGGAGAATACGAAATTGGAAGTGATGAAAAATTTTCAGTATTAATTAAGTATTATACTAACACGGTAATAATCCATATCAAATGTATAAATAGAAATAATATATTTTCGATCATGGCTTTGAAAAATAGTTCGTATGATGATTGGAAAAGAATCATTAGCTTGATACATCTTATTTTTTTAATAATAAATAATGATTATGATGATTTCTGATAGAAAACCTTAAGAAGGAGAGCCGGCTCATCGGCTAAATCTTTTATGACAACAGCGAGAATACCTTTTGGGTCCCGGCGCCTTTTTCCAATCAATCAGTTGCAATAAATTTTCACTTCCATTAACTTATATCTCAATGGGTCTCTTCTCCGAATCAATGCGCGTGGTAACATCGTTAACTTGACCATTATTTACTGTGAAACAATTCCGGTTGTGAGGGTTAGGAAATTCAGCTTTTTCTTCCGATTTATTTACTGTAATTCCCTCTTCGCCAATAAGGCAAGACCCAAAATTCTTACCTCCACGAGTCTCAAGCCCTTATGACAGACATTCTTTCCGATTGATAACCTAGTGGTTGTAACAGGGTTCGAGATCTATATTCCAGATATTATTTTTGTGCTTGTTCCTTAACTAGCTAGGAATAATAGAGGACAATCATTGAAATTTCGCAAAAATTTTCCATTTTCATCGCTTTTCTCGATATTATATCAACAGAACGAGGATAATATATGCAAAATAGAGGATAATTATTGAAATTTCGCTACAATTTTCCCTTTTCATCGCTTTTTTCGATATTATATCAATAGAACGAGGATAATAAATGCAAAATCGATGATAATTATTGAAATGTCGCTAAAATTATCCCTTTTCGTTGCTTTTTTCGATATTACCGAGACGTAACGACTATAATAAAGGCAAAATATTGGATAATTTTCTAAATTTCGCAAAAATTATTCCTTTTTGCTGCTTTTTTCGATATTATCTCGACAAAACGAGGATAATATATGCAAAACAGAGGATAATTATTGAAATTTCGCTAAAATTATCCATTTTCGCTGCTTTTTTAGATATAATGTCTACAAAACGAGGATAATAAAGGCATAGTAGAGGATAATATTTGAAAGTTCGCTAACATTATCCCTTTTCGCTGTTTTTTCGATATTATGTCGAAAAACGAGTATAATATCCCTTTTCGTCGCTTCTCTATAGTTTTGCTCTCGGAGCTCATGGTTCTCTTCGCATGTTTTGAGTTTTCTCAATCGCGAGTGAATGACTCTTTTCTTCTTAAGAAATACTCGCTAATTAGTTTTCGTCCACCGTGGCTCTTTAAACTCAGGCACGCTTTTAGTCGGAACATTTATTAATTAAACTTGCTTTGATATTCCTCAGAGACTCAACTATCATTTACCGAGTTTACACCCGCAATACTTAAAAATCTGATGTGGCCAACACATGACTTTCTCCGTATTTATTGAAAACAGATGCTTATGCCGGTAATATATAAATAACTCCAAAAAAATGACTGTTACAGGAAAATGTTTCATATAACATATGTAGTAATATACATTATCTATAACTTTGGTACACAATTGTATATACCTACATTGCATTCTGACAGAGATATGTATGAAAAACATCCATTTCTGGGTAAACAACAACTTCCGGTTAACCATTATTCAAAAATAACTCCTAACCATTCAGTGTTACGAAAAAATGTTTCATAAAAAAGTTGTAGTGAAGTACATTGTCTATAACTTTTGTATTTAATTGTATATACCTGCATTGTATTCTGATGGAGATATTAAAGAAACAAAATTTTGTTCCGGTTAAAACGGAACTTCCGGTTAAGCAATAATCATAAAAAACTAATCAACTTTTGGCATTGTAAGGAAAATACTAAATATGAAGTTTGAAAATGATCGGATAATTGCTTTTTAAGATAGAGCGCACACAAACGTTTTTACCATAGACAGACATGTTCGGGAAAATAGCTAAACATGCTCTATGGGCCCCAAAACATCTATTTCCGTCGAAATATGGAGGTCGAATTTTTTTTGCGAATACAATACTTTCTCTATACTACTTATAGGGAGAAAGTAAAAAGTCATCTTTCAACTTGTTAATGTAACCCTTAAACCGAAATTTTCTTTGCGAATTACATATACTTGCTACGGCGGTTTAAGCTTTTTAACCGCTAATTCCTTCATCCCTGCCATCGCGAAACCATTGTCTGAAATACCGTCAACTACGTTGAGACTAGTTACGATTTTTCGGTGGAAAGTGTTAAGTATATTGATACCTTGACCCGCACGAGTCGTTCGAGTTTTCTTCGTATTTATATGATCTAAAGCATGCTACGAGAAAGTATCAATTAATATTTGCGACATTTTTCTTCCCTCTCAGCTAGTGTGGGAGCATTTTAAATTCCACCAATTAATATGCGATAGGTTAAAATTTATACGACGATGATTGGATCTTTTATTTTCACACTATTTATCTGAAACGTCTCAGGTAAATCATCAATACTATCAGTTTCGCCATCGGGAGGACCTTATAAGAAACAAAAGTAAATCTTACTTCCGTTTTGACTTTGAATCGAGCACCAAATCATTTCGCACGTGCTAATTTCTACAAAATCATCTCGCTGACTTATCAAATTATCCTACATTACTATAAAACTCCACCGCTCATTCTACACAGTCATATTTTCATTAGACTGCAAAATCTGGATGAAATATCTCGCTTAAGCTTATCTTCATTTAACCAACTCTCTTCCTAATATGACGTCCGAGCAATTGCTCCTCTTAATATTAAGGAATTCCGCCTGCTTATTACGGAAAATCCTGCAATTAACGACTACTATTATTGATTCTTTCAGTCATTAAATCTGAGTTTCTTTATGGAATAACCTTTAAATTTTTAAGTGAATTTTTCTTTATTTGTATTTGCTATTTTCTCTATTTACGAGGCTAAGCTCATGCTTATCCTTTTGCTTGTTTACGTGGTTGCTAGTAACTATCCTTACCGTTGAATTACAGAAGAACATTTATGGATGAATTTGCTCTCATCTTAACTGCATGAATCTGACACTAAAATTACTTGTTCGTATGTCGTTGAGGGAAAGGGGGGCGGAAGTGTTCCGGAAGAGTCCGTAATAGTTAATAAAAGCAGTGAATAATGATTGCGTATGGCCCCGAATGGTTTCGATTTAGATATATACCCCGCGAGGCGCCAGAGGCGTATGGCAGGGGGTGTAATACACCACTATTATTCATTCATCCCTATTAGCATCTCTAATAGCCTGGGGGAAAAAACGACCAAAAGTAAATATCCGTCCTTGCGATTACTTTCCTATAACGCTTCGTCGATGCCTCTCTCGTTCGCTCCTTACTGGCACTAACAATTCACTTACTTCGTCTACAAATTCTGAACGAATGAACTTTTCGAAAAGTTTTCGACGATATTAAGATCTTCTCATCTGTAGTGAATTCCAACTGAGGGACTCTATCATTGCCGTGACGCTGATATCAAACCTGAAATCCCCGCAAACGAATCGGGCTGCTCTACGTATAATATATGAATCAAAGTAGTCTTGGAAAGTATTTAAGCATAGAGTAAGACAGTTCGAGCAAAATTAAATCGAAAATTTTATTCATCGCTGTTGAGGAAGAAGAAATATGAATGGCGCTCCCTAGGAAAATTTGAAGCCAAGATCATGACTACCAAATGTAATAACTCCAAATTATACCAAGTAGTCCAGATAGCTTCTCCTCCTGATCAGGCATAATTTAATATTCCGAATTCTAAATATCTTCGTTAAACAAGTATATTTATATATTATAACAATTAGTATACATCAACGACCTCAGAAGTCCCATTGAAAGATGTTAGGATATTCGCAGAGGACACAGTCATTTACAGGGAAATAGATAGTTCAGAGGATAGATTAACCCTTTCGAATGACTTAGATTGAATTATGAACTGTTGCGATGATTGGCAATTAGAGCTTAATGTAGAAAAGTGTTCGGTAGTTAACTTCTTCGAAAGAAAATCTATAGTAAATGATTATTCTTATAGTCTCCGAGGGGTAAACCTAATGACAGTAGAATCGGTATCTTGGAGTAACTCTCACGAATAAGCTATCATGGAGTGCAAACATCCGAAATATATGTGGAAAAGCACTAAAGAAACTTGAAACTTGGGAAAAGAATAGTCGGTAGGAGCGAAGAAAAAGTTCGCGTGCGATGTTGCTTAGTGTTGGTTAGGCCTCACCTTGAGTATGCATGTAGTGTATGGGAAATGTCATATTCGGAATTTAGAACAAGTACAACGAAAGGCGATTTGTAAAGAATTGCTACGATAAAACAGCGAGTGTTACTCAGATGTTACAGGACGCGGGAATCATTAGAAGATAGAAGGAAAATTCAAAGGATGAATTTATTACATAAGTTCAGAGAAATTACGTTCTCAGATGATGTAACCGATATAATGCGACCCCCTTGTTATATGGGCAGTTCTGATAATACCAGAAAGCGATTTTAAGAATTCATTTTTTCCGCGAATTATACGCGAAAGCAACCGTTTAGGAAATTAGAGACAAGGTGCTTGCACCCCCTGCCACACCCCGAAAGGCGGCTTGCAGGGTTCTTGCATAGACATAAACATATCTAAAGGTCCCTGGTTCAATCCCGGGATTCGGCACCAAAAATGTTCGCGCCTGTAGCCGGTCCTGAGAAAATAAAGGTGTTCGCGCAAATTTCCCAAGGTGGCGCGGAAACAAAAGACGCATGAATCGCGACTCAGCCTGCCTACGTTGGGGGCGCGGAGAACCTGTCTTTGTCACTTTTTCACTGGCTCTCGCACTCAAGCAGCACTCGCTCATCAGTCCATGTGCTGAGACTCATCTGGAAGCAACCAGCATTCCAGAATTTTCTGTTTTTGTACAACCATTGTATAAGAAGAAATATACGTTCATTTTTATAACTCGTAGGCGTTCATTTAAAGACCTACATTTCGCAACAAAAGGTTTACTCGGAACTGGCCTCTAACGGGCAAACAATAAATAAATTGGGACAAAAAATGGACCAAAAGGCAAAAGAAGGAAGCTCTGCCGTCATCACCTACTCACTGTCGTCTGTCTCAGTCTCTAAGTTTGTCTGTGTCCTGTCCGATTGGCGGTAACTCTCCTCTTGACAAAACGGACAAAACACCTTCATTTGTTTGAAGGTGGACCATACGAGGCTGGATCCACCGCGCACGCAAGTGAGAAGTGCAAATTTAAAACTAATACAAACAAAATGGGGAACGGCGTGTTCCCGACAACTCTTAATTAAACAGTAGTCTGCCGGTTTCGAGGAAAGTCCTTTCATAGGAATCGGATTGATATGCGCTCTTCTCCACGACATTGGTACAACGCCTTCGTCCAAGGTTTTCCTGTAGAATGTAGAATACGAAAAGAAGGGGAGCAAGCTCATTCGCCTGTGTTTGAATGACGTTTGATGGTATACCTTATGGTCCAGGCGCTTTCTTCTTGTCGCAACGACTTTCCTCTTCCATCCACCGACGACTCGTCTTTTTCGTAAAAACAATTGTAGCTGATCATATACGGATGGTGTGTGACAACGAAAACAGGATAGAAGATTCAGAATGAATGCTTCTCCCTGTACGTTGTCCTACCCGAGAGATTTTTTGCTCTTCTTGTAAACAAATACTTTCAAGTATATCGTTAAAGCGTATTTTGAACCACTTGATCAGCTGTTTCTCAGTGACTTCAACGATGTTCAAAGAATAGTCATGGCATGAAAAGCTACAGAGAAGTTGAGAAATATCTCATTACCGGAATCACATCTTACGAGTAGAGACCAGATTATGTCCATTTTTTAGTCCCAGCAATTATATACAGACAAGTGCTAAAGGAAGTATATAGTTTACAGCTCGTGTCAAAGATTTGCTGATTGACACCCAAAATAAATATATTCTACTCCTACACCGGAGTTTCAGTCCGATGGTCAATCGGCCATGACGTTTCCGCGTGGTGAAGAAATAGATCGATAAAATAACCGACATAATCTCCTGCCAAATAATTGAAGAAGTAAATTCCTTCTTCTTTCTTTTCTTGATTTTAACTTCTTTTCTTTCCAGCCTACCTATGTTTCTCAGCTCAGAGTTTTGCGAGTATGGCAAAGAGGCTGAGAGTACATTGATCAGGAGTAGTAATACGGAGATTGTAAGATGAGCATTTAGAAGAGCGAGACTACACTTCCACTAAGGTATGTCAGAAGATTTTATTTGTTGAGTCGAAAATACATATTGCTAAGATATTATCTCTCTGAAATTTATGAAAAAAATCAGGAATCGAGGGTTGCTGTGAAGAGTGGAGCCATCTCCTGTCGGTCATTTCAAGCTCTTAAAATTTTTAACATTCACGCGATGCGACGTCTTTTGTGACGTAATTAAGCGGAAAAATATAAACTGTTATTGCTAACCTGTAAACAGATACTTCGATATTCCTTTGTTAATTGGTTGTGTTTTTCTAAATAGTAAAGAAATTTCTCTTTAGCTTTTAATTTTATTTTTTATTCATTGGCAATAATCGAAAAATTGCATTTTCCAGAATTGAATTACCATCGATTATATAAATCAAATCATTAATGAAATTTATTGATTTAAATGATACGAAATAAACCAAAGCCGAGGTAGAATGAACTATTCAAGAGGTTGTCTTTCATATAGGGTTAAGGTAAAAAATGTAATAAAACGAAATCAATCTGAAAAATCAACATTTAAGATAGAACAATCGAAAGCAATGAAATTACTGCTTTTAAATATGATATATCTCAGTTGATATAATATTCAATAATTAAAAGTCTCCCATATTAGTTTATAAAGCGATTCAAGCATTCTTATCACCACATGTGTGAATCATTATTATAAATACGAGTAAAATGTACTTGGCACACTGCAAGTAGATCGACACACTGATTTCATATCGGCATCATATCGGGACAGTCTTCAAAAGAAAAAAAAGGATTGAAAATTTTCGTACTATTTTGAATTGAATGATTGAATTTACAACATACACAACCATAATTATGATACCAGAGGGAGAAATAATATGAATTATCCTAAACATAGACTGTCAATGTTTGAAAAGACCCCGTATTACATGGGAATAAAACTGTATCATATAATTCCAAAAGAATTCAAAGAAAAGTATGGGAAAATATAAAAACTTTTAAAGAAAACCTACGTAAATTATTATCTAAAAAGTGTTACTAAACAGTGGAGGAATTTTTAAATGACAATAGCTTGTGAGTGCTTCAAAGGTGCATGTAAATTGATGAAATATTTTTGCTGTTATATATATTTGTGAAATCGAGTTTTCATTTAAATGTAACAAATTGTTATTGTGATTATGGAAATCATGTTTATGTGCATATTAGTGAATTACAATGAATAAATTGTAAAATCTTCAAAGATGTTGTATGTTTAGATATGTTGAATCTTTGTTAAATTGGAAAAAAATAAGATTTTATATCTTCTCAGGTGTAATTGTACTAGTTTAAGTTGACTACTGTATATTGACCTGTCACCCATTCAGGGCAGAACTATTTTCTGTTTTTGTAATGAATGTTTTTGTGACGCAAATAAATTATTATTATTATTATTATTAATCGTCCATGACGCCAAAAGAGCGATCAATTATGTATTTTTATGAATTTTTATGGCAGAACCTGAAACTAATTTCTATATAGAGCCGAGCTGAAGTCTATATGCACTTTTGCAAATATCACTGCGTTTACCAAGCGATCTCAGATCGGTGCTTCCAAGTCAGTTCGAGTTGGTAAACAGAAACGCGCTGAGCAGCGCGGGCTAGAATGGCTAAAAGTGAGCTGAACTCAACCCGGCAAAAAAAGTGGACCAGGTTCAGCACGACATCGGTCGCCTCGGTGTTCTTGCGGACTCCGCTTCTCTTTTGTCAGCGGACGGAAACAAATACAATCGCAATAACTCCTGGCGTTATCATCAAAAGAAGGGAAATTGAATAAAGATCCTTATTTTGGTGGATGAATATCGCTTGCGATTCGAAATTGCGAGAATATTGATACAGTATACTAAAATTTTGTCTAAATTACCATGTGTAAACAAACTCATTCCCTTGCAAAAATTGATTTATTCTTTGTTTTTAAGTACTTCCACTCCATATTCATTTACTATCCTTCTATTATTGGTGTTGAATCTTTGTTTCTATTTTGATTGCTTTTGTGGTTCGTGTTTATGTTACATATTTTAAGATTGAGATACCAGTCAGCTCCAAAATACATTTACTTTCCGTATAGAATATTCATCTTTGTTTATTTGAGTGAAATGTAATTTATTTCTGTCATTTACGTTTAATGCTTGATTTATTTGTCCTCTTGTACCTGCATGAAGATGTAACTTTAAACTTGGTCCTGCTAATCCTAATGTGATCTTAGAATATATATTTATATCGTCTCAGTTGAAGATATTTTTCATTCAGAGTATGTTGAATATTGAGTTGATGCGGCTTTGTAGACTTCATTGTAACTTATATTTCTTAGTATATTGAATAAGAATGACTGGTATTTAATATCTATCAACAATTATGAAGTATTTCTTACGATCAAGATTTTACACTGCTATTTATGAAATTGAACATCCCCGTTGAGAATCAACGGACACTTCTGCTTATTAAATAAATAACACCACGAAGAAGCACAATGGCGGCCGTCAAATCTCGATGATTTGCAATCGATACGTGAATATCGCAAATATCGATATGTTAAGCTCGTGTTGATAAACTCGTCGGTCCTATGAGATCGGTGCTACATTGCCGGTACCTGCTGTCACCAGATCGAGCAGAGATCGCTTGGTAAACGCAGTGTATGTTAATTGTTGAGTTTCATGTTCTATAATAGATTAGTTTTATTTGTTCATGACGATGAAGGATTTTCAGCGGAATTTTCTTTCGTTTATTCCGCAGTATAACACGATCAATTATGAGAGACGGCTCCGGCACAGGCCCTCGGCACAGATGGGTAAGGTTTGGCTTTGTGAATGGCAGAAAACAGAGAAGAAATCATTGGTATCAAAACGAGTGCTTTTTATTTCCTTCTAAAGTACATATCCCGACCGTGTCTTTTCACTTACACCATCCCCCACCAAAATTAGAGTCGCAGTGTAAACTGCAACTCAACAATTATCAATGCATCCACAATCAACCATATCAGCACATCAATCCAATTAATTGCACGCTTAAACTAATACAAAAGAAGCATTAAATTTAATAAAAAGTAACAAATAAATGTAAAATATGTTCTACAATATTCACTGCTTTCAGCATCTACTTCAACACTAAAGTTTTTGCTAGACTCTAACCCACCAAAGCACGTGTTTCCTATATAAAAACTAATACGTGTAACTCACTCCGGACTATCTACTTCAATCACTACCCTCACATTCCTGGCATCTGTTGCTTATGCCATTGAGCTTGAACAATTTGGGACTTGCTCGCAATACACTTGCGCCAACAAATTATAAGTGCAACGCATACCACTGCACCAGCAATTCCCCAACCGACGCTTATATGTAAGTTCCACAATGCTGCCGACTTTCTGCGAGCACCAATCCTGTGCACCAGTTTCCTGATATCCATTCCCTTCCCAGATTCCCTCATGTCTTCCTCTATTTCTACCTTCACCTTCTCTAATTTTGTCCCATTTTCTAAATTTAAAAGAGCCTTCTCTTCCTCGAACATGAAAATGTTGGGTAACACCAATTCCAAGAGGGTACCGTTGATCTCATGCTTACCATGCCAAGCTGCCATCAGTTTAAAGGTGTCTCCTACAATATCGCAGTTTGAGGCGTTCTGGATCACCCCGCTGCCTCGAAGATGAGCTGATTGAGGCCTACTGACTTGACTCGAGCTGTGGCAGACTATTGTTACGGGAGTATCGGTAGGAACCGAGAACAGCCATCCTTGCTTCAACCTGCCGAAATATGGCTTCGTCAGATTTTTGACCGCTTTCTCGCAATTAGTTGCCGGCTTTCCCATAAACAACTGATATTCACAATCTCCGTTTGCCCCGGTTCTTAGGACCACATTCGCGGGACAGATGAAGAGAGGCCCTTCCTTACAGTCCCTCAATTCCGCTTCGGTCAGCACCGTGTAGTAATACCGATCGTTGCTAATTAGCAAGGTGTGCCCAACATCCCATTTGCCATATAAACCCAAATCTGGATACAGAACAGGGAAAACCCTCATCCTGTATCTCTCAAGCGACCCTCCTTTATCCCCCAGAGGTACATCTATTACGACACGGAGCCGTTCCCCCAAAACGACTGCCGAAACCTTCACCATTTCATAGTAAATGTGCAGTTCCTCGTAATCACAAGGCACCATCATGTACAAGGGGTGCTTAATTTTATCTCTAATATTTCTTAATAATTCCAAATATTTTCCGGGAGGCACGAGAATACTACTAAGATGGCTATGTACGCTATGCTCTATGGCATTTCTTAGCCCAACCAGATCAATCCTGGCGTTCACCAAAACGTGCCCAATTTGCCGTAATGCGTCTTCGTCTCCCAGAAAATTCCGCAGTTGGCGATCCCCATTTTGAATTTCTCTACTTAAGTTGGCGGTCCGATTTCGAGTATTAAGCATCTCCGTCATCATGCTACGTAAAATTCGCGTGTGATTGGAGATTCTATCCTCTAACCCCTCCACCATCGTCAGCTGTACCGCGGCTTCGGCATCCGCACTCTCGCCATCTTCCTCCAGCCGCGCAACTCTATCTTCAAGATGGCGCCGATCGTCTGCGTCCATAGTGCCAAATACCGTCCTCAATACAGTACCCCCGACGTCTATCCATCCCCTGCGCACTCTTCGTCCCCTTAACAACCCCAGAAACACCTCCAGCTCATCCTTCACCCTTCCATACTCTCCCTCCATTCTCTGAAGCGCTAACATGTAACCGTCAGTGAGAGACCCAGTCGCTTCCTTAGAAATTCTCTCTCTTACCTTCTCAAAAGTAGATTTTAGTTTCTCATATTCATTCCGCACATCTCTTAAATTAAAATTGATCACAATGGTCCAAACATGCTCCGTTAACATCACATCCTGTTCCCTCTCAAACACAATTCCATTACTCAGAGGCAAAATACTTTGTCCTCTTATTAACTCTAAAAGGCTTAAAATTGACAACCACACACACAATTTCTTCATGGTTCCTAAATCTTCTATTCCGTCAACGAACCTGGATCTGTGGAGCAAACACTATCGGAAACAGAGGGGGAAGACACGGTTGGGTTCCCTCGGGTTCTTAGTGGATAAGGAGAGCGCTGGGGCAATGGGGGAGAGAGGGGCACTTCACACACTGCTTCCTCCGGGAAATGCGCCTCAGGTTCTGCTATACCGCTCACCAGCTGTCCACGGGATCGCAACGGATAGGTACAGCGTAGGAGCGATATCTCCGTAACGACCTTCGCAGGAATCTGCAAGTCAGCAAGGCCGGCTTCCAGTCCGGTGGGCGCGTTATCTGGCTGGTCTCAGGGCCGCTGAAGATAAGGGCTGCGTGGCGGTGAGCCTCCCGGAAGGTCCTCGAGAGGAATTCGCTCGCTTGGCTCCTCGTTGTTGGGCGTTGATGCCTCTGAGACAGAGTGGTGTTGTGGCGATTCCTCGAGAACTCGAGGAGCGTGGTCAGCAGCGGATGTTGGGATGGGAGTGGAGGGAGATCGGAAAACCCCTTGAGATGGCATCCTTGGGTTGGGCACGAGATGCGCTTCATCTGAATATATAACCGGGGGCGCCCATGTCGCGTCTAGCTGTGAGGAGTACGGAGAAGCGGAAGTGTTTCGTATGCTATCCTTCTGTCCACGTGGCCTTCTCCTCGTTCGTTCCTCAACCGCGGTCGCCATGTTTGGGGGAATCCAGACACATGGCTTCACCTAGAGGTGGGCACAATCGATTGTTCGCTTCAATCGAATTATTCGAATAAAGCGTTTCGATTTTTCACTCGATCCTTACCTAGTAAACCTATTCGATTGTTTTTAGTGAGTGGAAAAAAATCGAATACATCTATTCGGTTGTTCCAAGCGAGTGATTCAATCGTTCAGAGGAAGTTAGTGAAAAATGGAATAGATGTATTCAAATTTTTTCAATCGCTAAAACAATCGGATAAATTCACTCGGTTTAACCGATTTTCACTTGTTTACTTGATAGGCGTTGGATAGGAGAGGAAGGAAGTGGCGCCAAACGTGATCCCACTTCCCCAAGGAAGTCTGGCAGGGATATGTGATGCTGATGAAATCTATTATATATAGATTCTTCTCCGGATTCATTCCTATAGATAGATAGATAAAATACTAATTTACAGGAGGCTAAACCACAAGCGACATTGACTTGAAATTTTTACGACGTATTGGCCATAACGTGTTACCGCCAGAAAAATTGCGATTTTGAACCTCAGTTTCATGGATTCGATTCCAGAGGGCCCCAAAGTCCCGATTTTTTCCATTTAAATGCATTGCTTTGATGTTCCGGAATTTTTAAAAATATTTCCCGGATAGGTAGAGAACCAATACTCTAGCATCCTATATATATGGTTAGGATCTACTGATAACATTAATCACTATTAGAGAAAATATCCTGGTTTCGATGCTAGGACGATGCAAACATCTGCAGTTTAAAATACATCGAGGTAGTTTTTCATTATTTTTTTGGTGCACTTATCGAAATGATAGGAGGTTCGTGCTTGGCTAGAGGATCTATGGTAAGAATTGGTTTAGAAAAAGTATTCTAAATACTGTACTATTTTGGGTTCGATGCCAGAGCTCATTAACATTTCTCACATAAGGTATATATGGGAAAAGTAGGACGTCGTTTGAGGCAGTTGCAGACATATTTCTGCTTGAATTTTCACACATAGTTATAGATGGTGATCTTCTATTATGTTGCATAGAAAGTATCACCAGAAAAACCCGGGTTCAAAACCAGGTGGTAAATATATCCCCCATTTAAAATACATTGGGGTAGTTTTCAATATTTATTTTTATGCACTTATCGAAATAATAGGAAGTTTTTGCTTAGATAGGAGATGTATATTAAGACTCGGTTTAAGAAAAAAATTAGATATGACCTTGCTGTTCCTGGGTTCGATGCCCTAGCACATTACCATTTCTCACTTAAGGAATACAAGGGAAAAGTATGACGTCGTTTGAGGCAGTTGCACCCAATATTTTTGCTTGAATTTTCACAAATAGTTAGAGGTGGTGATCTTCTGTTGTGCTGCATAGTAAGCTCACCAGGAAGACACGGGTTCGATGCCAGACGATTAAATTGCAGCGAATTTTAAGAATATTTTCAAACTTCTTTTTTCTTTTGAGGACCGTCCCGATATAATGACCATATGAAATTTGTTTTGTCGATCTGCTTGCAGTATGCAAGCTACATTTTACTACTATAGATAACACTCGGAGAGTACGAAATTGGAAGTTATGAAACATTTTCAGTATTAATTAAGTATTATACTAACACGGTAATAGTCCACATCAAATTTATAAATAGAAATAATATAATTTCGTTCATGGCTTTGAAAAATAGTTCGTATGATGATTGGAAAAGAATCATTAGCTTGATACATCTTATTTTTTAATAATAAATAATGATTATAATGATTTCTGATAGAAATCCTGAAGAAGGGGAGCTGGCTCATCGGCTAAATCTTTAATGACAACAGCGAGAATACCTTTGTGTCCCTGCGCCTTTTTCCAATCAATCAGTTGCAATAAATTTTCACTTCCATTAACTTATATCTCAATGGGTCTCTTCTCCGAATCAAGGCGCGTGGTAACATCGTTAACTTGACCATTATTTACTGTGAAACAATTCCGGTTGTGAGGGTTAGGAAATTCAGCTTTTTCTTCCGATTTATTTACTGTAATTCCCTCTTCGCCAATAAGGCAAGACCCAAAATTCTTACCTCCACGAGTCTCAAGCCCTTATGACAGACATTCTTTCCGATTGATAACCTAGTGGTTGTAACAGGTTCGAGATCTATATTCCAGATATTATTTTCGTGCTTTTTCCTTAACTAGCTAGGAATAATAGAGGATAATTATTGAAATTTCGCTAAAATTTTTCCTTTTCATCGCTTTTTTCGATATTATATCAATAGAACGAGGATAATAAATGCAAAATAGATGATAATTATTGAAATTTCGCTTAAATTATCTCTTTTCGTTGCTTTTCTCAATATTATCTCGAAAAAAATAGGAAAATATATGAAAAATAGAGGATAATTATTGAAATTTCGCTAAAATTATTCCTTTTTGCTGCTTTTTTCGATATTATCTCCACAAAACGAGGATAATATATGCAAAACACAGGATAATTATTGAAATTTCGCTAAAATTATCCATTTTCGCTACTTTTTTCGATATAATGTCTACAAAACGAGGATAATATATGCAAAACAGAGGACAATAATTGAAATTTTGCTAAACTTTTCCCTTTTAATCGCTTTTTTCGATATCATATCAACAGAACGAGGATAATAAATGCAAAATAGATGATAATTATTGAAATTTCGCTTTCGCTTTCGTTGCTTTTCTCAATATTATCTCGAAAAAAATAGGATAATATATGAAAAATAGAGGATACTTATTGAAATTTCGCTAAAGTTATCCCTTTTCGTTGCTTTTTTTCGATATTATATCAATAGAACGAGGATAATAAATGCAAAATCAATGATAATTATTGAAATTTCGCTTAAATTATCCCTTTTCGTTGCTTTTTTCGATATAACCGAGACGTAACGGCCACAATAAAGGCAAAGTATTGGATAATTTTTTAAATTTCGCTAAAATTATTCCTTTTTGCTGCTTTTTTCGATATTATCTCCACAAAACGAGGATAATATATGCAAAACACAGGATAATTATTGAAATTTCGCTAAAATTATCCATTTTCGCTACTTTTTTCGATATAATGTCTACAAAACGAGGATAATATATGCAAAACAGAGGACAATAATTGAAATTTTGCTAAACTTTTCCCTTTTAATCGCTTTTTTCGATATCATATCAACAGAACGAGGATAATAAATGCAAAATAGATGATAATTATTGAAATTTCGCTTTCGCTTTCGTTGCTTTTCTCAATATTATCTCGAAAAAAATAGGATAATATATGAAAAATAGAGGATACTTATTGAAATTTCGCTAACGTTATCCCTTTTCGTTGCTTTTTTTCGATATTATATCAATAGAACGAGGATAATATATGCAAAACAGAGGATAATTATTGAAATTTCGCTAAAATTATCCATTTTCGCTGCCTTTATCGATAGAATGTCGAAAAAACGAGGATAATAAAGGCATAGTAGAGGATAATATTTGAAATTTCGCTAAAATTATCCATTTTCGCTGCTTTTTTCGATATTATGTCGACAAACGACGATAATATCCCCTTTCGTCACTTCTCTATAGTTTTGCTTTCGGAGCTCATGATTCTCTTCACATGTTTTGAGTTTTCTCAATCGAGAGTGAATGACTCTTTTCTTCTTATGAAATGCTCGCAAATTAGTCTTCATCCACCGTGACTATTTAAGCTCATGCACACTTTTAGTCGGAACATTTATTAATTAAATTTGCTTTGATAATCCTGAGAGACTCAACAATCATTTACCGAAATTATACCCGCAATACGTAAAAATCTGACGTGGCCAACACATGAATTTCTCCATATTTATTGAAAACAGATGCTTATGCCGGTAATATATAAATAACTCCAAAACAATGAGTGTTACAGGAAAATGTTTCATATAACATATGTAGTAATATACATTATCTATAACTTTGTTACACAATTGTATATACCTACATTGCATTCTGACAGAGATATGTATGAAAAACATCCATTTCTGGGTAAACAACAACTTCCGGTTAACCATTATTCAAAAATAACTCCTAACCATTCAGTATTACGAAAAAATGTTTCATACAAAAGTTGTAGTGAAGTACATTATCTATAACTTTGTTAAATAATTGTATTTCCCTTAATTGCATTCTGACAGAGATATTAAAAAAAACAATATTGTGTTCCGGTTAAACCGGAACTTCCGGTTAAGCGATATTGATAAAAAACTAATCAACTTTTTGTATTGTGAGGAAAATACTAAATATGAAGTTTGAAAATGATCGGATAATTACTTTTTAAGATAGAGCGCACACAAACTTTTTTACCACAGACAGACAGACAGACAGACACACAGACAGACATGTTCGGGAAAATAGGGAAAACGAGCTCTATGGGCCCCAAAACATCTATTTCCGTAGAAATCTGGAGGTCGATTTTTTTTGCGAATACCATACTTTCTCTATACTACGTACAGGGAGAAAGTAAAAAGTCATCTTTCAACTTATTAATGTAACCCTTCAACCGAAATTTTCTTTGCGAATTACATATACTTGCCACGGCGGTTTAAGCTTTTTAACCGCTAATTCCTTCATCCCTGCCATCGCGACACCATGGTCTGTAATACCGTCAACTACGTTGAGAGTAGTTATGATTGTCGGTGGAAAGTGTTGAGTATATTTATAATGTACACTCCTGGCCAAAATTAACGCAGCACCTCCCTAGCGATCCTTAATGCCGGTGCTGCGTTAATTTTGGCCAGGAGTGTACATTATAAATATACTCAACACTTTCCTTGACCCGCACGAGTAGTTCGAGTTTTCGTCATATTTATATGATCTATAGCTTGCTACGAGAAAGTTCAATTAATATATGCGACATTTTTCTTCCCTCTCAGCTAGTGTGGGAGCATTTTAAATTCCACCAATTAATATGCGATAGGTTAAAATTTATACGACGATGATTGGATCTTTTATTTTCACACTAATTATCTGAAACGTCTCAGGTAATCATCAATACTATCAGTTTCGACATCGAGAGGACCTTATAAGGAACAAAAGTAAATCTTACTTCCGTTTTGTCTTTGAATCGAGCACCAAATCATTTCGCACGTGCTAATTTCTACAAAATCATCTCGCTGACTTATCAAATGATCCTACATTACTATAAAACTCCACCGCTCATTCTACACAGTCATATTTTCATTAGACTGCAAAATCTGGATGAAATATCTCGCTTAAGCTTATCCTCATTTAACCAACTCTCTTCCTAATATGACGTCCGAGCAATTGCTCCTCTTAATATTAAGGAATTCCGCCTGCTTATTACGGAAAATCCTGCAATTAACGACTACTATTATTGATTCTTTCAGTCATTAAATCTGAGTTTCTTTATGGAATAACCTTTACATTTTTAAGTGAATTTTTCTTTATTTGTATTTGCTATTTTCTCTATTTACGAGGCTAAGCTCATGCTTATCCTTTTGCTTGTTTACGTGGTTGCTAGTAACTATTCTTACCGTTGAATTACAGAAGAACATTTATGGATGAATTTGCTCTCATCTTAACTGCATGAATCTTACACTAAAATTACTTGCTCTTATGTCGTTGAGGGAAAGGGGGGCGGAAGTGTTCCGGAAGAGTCCGTAACAGTTAATAAAAGCAGTGAATAATGATTGCGTATGGCCCCGAATGGTTTCGATTTAGATATATACCCCGCGAGGCGCCAGAGGCGTACGGCAAGGGGTGTAATACACCACCATTATTCATTCATCCCTATTAGCATCTCTAATAGCCTGGGGGAAAAAACGACCAAAAGTAATTATCCCTTCTTACGATCACATCCCTGTAACGCTTCGTCGATGCCTCTCTCGTTCGATCCTTACTGGCACTAACATTTCACTTACTTCGTCTTTAAATTCTGAACGAATGAACTTTTCGAAAAGTTTCCGACGATATTCAGAACTTCTCATCTGTAGTGAATTCCAACCGAGGGACTCTATCATTCTCGTAACGCTGCTATCAAACCTGAAATCCCCGCAAACGAATCGGGCTGCTCTACGCATAATATATGAATCAAAGTAGCCTTGGAAAGTATTTAAGCGTAGAGTAAGACAGATCGAGCAAAATTAAATCGAAAATTTTATAAATCACTGTTGAGGAGGAAGAAATATGAATGGCGCTCCCTAGGAAAATTTGAAGCCAAGATCATGACTACCAAATGTAATAACTCCAAATTATACCAAGTAGTCCAGATAGCTTCTCCTCCTGATCAGGCATAATTTAATATTCCGAATTCTAAATATCTTCGTTATACAAGTATATTTATATATTATAACAATTAGTATACATCAACGACCTCAGCAGTCCCATTGAAAGATGTTAGGATATTCGCAGAGGACACAGTCATTTACAGGGAAATAGATAGTTCAGAGGATAGATTTACCCTTTCGAATGACTTAGATTGAATTATGAACTGTTGCGATGATTGGCAATTAGAGCTTAATGTAGAAAAGTGTTCGGTAGTTAACTTCTTCGAAAGAAAATCTATAGTAAACTAGCTGAAGTGCCCGTTGATTCTCAACGGGGAATATAGAATTATATTGAATTCAAGTTGCCGGTCGTGCAATGCGTAAATTCCCTTTATAATACAGTCTAAAATCCCAAGCTATTCTTACCGTACAGGAAAATTCATGAGCTCGGCTCAACAATCGCATTGATCGTTAGGAGGATTGGCTGTTTACAACCTCAACAGTTTTGGACAATTCACGCGTATTTTATAAAAATTCTCGAAATTTCGATTCGGAAACAATATTCCACAATCAAAAGTAGAATATTCATTTAATTTCCGTTCTTTTGCTTCTTGTTTAGACTCCGCACGACTATTTTTCTATTTTAATTCTTCAAAAGAAATATAGCCTGCTACTGATTAAAGTGAATATTAGATTTATTCTCTATGGAAACCCATCTGAGCGATCTTGGTTCGAACCCAGCAAATTTATCGATTAAAATTGAGACAGTACGTCCTTCCTGGTCTCAGAAAACGCGTACGCAAAGTTTGACGCGAATCTGGCAAACGGTTTGTACTAAAATCGTAGACAAACAATCTCCTGACTGTAATTACGTACCTGCAATTGCTGGTTACCTTCTTACAGAAAATTTCTCGTTATCCATGTAATATATCGTCCTCTTCAATCATCAGCTTTTATGAGCCTAAAGTCCACGAGTATTTTTACGGGATAAAACATGAGCTCGGATTCAACAATGGGATCGGTCGTCAGGGGGATGAGTTGTTTATAGCCTCGAATTTTCACAAAATGTTTGTATATTTTAACAATATTCTCGCAAATTCTAATCGAAAGTAAGATTCCACGACCAAAATAAGAATTTTTATTTGATTTTCTCTCTTTTGGTGTTTGTCTCGACTCTGTACGACTATTCCTTCTAATTTAATTCTTTAGGAGAAATAAAGCCTGCAACCGATAAAAGTGAAGATTACGTGTATTCCTTATGGGAATCTATTTGAGCGATCTTGGTTCGAACCAAGCAAAATTCTTGAATAAAAATGCGACAGTACTTCCTTCCTGATATCAGAGGACACGTATGCAAAGTTTGAGACAAATCGGGCAACCGGTGTGGACTCCAATCCAAGACAAACAAACAAACCCACAAACCCGCAGAATTTCTGCTTTATATATATAGATGATTATTCTTATAGTCTCCGAGGGGTAAACCTAATGACAGTAGAATCGGTATCTTGGAGTAACTCTCACGAATTAGCTATCATGGAGTGCACACATCCGAAATATATGTGGAAAAGCACTAAAGAAACTTGGCTCCGTTAAAAGAATAGTCGGTAGGAGCGAAGAAAAAGTTCGCGTGCGATGTTGCTTAGCGTTGGTTAGGCCTTTACTTTTGAGTATGCATGTAGTGTATGGGAAATGTCATATTCGGAATTTAGAAAAAGTACAACGAAAGGCGATACGATTTGTAAAGAATTGCTATGATAAAACAGCGAGTGTTACTCAGATGTTACAGGACGCGGGAATCATTAGAAGATAGAAGAAAAATTCAAAGGATGAATTTATTACATAAGTTCAGAGAAATTACGTTCTCAGATGATGTAACCGATATAATGAGACCCCCTTGCTATATGGGCAGTTCTGATAATACCAGAAAGCGATTTTAAGAATTCATTTTTTCCGCGAATTATACGCGAAAGCAACCGTTTAGGAAATTAGAGACAAGGTGCTTGCACCCCCTGCCACACTCCGAAAGGCGGCTTGCAGGGTTCTTGCATAGACATAAACATATCTAAAGGTCCCTGGTTCAATCCCGGGATTCGGCACCAAAATGTTCGCGCCCGTAGCCTGAGAAAATAAAGGTTTACTCGGAACTGGCCTCTAACGGGCAAACAATAAATAAATTGGGACAAAAAATGGACCAAAAGGCAAAAGAAGGAAGCTCTGTCGTCATCACCTACTCACTGTCGTCTGTCTCAGTCTCTAAGTTTGTCTGTGTCCTCTGTCAGAGTGTCCTGTCCGATTGGCTGACAAAACGGATAAAAAACCTTCATTTGTTTGAAGGTGGACCATACGAGGCTGGATCCACCGCGCACGAAAGTGAGAAGTGCAAATTTAAAACTAATACAAACAAAATGGGGAACGGCGTGTTCCCGACAACTCTTAATTAAACAGTAGTCTGCCGGTTTCGAGGAAAGTCCTTTCATAGGAATCGGATTGATATGCGCTCTTCTCCACGACATTGGTAAAACGCCTTCGTCCAAGGTTTTCCTATAGAATACGGAAAGAAGGGGAGTAAGCTCATTCGCCTGTGTTTGAATGACGAGTGATGGTATACCTTCTGGTCCAGGCGCTTTCTTCTTGTCGCAACGACTTTCCTCTTCCATCCACCGACGACTCGTCTTTTTCGTAAAAACAATTGTAGCTGATCATATACGGATGGTGTGTGACAACGAAAACAGGATAGCCGATTCAAAATGAATGCTTCTCCCTGTACGTTGTCCTACCCGAGAGATTTTTTGCTCTTCTTGTAAACAAATACTTTCAAGTATATCGTTAAAGCGTATTTGGAACCACTTGATCAGCTGTTTCTCAGTGACTTCGACGATGTTCAAAGAATAGTCATGGCATGAAAAGCTACAGAGAAGTTGAGAAATATCTCATTACCGGAATCACATCTTACGAGTAGAGACCAGATTATGCCCATTTTTAGTCCCAGCAATTATATACAGACAAGTGCTGAAGGAAGTATATAGTTTACAGCTCGTGTCGAAGATTTGCTGATTGACAGCCAAAATAAATATATTCTACTCCTACACCGGAGTTTCAGTCCGATGGTCAATCGGCCATGACGTTTCCGCGTGGAGAAGAAATAGATCGATAAAATAACCGACATAATCTCCTGCCAAATAGTTGATGAAGCATATTCATTCTTCTTTCTTTTCTTGATTTTAACTTCTTTTCTTTCCAGCCTACGTATGTTTCTCAGCTCAGAGTTTTGCGAGTATGGCAAAGAGGCTGAGAGTACATTGATCAGGAGTAGTAACACGGAGATTGTAAGATGAGCATTTAGAAGAGCGAGACTACACTTCCACTAAGGTATGTCAGAAGATTTTATTTGTTGAGTCGAAAATACATATTGCTAAGATATTATCTCTCTGAAATTTATGAAAAAAATCAGGAATCGAGGGTAGCTGTGAAGGGTAGAGCCATCTCCTGTCGGTCATTTCAAGCTCTTAAAATTTTTAACATTCCCGCGATGCGACGTCTTTTGTGACGTAATTAAGCGGAAAAATATAAACTGTTATTGCTATCCTGTAAACAGATACTTCGATATTCCTTTGTTAATTGGTTGTGTTTTTCTAAATAGTAAATAAATTTCTCTTTAGCTTTTAATTTTATCTTTTATTCATTGGCAATAATCGAAAAATTGCATTTTCCAGAATTGAATTACCATCGATTATATAAATCAAATCATTAATGAAATTTATTGATTTAAATGATACGAAATAAACCAAAGCCGAGGTAGAGAAACAATTCTAGAGGTTGTCTTTCATATAGGGTTAAGGTAAAAAATGTAATGAAACGGAATCAATCTGAAAAATCAACATTTAAGATAGAACAATCGAAAGCAATGAAATTACTGCTTTTAAATATGATATATCTCAGTTGATATAATATTCAATGAATAAAAGTCTCCCATATTAGTTTATAAAGCGATTCAAGCATTCTTATCACCACATGTGTGAACCATTATTATAAATACGAGTAAAATGTACTTGGCACACTGCAAGTAGATCGACACACTGATTTCATATCGGCATCATATCGGGACAGTCTTCAAAAGAAAAAAAAGGATTGAAAATTTTCGTACTATTTTGAATTGAATGATTGCATTAACAACATACACAACCATAATTATGATACCGGAGGGAGAAACAATATGAATTATCCTAAACATAGACTGTCAATGTATGAAAAGACCCCGTATTACATGGGAATAAAACTGTATAATATAATTCCAAAAGAATTCAAAGAAAAGTATGGGAAAACATAAAAACTTTTAAAGAAAACCTACGTAAATTATTATCTAAAAAGTGTTACTAAACAGTGAAGGAATTTTTAAATGACAATAGCTTGTGAGTGCTTCAAAGGTGTATGTAAATTGATGAAATATTTTTGCTGTTATATATATTTGTGAAATCGAGTTTTCATTTAAATGTAACAAATTGTTATTGTGATCATGGAAATCATGTTTATGTGCATATTTGTGAATTTCAATGAATAAATTGTAAAATCTTCAAAGATGTTGTATGTTTAGATATGTTGAATCTTTGTTAAATTGGAAAAAAATAAGATTTTATATCTTCTCAGGTGTAATTGTACTAGTTTAAGTTGACTACTGTACCTGTCACCCATTCAGGGCAGAACTATTTTCTGTTTTTGTAATGAATGTTTTTGTGACGCAAATAAATTATTATTATTATTATTATTAATCGTCCATGACGCCAAAAGAGCGATCAATTATGTATTTTTATGAATTTTTATGGCAGAACCTGAAACTAATATCTATATAGAGCCGAGCTGAAGTCTATATGCACTTTTGCAAATATCACTGCGTTTACCAAGCGATCTCAGATCGGTGCTGCCAAGTCAGTTCGAGTTGGTAAACAGAAACGCGCTGAGCAGCGCGGGCTAGAATGGCTAAAAGTGAGCTGAACTCAACCCGGCTAAAAAAGTGGACCAGGTTCAGCACGACATCGGTCGCCTCGGTGTTCTTGCGGACTCCGCTTCTCTTTTGTCAGCGGACGGAAACAAATACAATCGCAATAACTCCTGGCGCTATCATCAAAAGAAGGAAAATTGAATAAAGATTCTTATTTTGGTCGGTGAATATCGCTTACGATTCGAAATTGCGAGAATATTGATACAATATACTAAAATTTTGTCTAAATTACCATGTGTAAACAAACTCATTCCCTTGCAAAAATTGATTTATTCGTTGTTTTTAAGTGCTTCCACTCCATATTCATTTACTATCCTTCTATTATTGGCGTTGAATCTTTGTTTCTATTTTGATTGCTTTTGTGGTTCGTGTTTATGTTACATATTTTAAGATTGAGATACCAGTCAGCTCCGAAATACATTTACTTTCCGTATAGAATATTCATCTTTGTTTATTTGATTGAAATGTAATTTATTTCTGTCATTTACGTTTAATGCTTGATTTATTTGTCCTCTTGTACATGCATGAAGATGTAACTTTAAACTTGGTCCTGCTAATCCTAATGTGATCTTAGAATATATATTTATATCGTCTCAGTTGAAGATATTTTTCATTCAGAGTATATTGAATATTGAGTTGATGCGGCTTTGTAGACTTCATTGTAACTTATATTTCTTAGTATATTGAATAAGAATGTCTGCTATTTCCTATATATCAACAATTATGAAGTATTTCTTACGATCAAGGTTGTTACACAGCTATTTATGAAATTTAACATCCCCGTTGAGAATCAACGGACACTTCTGCTTATTAAATAAATAACACCACGAAGAAGCACAATGGCGACCGTCAAATCTCGATGATTTGCAATCGATACGTGAATATCGCAAATATCGATATGTTAAGCTCGTGTTGATAAACTCGTCGGTCCTATGAGATCGGTGCTTCATTGCCGGTACCTGCTGTCACCAGATCGAGCAGAGATCGCTTGATAAACGCAGTGTATGTTAATTGTTGAGTTTTATGTTCTATAATAGATTAGTTTTATTTGTTCATGACGATGAAGGATTTTCAGCGACATTTTCTTTCGTTTATTCCGCAGTATTACACGATCAATTATGAGAGGCGGCTCTGGCACAGGCCCTCAGCACGACCAGGACCACCAGATGGGTAAGGTTTGGCTTTGCGAATGGCAGGAAACAGAGAAGAAATCATAGGTATCAAAACGAGTGCTTTTTATTTCCTTCTAAACTACATATCCCGACCGTGTCTTTTCACTTACACCATCCCCCACCAAAATTAGAGCCGCAGTGTAAACTGCAACTGAACAATTATCAATGCATCCACAATCCACATCAGCACATCAATCCAATTAATTGCACGCTTAAACTAATACAAAAAGAAGCATTAAATTTAATAAAAAGTAACAAATAAATGTAAAATATGTTCTACAATATTCACTGCTTTCAGCATCTACTTCAACACTAAAGTTTTTGCTAGACTCTAACCCAAAAAAGCACGTGTTTCCTATATAAAAACTAATACGTGCAACTCACTCCGGACTATCTACTTCAATCACTACCCTCACATTCCTGGCATCTGTTGCTTATGCCATTGAGCTTGAACAATTTGGGACTTGCTCGCAATACACTTGCGCCAACAAATTAAAAGTGCAACACATACCACTGCACCAGCAATTCCCCAACCGACGCTCATATGTAAGTTCCACGATGCTGCCGACTTTCTGCGAGCACCAATCCTGTGCACCAGTTTCCTGATATTCATTCCCTTCCCAGATTCCCTCATGTCTTCCTCTATTTCTACCTTCACCTTCTCTAATTCGGTCCCATTTTCTAAATTTAAAAGAGCCTTCTCTTCCTCGAACATGAAAATGTTGGGTAACACCAATTCCAAGAGGGTTCCGTTGATTTCATGCTTACCATGCCAAGCTGCCATCAGTTTAAAGGTGTCTCCTACAATATCGCAGTTTGAGGCGTTCTGGATCACCCCGCTGCCTCGAAGATGAGCTGATTGAGGCCTGCTGACTTGACTCGAGCTGTGGCAGACTATTGTTACGGGAGTATCGGTAGGAACCGAGAACAGCCATCCTTGCTTCAACCTGCCGAAATATGGCTTCGTCAGATTTTTGACCGCTTTCCCGCAATTAGTTGCCGACTTTCCCATAAACAACTGATATTCACAATCTCCGTTTGCCCCGGTTCTTAGGACCACATTCGCGGGACAGATGAAGAGAGGCCCTTCCTTACAGTCCCTCAATTCCGCTTCGGTCAGCACCGTGTAGTAATACCGATCGTTGCTAATTAGCAACGTGTGCCCAACATCCCATTTGCCATATAAACCCAAATCTGGATACAGAACAGGGAAAACCCTCATCCTGTATCTCTCAAGCGACCCTCCTTTATCCCCCAGAGGTACATCTATTACGACACGGAGCCGTTCCCCCAAAACGACTGCCGAAACCTTCACCATCTCGTAGTAAATGTGCAGTTCCTCGTAATCACAAGGCACCATCATGTACAAGGGGTGCTTAATTTTATCTCTAATGTTTCTTAATAATTCCAAATATTTTCCGGGAGGCACGAGAATACTACTAAGATGGCTATGTACGCTATGCTCTATGGCATTTCTTAGCCCAACCAGATCAATCCTGGCGTTCACCAAAACGTGCCCAATTTGCCGTAATGCGTCTTCGTCTCCCAGAAAATTCCGCAGTTGGCGATCCCCATTTTGAATTTCTCTACTTAAGTTGGCGGTCCGATTTCGAGTATTAAGCATCTCCGTCATCATGCTACGTAAAATTCGCGTGTGATTGGAGATTCTCTCCTCTAATCCCTCCACCATCGTCAGCTGCAACGCGGCTTCGGCATCCGCACTCTCGCCATCTTCCTCCAGCCGCGCAACTCTATCTTCAAGATGGCGCCGATCGTCTGCGTCCATAGTGCCAAATACCGTCCTCAATACAGTACCCCCGACGTCTATCCATCCCCTGCGCACTCTTCGTCCCCTTAACAACCCCAGAAACACCTCCAGCTCACCCTTCACCCTTCCATACTCTCCCTCCATTCTCTGAAGCGCTAACATGTAACCGTCAGTGAGAGACCCAGTCGCTTCCTTAGAAATTCTCTCTCTTACCTTCTCAAAAGTAGATTTTAGTTTCTCATATTCATTCCGCACATCTCTTAAATTAAAATTGATCACAATGGTCCAAACATGCTCCGTTAACATCACATCCTGTTCCCTCTCAAACACAATTCCATTACTCAGAGGCAAAATACTTTGTCCTCTTACTAACTCTAAAAGGCTTAAAATTGACAACCACACACACAATTTCTTCATGGTTCCTAAATCTTCTATTCCGTCAACGAACCTGGATCTGTGGTGCAAACACTATCGGAAACAGAGGGGGAAGACACGGTTGGGTTCCCTCGGGTTCTTAGTGGATAAGGAGAGCGCTGGGGCAATGGGGGAGAAAGGGGCACTTCACACACTGCTTCCTCCGGGAAATGCGCCTCAGGTTCTGCTATACCGCTCACCAGCTGTCCACGGGATCGCAACGGATAGGTACAGCGTAGGAGCGATATCTCCGTAGCGACCTCCGCAGGAATCTGCAAGTCCGCAAGGCCGGCTTCCAGTCCGGTGGGCGCGTTATCTGGTTGGTCTCAGGGCCGCTGAAGATAAGGGCTGCGTGGCGGTGAGCGTCCCGGAAGGTCCTCGAGAGGAATTCGCTCTCCTGGCTCCTCGCTGGTGGGCTTTGATGCCTCTGAGACAGAGTGGTGTTGTGGCGATTCCTCGAGAACTCGAGGAGCGTGGTTAGCAGCGGATGTTGGGATGGAAGTGGAGGGAGATCGGGCTACCCCTTGGGATGGCATCCTTGGGTTGGGCACGAGATGCGCTTCATCTGAATATATAACCGGGGGCGCCCATGTCGCGTCTAGCTGTGAGAAGTACGGAGAAGCGGAAGTGTTTCGTATGCTATCCTTCTGTCCACGTGGCCTTCTCCTCGGTCGTTCCTCAACCGCGGTCGCCATGTTTGGGGGAATCCAGACACATGGCTTCACCTAGAGGTGGGCACAATCGATTGAAAACAATCGAATAATTCGATTGTTCGCTTCAATCGAATTATTCGAATAAAGCGTTTCGATTTTTCACTCGATCCTTACCTAGTAAATCTATTCGATTGTTTTTAGTGAGTGAAAAAAATCGAATACATCTATTCGGTTGTTCCAAGCGAGTGATTCAATCGTTCAGAGGAAGTTAGTGAAAAATAAAATAGATTTTTTCAAATTTATTCACTCGCTAAAAACAATCGGATAAATTCACTCGGTTTAACCGATTTTTCACTTGTTTACTTGGTAGGCGTTGAATAGGAGAGGAAGGAAGTGGCGCATAACGTGATCCCACTTCCCCAAGGAAATCTGGCAGGGATATGTGATGCTGATGAAATCTATTATATATAGATTCTTCTCCGGATTCATTCATATATATAGATAGATAGGATACTAATTCACAGGCTATACCACAAGCGACATTGACTTGAAATTTTTTCGACGTATTGGCCATAACGTGTAACCGCCAGAAAAATTGCGATTTTGAATCTCAGTGTCATGGGTTCGATTCCAGAGGGCCCCAAAGTCGCGATTTTTTCCATTGAAATGCATTGCTTTGATGTTCCGGAATTTTTTAAAAATATTTCCCGGATAGGTAAAGAATCAATACTCTAGGATCTATATCTAATATATGGTCAGGATCTATCGATAACATTAATGAGTATTAGAAAAAAATATCCTGGGTTCGATGCTAAGACAATGCAAAAATCTGCCGTTTAAAATACATTGAGGTAGTTTTTCATCATTTTTTTTGGTGCACTTATCGAAATGATAGGAAGTTCGCGCTTGGCTAGAGGATCTATGGTAAGAATTGGTTTTTAAAAAATATTCATAATATCGTACTATTTTGCGTTCGATGCCAGAGCACATTAACATTTCTCACATAAAGAATACATGGGAAAAGTAGAACGTCGTTTGAGGCAGTTACAGCCAATATTTCCGCTTGAATTTTCGCACATAGTTAGAGATGGTGATCTTCTATTCTGTTGCATAGAAAGTATCACCAGAAAGACCCGGGTTCGAAGCCAGGTGGTAAATATATCCCCCATTTAAAATACATTGAGGTAGTTTTCAATATTTATTTTCATGCACTTATTGAAATAATAGGAAGTTTTTGCTTGGATAGAAGTTGTATATTATGACTCGGTTTAAGAAAACATTTAATATGACCATGCTATTCCTGGGTTCGAGCACATTACGATTTCTCACATAAGGAATACAAGGGAAAAGTATACTTTTCCCTTGTAGGGCGCCGTAGGGCGCCGTAGGGAAAAGTAGGACGCCGTTTGAGGAAGTTGCACCCAATATTTCTACTTGAATTTTCACACATAGTTATAGATGGTGATCTTCTGTTGTGCTGCTTAGTAAGCTCACCAGAATGACACTGGTTCGATGCCAGATGGTTAAATTGCAGCGAATTTAAAGAATATTTTCAATCTTTTTTTTTATTTTGAGGACCGTCCTGATATAATGCCCATATGAAATTAGTGTTGTCGATCTGCTTGCAGTATGCAAGCTACATTTTACTACTATAGATAACTCTCGGAGAATACGAAATTGGAAGTTATGAAAAATTTGCAGTATTAATTAAGTATTATACTAACACGGTAATAATCCATATCAAATTTATAAATAGAAATAATATATTTTCGATCATGGCTTTGAAAAATAGTTCGTATGATGATTGGAAAAGAATCATTAGCTTGATACATCTTATTTTTTTAATAATAAATAATGATTATGATGATTTCTGATAGAAAACCTTAAGAAGGAGAGCCGGCTCATCGGCTAAATCCTTTATGACAACAGCGAGAATACCTTTTGGGTCCCGGCGCCTTTTTCCAATCAATCAGTTGCAATAAATTTTCACTTCTATTAACTTATATCTCAATGGGACTCATCTCCGAATCAATGCACGTGGTAAAATCGTTAACTTGAGCATTATTTACCGTGAAACAATTCTGGTTGCGCGGGTTAGGAAATTCAGCATTTTCTTCCGATTTATTTACTGTAATTCCCTCTTCGCCAATAAGGCAAGACCCAAAATTCTTACCTCCACGAGTCTCAAGCCCTTATGACAGACATTCTTTCCGATTGATAACCTAGTGGTTGTAACAGGGTTCGAGATCTATATTCCAGATATTATTTTTGTGCTTGTTCCTTAACTAGCTAGGAATAATAGAGGACAATCATTGAAATTTCGCTAAAATTTTCCATTTTCATCGCTTTTCTCGATATTATATCAACAGAACGAGGATAATATATGCAAAATAGAGGATAATTATTGAAATTTCGCTACAATTTTCCCTTTTCATCGCTTTTTTCGATATTATATCAATAGAACGAGGATAATAAATGCAAAATCGATGATAATTATTGAAATGTCGCTAAAATTATCCCTTTTCGTTGCTTTTTTCGATATTACCGAGACGTAACGACCATAATAAAGGCAAAATATTGGATAATTTTTTAAATTTCGCTAAAATTATCCCTTTTCGATGCTTTTTTCGATAATATGTCGACAAACGAGGATAATATCCCTTTTCGTCGCTTCTCTATAGTTTTGCTCTCAGCCCATACGATTCTCTTTGCATGCTTCGAATTTTCTCAATCGCGAGTGAATGACTCTTTTCTTTTCTTCTTCTTTTGAAATGATCGCTAATTAGTTTTCGTCCACCGTGGCTCTTTAAACTCATGCACGCTTTTAGTCGGAACATTTATTAATTAAATTTGCTTTGATAATCCTGAGAGACTCAACTATCATTTATCGAATTTACACCCGCAATACGTAAAAATCTGATGTGGCCAACACATGAATTTCTCCGTATTTATTGAAAACAGATGCTTATGCCGGTAATATATAAATAACTCCTAAACAATGAGTGTTACAGGAAAATGTTTCATATAACATCTGTAGTAATATACATTATCTATAACTTTGGTACACAAGTGTATATACTTACATTGCATTCTGACAGAGATAAGTATGAAAAACTTCCATTTCTGGGTAAACAACAACTTCCGGTTAACCATTATTGAAGAATAACTCCTAACCCTTCAGTGTTACGAAAAAATGTTTCATACAAAAGTTGTAGTTAAGTACGTTATCTATAACTTTGGTAAATAATTGTATTTCCCTTAATTGCATTCTGACAGAGATATTAAAAAAACAATATTGTGTTCCGGTTAAACCGGAACTTCCGGTTAAGCGATATTGATAAAAAACTAATCAACTTTTGGTATTGTAAGGAAAATACTAAATATGAAGTTTGAAAATGATCGGATAATTACTTTTTAAGATAGAGCGCACACAAACTTTTTTTACCACAGACAGACATGTTCGAGAAAATAGGGAAAACGAGCTCTATGGGCCCCAAAATATCTATTTCCGTAGAAATCTGGAGGTCGAATTTTTTTGCGAATACAATACTTTCTCTATACTACGTACAGGGAGAAAGTAAAAAGTCATCTTTCAACTTATTAATGTAACCCTTCAACCGAAATTTTCTTTGCGAATTACATATACTTGCCACGGCGGCTTAAGCTATTTAACCGCTACTTCCTTCATCCCTGCCATCGCGACACCATGGTCTGTAATACCGTCAACTACGTTGAGAGTAGTTATGATTTGTCGGAGGAAAGTGTTAAGTATATTGATACCTTGACCCGCACGAGTCGTTCGAGTTTTCGTCATATTTATATGATCTATAGGATGCTACGATAAAGTATCAATTAATATTTGCGACATTTTTCTTCCCTCTCAGCTAGTGTTGGAGCATTTTAAATTCCACCAATTAATATGCGATAGGTTAAAATTTATACGACGATGATTGGATCTTTTATTTTCACACTATTTATCTGAAACGTCTCAGGTAAATCATCAATACTATCAGTTTCCCCATCGAGAGGACCTTATAAGGAACAAAAGTAAATCTTACTTCCGTTTTGTCTTTGAATCGAGCACCAAATCATTTCGCACGTGCTAATTTCTACAAAATCATCTCGCTGACTTATCAAATGATCCTACATTACTATAAAACTCCACCGCTCATTCTACACAGTCATATTTTCATTAGACTGCAAAATCTGGATGAAATATCTCCCATAAGCTTATCCTCATTTAACCAACTCTCTTCCTAATATGACGTCCGAGCAATTGCTCCTCTTAATATTAAGGAATTCCGCCTGCTTATTACGGAAAATCCTGCAATTAACGACTACTATTATTGATTCTTTCAGTCATTAAATCTGAGTTTCTTTATGGAATAACCTTTACATTTTTTAAGTAAATTTTTCTTTATTTGTAATTGCTATTTTCTCTATTTTAAGCAATTTTAAGCTAAGCTAGGCTAGCTCATGCTTATCATTTTGCTTGTTTACTTGGTTGCTACTAACTATTATAACCGTTGAATTACAGAAGAACTTTTTCTGGATAAATTCGCTCTCATCTTAACTTCATGAATCTGACACTAAAATTACTTGTTCGTATGTCGTTGAGGGAAAGGGGGGCGGAAGTGTTCCGGAAGAGTCCGTAATAGTTAATAAAAGCAGTGAATAATGATTGCGTATGGCCCCGAATGGTTTCGATTTAGATATATACCCCGCGAGGCGCCAGAGGCGTATGGCAGGGGGTGTAATACACCACCATCATTCATTCATCCCTATTAGCATCTCTAATAGCCTGGGGAAAAAACGACCAAAAGTAATTATCCGTCCTTGCGATTACTTCCCTATAACGCTTCGTCGATGCCTCTCGGAGATAGCTCCTTACTGGCACTAACACTTCACTTACTTCGTCTTTTGAATTCTGAACGAATGAACTTTTCGAAAAGTTTCCGACGATATTAAGATCTTCTCATCTGTAGTGAATTCCAACTGAGGGACTCTATCATTGCCGTAACGCTGCTCTCAAACCTGAAATCCCCGCAAACGAATCGGGCTGCTCTACTTATAATATATGAATCAAAGTAGCCTTGGAAACAATTTAAGTATAGAGTAAGACAGACCGAGCAAAATTAAATCGAAAATTTTATAAATCACTGTTGAGGAGGAAGAAATATGAATGGCGCTCCCTAGGAAAATTTGAAGCCAAGATCATGACCATCATGACTACCAAATGTAATAATTGTAAATTATACCAAGTAGTCCAGATAGCTTCTCCTCCTGATCAGGCATAATTTAATATTCCGAATTCTAAATATCTTCGTTATACAAGTATATTTATATATTATAACAATTAGTATACATCAACGACCTCAGCAGTCCCATTGAAAGATGTTAGGATATTCGCAGACGACACAGTCATTTACAGGGAAATAGATAGCTCAGAGGATAGATTAACCCTTTCGAACGACTTAGATTGAATTATGATCTGTTGCGATGATTGGCAATTAGAGCTTAATGTAGAAAAGTGTTCGGTAGTTGACTTCTTCGAAAGAAAATCTATAGTAAATGATTATTCTTATAGCCTCCGAGGGGTAAACCTAATGACAGTAGAATCGGTATCTTGGAGTAACTCTCACGAATAATCTATCATGGAGTGCCCACATACGATATATATGTATAAAGGACTTAAGAAACTCGGCTTCGTTAAAAGAATAGTCGGTAGGAGCGAAGAAAAAGTTCGCGTGCGATGTTGCTTAGCGTTGGTTAGGCCTCACCTTGAGTATGCATATAGTGTATGGGAAATGTCATATTCGGAATTTAGAAAAAGTACAACGAAAGGCGATACGATTTGTAAAAAATTGCTATGATAAAACAGCGAGTTTTACTCAGATGTTACAGGACGCGGGAATCATTAGAAGATAGAAGGAAAATTCAAAGGATGAATTTATTACATAAGTTCAGCGAAATTACGTTCTCAGATGATGTAACCGATATAATGCGATCCCCTTGTTATATGGGCAGTTCTGATAATACCAGAAAGCGATTTTAAGAATTCATTTTTTCCGCGAATTATACGCGAAAGCAACTGTTTAGGAAATTAGAGACAAGGTGCTTGCACCCCCTGCCACACTCCGAAAGGCGGCTTGCAGGGTTCTTGCATAGACATAAACATATCTAAAGGTCCCTGGTTCAATCCCAGGATTCGGCACCAAAATGTTCGCGCCCGTAGCCGGTCCTGAGAAAATAAAGGTTTACTCGGAACTGGCCTCTAACGGGCAAACAATAAATAAATTGCGACAAAAAATGGACCAAAAGGCAAAAGAAGGAAGCTCTGTCGTCATCACCTACTCACTGTCGTCTGTCTCAGTCTCTAAGTTTGTCTGTGTCCTCTGTCAGAGTGTCCTGTCCGATTGGCTGACAAAACGGATAAAAAACCTTCATTTGTTTGAAGGTGGACCATACGAGGCTGGATCCACCGCGCACGCAAGTGAGAAGTGCAAATTTAAAACTAATACAAACAAAATGGGGAACGGCATGTTCCCGACAACTCTTAATTAAACAGTAGTCTGCCGGTTTCGAGGAAAGTCCTTTCATAGGAATCGGATTGATATGCGCTCTTCTCCACGACATTGGTACAACGCCTTCGTCCAAGGTTTTATTATAGAATACGAAAAGAAGGGGAGCAAGCTCATTCGCTTGTTTTTGAATGACGAGTAATGATATACCTACTGGTCCAGGCACTTTCTTCTTGTCGCAACAACTTTCCTATTCCATCCACCGACGACTCGTTTTTTTCGTAAAAACGTAATTCGTAATAGTAGCTGATCATATACGGATGGCGTGTGACAACGAAAACAGGATTGCCGACTCAGAATGAATGCTTCTCCCTGTACGTTGTCCTACCCGAGATATTTTTTGCTCTTCTTGTGAACAAATTCTTTTAAGGATATCGTTAAAGCCTATTTTGAACCACTTGATCAGCTGTTTCACAGTAACTTCAACTGTCTACAAAGAATGGTCATGGCATGAAAAGCTCCAGAGAAGTTGAGAAATATCTCATTACCGGAATCACATCTTACGAGTAGAGACCAGAATATGTCCATTATTTGGTCCCAGCAATTATAAACAGTCAGTGCTAACGGATGAATATTGTTTACAGCTCGTATCCAAGATTTGCTGTTTGACAGCCAAAGTAAATATATTTTACTCCTTCACCCAATGGGCCATGACGTAGCCGCGGGGAGACAAAATAGATCGATAAAATAACCGACATAATCTCCTGCCAAATAGTTGAAAGAAGTAAATCCCTTTTTATTTCTTTTCTTGTTTTTAACTTCTTTTCTTTCCAGCCTACGTATGTTTCTTCGCTCTGAGTTTTGCGAGTACAGGAAAGAGGCTGAGAGCACATTGATCAGGAGTAGCAATACGGAGAGTGTATGATGGGCATTTAGAAGAGCGAGACTACACTTCCACTAAGGTATGTCAGAAGATTTTATTTGTTGCGTCGAAAATACATATTAATAAGACATTATCTCTCTGAAATTTATTTAAAAAATCCAGAATCGAGGGTAGCTGGGAAGAGTAGAGCCATCTACAGTCGTTTATTCAAAACTCTTCAAATTTTTAACATTCCCGCGATGCGACGTCTTTTGTGACGTAATTAGGCGGAAAAATATGAACTGTTATTGCTATCCTGTAAACAGATACTTCGAAAGTATTAGCTTACTACAAATCAGTATTTACATCTACATCTACATTAATACCCTACAAGTATTTAATTCCCTTTTAAGAAATGGAAAATTCAGCTATTCTGCATAATAATTTAACTAAGGGTTTTATGTTCGCCAAATACTCAGGAAATAGCATAAGCAAAACTGAAAAACGTAGTTTAGCGTATTATTAAAATCGACGATTCGTAAATGAATTATAACCATTCTAGCAGAAGTGCCCGTTGATTCTCAACGGGTAAATTTAAACTGATAAATACTTTTGTTACAGTCTTGATTGTAAAGCTTGCATCATAATTTTTGGTAGATAGCTAATAACCAGGCTATTGTTATTTCCAAACCATTAAACAAAGTAAATAAAGTTATGATTAAGTCTACAGAGTCACCTGGATCTCATATCCTTTAAATTAACACTCTTCGATGAATATAAAAATCATTTAAAGGTTATAAAAAGTATATTCCATGCTCATATTAGGATAAGCAGCACTACCTTCCAGAAGACGTTTTCAGAAAATCATAATTGGTTATCGGTAACTATGATCAAGCACAAATAACAGAAATATATTGTACATTACTCTAATACCACCGATAAATATTCTTTCCGGAAAGTAAGTGTATTATGGAGCTGACTTGAACTCCAATCTTAAAATGCGTAACATAAACATGGAGGTCAGAAAATAACACAAATGAAATCACAATGCCAAAACAGAAACAAAGATTTTTTTATTTATAATTCCTTTTATTCTCCAGTTTTATTCACGACAGTAACATATCTATTATATAAAGATGCCTCTCCGGTTTAATTCATGTATATAGATAGATAGGATACTAATTCACAAGCTAAACCACAAGCGTGATTGACTTGAAACTTTTACGGCGTATTGGCCATAACAATTAACCACCAGAAAAATTGCAATTTTGATCCTCAGTGTCATGGGTTCGATTACAGAGGGCCACAAAGTCCCGATTTTTTTCCATTTAAATGCATTGCTTTGATATTCGGGAATTTTTATAAAATACTTCCCGGATAGGTAGAGAATTAAGACTCGAGGAGCATATATATATATATATATATATGGTCATGATCTATTGCAAACATCCTACAGAAATATCCTGGGTTCGATGTTAGGACGAAGTAAAAATCTGTCATTTAAAATACATTGAGGTAGATTTTCATTATTTTTTAATGCCCTTACCGAATTGATAGGAAGTTCTTGCTTATATGGAAGATGTATATTAAGACTAAGATTTAGTAAAAATTTTGATAAGAAGATACTGCTCCTGGGTTCGATGCCGGGGCACATTAAAATTTCTCTCATAAGGAATATATGGGAAAGTAGGACGTCGTTTGACTCAGTTGCAGCCAATTTTTCTGCTTGAATTTTCACACATAGTTAGAGATAGTGATCTTCTGTCGTGTTGCATAGTAAGTATCACCAGAAAGACCCGGGTTCGATGCCGGGCGGTAAATATAAGAGGTTTGGAACTTATTCTTTGAGATGGAAATGATTCAAATGAGTATCCAATAGGTCTTTCTTTTCTAATAGCGGAAAATAGCCTTTTTCTGCGATTTTACAAATTTCATCCTTAAAGTTGTCCCTGATTTTAGGGCCTTAAATGACCGCGATGAAAAACCAGGTATACTTTTTTATAGAGGCTTAGGATCATTCTCTTTCTAATGAAAAAGATTCAAAAGAATTTCCGGATGGTCTTCGGAGTGAAAATGATCCTATTTTTGGGTTTTCTACAAAAACTGTCCAATGTTTACTCACTTTCTTAAATAATGGAAGATGCTAAGAAAATTAAATTTATTAAATTCCTAAAACCATGTATTGATATGTTATATGTATAGGCAAAGTTTCACGTTGATTACATATTCACTTCCTAAAATATAAAATATCCACAATTTTAGTTAATTTCGTTCCGCAATTTATCGGGTCAGTTTTGCACTGAATTTTCTTTAACACGGTCGCCCCTACAGATATTTTAATCATTTTGTTAAATAGAGCTAATAATTTTGTACAGTGGGGGAAACAATTATCGCAACACCAGTTGGCGTGAGAGCGCGGATTACGTGGAAACTAACTGAAATCACTCTAACTCCGACAATTCGGCAACTCTGTATAGAGGCAGTAAAACCGGCAATATTCAAAATCCTTACGAATGGGAAATAGACTTTTAGTATCGTATATATATGCAGACATTTAAGACTCACCTTCGCGAGATTTCCAAGTAGTGCCTTAGCCTCAATGTCTTCATTTTTTGCCATTTATTATTTAAAGTTAGCCGTGATAAAAACGTTGTGTGGAATGTTAATATAATACACTGGGAGATAGTTACAAACAAGATTGTTTGATAGCGGAATATCAGACGTTAAAATGAACATTTTGAGGTATTATTTCGCTAATTAAAGGTCTAAATGGTAGAATTGTGATGGAATAGAATTCTTGCAAAGAGAATTCAACACTTAAAAATTCGAATTCAGAAACCACTAAGATGTGTCCTATTCTTAACTTTCTATTTTCACTCGAGCAGTGTAGTTTTGCACTGCATAAGGTATTAAAAATATCCTTTCGATAAATCCAATCTTATCCGTGAGTTAAAGGAGTTAATTTTTCCAAGAGCTTTTTAGCAATTAACGTTTAGACAGGAATTGTCATCACTATTATTAGCTTTTAAATAGTGGAATCAGTAATCAACAATTTTCAGCTCTATCAGGCTATATGTAATAGGGAGTAATATTTGTGTAATAACAAATGGTGTTTCTCATGAGACATCAATGCACTTTAACCATACTGACTGAAAAAAATATTATAAATTGCAACGGTATCACATATATATAGATGTTTCATTCATTCATCGCACAACTCATACGAATCTCATCTACAGTGAGTGTATTACTCTACAACAGATAATTTCAATCTAATATGTCCAGAGCTGTAATGTAATTGATTAATGAGCTTGAATGCAATCGCAAATAGGATCCATAATATTCTAGCAGTTGGAATCTGAATTGCAAACTAAAACCGATAATTTGATTGTCCTTTTACAAGCATTAGATATACCGTTCTCGCCTCATGGAGTAAGCTTATCAACGCTCTTACTCTGAATTACATGCGAGCTACGGGTTTAACGCTGTGAAACGGAGCGACCTTCGGAAAATATTTTCTGAAGTATGATTTTACTTCAGTAAAGTTTCCAAGAGGCGGGTATTCACTTCTCTACTTTCTCCGTAGCGATGAATAAAATTTTCCACTTCCAATTTGATCATCTTGATTTCCGTATGTAAAAATACTTCCCAAGGCTACTTAGATCCATATATTAGGCGCCATACTCAGCTATCATTCGCTGATTTTACTAAACTTTCTGTGCGCTTTACGGACTCTTCCAAAACATTCCCGCCCCCCTCTCCCCCCATGAATACCGTAGTTTTAATGTCGTTTACTACGTAGTTTTGCGGTTTAGATGCGAATATATTAGAGAATAGAGCGAATATATACAGACAAAGTTATTCTTTTATTCAGCAGTAGAAATAGTTATTAACGCCCACATAAATAGGCAAAAGGGTATGCATGAGCTTAGCCCAAAAAAATAGAAAAATTGCAATGGTGAAAAAGAAAAATTCACTTAAAAAAGATAAAGGTTATTCGAAAAAGGAAACCATGTTTTAATGTGCGAACTGAGAGATCTAAAAATAATAATAGTAAATTGCAAGAGCTTACGTAATAAACAGGCGGAATTCTTTAATGTTACGATGAGAATTTGCGCGGATATCATACTAGGAAGATAGTTGCTTAAGCGAAGATATTACTCAAAGCGAGATATTTCCCCCGATTATATGATATACCGAAAATATAACTATGTAGATCTAGTGGTAGACTTTTTATAGTAGTATGGACTCATTTAATTAGTGAGCGCGATGAGTTCGTAGAAAATAGCAGGAGCGAAATCATTTGGTGCTCGATTCAAAGACAAAACGGAAGTAAAATTAATGTTTGTTCTTTGTGTCGTCCTCCCGATGAAAAAATAGGATGTATTGTTGTATTATCCGATGCCCTACAGAAAAATGGTGAGAAAATAAAAGATCCAATCATCGCCGTAGGAAGAGATTTTTACCTAACCAATATTCATTGGGATAATCTAAAATTCTCCAGCACTAGCAGTGGGAAAACAATTCACGAAATACATCTTACTTTTTCGTTGCATGCTTTAGATCAGGTAAATATGACGAAAACTCGAACGAATCGTGCGAAGCAAGGTATCAATTTATATTTACTAGCCACTTCCCACCCACAAATAATAACTAGCTTCTCTGTAGTTGACGGTACAGTCAGACCATGATGTCATAATGGTAGGGATGAAAGTAGTAGCGGTTAGATCTCTTAAGCCTGTGAGGCAAGTGTGTGTAATTCGCAAAGCAATTATTTCTGAGTTTAAGGTTTTATTTGAACGAAGGCTTGGATATTTTTTTACGCTTTTCGAGAGAAAATACAGTAAAAGATAGTTGGGTAGAGTTTCGACGAATAATCAAAGTAGATTTAGTTAAATATGTTCCGTCTAAACAGTAGGTGAGACGAGGAAGAAGTTTGAAGCGTTGCATAGGAGTCATTCACTCGCGATTGAGAAAACTTAAACCTTGCGGTGAGATCCATGAGCTTAGTGATCAAAACTATAGAGAAGTGCAAAAGATATTTGAGGAAGGATCACGAAAAGAATACCAGGAATATAGATCTCGAACCCTGTTAATATCACTAGTTGGCGATTAGAAAGAATTTTGGTCATAAGTGCGTGACACTCGTGGTGGTCAGTTTTCTATTCCTAGCATTATAAGCGAAGAGGGAATTGCCTTAAATAAATCGGCAGAAATAGCTAACTTACTTAACCCGTACTTCCAGAAATTTTTCTCATTAAATGATGGTCGAGTTAACGGTTTTACCTCTCGCATTGATTCGGAGATGATTTCCATAGAGATATAAGTTGATGCGAGTGGAAATTCACTGCAACAGATTGATAGGAAATTCTATCAGAAATCAATTAATGAGGGTACTGTCCCAATATCGTGTAAAAAATTAAACGTCACTCCGGGGCCTAAGAATGATCAGATTATTATGGGTAATTTTCGTTAACTTCGAATTTATGCAAAATAAAGGAGCATATTATAGCAAGCTCCATTATTCAGTCTCTTACCATAAAGATAGGAATCATTCTGATCAAACACGGATTCCATAAAGGCAAATCTTGTAAGACGCACCTAGAGTTTTTTGTGAATGATGTATATAAAGCGTAAGGATGTTAGATATCTTTCAAAAACGTTATTTCCACGCAGCAACAAATTTCGCGACAACCCTTAGTGTTAGTGCGCCACACAAAATACGGAAGAGTCACGTTTAGCTATTGTTTATCTTTGAAAGAACATATTGGAGATGCGATAGGAAATTGAATAGAATGCAAAGATTAACTAGTAGATCGTTGAGGGGATGCTAATCGTGTTTCAAAGAAAAAAGTCATATAACCTCTTATTCAACCAAGCCAAACGAGAAAATACTGTTTCGCGATTATACTGATTATTACTTTTATATTACAGTTCGTGTACGGCATTTGTTTGATTGGTTGTATACGATACTATTTGTACAGAATTGCCATGATAAAACGGTGAGTGTTACTCAGACGATGCAGTACGCGTAATCATAGTAAGAGATAGAAGACTAATTCTAAGGATAAATTTACTATGTAAGTTAAGAAAAATTAGGTTCTCAAATGATGCAATCGATATAATGCGACCTCCCTGTTGATGTGGGCCGCTCTGATACTGCGAGGAAGATTAGAGAGATAAATGCTAGAAGGAATCGCATCAAGAATTCATTTTTTCCGCGGATGATACGCGAAAGAAATCGATTAAGAAAATAGGGTTAAGCTGTATGCACCCCCTGCCACACGCCGAGAGGCGGATTGGATGGTTCTTACATAGACATGGACATATTTTTATGGTGTTTTTGTGCTGTCGACATTTAAACTCAATAATCAGAATATGTCGTATTTATAAAACAACATAATTTAAGAGGAAAAATTCATCCGTCACCGCTACGATTGGTCTTCGCTTTCCTTCAAAGTAACTGGGTTGTCCAAATTGTAGTGCTACCTCCAAAATACTAACGTTTCAATATCATCTCCTAAATCACTACTACTAATTTATTTCTTCTTACATTAACTAACAGTTGAAGGAAAGTTTAATTAACCTTCTTTTGATTTCAAAAAACTCTCAAAGGCACTCCAAATCAATATTTACAATGATAAAAACCTTACACCTTGAGAAATAATGACAATGTAAGAGAAATTGGCCCTATCAAAACTGGAAATCCAAATATCACTGTGGATTATTATTCATCATTATTATTCAATTATTCATTTTACAAACTAAAATCTCAAAAAAGTTTTAATTTTGTCACATAACCGTGAACATATCCTAGTTTTCTATGCATTTTAGTTTTTTCTAAGAATTTAACATATCTTCTATCATATAGCGATACCGGCCCCTGAAATGTAGAAATTTTTTCGCTCTTTCTACTGCCTATGACCCTCTTCCCCATAGACAAATCCTGGCTGCGCCCCTGCGACAAAGCAATCATTAATTATCATCTGTATATTCATGTCCACATCCGATAGAATCCGTAGATTCTTACACATGGATGATTATGAAAAAAAAATCAGCTCCGACATAGACCTCCATCCCCGTAATGTTACTAAATTTTCATGTTTTTACGAGAAGGAGACTATTTAACATAATTTAAAGCATGTGGAAAATATTTATATGTAATCGTTTTTCTCTCAGACTCGGTAACAGTGTGCACATATGCATTATGATTAATCTACGAGAATTACTTTGGAATCAAGAAAAATATAGGATGATTAATAATATATCCATTCTCCTCCATATGATTCAGCCTCCGAGACATAGAGTTAACCACTTCTTTATTGGAATTCGCTCCAGGTGAGAAGATCTAATAACTGACGGAAGCTCTTCGAAAGCTTTATCGGTTCAGAACCTAAAGACGAAGTAAATGAAATTTAAGTGCAAGTAAAGACCTAACGCGATCTCCGAGAAGCATCGACAAAACGTTACAGGGAGGTAATCACAAAACATTATTACTTTTGGTCGTTTATTTCCCCGGGCAATTAGAGAGGTTGATGGAGTAGATTACGTGATGATGGTGTTATTACAACCCCTGCCATACCCATTTGGCGGCTCGCGGGGTATATATCTAAATCTAAATCTATATAATTGGTTTGGAACTACCGCCGAGAAAATTGGAAAGTGCGAACCCGCGAATTGTCCTGGTTGTAGACGAACAATGAATAATAATATGCATAAGAATGTAAATAGTTCTCAAGGCTTTTGTTCACAGACTAAAAATGAAAAAGATTCGCTTGTGCGGTCCGCTAGTTGTCCGTCTATAGAAGTAGAAGACCTCAATGAAGAAATAGTCACCAATAAGCCTGAGTAAGTAAGCCTGAGCTCCTTGCCTTACGACCGGTTTGTTGTTGCGAGTGACGCATAGGCTTTCGAAAATCGGCTGCACTGAAAGCGAAAGGTTCATCGTGCTTCGAGAAATCAGGAGGCCCTGTCAAATACCTCTAATAAGTGTGGAAAATGAGTCAAAGGACATTGTCTTTCAGTGAACGACCTCGAATCCTTGGTAGAAGAGGAATGTCCACTGACACACGAAACATGTTCTTGACCGACAATTGGTGATGAATCTGTTCCGAATCCTTCATATCCAATGGTTATTTTTCCATAATGAATTGTATCTCTCAGGTAAATATATATATTAATCACAGGGGCGTATAAATATATGTGGAAACCATATCTTACATTCGTTCATTTCCCGAACAAGAGAAGTTTAAGATAAAAAACTCATTTAACTTAAGCGGAATTCGAGCTCGTGCCCTTCCTATGCCAATAACATGTGTCAGACAGCTGCAAAATCACCTCTTAATTAGCAACTAGTTATAGTTATGACACTTCCCAACAAACTGAGAAGTCCATTTTAGCAGCTTATTAACAATATTATTATGGCAGCATAATCCTGGTTAATTAATTAACTTTATAAAGTCAGACGTTCATAAAATACGTATCAGTACTAAAAACTTGGGTTGTTTATTAGGAAGTCTTTGTTTACTAAAATACGCTAATATAATAATATTATTTGGGAATATTTTTACGAGTGCAATAACACCTAATTTCCTTAGCACCATGGTGAGGAAGGAGCTTTGAATTAGCCAGAGGATTGTTTCTATTGGGCGACTGTAAAATGAGGGTCCTGAGTCTAGCTGATATAGGCACGAAAAGGAAAAATATACCTTGCACCTGCAATACTTGCTTTGAAAGTGCTCGACATATGGTTAAAGCTTTTCCCCGCGAGGTAATGCATTTCAACGTTTGTTTTGTATTGGCGCCCGCAATACATTGAAGGGATCAACTTGTCGTTAAAGACTTTCCTCGCGAATTATCAAAGCCTTAATGCATTTCTACGTGAATTTCTCCGCACGAAGGCAACACAATTGACTAATGACCAAGGTCATCGAGCTCCCTGTTACAAAATGTAAGACAAGTCCGATATATGCGCAGAAATTGTTCGGTTTTTATGAAATCATGTTTGTTTTAACTTTGGAATTGGTATTTTTCCTTTTAACTCCGGACGGACAATGATTTCATGTATTCTAGGTGACAAATGGTGTATATAAATTCATATAACGAATTTTCTTCGTCTGCATGATTAAGTTGGGGAAAAATTATGTTCCGACAAAATACAAATTTTACATTGTGTCATAGTTAGTAACTCAGTAATCGCTCTAACGACTTCTCGAATTCTAATTGCTGAATTGAAAATATAAGAGTGGTAATCAAAAATCCTCCTCCGAATGTTTATCACAAATAATGAATATCCTATGTTTGAACTGGACGTTTGAAGAATTACATTTACATTAATATCCAGCAGGCAGCCGTAAGACGTATGTTCGAGTGAGAAACCAAACTACCAAAACAACGCCTTATTAGCGCACAAATTAACCAGAAAAAGAGACCATTATATGCCATCTATTCTCACTATAATCTCGCAAAACATCATTTTCCTTTAGACTCCAAAATTCTCGTTCTCTAAAGGTGAGAATCACCACATCGCGTATTCCTACTCGAATCCCACTTATTCCTTATTGCTACGCATTATTAAAACCGAATAGAATTCTTCAAATTATTTAGAATTAAATTTCAATTATTGTCCATGTATTTTATTGCATTTAAGATTGAAATTGGAATAAATATATATTTAACCTATCGTTCTATAAATACGATAATTATCTGTGAAAGAGAAACGCCGAAATAAACATGACGAACTCGGGAAGAGATCGCGCGAAGGCTCTAAGAAGAGTTAGAAAGATAGGAAATTTGTGTAAGTCTAGGCTCCGACTCAAATATTACCGCTTTCCGAGGCTTTCCTCGGTGTTGCCAGTCAGTCATAGAAAGCAGAATTCCAAATAGTTTCTGTGAAAGCCACTGGTGCGCTCGCAAAGTGTTGCGATAATTTTTTCCGCCACTGTACAAATCAAGCGTCACCAAACACATCTAATAATTCAACCACGGAGAATATATAGAAGAATTAAGGAACTCGCTCAATAATATTGACACTTACAGAGGTCTACTCGTGCTCAAGATCCTCAAGATAATGTACAGTGGGGGAAACAATTATCGCAACACCAGTTGGCGTCAGAGCGCGGATTACGTGGAAACTAACTGAAATCACTCTAACTCCGACAATTCGGCAACTCTGTATAGATGCAGTAAAACCGGCAATATTCAAATTCCTTTCGAATGGAAAATAGACTTTTAGTTTCGTTTTTATATGCAGACATTTTAGACTCACCTTCGCGAGATTTACAAGTAGTGCCTTTGCCTCATTGTCTTCATTTTTTGCCATTTATTATTCAAAGTTAGTCGTGATAAAAATAGTTGTGTAGAATGTCAATATAATACACTGGGAGATAGTTGCAAACAAGATTGTTTGATAGCGGAATATCAGACGTTAAAATGAACATTTTAGGTATTATTTCGCGAATTAAAGGTCTAAATACTAGAATTGTGATGGAATTGAATTCTTTCAAAGAGAATTCAACACTTAAAAATTCGAATTCAGAAACCACTAAGATGCCTCCTATTCTTACCTTTCTATTTTCTCTCGAGCAGTGTAGTTTTCCACTGCATAAGATATTTAAATATACCTTCGATGAATCCAATCTAATCCGTGTGTTAAAGGAGTTCAACTTTTCCAAGAGCTTTTTAGCGATTAACGTTTTGACAGGAATTGCCATCACTATTATTAGCTTTTAAATAGTGGAATCGGTAATCAACAATTTTCAGCTCTATCAGGCTACATGTAATAGGGAGTAATATTTGAGTAATAACAAATGGTGTTTCTCATGAGACATCAATGCACTTTTACCGTACTGACTGAGAAAAATATAATAAATTGTAACGGTACCACATCTCTATTGATGTTACAGTCATTCATCACACCACTAATACGATTTTCCTCTTCAGTCATCTTCAGTGAGTGTATTACTCTACAACAGTTAATTTCAATTTAATTTATCCAGAGCTACAATTTATTTGATTAATGAGCTAGAATGCAATCGAAATTATACCAACAATTGGAATCTTAAATGCAAATATAAAATGATGATTCGAATGTCCGATAATCAATCATTAGATAGTCCGTACTCGCCTCCTAATGTAAACATAATCACACACTTTCGACGAATTACAGGTGCCCCACAGATTTTAGACTGTAGAACGGGCCACACTTAAGGAAATATTTGTTGCAGCATAATCTAAACTTGTAATAAGTTTCCAAGAGGCCGGTATTCACTTCTCTACTTTCTCCGTAGCGATGAATACAATTTTCCGCTTCCAATTTGATCATCTTGATTTCCGTATGTTAAAATACTTTTCAAGGCTACTTAGATCCATATATTATACGCCATACTCAGTAATTGTTCGCTGATTTTACTAAACTTTGTGTGCACATTTTCGGACTCTTCCGAAACACTCCCAACCCCTCTCCCTCCATGAAGACCGTAATTTAAATGTCGTTTACTACGTAGTTTTGCGGTTTAGATGCGAATAGATTAGAGAATAGAGCGAATATACGCAGACAAAGTTATTCTTTAATTTAGCAGTAGAAATAGTTACTAACGCCCACTTAAATAAGCAAAAGGGTGGGCATGAGCTTAGCCCCAAAACATAGAAAAATTGCAATGGTGAAAAAGAAATATTCACTTAAAAAAAGATAAAGGTTATTCGAAAAAGGAAACCATGTTTTAATTTGCGAACTGAGAGATCTAAAAATTATAATAGTAAATTGTAAGAGCTTACGTAATAAACAGGCGGAATTCTATAACATTACGATGAGAACTTGCGCGGGTATCATACTAGGAAGAGATTTGGTTAAGCGAGGATATTACTCAAAGCGAGATATTTCTCCCAATTATATGATACACCGAAAATATGACTATGTAGATCTAGCGGTAGAGTTTTTATAGCAGCATAGACTCATTTAATTAGTAAGCGCGATGAATTCGTAGAAAATAGCACGAGCGAAATCATTTGGTGCTCGATTCAAAGACAAAACGGAAGTAAGATTAATGTTTGTTCTTTGTGTCGTCCTCCCGATGAAAAAATAGGTTGTATTGTTGATTTACCCGAGGCCTACAGAAAAATGGCGAGAAAATAAAAGATCCAATCATCGCCTTAGGAAGAGATTTTTACCTAACCAATATTCATCGGGATAAACTAAAATTCTCCAGCACTAGCAGTGGGAAAAAAAATTCACGAAATACATCTTACTTTTTCGTTGCATGCTTTAGATCAGGTAAATATGACGAAAACTCGAACGAATCGTGCGAGGCAAGGTATCAATTTAGATTTTCTTATCCACTTACCACCCACTAATAATAACTAGCCTCTCTGTAGTTGATGGTACAGTCAGACCATGATGTCATAATGGCAGGGATGAATGTAGTAGCGGTTAGATCTCTTACGCCGGTGAGGCAAGTGTATGTAATTCGCAAAGCAATTATTTCTGAGTTTAAGGTTTTATTTGAACGAAGGCTTGGATTTTTTTACGCCTTTCGGGTGAAAATACAGTAAATGATAGTTGGGTAGAGTTTCTACTGATAATCAAAGTAGATTTAGTTAAATATGTTCCGTCTAAACAGTAGGTGAAACGAGGAAGAAGTTTGAATCGTTGCATAGGAGTCATTCACTCGCGATCGAGAAAACTTAAACCGTGTGGTGAGATCCATGAGCTTGGTGATCAAAACTATAGAGAAGTGCTGAAGCTATTCGAGGAAGGATCACGAAAAGAATACCAGGAATATAGATCTCGAACCCTGTTAAAATCACTAGTTGGCGATTAGAAAGAATTTTGGTCATAAGTGCGTGAGACTCGTGGTGGTCAGTTCTCTATGCCTAGCCATATAAGCGAAGAGGGTATTGCCTTAAATAAATCGGCAGAAATAGCTAACTTACTTACTCCGTACTACCAGAAATGTTTCTTATAATATGATGGTTGAGTTAACGATTTTACCTCGCACATTGATTCGGAGACGATTTCCATAGAGATATAAGTTGATACGAGTTGAAATTCACTGCAACAGATTGATAGGAAATTCTATCAGAAATCAATTAATGAGGGTACTGTCCCAATGTCGTGGAAGAAATTAAACGTCACTCCGGGGCCTAAGAATTATCAGATTATTGCTGCAAAATAATGGAGCATATTATAGCAAGCTCTATTATTCAGTTTCTTACCGCAAAGATAGGAATCATTCGGATCCAACACGGATTCCATAAAGGTAAATCTTGTAAGACGCACCAAGAGTTTTTTGTGTATGATGTATATAAAGCGTAAGGATGTTAGATATCATCCAAAAACGTTATTTCCACGCAGCAACAAATTTCGCGACAACCCTTAGTGTTAGTGCGCCACACAAAATATCTAAGTGTCACGTTTAGCTGTAGTTTATCTTTGAAAGAACATATAAGAGATGCGATAGGAAAAGTGAATAGAATGCAAAGATTAACTAGTAGATCGTTGAGGGGATTCTCATCGTGTTTCAAAGAAAAAAACTCATATTCCTCTTATTCAACCTAGCCAAACGAGAAAATACTGTTTCGCGATTACACTGATTATTACTTTTATATTACAGTTCGTGTACGGCATTTGTTTGATTGGTTGTATATGACACGATTTGTACAGAATTGCCATGATAAAACGGTGATTCACTAACAGTTAAAGGAAATTTTAATTAACCTTCCTTTGATTTAAAAAAAGTCTCAAAGGCAATCGAAATTAATATTTACCATAAGAAAAACCTTACACCTAGAGAAATAATGACAATGTAAGAGAAATTGGCCTTATCAAAACTGGATATCCAATTATCATTGAGAATTATTATTCATCATTATTATTCAATTATTCATTTTACAAACTAAAATCTCAAAAAGGTTTTAATTTTGCCACATAACCGTGAACATATCCTAGTTTTCTATGCATTTTATTTTTTTTAAAGAATTTAACATATCTTCTATCATGTAGCGTGCATGAATATACCGGCCCCTGAAATGTAGAAATTTTTTCGCTATTTCTACTCTTTATGACCCTCTCCCCCATAGACAAATCCTGGCTGCGCCCCTGCGACAAAGCAATCATTAATTATCATCTGTATATTCATATCCACATTCGATAGAATCCGTAGATTCTTACACGTAGATGATTATAAAAAAAATTCAGCTCCGCCGTAGACCTCCCGTAATGTTACTCAATTTTCATGTTTTTAAGAGAAGGAGACTATTTAACATAATTTAGAGCAAGTGGAATACATTTATATGTATTCGTATTTCTCTCAGACTCGGTAACAGTGTGCACATATGCATTATGATTAATAATCGAGAATTTCATTGGAATCAAGAAAAATATAGGATGATTAATAATATATCCATTCTCCTTCTTTCTCCTCCATATGATTCAGCCTCATAGACATAGAGTTAACCACTTCTTTATTGGAATTCGCTCCAGGTGAGAAGATCTAATAACCGACGGAAGCTCTTCGAAAGCTTTATCGGTTCAGAACCTAAAGACGAAGTAAATGAAATTTTAGTGCAACTAAAGACCTAATCGCGATCTCCGAGAAGCATCGACAAAACGTTACAGGGAGGTAATCACAAAACATTTTTACTTTTGGTCGCTTTTTTCCCCGGACAATTAGAGAAGCTGATTGAGTAGATTACGTGATGATGGGGTTCTTACAACCCCTGCCATACCCATCTGGCGGCTCGCGGGGTATATATCTAAATCTAAATGTATGTAATTGGTTTGGAACTACCACCGAGAAAATTGGAAAGTGTGAACCCGCGAATTGTCCTGGTTGTAGACGAACAATGAATAATAATATGCATAAGAATGTCAATAGTTCACAAGGCTTTTTTTTTAAGCGTAAAAATGAAAAAGATTCGCTTGCGTGGTCTGGTGGTTGTCCGTCTATCGACGTGAAGACCTAAATGAAGAAATAGTCGCCAATAAGTCTGAGTAAGTAAGCCTGAGCTCCTTGCCTTACGACCGGTTTGTTGTTGCGAGTGACGCATAGGCTTTCGAAAATCCGCTGCACTGAAAGCGAAAGGTTCATCGTGCTTCCAGAAATCATGAGGCCCTGTCAAATACCTCTAATTGTGGAAAATGAGTCAAAGGACATTGTCTTTCAGTGAACGACCTCGAATCCTTGGTAGAAGAGGAATTTCCACTGACACACGAAACATGTTCTTGACCGACAATTGGTGATGAATCGGTTCCGAATCCTTCGTGTCCGATGGTTATCTTTCCATAATAAATTGCATCTATATAAATATATTCATCACAGGGGCGTATAAATATATGTGGAAATCATATCTTACATTCGTTCATTTCCCGAACAAGAGAAGTTTAAGATAAAAAAATCATTTAAATTAAGCGGAATTCGAGCTCGTGCCCTTCCTATGCCAATAACATGCGTCAGACTGCTGCGAAATTACTAGTTATATTTATGACACTTCCCAGCAAACTGAGAAGTCCATTTTAGAAGCTTATTAATAATTTTATAATGGCAGCATAATCCTGGTTAATTAATTTTATAAAGTCAGACGTTCATAAAATACGTATCGGTACTAAAAACTTGGGTTGTTTATTAGGAAGTCTTTGTTTACTAAAATACGCTAATATAATAATATTATTTGGGAATATTTTTACGAGTGCAATAACATCTAATTTCCTTAGCACCATGGTGAGGAAGGAGCTTTGAATTAGCCAGAGGATTGTTTCTACTGGGCGACTGTAAAATGAGAGTATAGCTGATATAGGCACGAAAAGGAAAAATATACCTGGCACCTGCAATACTTGCTTTGAAAGTGCTTTACATATGGTTAAAGCTTTTTCACGCGAGGTAATGCATTTCAACGTTTGTTTTGTATTGGCGCCTGCAATACTTTGAAGGGATCGACTTGTGGTTAAAGACTTTCCTCGCGAATTATCAAAGCCTTAATGCATTTCTTTGTGAATTTCTCCGCGCGAAGGCAACACAATTGACTAATGACCAAGGTCACAGAGCTCCCTGTTACAAAATGTAAGACAAGTCCGATATATGCGCAGAAATTGTTCGGATTTTATGAAATCATGTTTGTTTTAACTTTGGAATTGGTATTTTTCCTTTTAACTCCGGACGGACAATGATTTCATTTATTCTAGGTGACAAATGGCGTATTTAAATTATATTACGAATTTCCTTCGTCTGCATGATTAAGTTGGCGAAAAAGTATATTCCGTAGACAAAATACAAATTTTACATTGTGTCATAGTTAGTAACTCGGTAATCGCTCTAACGACTTATCGAATTCTAATTGCTGAATTGAAAACATAAGACTTGTAATCAAAAATCCTCCTCGGAATGTTTATCACAAATAATGAATATTCTATGCTTGAACTGGACGTTTGAAGAATTACATTTACATTAATATCCAGCAGGCAGCCATAAGACGTATGTTCGAGTGAGAAACCAAACTACCAAAATAACGCCTTATTAGCGCACTAATTATCCAGAAAAAAAGAGACCATTATAGGCCATCTGTTCTCACTATAATCACGCAAAACATCATTTTCCTCTAGACTCCAAAATTCTCGTTCTCTAAAGGTGAGAATCACTACATCGCGTATTCCTACTCCAATACCACTTATTCCTTATTGCTACGCATTATTAAAACCGAATAGCATTCTTCACATTATTAATTATTAAATTTCAATTATCGTCTATGTATTTATTGCATTTAAGATTGAAATTGGAATAAATATATATTTAACTTATCGTTCTATAAATACGATAATTATCTGTGAAAGAGAAACGCCGAAATAAACACGACGAACTCGGGGAGAGATCGCGCGAAGGCTCTAAGAAAAGTTCGAAAGAGAGGAAATTTGTGTAAGTTCTAGGCTCCGACTCAAATATTACCGCTTTTCGAGGCTTTCCTCGGTGTTGCCAGTCAGTCACAGAAAGCAGAATTCCAAATAGTTTCTGTGAAAGCCACTGGTGCGCTCGCAAAGTGTTGCGATAATTTTTTCCGCCACTGTACATGATAGCCACACTTTGTTTCCTTCATAAAACAATTTCCTGAGATACTAAGCATCAAAGTTACCGAAATCTCACAGTCATACTGAAGAAGGCACGTGGTTATACAAACTGCTATATCTCAGCAAATATACCATAAGGGAAACTAAAACTTTATAAATGTTCATAAGAGATATGTGTGAATGTCCACACAAACTTTCGTTTTAATCCGAGATGCTCGAGCACTTCTCTGAAATCAGACCAAATGGAATGACCCTTTATAAACACTGAACACGATCATGAAATAAAACGCCAACGTGGAAATAGAAGTCGAAACAGAAGATACGACTAAATACCAATGACTGGTAGGCAGTGGCGGATCCAGGGGGGGGGGAAAGGGGGACATTTCCCCCCCCAAATCCAAGAGAATATATTTTCCGAGGCCAATAATTTAATACTTATAAACCGAGCGTCGTCTATAGATGACGTGTGACGGTTGTCGGAGTAATGTTGTCACATGCTCTTGGCCCTTTACACGAGGCCATTCTGTGCGGCTTCCGAGTCGCGCCACTCATAGCTGAACATTATTTCAAATGGAGGAGTTCACACAAGTAGCGGGCACAAAATCAGACGCGCCACTGGACGCGGCCGCCATTCAGTCGCATGCGGTGGCGATGCAGACCGTGAGACAACATTGTAACGCCTTGTTATACGGAAGAAACTGACAATGTTTGAAATCGGCGACTGCTTTGCACTCGAAGTTCTACTTTGTCTTTCTCTCTCGAACGACTGAAGCTAAAGTTCCCCCCCCACTCGCTATGGCCCTTCCTGGAAGTTCCCCCCCCAAAATTTACGCCTGGATCCGCCCCTGCTGGTAGGTAGGAAAAGTATATCAAATGGAAATCACCTTGATACTACAAATGAATGTGTTTCGCATTATCCGTCAAACAAAAGATAAAATTAGTTTATATTTACGGTCAGGTTATGCTACAACTTGAAACTCGCAGCTCAACTCCTCAATGATTTCAAACACCTAATCAAAAGGGAAATCTTTACGCACATTGGAATATCCATTTTCATCAATCGCTTAATATACATAGACACAAATATGTCAGATTTATTGCTTAATTCAGAAGATTTAATTAAAAACAACTACAACTTACCTGGTTATGTGTTCGTATTCAGCTTAATAGATCGAGAGAAAGCTATTTTAAGTAACATACTTCTAGCAAGCCTTTTTATTTCACGGTAAACAATTACGCTGAAATAAATAAAACTATATAAGACGACCCGAATTTTATAGCACTTGCGGCCTACAAGTATCTCAATGATTAAAGATTTAAATACTAAATTGGTAAAGCAGTGATATAATTACTCTATCAACTAATTTTAAGGCTATGATTCAGTATTTCCGTTGACGTATTTGCCAGTCCATTTCCTTATCTTTTACAAAAATGGTTGATAATTAGTGACGTCATCACAAATGGAAATTCATCTCCATTATTGAAGGCAAGAATCATCGCCATTTTAGATATCCTCAATGACACTTTATTCCATCATTTGCATTCCTAGTAAGGCTTTGACTAACTCCGTCTTTTTGTCTTATCGAATAATCTATCATGGAGTTCCCACATCCGAAATATATGTGGAAAAGCACTTAAGAATCTTGTTAAAAGAATAGTCGGTAGGAGCGAACAAAACGTTCGCGAAAATCTTCGTATTACAACAAACCTTTAGGTTGTTCATATTTTTAGGGCTGTATGTGCTCGCGTTGAAAAACTAAGTTTATCTTCTTAAGAGGTTTGAAACATGTTCTTTCAGATGGAAATGATTCAAATGAGTATCCAATAGGTCTTTCTTTTCTAAGAGTGGGCAGTAAATAACCTTTTTCTACGTTTCACAAATTTCATCCTTAAAATTGTCCCTGATTTTAGGGCCTTATATGCCCGCGGTGAAAAACCAGATATACATTTTTAGAGTTTTAAAAGCATTCACTTTCTACTGAAAAAATTTCAAAGAAATTCCAGATGGTTTATTTTTTCGTAAAAGTGGGGTGAAAATACCCTATTTTTGGCTTTTTTACAAAAACTGTCAAATGCTTACTCAATTTTTTAAATAATGGAAGATACTAAGAAAATTAAATTTTATATTCCTAAAACCATGTATTGATAAGTTATCACAGGCAAAGTTTCACGTTGATTAGATATTCACTTCCTGAAATATAAGACTTGTAAATATATATTGATCTCTATTCACATGCTGAGTTTTAAGTTACAATCGTTGCAATTTCGAAATTTAGAGATGCCTGGTATAGTACCCAGGAATCATTGACAGCTGTGAATATATGTTATGACTTGTTAGGAACTGATCTTATTTAATGCAAAGTTTGAAGTCGATATCATATCGGGAAGGACCTAAAATGGGATTCCGTTATCCACAATAGAAATGCATTGAGGAATGTAAATAATTCTCTGGGATCGAACTAAGGACGATCAGCGAAACGATCTACCGCTTACATAAAATATATCCATGATCTGTATACACATGCCGAGTTTCAAGTTTCCATCTTATCGGTAAGAGATTCAAAAAAATCTTGAAAATCGTCACTTAAGGATTATAAATACGAGAATATTTGCTCTGAGCTAGCGTCGAACCAAGGACTATCTTCGAGGATTTCTTTATGGTTTTCGTCGGATATGCACGGCTTCTAGCGATCCCTCGAATTTCAACTCTCTGCTTCTCCGAGAAGTGCCTAAAAATATTTCGGAAATCCCTACAATGCATCTTTACGGAAAAAATCGGAAGTTTGAGGCCTTTTGGCATCGAACCCATGACACTGAGGTTCGAAATCGCATTTTATCTGGCATTATCATTCCATTTGGACTTTACTCACTATGGCCAGTACGTCGTTAAACTTTTAAGTCGCTGACACTTTTGGGGCATGGTTAAAATGTTGATCCCCAGTGAATGTGTATATAGGTATATCCGGAGAAACGTCTATATGTAAATTATATATCTGCGGATGACTCGGTGATATATAAGGAAATAACAAACGAGGAAGACCGAACATCTCTCTCAAAGATTTAGTCCTCATCCAAAGGTGGTGCGAAAAATGGGAATTAGATATTAGCGTAGGTAAATGCTCCGTAGTTAATTTCTTCGAAAAGAAAAAATGCGTTCAAATCACCCGTTCAAAATTGATGGAATTAATATCAAAGTATTAGATACAGTTGAATATCTCGGGATCAACATTACTAATAACTTAAATTGGAGCACGCATATTCGAAAAATCTTCGGCAAAGCAAGTAAAAGGCTTTGTAAAGCGTATTGTCGGTAAATGGGATGAAAAGGTGAGAGAGCGATGTTATTTTACCTTGGTCAGACCCTTCTGGAATATGCGGCAAGTATATGGCGGATGAAACGTGTACTAGCGAACTCGAGAAAGTGCAGCGTAAAGCGGTTCGTTTTGTTAAGAAACGCTACGATAAAAAAACACCAAAATGCTCTCAGACGTAGGTTGGGAATCCTTGAAAGAAAGGAGATTGGAAGCTGCGATTGGTTGATTAATTCAGGGAAACTACATTTTCGGAAGATACAACCGGTTACATGCAACCCCCCTGCTATATTGATCCGATAATGACCGTAAGTTAAGAGAAACAGATGCTAGGACGAGTCGCTTTAAAAATTCATTCTTTCCGCGAACGATACGTGACAATAACCGAATAAGGAAGTAGTTTAGATTCAGCTGGTGTTTACACCCTCTGCCACACGCCGAAAGGCGGCTTTTAGGGTATTAATGTAGATGAACCGGGGTCAAGAAGACCCGAATTTTAAAGCACTTGGGGCCAACAAGTTTCCCAATGATTAAAGATTGTAATTGTAATGTGGTAAAGCAGTGATATAATTACTCAATCAATTAGTTTTAAGGCTATGATTCAGTCTTTCCGTTGACGTCTTTGCCTGTCAATTTCCTTATATTTATAAAAGTGGTTGATAATTATTGACGTCAACACAAATGGGAAGTCATCTCCTTCATGTAGGCATGAATCATCACCATTTTAGATATCCTCAATATGACTTTATTCCATCAATGGCATTCCTTTTAAGCCTTTCAACTCCTTCTTTATGTCTTTTCAAACCACTACTATTACCTTACCTAATGATCACCGTTGTGTATATATTTATGTATCCGATGTCAGTAATCCCGTAAGAAATACATGGGAGATATTTGAATGCATTAATTTCATACTCTTCCCGACATAGGATGGGATTATAAATTTCAGGGAGTCGTTTAAGTTTCAATGGAATATTACGTATTGATATTTTTTCGTCCAGGGTATCCTTGGTTCGACTCATTGTCCGTTCGAGCCGACTCGAATCTTCTCTCGTATAAGAAATGCACGATATGTTAATTTTGATCGATTGCAGACATTTTTTCTTTCGCTAAAATTTAATTACAAATAATGGTCGTACTAAATCGAGATAATTGATATTCAATAAACATTCTTATTTCGGTCGTATAATATCGTATTCGAGTCGAAATATGTTTTAAAAACAACATCACCTTCTATGATGTTCGAAACTAAATTTTACTTTCAAATAGCTACATAATTTTAATTAAGTAAAAATGTAAGTATAAAATACTGTCGACGAATATAAGATTTTTTATAAAGCTATTTTGTAATGTTTACTTATCAGATACATACATTAAGCCTTTTAATTAAGTAATTCATTTTGGGGTTTAAATACCACTATAGGTCGTCTTTTACGTTGGATCATTACGATGATATTAATTATCAGTTTAAAACTTAACAAAAACATAACAAAAAACATGCGAATTTCAAAATAATGCATTAGTTATTAAATAGACAAAGATATGTTAAGAAAAGGAGAGAAAAAAGAGGAATAGAAACAGATTCAACATTTAATTCGTTATTTCACGTATATTTCATGTTTAAATATTTATCCTTCTTGCATGGATTTACCTGCTGTGGACATACGTTTTTCCCAAGTTCGCAGTTTACGTATTTGATAAGCCATCCCTCAAAACCGGACAATAAGGATAAAGTTCGTATTTAAAGCTTAAAATATCTTCCTATGAAGCGACCGCAAGTGAGAGAGAGGATCTAATTAATTTATTTACTTCTTTCACGTCCTGTTGCTCGGGCGGATGTTTTGTAAGGTTTTGCAACGCTACCTGTGGTAGCCCTGGGAAGGAAGTTCGCCGAGCGTCGTGCTGTTGAGCTGTGTCTAGTGAAAGGTGTTCCAAAAGTAGAGCTGCTCGTCAAAGAGAGAGAAAAGGTTCTTATTTCCTGAAATTTGGCATCGTCGGTTTCCTCAAGATAGCAACCTGAGTCATACGCGTGGAGAATTGGATTTCCCATTCGAGAATTTTCGTTTGATAGTTTAGTTCATCGTATCACTTGGAGCCGTCAACAACAACTATCAACAACATGGTCTCCACAGGAATGGCTCTGGTGAAATACCTGCTCTTTGCCTTCAACCTGATATTCGCGGTGAGTTTTGGTTTCCTAATCGAGTTTAATTTTGTGTTTAACGTGTCTTTATAAGATCGTGGCGTTATTTTTGGGCGATTTCCAACTCTACATTGGAACTGTGTCAAATGTGTTATGATACTAAGTAAGTGTTTACTTACGTATTAGTTAATTGTTGCGTTGATTACAATTAGGATTTATTTTTCAACCTCATCTCAAATCGTTTTTCGTGCAAGAAACTCCATCCTCATCGTAATCATAGAATAGTATAACCACCCACGATTCTCAAAATCGTAGTGCAAATCTATTTGTATTTACGTTGATATCATTTAGTCTCTAGTGTCGGATTGTTAGCCGTGTTAAAATTTTGTGTCTTCGACTAGCGTTCCTTCCGTCAAAGTTTCTTTTGCTGCAAGTTGGTGTTTCGCTACCTACGTTGAGACTTTGACGAGTGTCTAAATATAATCACAAATGCTCAAGGACGGACGAGACCCTGGGCGGAATGTTATCAGCCAACTTCCTCGCGCTGTTGAGAGAGATTCAATTAGTGCCAAGAGCTGTTAACATTCCGGAAGAGTGTATCTTTTCAATTCGAAGTGTTTTCTACGTCAGCCGGCGGTTCTAGTGATTGATTAACTCTCGAAATAACCCAAAGCTACCGATTGTCCATCTTCTTCATCGACGAAATAAATGACTGTCGTAAACTCAATGCTCATGAGTGACGTGATGAATAAAGTATGCGGTGAGGTGCTTTCCTCATTTACTTCCTCGTTGGTTAATGGAAAAAGGAATTTACGTGTGTTAGTTTGCTGGTCGATAAGCTGTACAGCGAAGACTTTTAATTTGATGCGCTGTTGCTAGGTCGTTGTTTATCTCGTTACCGTCGTCGTTTGTTTGTTTGGTGTTTAATATCGTGTGATGCATAAAAGCAAAAACGAATCTATGCATATTAATTAAAGATATTTGTATTAAAGCCGTGATGCAATATATCAAGATAATAACGGGAGGAAAGCAATGGAGTTTTATTTATTCTAGATCGTCAACGTATAAGATTGTTTGGATTGTAAAAATGATTGCTCGCTGATATGGAACCGTAAAAGGTTATTGTTAATTTCATGACACGGAAATTAAAATTACGGTTTGAGTTTGGAAATTCATTGCTTCTAAAAATACGGGTGTATTTACATTCAGTTGTTATTTGTTACATACTTATGATTGGAGTTAATCATTTTTAAGTCCGCTTTAATTTATTTTTACTAGACGTATAATGTTATAGGTCCCGGGATATTGTAGATTTAGACCAGTATTTATTTCCGTGTAAGTTCTCACGAACGAAAACTAGAAAATGTTTGTGAAATGAGTTTGTTTTGATATTAGTCATTCAATTACCTTTTTAAACAAATTTTAACATTAAAAACAAATGAATCGCACTTCTTATTCTTTTTTTAGTATGCTTTTTCCAGTTCAGTGGCAGTAATGGGTATCAATTAGTAGTTATAAAAATTTATCTAGTTACAAAAATTTTACAAGAACTATCAGTGCGGCAATGCATTATTACTACCGCTATAAATATTCTATTTGTATATCTCATTAACTTAGGCAGAGGTAGATAATCGATAAATTTTGTGATTAAAGAGAAATGAGGTATGTACTCAATATTTATAATATGTACCAAGTACTGTACGAAATACTTGTCCCTGCAACTACCTTCAGAGACTATTAGTACTTTTTAGGTAAATTTGCTATGGAATTTTGCATTTTACTTGCTCATGATAATGATAATACGACCTCAATTCTCTTTCTTTCCCACTTCCTTACCATCCATGCCTCACATCCATACATAGCACTTTGCCAACCTTTTTCTCAGCCCCAGATCTAGATTCTTACAGCATAATAAGTTTCTCTTTTGGCTAAAGACCTCTTTTGCCATCTCTATTCTTGCTTTTGTTTCTTCCTTCTCCAATCATCACTTATAATGGTTCCTAAGTATCTATATCTTTTTACTTTTTCTAATATGCCTTCTTTTATTTCCAAATTTATATGTTCTTCAAAGTTTACCTGCATCACCTTTGTCTTTTTTACGTTTATTTTCATCCCGTATTCCTTCATTCCTTTTTCCAGATCTTTTATCAGCCTTCGTAGTGCTTTCATGTCATCAGCCAAGATTACTAAATCATCTACAAATCTTATATTTCTTATCTCCCTCCCTCCAATACTAACTCCTCCTTGCTTCCCATCAAATACTTTCTGGATCATTTCCTCAAAGTATATATTAAACAACGTAGGTGACAGACAGCATCCTTGCCTTACTCCTCTACCAAGATCCACCCATTTTGTCATATCCTCATTTATTTGTAAAGTGGCTTTTTGTTTCATATACATAAAAGTACAGATATAAAAATACAAATCAAACAACAGATAAATGACAATATATAAAGCTATGAATATAACTTTTAAATACAGTTTGTGAAGAATAAAATATCAAAAAATATGTATGTATATATATCTATAATATAAAATAGAATGTGGGTGTGTGTGTGTGTGTGTGTGTGTATGTTTGCTAAAAACTCGAGAACCGAGAGTCGCAAAACTTTGACAAAAACAGACGGGTCAAAATCTTTTCATGAGAAATACACATAGAGGTCATTTTTTCCGCTGCAGGGTTCATTTCTTTTGTAAAATTAAATTAGAAATAATGGTCCTAGAAAGTCGAATCAAACACCAAAAGAAGGAAAATAGAATAAAAATTCTTATATTGATCATGGAATATCGTTTTCGACTCGAAATTGCGAACAGTTTGATAAAATACATGAATATTTTATCTTAATTTTGAGGTTATAAACAACCCATTCCCTTGACGATCAAGTCGATTGTTGAGACCGAGCTAATATATTCATCCGTAAGAACAGAAGGTTGTTACAATATTATTAATCAATTTTAATATCCCCTTTGAGAATCAACGGGCACTTAAGCTAGTATATATATATATATAGCAAAAAATAAAAACAAGTCAAATGATGGATTTAAATGAACAATGTATAATAAACCATGTATGATATTAACACTTATATAAAGTTTGCTTTCAAATTATATAATTGAGGAAAGAAACGTACAAATACTGTTATGAACATATACTAAAACATTTCTGGTCAGATCAGACTCAAGATTGGTGAAGTATATTCTTTAACTCAAAAATAGAGGAATTGAAGAAATCAACATCATTTACATTTATCATGAACCTCAACATTGGTGTTAAATAGTGGAAGTTTAGTTTATGATATACAAAAGGAAATTATATTTCTAGTAGCTCTTGAGGAACTTTGATATTTATATGAGAGAGTAGTTCAGATGAATCAAGGAAATTTAATAGCAATTTTCGAAGAAAAATTATACCAAATATCTTTCTTCCCTTCTTTAATGTTTCCATTTCTTATATAGTCAGTCTCATATCCTAGATGGGCAAACTTAAAACGATAAGGAATCTCACAAATCTTAGTTGAACGTGCTCCAGAATTTGTGTATTTTATTTAACCCTCGAGTACTCGCGTCTGGGTCAAATTGACCCATGTGAATTTTAAAATTCCATATCTTTTTATTAGTGCTTTGTACTTCTTCTTTTTCATAGTAGCTGAGTTTTAGAATGTTCTGAACCAGCCATGCATTTTCACCAGGTCGGAAATGGTAGTTTAATTATTTAAACAAATATTTCTTAGCGGTAGTGCTAGGTAGATGAAAGACTTTACGTAAAATATTGCATTTGTCACCTTGTTTCCGCCTTAATTTTTAGAGATATTATATAAATTTCAAATAATTAATGATTATCATTAGTTTATTAAATGTTATTTTATTTTTAAACAGTTTACTTTTTATATGCAATATTCCAAATTCATCAGCTGTATACTAGGCGACAGGGATATCGAATTTTTACTGATTATTAAAATGATTTAAAACTATTTATTTGATTTTATTTTAATAACCAGGTTAACCATTAATTAATATCACATCATCACTGATGAATTAAAAATATATTCATGTAAGCACAGAAAATTTAAATTAAATGGAGGTAATTCTTATTCATGCAAATAGTATCTAAACATTTTTCTTAAGCAACAGAATTTCTTTAAAAAAATAAAGAATAGTGGCCGTGGGCGCCCCAACTGATGGGGTGACTTCGGCCACTAAATATGTTTCCTAAATATCACCTTTAAATTAACTATGTGACTAATATTATGAAAATTTATATTTTAAAATGTTTAAATTATTATTATTCTTAATCTATTGTTTAATAGGTACTGAGATAAGAAGTTATTGACTCATTATAACATTTTCCACTTTATTTATAAAAAAAATAATTTAAAATTCTTGTAGAAAACTTCTACTCACTGTCACTCAAACCCTTTTAAATCTTTTCTCAAGCCTTAGAGCCAGTGTTTTGTTTCTACTAATGAATCTTCGAACCCAAACAATTACTGGAATTATTGTCAAAGCACTGAACATTTACTTTTTACTGTTCAAATACGTTTGAACTAAAATTTGAATATCACGAATACTTAAAGAAAATTTAACAGCACTTCCACTAATGTAATCTCATCTTCACGAAGAAGCACTGTTTGGCCTCCAATTTTCTTCAAATGTTTCCTATCTTGCTGAGTGCTCTCAGGACCTGGTACTTTTCTGCTGCCTTTCTAACTGTTATTTTTCAACTATTGACTTCATCTAACGCTTATATTAAGGTATTTTCATAACTTTGATACAAATGCCTTACACTCACTTTCTGGTTGTTCCTAGACATGGCCGAAGTCACCCCACAATATTGCGATTTTTTCCATAGGTGGCCATAGTAACCAGATCTTAAGTCAAATATGCTTAATATTTTTATATTGTGGTTATGACCGAACAAATGGAGTTATAAGATCATTTAATCTCACTTGACTTTAACAGAGAAGATACCCGACTGATGTTTTGTAGACTTCTCTCGAGAGTGTACGATTTTCAATTTAGTTCCCGTGATAACTGTACTGTCAATGTTGCAAGGAGCAAGACGGATTTGCTGGCGATATGTTGAGATAATGTTCTAAAGCGCAGAAAAAATAGCCACTTTGTGAAATTTTAGATAATATACTATAAATTTACAATTTGTGGAGCAGTGCACGAGTGGCTGAAGTCACCCCATTCTATGGTTCATGCCCATTGCGCTGTATTTCAAGTTTGTGAATGAATAGCTTTGAGTTTTTCTACACATTTGGATTCCCATTGCTTGAAAAATTCAGCAAGTAGTATTTATGTACAGTGCATTGGTTATGTTTTAACATCACAACGTCTTTTTGTGCTAAAAGATTTGAGAGTACCCACATAATGTAGTAAAAGCAAATATACTTTCACCCGTACTGATCATTTTATTCATTCTCAACCCAATGTAGTTAATCATTTCATTATTCTTGAAATATTTTTGTGTTTTATCTTTTTTCTGCTACAATTCTTGTTAACAAACTACCTCCTGATTGGTTGTCATTGTACTTGTATGTATGTCTATTTCCAACTTCTACATTGTATCTGTCATCACTCAAATTACAATGTATGCTTCGGCAGTTTGATGATTCAGTTGTGTGTGAACCTGACAATGGTAATAAACCAAAACCGGTAGTTCCTGAATAAAAACCTTTGTGGAAAAGTAGAAATCGATTTTCAATTGTCTTTCCACAATATCTCGGCCGAGTTGATTGATTATATTGAATGACCTTATTTTATTTTAATTGTATTTACTGCTATAATTACTGCTAATGCCATAAATAATGAATCAATTGAAAAATCTGTAAGAAAAGGTGACTGAATTGCCACAATCACACGACATGACATTGTGTATAGCAATCCAAGCAATGGTGGCTGTGCGGGGTAAATTGGTACCCCATTCAAAAACTAAAGATATTTTGGAAATGAGTTTGTGAAACAAATTTCTTTCAATTTCATAATATAAAAGAAACATTGATGCAGGAATACGTGGAATAAGAAACTTATATCGTTAAAGATAAAACTTTTCTATTGAATTTAGCTATTTTGGGGTCCTCGAGTACCGCGCACCATCAAGGAAGGGTTAAAGGCAAGTTGAAGTTCCAACAAAATGAACAACTTGTCAGAAATTGCCACCCTTTCAAGCGGAAAGACTAATAGGTTATTAGAGTTCATATTAATATATTGTCTCATCGAAATTATTTGAGACATAATATGAAGCAATATAACGTGGGATCCATTGATGAAATGATAAATGTTGAATAGTGAAATATTGACGTTATTTGTCAAACGTTTCATCAGGAGATATGTAAAGGTTGAAAATTATCACATACTATGTAATAATTAACAAAAAATTATGTAACTGCGACCGGTATTGAGTGTCCTCCTAGAAATAATGTAACTTCAAGGAAGAAAGTCTTACGTATACACATGGACAGCCTTAACCCTCGAGCACTCGCGCTGGCAAACTGAGTGCGCCAGTGTATACCTTTTCATTCGTAACTTTCTTATCTTTCCTAGTAATCCTTTGGTGTCCCTCAAGTCTTCCTACAATAATGTTTTCTATGTACCACCCGGGTTTGGCATAAATTGGGTTCTATTTACAGCAACAAAGAAACTGTTTTGAAGCTCATGTCGAGCTGGCTCACCCTGTGCCCAGGCTCAACTGAATATTTTACTGCAAAGAGTAATTTTTTTGGGATAATAAGATCTTTTCTGTGTAAAAATAAATGAATGTAAACTTTGAGGGTTTGTGCACAACTTTATACATAAGTTATTTCCTTGAAAGTTTCAAGCATTTAAAAATGTTAAAGCGTGATTTATTCTTTATTTATACCATTATCATTAAATATCTATTTAAAAATAAATGCAATCAATCGAATTTCAAGGCTTAAACTATTGTATAATGGCTATAAAAAATAAATTTACGGAAATCATCTGATTTGAAGAAAATATTTAAAAAATTATCACTGGTGCACGGAGTGAACTGGCGCAACTGCTCGTGTTACGCCATGGGGTGCGAGTGTTCGAGGGTTAACTAAGAAAATATAATGTTAGACGACAGTCGTTTGTTTTCGTAGGAAAATATCCTTTGGGTATACACAAGAACAGTAGTGAAGTGAAAGAAAATCACCATCAGCCATAGACGATAACAGTCTCAAAGGGGTTAAATTCTTCCACGGAGACCACTCTTCATCCTTCTATAGCACTTCATCTCGCATCATTCAAATAAATGACATGTTAGATTTGATTTTTGCTAGGTTTATCCTACTTAAGTACTTGATGTCTCTAGTTCACCTGTCCATTGGTCTTCTTCTTGGTCTCTTCACATCTATTGGTATACAGTTGAGAACTGCAGATGTCCAACAGTTGTCATTTCTTTTCACAACATGGCCGGCCCACCTCCATTTTAATGATCTTATCTTATATATGATGTCTGTAACTCCAGTCATCATTCTCACCCAATATACAGATTTAAAAACATCAGTGATCCAGTCTCTCTTCGCTCCAACTTCTCAAGCTGTGTTCTTCTCACTTATTGCTCTCCAATATGGACCATGTCTTCCCATTCTAACCTCTCCATTCTCAATCTCGTCTTAAACTTATTTTTAAAATAGTCTGTTTTCGAGTGCCATCTTGCAAAAACTTGCCTAAAGCTCATCTTCTAAATCACCTCAATCTATCAAAGCCTCTCCTCCGACATCTCCTTCCTGTGTAATATAATTAACTGCAAAATCGATTCGCCTTTCCTACTCTCTCTTTCCGAGTTCCTCCGAGAACAACTCGCCCATCTGATACCTTCTCTCTGAGCATTCCTCGTCCATCAACTGTAAAATGATCACTTTTTCCGTATTCCTTCAATTTCAATTCCCTTTATTCCAACATTCACTTCTTCTCTCCTCTTAAATCCATCCAAAATATGGTTGCAAGAGATTGAATTTCTATAATTTTATTCATTATTTAAATTAACTTTATGTTGTTGATTTGTTTTATTTTGTTAGCACTTATTGTTGGTTTTTGCTTGTTTCTTTTATTTCGTCAACTGTAATTGGCCTCGTGCTGTTTGTTGATACCGTATTTCCCGGCCTATAAGATGCACTTTTTTTACTCCAAAACATGCTCTGAAATCAGTATGCATCTTATGCGCCAATTTCATTTGGGAAAACTCCATCCTAAACTAAGCAAGCTGATTCGCCGGGATGAATGCATACCATTAAGTTTTTTTTACCATATCAGGCATTGAAAATAGTTCAGTTAATTACAAATTACGATAATAACACTTTTTTGATTAAGTAGTAAGGAATACAGTTTTAATATTTCGATGACAGAACTTCCTTTAAAAAATTCCCAGCTAAATCAGAAATGCATACAACGTAGCACGCTTTGTTTAATCTTGTATGTGGTGCTGCTGAAAAACTTCTACACATTGGGCTAACGGAGATGTCATCCCTATGCTAATTACTTGTATCTCTCGTGATATTTTTAGTATACATCAACGACCTCAGCAATCACATTGAAAGCAATGTTAGGATGTTTGCAGACGACACAGTCATTTACAGGGAAATAGTTAGTTCAGAGGATAGATTAACCCTTTCGAACGACTTAGATAGAATTATGAACTGGTGCGATGATTGGCAATTAGAGCTTTATGTAGAAAAGTGTTCGGTAGTTAACTTCTTCGAAAGTAAATCTATAATAACTGATTATTCTTATAGTCTCCGAGGGGTAAACCTAATGACAGTAGAATCGGTATCTTGGAGTAACTCTCACGAATTATTTATCATGGAGTGCCCACATCCGAAATATATGTGGAAAAGCACTTAAGAAACTCGGCTTCGTTAAAAGAATAGTCGGTAGGAGCGAAGAAAAGGTTCGCGAGTGATGTTACTTAGCGTTAGTTAGGCCTCACCTTGAGTATGCATGTAGTGTATGGGACCCCGCCAAGAAATGTCATATTCAGGATTTAGAAAAAGTACAACGAAAGGCGATACGATTTGTAAAGAATTGCCACGATAACTACAATACGATAACTACGCTAACAGTGAGTGTCACTCAGATGTTACAGGACGTGGGATGGGAATTATTAGAAGATAGAAGAAAAATTCAAAGGATAAATTTATTATATAAGTCAGAGAAATTACGTTTTCAGATGATGTAACCGATATAATGCGACCCCCCTGTTATATGGGCCGTGCTGATACTGCCCGAAAGATTAGGGAAATAGATGCTAGAACGAATCGTTTCAAAAATTCATTTTTTCCGCTAAGTATACGTGAATGCAACCGATTAGGAAAATAGAGTCAAGGTGCTTGCACCCCCTGCCACACGCCGAAAGGCGGCTTGCAGGGTTCTTACATAGACATAGACAAAGAGGCACTCAACCTTAAGTAACAAAGTTTGAGTTTTTTTTGTAAATTCTTACCTGAAAAATCAAGGTGCGTCTTTTGCGCCGATGCGTCTTATAGGCCGGGAAATACAGTACTTACTGATAAATAAATAAAAATAAATAAGTGTTGCGTTTCCTGTCTCTTTTTGTGATTCCCAGCATACAGCGCTCCATGCTCCTTTGCGTTGTCTGAAGTCTCTGGGTTATTGCAGCATTAAACACCCAAGTTTCACTACCATAGGTCAGGAAAGGTAAAATGCATTGGTTGAAGACCTTCCTCATCAAAACCATTGGCATCCTTGACTTCAGAATGTGTGAGTTCCTACCAAATGCGCTCCAGCCAAGTTTCATTCTTCTGTTTATCATATTAATCCTGTTTTTATCTCCTGTTGTTACAAGTTGTCCAAGGTATGTGTATTCCGAGCAAACATCCAGAGGTTTTCCTTGAAGTTTGACTGGTTCCTGCATTTGAAAAGAATTATATATTACCCCTGGTTTTTTTCGGTTTATCCTGAGTCCTATCTTCTGCCCCACTGTGTTTAGTTCTTGAAGTTTTGAGGTTTGACCTTACGCGTTGCCTGCAAAGAGAAGAAGCGGGAAAATGCTGAAGAGGAAACGTAATGAAACCATCTGAAATACATGACCTGGATTTAATTTCTCATTCCTATCATTATTATTATTATTTATTATAAATGTTACATGTGGACAGTCGTCTGGTGGCAATGTCAAATATATATAAAGACAAAAAAGAAGATAAATAAAAAGACACTACATATATATAATGACAAAAGGAAGAAGATTATAAAACATATAGCATCCCTCTGCTGTACTTTATGTTAACAACGAATCAGTTATACATTTCGTAATTAAAGTAGTAAATATTGTGAGTGAATATATTATTGATAACCTGAAAATTATTTTGTATGTAAGTTTATAACTTAAATATTATTTCTGTTGTATTATTATTTCGATTTCCCTGATGTAATTGCTTCTACATTAAACTGCGTAGTATTCTTTCTCATTCTATGGACAGATTTTACTTTTTATATATGTAATGTCCAATTACTAATGATGGAATATTCTTTTTCAGCTATCGGGTCTGGCCCTGCTGGTGATTGGGGGGATAATCCAGACCAACTACCATCATTACAACCAGTTCATGGACGTGACGCTATTCACAGCACCTATATTACTGATGCTCGTGGGGGTCGTGGTGTTCGTGGTGGCCACATTCGGGTGCTGTGGCGCTATAATGGAGAAGTACTGCATGGTCATGACAGTGAGTGAATTCATAATATTGTTCCTAAAGTAGCAGTGGTATGTCTGTCCCAGGGCGCAGCAATCGTTTTGAAAGAAAGCCACTCGTTTTGTCCGAAAATTTGGCAAAATACAATCAGAAGACATTACGAAGCATTCTATCTGCAATGAAACAATCGCGGGCCGCTCTGTGTAATTCATTACCTCCATAGTTAAATTTGTTAATCTTATGTTGTTTATGAACTTGGATATTTCGTATTTGCGCATAAATTAAATTCGCTATTTTCTTCAAAACATTCTCTCTGGAAGTTTTCCCTATAGCGAATAAGATGAAAAGTAGCTGGCGACTACTTCTTTCACTACATTTACCAAATTTTACACCTATTTGATTGATCTTTTTTACACAATAAATGTGTAATTTGTTCAGAAAATTCAAAAATACAATAATGCAATGTAAATAATATGCCCTGCCATTGAACAGCTTACAAATGAATTTACATGACATTTAAGTTCAAGAAACAGGATTGTAAATATTCATCTTTTTGGTACTCCTGAGCCAGATGTAGGCTCATCAGGAGGTGCCTAATTAAATAACCACAAGCCTAAGATTACAAATAATTTAAAATTTGGAGTATGTTGTAGATTAATGATGAAAATTTAAAAACAATTTCAAACGTTTCTAACAAAATTAATATTAAGTTTACAAAAACAATCACGAAAACCACTTGAGATTCCAAAATTGTAAATACTGTATCTACTTGACTATCGCACTAATTATAAAATGAAAATCAATAACAAATTCAGCAATTATATAAATGATTCACAACAAACATAGAACTTATACCAAGTATGTAATACACATGACTATAGAAAGCATTATGTTTAAAATCACAAATTACAACAGCAGATGTAAACTTAGATGCAATCATTATCATCCATAGTTAGAGCAATAAATATACTAAATCAACTCAATACAATTTTGACATATATCATAGTATGTAAATACATAAGGGATCTGCTATATGTTTCTCAAAATTCAGTACAAAATTTTGAAAGCTAATATTTTTTTATTTTTTCTTAACGTTAGACATAGTATTTATTATTTATGACATTAAATATCTCAATTTTTTTATAAATATTATTATTATATTTCTGAGTTATATGTCTAATTATTGTTTCTGTCTTTATAAAATACGTTAATTACTCCTCTTAAGACATGGAAGAATTCGGATAGATAAACGTGACAACTTACGTGTTGAGAACACAAAACCGAACTTACTATTTATTTCAATACGTCTGCTCTAGTAACAGCACCAGTGAACAACTCAACATTGCAAAATTCTAACAATTCAACAAAAATAAACAACTTTAACAGTAATGACTTAACTTAAAGGTGATGAAATTGATATTGATTGGAAGGAAGGAAGGGACACCAGTACTAGTTGGAAGGATGGTATCCTTCGATTATTCGAGAAATTAACTAGAAAACCAATTAAATTGGCTGTTTTTATCTTAAATTACAAGCATCGAATTGAAGTTAAGCAGGTAAGAAAATATTTCAGATTCAGGGCCGGGTGATAATCACTGTTATAATAATTTTTTTTATAATATAACATAAAAATATAACATAATAGTAGAAAATTTACTTTACCTTTTTTTAATATTTCTACGCACATTTAGTTGAATTGATCGAGAGAAAGCAATTTTATGTAACAAACTTATATGAACCCATTTATCCCACGGAATATTCAGTAAACAATTACGTTGATATAAATAAAACTTATAGTTGCTACAGATGCTTCCATAAAATGTAAATTCTGGTATACGTATGTTTGTATGCTCGGTTCTTCACAGTATATCGTTCATAGCTGCAGTTACTAATATCTCCTTTAATTTCTCTCTCTTCATATAATCTATCACTTCCTCTTAACATTAATTTGAAGTAGGCAGTAGTTGTCAATGTGTTCTTACGGATTAATCAATGAGCTCAGATTCAGTAATGCCCTTGATTGTCAAGAGAATGAGTAGTTTACAACCTCAAAATTTTGATAAAATATACAAGTACAGTAGAACCTCGATCTATCGTTTTTGAAGGGACCGAGAGAAAAAGACGATGAATGCGGGAAAACGATCAAACCGGGAAATGTAGACTCAGCTCACACTATTAAAATGAATACATAACGAAAGTTTATCCAAAGAAAACCCCTAAAGATTTCGAAAAAGAACGTACTGAACTCCTAGAGACGGTCCAAACAGGGTGAAATATGCCAGTAAACTGAGATGGACAAACAGGGCTCGCACGCGCACCCATGTGAAAGCTCTCCAATAGGATACAATGTATTAAGACAGCCCCGGATGTGTTTAAAAAATCAGCCGTTTTGAGCAAGTGCTACGACAGCCCTAAAAAAAGGTTCATGCCAAGCTCTCAAAGAAAATTTTTGCCGCAATTCCTAATACATTGTCTTTCTTCCAAAAATCTGAACGATTGGATGCGGGAAAATAATATTTCGATGAACGATGAATGCGGTATTACTTTACATGTCTCCTTATGGGCCTAAGTCGGGACTATAGAAAATAAACGATAAATCCGGGAAAACAACAAATGCGGGAATGATGGATCAGGGTTCCACTGTATTTTATCAAACTGCTCACAATTTCGAATCTAAAACGAAATTGCATGACCAAAATAAAAATTCTTATTCTATTCTGTTTCTTTTGATGCTTGATTAGACTTCCTACCACTATTATCTCTGATTTAATTTTTTCAAAAGAAGTGAATGAATGAATGAAAACGTTTTGACCTGTCTGGGCTTGAATCGTGGACTTTAGGTAAATAAAAAGTTGCTTATACTCTGTGCGGGGTGGACTTTGTATATACAAAATATTACAAAAGTTTTAGATAATGTATTTTACTACAACTTTTGTATGAAACATTTTCTGTAACACTCATTGTTATGGAGTTATTTATATATTTCCAGCATAGGCTTCTGTTTTCAATAAATATGGAGAAAGTCATGTGTTGGCCACATCAGATTTATTTTCAATTTTTCTTTGAAATATCATCAGTCTTCGCAAATCTTTTACTTCTGGTCCTTGAAAAAATAAGGAGATTTGTGAGGATGGTTTTTAGACTAAAGGAATGTGGAAATCACTTCTCCTTCTAGTGCTTTGCACATCACTGTTTGTCTATAAAGCTTTATGAAAATATTCAGGCATTAGCCCTGTTTTTATTTTGTGTATAAAAGTCAGCACTTGATATTTTAAACCTTGTTCCACATTCAGCCAACCTTGTTTATGAAGCATTGGATCTATTCTTGTTTATTTAACACATTTTAATATTATTCGCATGGCCCTATTTTGCAGTATCTGCTATATATTCTCTTTTGTTTCATTAGATAGGTATAAAACAGTTGCAGAAAAATTAAAATGTTGAAAATTACCAAAGTAATATATAATTGTATTATGTTAATACAGTGATATATTACTTTAGTTTTATTGATGGAAATAAATTTACTAACTCTAGTTGGGAAATTTAATTTTTTTGCAATTTAGACTTTTAATTAAAGCAATATTTCTATGCATGGATGCAATAAACCTAACTAAATAAAATATAAGCATTCATAAATAACATAAATAAATATAAAATACATGTATGAATTATTATGAAAATGCAATCCTGTGAATTAATTATAAGGTCTGTATTTTGTCGTGTTTCTTTCTTCCTCTCCACTTATCTTTCAACCACTCGCTCTTCGAAATAACATTGTAATGATGTATTGCGTGTACATTGAGTTCTTTCGCCAGCTTTCGAATCTCTCGCATGACTTAGCTGCCTGCAGTGTTTGGCACAACAACAGTTATTCATGGCACAGTGCCACTCTTGAGTCTTATCTATTAAACTCTGCCAACTGTGAATCTGACAAACTGGAAATAATTTTGGCTGGATGCATTCTATGATGTAAAGGATATTTCTTCATTTAAGTTTATGATAGTTGATTTAGCAATGATGCTTGACCTTTCAATTTGCAATTGTGTTTAAAAATTGACCATTTGTGCAATTTACTATGTGAGCTATTATGCCTGTTATTGTAAGTAAAAAAAGTCTAGTCCATCGAGTTTGAAAAGCTATAGCTTACAGTAGAATTTAATTAAATAAATATCAGCTGATGGAACGTTCATTTCATTTCAAAATTCTAACCATGTTCCACAAGTATCCCTGATTTGAAATATTTACGATATGCTGGCCATAGCGAGTAACTGCCAGATAAAATGCGACTTTAAACCTCAGTGTCTTGGGTTCGATGCCAGAAGGCCCCTAAGTCACGATTTTCTCCATAAAGATACATTGCGGGGATTTTCGAAAATGTTTGAGTTGAAATTTGTGGGATCGCTAGACACCGTGCTTATCCAAAAAAAAAATCAAAAAGACATCTTCAAGGATTATCCTTGGTTCGACACTAGGTCAGGGCAGATATCTCCCATTTAAAATGTATTGTGGCAATTTTTAAGATTTTTTGTGGATCCCTTCCCGATGACATGGAAACTTGAAACTCAGCACGTGGATAGAGATCATTGATATAATTCGTAATCTAATTTTAGAAATTCGCTGATGATCCTTAATTCGATTCCGGAGAGTCATAATTATTCTCCAATGCATTTCTTATGGGGATAACAGAATCCTATTTTAAATCCTGTTTTTGTTTTTTCTGGGTTCAACACCAGGCGTCTCAAAATTAGAAATTGCAACAATATTTAAGATTTTTTTGAACCCTTTCCCAATAACTTTGAAACATAAAAAGTGGACATGAATAAAGATTAGTAGTACATTTCATAATACAAGCAACTTTAACCTGTACCTAATATATACATCTATAGGGGATTATTCTAACCATGTTCCACAAGTGTCACTGACTTGAAATATTTACGACATGCTGGCCATAGCGTGTAACCGCCAGATAAAATCCGAATTTGAACCTCAATGTCATGGGTATGATACCAGAAGGCCCCAAAGTCACGATTTTTACTTTCTCCATGTACGTAGTATAGAGAAAGTATTGTTTTCATGAAAAAATCGACTTCGAGATTTCAACAGAACAGAACACGTTTTGACCATTTTCGGAATGATGTCTGTGTGTGTGTGTGTGTGTGTGTGTCTGTATGTGTGTGTGTGTGTGTGTATGTGTGTGTGTCTGTATGTGTGTGTGTGTGTGATTGTGGGCGCTCTAATGTAAGAACTATTACTTGTATTAAAACCAAACTTCATATATAGCACTGTGGTGGGTGCTGTCAGAGTTGATTAGTTTTTGGAGTAAATTGGTTAACCGGAAGTTGAGGTTTAATTTTCGAAGCTCGTTTCCGTTTTTGCAAAATATCTCCATTAATCTGGTATTAAGGAATATACTATTATGTATAAAAGTTTTAGAAAATGTAATTTACTATAAATTTTGTAGGAAACATTTTTTTTTTTGACTGATTGTTTCAGAGTTATTCATGAAATACTGATAAACCGGAAGTTGCTGATTATGTACGTTGTGGGCGCTGGGGCGAAGGGCCAATTTTATCGTTTTTCATTGAACATGTCCCGAAAAACATTTGTGACGTAAAAGATAATATGATATAAATTAATCACTTAAATATCTTCCAAGTTTAGATTGAATCTAGAGTTCAAAAATACTGTCGTATTTAAATATTTACATCTTATACATGGAGAAAGTCATGTGCTGGCCACATCAGATTTTTTCAATAGGGATGCATTGCAGTGATACAATTTCACTCAAACTGAATGTAAGGGTATATTTCCTTAAAATAGAACTGTGGGGTGTACCATACATGCAGGTTAACCAGTAATTTAGTCTACATTGAGCTCTAATTGCCAATCATTGCATAATACTAAATATTTTGACAACCTTTATCTATTTGTATCTACTGACGTACCATCAACTTATCCAATATTTTTAATTTTTTTAGACTAGCATTTACAGAAGTCTTATCAAGTATTTGCTTGTATTTTTTAATTCTTGTCTCATTCCGAAGATTTTACGAGCTTTAATCCTGAAGATGCTAATTTAATGGTAATAATTGACAAAGTTAGTTTAATCTAGCGAATATTCTGTTTCTCTGTTATGTTTTTTTCATGTATATAATTTTTATTTTTTAATTTTGATACATATCCTGTTGTTGTATATTAAACTCATCTCGTAATTCAATTTTTGAGGTACTGATTTTTATGCAAAGACATCATCACTTGTTCATTCTTTTTTGTGTACCTCTTTTTTCCTGTCAGTTGAAGTTCATCAAAAATGGTTGGTACAGAGACTTCTAAGTTCCTTTCACCAACTCCCATCTCCATTTCATTTCGAGAGTTTTTCATCCCAAGAATTAACGAAAGCTTTTGGGAGGTTACGTTTAAATATTATTACAGCCTCTGTAAAATGTCTACTTGATGAATGGTAAAGGTATTTTATTGACATGAAATGTTCACAGTTATATTCAGACGAAAACACTGAAAGTGAACTGATGTCTTGTCATAGTAATACTTACATTATGAATGATAAAACAATTATGCATTCATTTCGTTTATTAACATAAAACAACATCACATTATTATATTACTATTACTACATTTAAAAAATATACATTATATACAAGTAAAATGTAGCTTGCATACTGCTAGCAGATCGACAACACTAATTTCATATCGGCATCATATTGGGACGGTCCTCTAAAGAAAAAAAGGATTGAAAATATTCTTAAAATTTGCTGCAATTTAATCCTCTGGCATCGAACCAGGGTCTTCCTGGTGAACTTACTATGCAGCACAACAGAAGATCACCATCTTTAACTATGTGTGAAAATTCAAGTAGAAATATTGACTGCAATGCCTCAAATGGCGACCTAGTTTTTCCTTATATTCCTTATGTGAGAAATTGTAATATGCTCTGGCATCGAACCCAGGATCAGCATTGTCGTATCTAAATTTTTTTCTTAAGCCGAGTCTTAATATACATCTTCTAGCAAAGCAAGAACTTCCTGTCATTTCGATAAGTGCATCAAAATAAATAATGAAAAATACCTCAATACATTTAAAATTGGGGATAAATTTACCCCCCCCCCCTGGCATCGAACCCTGGTCTTTCTGGTGATACTTCCTATGGAACACAACAGAAGATCACTATCTGTAACTATTTGTGAAAATACAAGGAAAAATATTGGCTACAACTGCCTCAAACGACGTCCTACTTTTTCCATATATTCCTAATGAGATAAATGTTATTGTGCTCTGGCATCAAACCCAGGAATAGTATGGTCTTATCTATTTTTTTTCTTAAAAGAATTCCTACCATACATCTTCTCGCCAAGCACAAACTTCCTATCATTTCGATAAGTGCATCAAAAATAATAATGAAAAACTACCTCAATGTATTTTAAATATGGGATTTTTGCATCGTCCTAGCATCAAACCCAGGACCTTTTCCGAGAAGGTCATTTATGTTATCGATAGATCCTGACCATATCCATCGGCTGTTTGAGTTTAAATTTCCTACCTATCCGGGAAGTATTTTTTCCCGAATTTAATTCCCGAAAATCAAAGCAATGCATTTAAACAGGGAAAATCGGGACTTTGGGGCCCTCTGGAATCGAACCCATGACACTGAGGATCAAAATCGCACTTTTTCTGACGGTTACACGCTATGGCTAATACGTTGTAAAAATTTCAAGTCAATAACATTTGTGGTTTAGCCTGTGAATTTGTATCCTATCTATCTATATGAATGAATCCAGAGAAGCATCTATATATAATAGATATTGCATTTTTGACCTTGTTTCCACCTTAATTTTTAGAGATATTATATAAATTTCATATAATTAATAATTATCATAAGTATATTAAATGTTATTTTATTTTTAAACAGTTTACTCTTTATACGCAGTATTCCAAATCCATCAGCCATATAGTCAGCGTCAGGGATATCTAATTTTTACAGAATATTAAAATTATTTGAAAATATTTATTTGATTTTATTTTAATAACCAGGTTGACCATTAATTAATATGACAATCACTAATGAATTAAAAATTTATTCACTACATTTTGAGACAATTTTCCCCTTTGGAAGATGTCAGGTCGATTCCACCCAACGCGAGTACTGACGTGACGATTTGGGACACGAGTACTCGAGGGTTAATATCTATGTATTGTAAAATATAACTTTGTGCTATATTGGCACCAATTTGCGCTGTATTTCAAGCTTGTGACTGAATAGCTTTGAGTTTTTCTACACATTTGTATTCCCATTGCTTGAAAGATTCAGCAAGTATTTATGTACAGTACATTGGTTATGTTTTCATATCACAACGTCATTTTGTACAAAAAGATTTGAGAGTACCCACGTAATGCAGTAAAAGCAAAATACTTTAACGGGTACTTTCACCCGTACTGATCATTTTATTCATCCTCGACCCAATGTATTTAATCTTTTTACGTTCTGTTTTCCCTTGCAGTTCTCGGTCTTGCTGGTGCTGATCTTCTTCTTGGAGCTTGGTGTTGGCATCGCTGGATACATTCTTAAGGACGAAGTACTTACCAAGGTGGAGATAAATCTCAAGACTGCCATGGACCTGTACACGGAAGATGCTAACGACAAGAGTGCTTGGAACATCTTGCAGTCGGATGTGAGTTTTGATTCACATGTGATTTGATTTGCATGTATCTAAGATGATTTTTTATTCCCTTCCGGGCATCCACGGGAAAGCAAGTTCTACATTGCAATGAGATAAAATAATCAAAAGATCGCCATGTTGGAGGCTAAGTTGTAACGTTATTAAGTAATCTTATGTATAAAAATGAAATGATGTTTATGACGTAGTCTAAAACTCGAAAATGGCTCGACCAATTTGAATAATTTTTTTTTGTTTTGTTTGCCTCGGTACAGAGGACATTTATACATTTGTTTGTGGTGATGATGAATAGATATTATAATACGTCAAGGAAGGGAAAGATTTTGGGAGACGAAGGAAGCCCGCAAAGGAGGCTTTTAAGCTGCAGGTTTGAATAATACTCACTAAATGTGTAGTGTTCGAAATATGTATTTTTTTAGAAATATGCTAATATTCTTAGGTTAAAATTCTATCCTGATTAGTACCGTATTTCCCTGCCTATAAGATGCACCTTGATTTTTCAGGTAAGAATTTACAAAAAAAAATTCAAACTTTGTTACATAATAATTAATGAATAAATTCCAAAACCATCAAGAAACTTGCAAAGTGGCTATATGTATTTTGAATTCCAAGAAGTCATCGTCAGGCTAAGATTGGCAAAGAAATGCCTAATGCAAAAAATGCCAAAAATGCATTTCTTTGCCAATCTTAGCCTGACGATGACTTCTTGGAATTCTAAATACATATAGCCACTTTGCAAGTTTCTTGATGGTTTTTGTAGTTCATTCTTTATATATAACATAACCATCAGCAGCCACTTTGCCTTTCCTTCGTTACATAAGGTTGAGTGCCGGTAAACTCTCTATCGCAGATATACATTGTATTAGCATAGGGATGACATCTCCGTTAGCCCAATGTGTTTAAGTTTTGAAGCGAGATTAAACTAAACATGCTACATTGTATGCATTTCGGATTTACCTGGGAATTTTTTGAAAGGAAGTTCTGTCATCAAAATATTAAAACAGTATTCTTTACTACTTAATCAAAAAAGTGTTATTATGAAAATTTGTAATGAATTGAACTATTTTCAATGCCTGATACGGTAAAAATACTTAATGGTATGCAATTATCCAGGCGAATCGGCTTGCTTATTATAGGACGGAGTTATACCCGTATGCCATTGGCGCATAAGACGGACTGATTTTAGAGCATATTTCGGAGTAAAAAAAGTGCATCTTAGGATGGGAAATACGGTATTTATTAAAAGTATTAGGGTATGAATAAGTTATACGAGTAAAATGTAGCTTGCATACTGCAAGCAGATCAACAACACTAATTTCATATTGGCATCATATCGGGACGGTCCTCAAAAGGAAAAAAAAAGGATTGAAAATATTCTTAAAATTTTTCTGCAATTTATTCGTCCGGCATTGAACCCTGGTCTTTTTGGTGATACAAACTATGCAGCAGAACCATCTCTAACTGTATGTGAAAATTCAAACAGCAATATTGGCTGCAACTGCCTCAAACGACGTCCTACTTTTCACATATATTCCATATGAGAGAAATATTAATGTGCTCTGGATTCGAACCCAGGAACAGCAGGGTCTTATCTAATTTTTTTCATAAACCGAGTTTTAATATACTTCTTCTAGCAAAGCGAGAACTTCCTATCCTTTTGAATAGTGCATAAATAAATAATGAAAAACTAACTCAATATATTATTTAGGGCAGATTTTTGCATTGGCCTAGCATCAAACCCAGGATATTTTTGGTAAAAGTCATTAATGTTTTCAATAGATCATGACCATATATAAAGGCTCCTAGAGTTTCGAATTGCTACCTATCCGGAAAGTATCTTTTTTTAAATCCGGAAAATCGAAGCAATGCATTTAAACGGGAAAAATCGTGACTTTTGGGCCCTCTGGAATCGAACCCATGACACTGAGGATCAAAATCGCAATTTTTCTGGTGGTTACACGTTATGGCCAATAGGCTGTAAAAATTTCAAATCAATGACGTTTGTGGTTTAGTCTGTGAATTAGTATCCTATCTATCTATCTGTCTATCTATATCCTTGAATGAATTCGGAGAAGCATCTATATATAATAGATATTAACTCATCTATATTTAAATGTTGCATAAGCAATAAAAAATGAAATTAAGGCCCATCATGCATGACGGTGGAGTATACTAGTTAATAATTATAATTGGATATAATCAGTTGAACATGCTTATGACTCGATTTGCTTTCAGTTGCACTGCTGTGGAGTCAAGTCTTCAAATGATTGGGAGGAAATCTTCCACAACGACACCCTGCCTTGGTCCTGCTGCCACAAGGAATCCAACGCCACCATCAACGTTTCTGGGGACCCACAGTGCACAAAGGGAGCCGTTCTATTGTCCGATGAGAGGGAGTTGCAGACCGGAGTGTATACCACAGGCTGTCTCGAGGCATTGGTCCATCTGCTAACAAAGAATTCCGCCATCTTAGGAGGCGTGGGCATAGGAATAGCATTCATTCAGGTGTGTATCCATTAACCTTTCATCAGTCGCGCCTATTTTCATAACAAGAACAGTCGCACGTTGAATTCCATACAACAGATAGTTTTTCGGCCATAATTGAAAGATTAATTGAACTAATTATTATATCTGAGTACTGAACTGTAGGTAGTAATATAATTTAAGAGGAATAATTTAAGAAGTAAACAATTTTTAGTAAAAAAAACTTATTATTCACCTTTATTTATTTACATGCGTTCAGAGAGTACCTTAAAAGTTAGATGTCTATTAGTACCAAAATTGAAATGCGACTAATAAAGTTTAAGACGAAATAATTGAAAAATTCCATATAAACGTTATAATAAGCAAAAAAAGAGTTCACCAACAAAAGACGTACCCAAGCAGTCGCACATTGTATGTGTTACAACAGTAATCACTACACAGATTTATTCGCTTTCGCTGTCGGTTTAAGACTAAAAAGAAGCATTTGACGACTTTAAAAGTTAACAGTAAGTGCGATAAAGGAATAGACCCGGGCAAGAGGTTCAAGGGACCGCCCAGGTAAAAACAGGACCTGTCTTTACCTATATATCATATTTATTGAGGTATTTTGCAAAAATGGAAATTTGCTTAGAAGAATAAAGCTCGACTACCAGTTAACCGATTTACTCCAAAAATTAATCAACTCTGACAGCTCACACCACAGTGCTGTATATGAAGTTTGGTATTGATACAACTAATATTTTTTATGTTAGAGCACCCACAAACACACACACACACACCCACAAACACACACACATACACACAGACATTCCGAAAATGGTCAAAACCACCAAAACTTACTTACTTATACTACGTATATGGAGAAAGTAAAAATTCCCTGCCACTTTCATCATCATGACCATAATTCACTTTGAAATAGGCATATCATAAAATCAGGCTCGATTTTGGATAAAACTTATAAACTTAAGCTACAGTCATTTATTAAATATACAAAGTAGCTTTCAAACCTTTTGAACGCACCCCAATTCTTTTCTGTTAGGTAATCTGTTTGTTCTATGCACTATTATTTGGTTCTGATCCACTGCCTCACGTAATATGTATGTACATAATTAGTATGTACATAATTATCGATAAGGTATCCTAGATTTTTTGTTAGTATTTTCAAGTTGTAAGCCACTAATATTTTGGTGTTTTTGCTCGTATTTCTTAAAAATGTATGTAAAAAAATTTAATTTTATATATTTATTTTTCATTTTTTTGTTGTCTTTGTTTAAATTCATATAAAATGTTTGTTTTTGATCATTTTATTCATTCTCCACCCAATTTATTTAATCATTTTATTATTCTTGAAATGTTTTTGTGTTTTTACTTTCTCCATATACGAAGTATAGAGAAAGTATTGTTTTCATGAAAAAATTCGACTTCGAGATTTCAACTGAAATACACGTTTTGGGGTCCCTAGAACACGTTTTGGCCATTTTCGGAATGATATCTGTGTGTATGTGTGTGTGTGTGTGTGTATGTGTGTGTGTGTGTGTGTGATAGTGGGCGCTCTAACGTAAAAACTATTGGTTGTATCAATACCAAACTTCATATATAGTACTGTGGTGTGTGCTGTCAGAGTTGATTAGTTTTTGGAGTATATCGGTCATCCGGAAGTCGAGATTTATTCTTCGAAGCAAATTTCCGGTTTTCAAAGTATCTCCATAAATATGATATATAGGTATATTGTATTATTTGTAAAAGTTTTAGAAAATGTAATTAGCTATAACTTTTGTATTTAATATATTTTTTATCACTAATTGTTTAGGAGTTATTCGTGAAATACTGATAAACCGGAAGTTGCTGATTATGTACTTTGTGGGCGCTCTGGGCTCAATGGGCGAAAGGCCAAATTCATCGTTTTTCATCGAGCATGTCCCGAAAAACATTATTTATAATGTTTGTGACGTAAAAGATAATAATATATAAATTAATCACTCATCTTCCAAGTTTAGATTGAATAAAGAGTTCAAAAATACTGTCATAGATAAATATTTACATCTTATATATGGAGAAAGTCATGTACTGACCACATCAGATTTTTTATCTTATATTTTTATGCTACAATTCTTGCAATTTGTACTTAGTGTAATTTTTGGAGATATTTTTTTAACTTTGATCTCTTGGATATCTCTTAATTTTTTCCATCTCTTTTGTATAATTTTGACCTATTCTCTTCTTGTCTTCCATAACTCTTTTTGTTCTCCTTCTTCACGATGTATAGTTTTCTATCAGTAGGTTTTCCTGCAGTTTTTTCCTGAGCCCTCAGCTTAGGTTTTTTCAGTCTACACGATCAATCATCTACCATCAGTTTTCTTCTTTAGCAAACTATCTCTTTCTTCCTGTTTCTCATATGACGATGGGTTAGGTGTAAGAAGAGACTTCCTAGTCTCAATCAGGCTCGTTCTTATAATTTTGGGGGCCCTTTAGACAAGCGGCGGCCCCAGGCAAAATGCATTTGGCGGCTTTCCTGTTTGTAACATCGCAAATTCAACAATGGTGTAAACCTGACAAAATATCACAACAGGCTTTTTTGCATTGAATAATAAACTAAATAATTAAACTATGAAATGTTTTACAATGAAATATCAAATAATAATTATTAAAATATAAAATAACAAAATTGTCACAGTATATATTTAAAGCAGCTGTGACTTAGTAACAATTTATTCATTTCTTTGATTAATATAGTTTAATACAAATTATACTGATGAAAATAAATATTGATTAATGATTATCACATCATATTAAACATAAAGTGTTAAAATTTAACTTTTCTAGCCTTTTTGGTAGCAAAGTCGCTAATAAGTTCCGAAAAGTTAAGGGTACTGGTAATGCTGTTTGGAAACCACATAAATTTACAAATCCATCTTGCGCCATCGCAAATATGTCTTAATCAGTTTCAGTTTTGAGAAGCTTCGTTCTCCACTGTCACAGGAGTGGGAGGAAAAATTCCTTATGGAGGGTTATGAGACGTTGCCTAAATTTCATTTGTATAATTAAATAAATTAAACGGTTTCCGGCCATAAATAGACTTATTTAATATGATATCTATTATATGTAGATGCTTCTCCGGATATACCTATATAGATAGATACGAGTAAAATGTAGCTTGCACACTGCAAGCAGATTTACAACACTAATTTCATGTCGGCATCATATCGGGACGGCCATCATAAGAAAAAAAAAAGGATTGAAAATATTCTTAAAATTCGCTGCAATTTAATCGTCTTGCATCGAACCTAGGCCTTCCTGGTGAACCTACTATGCAGCACAACAGTAAATCACCATCTATTACTATGTGTGAAAATTCAAGCAGAAATATTGGCTCCAACTGCCTCAAACAATGTCCTACTTTTCACGAATGTAAAATGCTTCTCTCTGGATTCGAACCAAGGACGATCTAGGAAATCTAAAACATGTTTTTGAAATGTATCTATGATCTCTATCTATATGCCGAATTTCAAGTTTCTATATTATTGGGAAGGGGTTCAAAATAATTCTTAAAAATTTGATCAGTTACTGATTGTTCAGACGCCTGGTGTCGAACCCAGGACAAATTGGTGGCTGTGAATGCACAGTATGGTTTGTAAGGACTTGATCTTATTTAATGCAAAGTTTGAAGTCGACCTCATGCCTGGAAGTACCTAAAATTTGTTTCTGTTACCTCCATAAGAAATGCATTGAGGAATGTAAATGGCTCTCTGGAATCGAACCAAGGAAAGCAGCAGAACGTTCAACAATGTACATAAAAGATATTTATGATCTCTATCCACATACCAAGTTTCCATCTTATCAGGAAATGATTTTAAAAAATCTTAAAAATCGCAATGTAAATTAAATGAGAGAATATTTGCCCTGACCTAACATCGAACAATGGACAATATTCGAAGATGTTTTTTTGATTTTCGTTGGATATGCACGGCTTCTAGCGATCCCTCGAATTTCAACTCTCTACTTTTCCGGGAAGTGCCACAAAAAAATTTTCGAAAATCCCCGCCATGTATTCTTATGGGGAAAATCGCGACTTTGGGGCCTTCTGGAATCGAACCCATGACACTGAGGTTCAAAATCGGCTTTTTTCTGGAGGTGACACATTATGGCCAATACGTCGTAAAAATTTCAAATCAGTGGCACTTGTGGAACATGGTTAGAATTTGGATCCCCTTTATATATATAGGTATATCCGGAGAAACGTCTATATATAATAGATATTTTTTTGTGCTGAAACCGGTAGTCAATATAATATTGTGTGGAAATCACCAAGAACATTTCTTTATTTCCCTATGTTATTTCATGAAGTACGTTCAGAAATGATGGATTGTTTTTGCTATTTTAATTAATATTGATTATTCAATCTAAGAATGTTGCAGTTGCATCTGGATTCATATGTCAACCTAACAAACAGTAAAGCAGGCATAAAAATTCTATTCATACAAAATATATTTAATTCGATTGGTGAATACGGCTCATTGTGATTTTTTTAATTCAGTTCATTGCTCTGATGGGGCATGAAAATTCTTTTCTTAATCATTTTGAGCAATTTATGAATCGTGTTTAGCTACAGTTGTAGTTGGGGTCTATTAATTTTCTCAATGAAAACAAAATTTTTGTGAAATTATGATTTTGAAGTTCCAACTGAGAAAAAAGTCGTTCTCAAAACTCTCAACAGTATCATTAATTAGTAAACACATTTTTAACCCTTCGTTGACTGTGCCTAGAAAACTTCCAAAAACAGTGTGCAGGGTACTCGGCTACCTCATCGATATTTTCGCAAATATTACGTTGTATTTTGTTTTTCTTTTACTCTACCTTTAATTATGTTTAAAAATACATTATTGATTATTTTGTTGAGATTAACTTTTATTATTTTGAAGGTAGCATTAGAGTTTTGACTATTATATGAGATTGTATAGTACAAATAAATTTGAATAACCTTATTTTATTTTAATTACATAATGTATTATAATTACTTTTAATGCATTAAATAATGAATCAATTAAAAAATCTCTAAGAAAGGGTGACTAAATTGCCACAATCACACGACATGACATTTCGTATAGCAATTCAAGCAAAAGTGGCTGTGCGATCCATTAAAAAACTAAAGATAGTTTGGAAATAAGTATGTGAAACAAATTTCTTTCAATTTCATAGTATAAAAGAAACATTGATGCAAGAATATGTGGAATAAGAAACATATGTGGTTAAAAATAAAGCTTTTCTATTGAATTTAGCTATTTTGGGGTCCTCCAGTACCCCCCACCGTCAAGGAAGGGTTAACATGCGAACAATATGAACCAATGAGATAAAAATTAAATGAATGAATAAATAACTGTAGGAATTAATATGTATAAAAATAAATTTAAACAAACATAAACAAATAATACTTTAGTGGAAAAAGTAAATAAGTTTATACATAAAGAATAGCTAAATGAACTAAAGAAATAAATAGTTGAACAAATAAATAAACAGTAAATGGAATTAATCCATCAATAAATGCTCATTATCATCAATGTAACAACATTATCTGGAGGGAGGGAGGGACACGAATACATGGAATGAGAAACACATGTGGTTAAAAATAAAACTTATCTATTGAATTTAACTATTTTGGGGTCCTCCAGTACCCCGCACCATCAAGGAAGGGTTAAGGAAATAATAGCTCAGGATTAGAACCCAATCATGAATGCAAGTCCAAGTTGAAAAAAGGAGATTAAAATCAATAGCCGAATCATCATATTGTTCCCTAATTTTGTTTTGAAAAAAAACAACATTTGACACAGAAATGAAAAAGTGGAGTGTGAAAAAGGGAGACTATAGTTAACTCCTCTGAAAAGAGTCAGCTCCCAAAAAGACTTAGGAATTTTAGTCAATTCTAAGTTAAATTTTATCGACCATATCCTCTCTATCAGAAGAAAGGCACTTTCGCTATAAGGGATTATATATCGATTTACCGAAATGAAGCATCCAAACACTCTTAAATAGTATTTCACTACCATCGTAATCCCAGTCATTACCTATTGCTCCCCTATCTGGTCCATGTCAGCCAGTACTAATATTGCCTCCCTCAATCAAATCTTCATTTTTTTGCTTTTATCGTTAAATCTCGTGTTCCCCATCTACGAAACACCAATACAGAGACAGTCTTAAAATACCTTTCCCTAAGATCCCTAAAACAAACTTTAACCAAGGCCATTCTTTAATTAATATTTGAATTAATTAACTCTCGTCAATTCCCCTGAACTAGTTTCGTTATTTAGTTACCATGTTCCACCTAGAGCAACTAGACTAACTCCTCCATGTTCCTTCATTTAGATTGTCCCTTTTTCCCTACTTTATTAACTTCCAAACCTTCTGAATTCCCTCCATAGACCCCTTCAGTCTGCCGCTTGATGCATTCTTAAATGAATGCTTGTAAATAATTTTCTGCTTGGGTAATTATCTGTATATATATGTTACACCCTAAACTTGTAATATCCCATTTCATGAAATGGGCAAAAAAGTTTAACTGAAAGAGATTAGTTAATTAATTAAATATGCGCTGTGCCGATGGGTTGAGTAGGGTAAGTAGGGTTCCTGCCACCCCAAACGTGTTATTGCCCATTTCATGAAATGGGCAGAAAAGTTGCCCATTTCATGAAATGGGCAATTACACGTTTGGGCTGTAACATATATACCATATGTTATTTACAGTTTAATTTGTTTCTATTTTTATTTAGTATAATCATGTATGTTTATTTTAAATTTGTTATATTCTATGTTAAGTGCATTCACTGTTAAATGGTTGCAGAACTGTAAGTGAATCTTTGAATGAATAAATAAATTTACTTCTACCATACATACACTATGACACGCATGAATGAATGATCCAGTTTTAATTACTGCTACTGTAAATTCAAAGGATTTTGTGTAACGCTTTCCTTTCTTTTCCAGATTGTCGGTGTGGTGTTCTCGTGCTGTCTGGCCAAGTCGATCCGGAAAGAATACGAGAGCGTGTAATCCGACACTCACCCTGATGAATCATCAACATCATCTTCTTTTCGCGACACTTCCATCATTTTTGGTTCACAACATGGATGTTTATTCAAGCCGTTAACCTCCCCTAACACCCGTTCTGTTGCTCCTGTCCTAACCCTTGAGAACGGCAAGATCTGTCCATTGAAATAGACTCCGAGACTTTTAATATCTGCCGTGGTGACGTCAGAGTTTATCGAAGATGTCGCTTCTGTTTCGAATGACGATGCCATAGCTTTCTAGAATTGAGTTTGTGAGCGGTGGTTTGAGACAGTAACGGCTAGACTTTCTTAATGGTGATGTCAGAGTTTATACGAACATGGCTGTTTTATTCCTCCATCTGACCATACCATAGGTTTCTAGATTTAAGTTTGTGGTCTGTGTTGAATGTACCGTACGTCTCTCAAGTTCTGAGGGTTTTTCGAATCCTATTTGAATTTACTCAAACCATCAACTTGGCTGTCTTTTGCAGTGGACCTTGGTTTGTTTTTTTAACAGAATTCGGCGTCTCCTCCATTTGGAAGATGCCAATAGCCCTTGGGATAGTATTTATTCTCCAATATCTTTATATATATATACATATGTAGCTGACTTCCGATGGATTCAAACCCTTCTAGTCTTCGTTCTTCCTCGTCCACAATGATTTGTCGTGGTAATCAATGCACAATTGTGTTTTACGTACATCCAGTTTCAAGTGGGGTTGCGATATTGGAAAATTCAAGGGAAATGCACCTATCTTTCGATTAGCGTAGGTTGTGCTAAAGTGCCATATAATTTTAAATTGTTTGGGTGTGAAATGCAGGATGGGTTGTATTATCTCGAGAGTGAGTTTGTGTTCAACAACGTTGGAATATGTTTAATGCGAAGTCGGAACGTTGAAATATAATCCATGTGATTTAGAATAACCAGGTGGAAAGCCAAAATGAAATATATCAAATTGCTAGGCATGTATCTGAATCTTTGTCAACATTCTCGAACTCGTAACGTTCCAACTTCTTTCGGGAAATTTGTGAATGTCCAATGAGCAACCCTCTAGACTGAGTCCGAAGATCTTCCATTTTGTTTCAACCAAACCGTGGCCACTGCCGTAATCTCCCACTTTCGAATACTTTACACCTTTTGTACGGATTTCAAAACATCCTCTTTTTGTAAAGATCTGGACGAAGGTATAACCTCTATAATACATTTATCTACTGGTTTATTTAAGATTTTTCTTGATGGTTACATCGCTTATCATACGCTCTTTGTACTTCTGTGTTTCGATGTATTTAGAGTTTATATACCGAAGGTAGTTTTCCTTTGCGTGCATGTTTGTGCGTACGTACGCATCTGATATAAATCTATGGACAAACGTTGGTGCTTTTTTTTGTTTCCAAAGTTTATCGCGACGTTGCACGACTCCCATTTCTAGCTTTAACGTGAGTGTATCGTCAAGTGGTTTTTGTTTCCTGTTTACATACTTTGCTAATTTCTTCGTGCGTTGGTGTCATTAAACATTACTGTTTGTAATCCTTATCAATTTGTGTTGCTTTTTGATCTGAGTGTGTCCGAATTTCATTGAAGACGAGATCTGTTATCAACTGTAGGTCCGATGTGTTATTGGCGTAATTTTTTGTACTATTCTATCTATTATGATGGTATTTTTTTAGCGTCAGTTAGGATTCTCAAGGGTTATGACGTATTCAATATGAAATGGTTAATTAGGTCTCGTTTTAATGCTAGAAGCAGTGCTGGCTTACATGAGTTTAAGTTTTGTTCTTTTTTGTACGGCAAATGAAGTATTTTCGTGTTTCGAAGCGTGAGAAGTGAGTTTAGCTTTTGGTTATTCATAATCTCATGACAAAGTAAACTGTTACAGAAAATGCATGTTTTTATGCCCCAGTGTTTTATATGACCCAAGTTTTGCCTCAATCAACCTCATCATCTCAGATTACGTAGATTCCGTCTCCTAGTGTCCGGGGAACTTTTAAAATTGCTCGTACAAATTGAGTGGTATCCGAAAATTCCCATGTCAAGTAGAAAATGGGGTACTCGTCATTGTACAAAATGCTGCTAGTCCTGGATTATTGAAGCCGGGGGAAGTATCCGTAAATTTTCAGTTCGAAATTACTTTCCTACGTTGCGAGATTTCCCAGCACTGCGTAAGAGTTGTGTTTTTTCAAAGCTGCGACAAGATGCAGCTTTTTTCCGAGGAATACAAGTTGTATTTTTAATCCGTGATTAAGGCGTGGGAAGATTTCAGAGCTGTGTTTATTTAGATACAAGTACTTGAATGTAAAAAGGATGCCGCAGATGTTTTGGAGCCCTCTTCTTGGTGAAGTTTTCCGCAACTTTTTGTGCGTAACGTTGAGAGTCTCGGTCCGATTGCTTTGCTGCGTTGTGTTGATCATCAGGGAATGGATGGCCTACATAGTTGGTCTGCTCGAAAGAAACTCCTCTTTATTTTTAACGGAAATTTCTAAAAAATTTGTGGACGCAAGAAGTGTAAAAAAAAAGCGTGAATATAATGGAAAAAACAGATTACTCGCGTCGTTTTTGTCAGCTATTATATTATACTTTCTTTTTTAAAATCTGTATATTGTCTTCAAGGTCATTGCTGTTATCTTCAGATCGAAGATTATTTAACAGAGAAGAAAAACTTGGTAATGTCGACGCAACTTTTGTTTGTTATTAATTTTAAGTTAATCTTTTTAATTTTTAATTTATGTTTAACAACCACTGAAATTCACAAGGTTCATCTGTGGATATTAGTGAGTTTTTCTGTTTGTCTTTCCTCAAATTCTTTCCAAATGATTTAGAGTTTCGAGTTTTTTCTTCGCAAGTTCATGAAATTTATTCTTCGAGGTAATTATTTGTAGTATTCCAAACCTCGAAATTTGCAAATCTTAGGCCTTGCTACTCTATTCCTGAGATTTTGTTGAAAATATGAAAGGAAATGGAGAACTTAAAGAAGAAGGTTTTGTATTATGAAATAAGATTCATCACCTGACTTCATTATCAGGTACTTACGGTCCTCAATTGTTGCTGATGCCACTAATTTTTAGCTGAATTTAAATATTTTCGATTTATGTTTGCGATCAAATATTTCGTTACTGAGTTTTTAATTACCTGATTTATAGATGTGTTTTTTCCTTAACGTAATCCCAATTAGGTCCTCCTCTTAAATACAGTTTCAGTATGAGATTGACTAGCCCTATGCCTCCAACAACTAAGGTGGCTATAGATGCTATCCGCCAAAATAAAGCCACCAATTTACCTGGTTTATAGATGGGTTTTCCTCTTCTTTTCTTTTCTTTTGTTTGCAAATGGTTTCGGAGGTTTACTTTGTTTCTCAGATCCTATTGGTGGTTTATCTGGAGGTATCACCTCCTCTACGTCTTTTGATCCCGAACCCTTGCTCAAGGCTACGAATAGTGTACTTCAGGACTTTACTTTTAAGTTTGTATTGCGCAGAGGCTGCAAATATCAGCAAGAAGCGTCCAATCGAGGACACGACGCAATGTTGGTAGGGTACGAGAAGAAAGTCAATTTCATTGTCCTTTAAACTCAAATTTTATGTGTTGCTTGAGCAGAATGCGAACAAAACAAATGTTCTTGTCGATTACAAAGGTGTTCATCATGGATTATACATAATATATTTATGTTAACACTTCTATTTTCATCGAACAACTATTTTTTCCGCATCATAAGTTTAAGTCCAACATTTCTACAAATAACAGTTTGAATAATTTTTTATTTTATTCCTATAATTGATACACCTAAAGCACTTCTAAGGAACAATATTTGTCAAATTGCACAAATATTTTTTTTGCCGTGAAACATAATTGAAGCAGATTAATTTTTGTGGCCAGATGTGACTTGTATGCCAAAGGAGTTTGTTTTGAAAAACAAAAAAGATGTATGTTTGACTTGTGTCTAGGGGGTGCAGAGAGATGGAAGGGTTAGTGGTATTTCATCGGAGAGTTAGACTAGTAGGTAATAGGACATTTCACGAAAAACGTTAGTTCGAAATTCAAAATTTCAATTAAGACCTCAAGTTTAAAAAAATACGATTTTTACTGTTAAATCCAGAGGCTTAAATGTTACAAGACAGAAATTATTTTTTTATTCTGTTAATTAACATTTTAAACTTTACATTTTTTTACTTGAAAACTAAAATTTGCTTTGTAATTATGTTTAAAGAAAATGAAGATTATGTTTTTGAACAAAGAAACAAGCTTTACGCCCGTTGAGAGAGATAGTGACAACTTTTTATAGACTTGAAATTTTGAATTTCGAAAAGAAGTTTTTCGTGATACGCCCTAGTAGATAAGTTCAAAGTTTGGTTAGAATTGAGTAACTGTCGTGTTGCCAAACATTTTTCTAATTCCTGCCCATGACGTTCCTATGTCCATTTCATATAAGTATAGTTGTTGATTTTAGCCTCCTCGGAAAGTATGCGGTCGTGCACTCTTTATCGTCTTTGTAAGGTTGTCTTGCACTGCATTTATGGCATGCATTTCCGTATTCGTCGCCTGATTTTTACCGTCCGCTATGTTTGACCTACCAAATCTTTTTCTCAATGACAGTCAGTTGCGCTTTTGCCAGCATGGCTTTGCTGGATAAATTCCCACAATTTTTTTTACCCATATATATATTCGATCGTTGTCGCTGTTGCGTTGTTATATTCTGCGCTCAAATTTACCGGAAACTATCCGTCGTAGAAATACTTAATCAGAGTAAGATCTCGGCACAATTTTTGTGTTTTTTTTTATGGATTTTGACCCCCAAGTTTGTGTGCAGGTTTGCGAAAATCGAATTTTTTTTAACCTCCCGTAATTCGTCCCTTGCTTTTGTACTGAAGTATTTCGATGTTTTTCGGATAAGTGTTCGTAACATTCCAATTGAGCCCGAACTTAAAATATCTTGTGTTTGAGAAAGGAATCGATTCTCTCTTGTATTGTAATTCTGAATAACTTGGTGAATGACTGCATTAAACAAGGAAATATCAGAGAGCTTGTTTAAACACCATTGTGCATCTTCATAATTCTAGCTGGAAATGTATCCCTTGTTTTTTGCATCATTTTGGTTGTATTTCTTGGAAGCCTTTATTCCTCTTTGCATCATTGCTTGCTTATGAATCTCCCTTTGTTTGATTAAGAATGTTTTTCTTATGGAATCGAATGGAATGTTATTCTCCATGAGATGCATGCATCAAAGAAGGAAAGATCTGCGTGAAGTTATGTTCAAAAACAATTATCCAGCTCATAATTTTAGCCGGGAATCATCGTATTTACTCAAAAGTAACACCCCGTTAAATCTAATGCTCACCTCATGTGCGTATGTATGAAATTTCAGTAGTCATTCATGCAGTAAGTCTGACTTAAGTGTGCACGTTAATTTAAAATACGCCCATTAATGAGTTTGATGGGCTAGCCCAAATTCCTTTTGATTAACCCATGGAAGGCACACCTCCTTCCAGCACTTTAGGAAGGCACACTAGTGCGAATTTGGCTTTTCCAACTTTGAACACGTATAACTTTTTTGTTTATTTAGATACAGCAAAAATTGCAGCGCATTTTAGACGTGCAATTTAATTGTGCTTTTAGATGTATCATTAATTTTTTAACAAAATTTTATTTTGTTAATGAAATTTTGCAATTTGTAAGTCGCCGTTTTCCAAAAATCACTTTTTTTAATTTTTACATAACTTTTATAAACAATCTTCCTAACTGCTGAAAGTTATTGAAATTCTTAGCTAAAGAGTTATTGTTTTGAATAATTCAATTCATTATTTAATTGGTAAATGATAAATATTTTTAAAAGTTGTCTGAACATGCAGTAATTCTGGTATCTGAAAATGAACAAATATCGATTAAGTACCAAGAACTCTTATTGTCTTACAAATTTATATGTAAATGATTTTGTTCAACAATAACTCTTTAGCTAAGAATTTCAATAACTTTCAGCAGTTAGGAAGATTGTTTATAAAAGTTATGTAAAAATTAAAAAAAGTGATTTTTGGAAAACGGCGACTTACGAATTGCATAATTTCATTAACAAAATAAAATTTTGTTAAAAAATGAATGATACATCTAAAAGCACAATTAAATTGCGCGTCTAAAATGCGCTGCAATTTTTACTGTATCTAAATAAACAAAATAGTTATACGCGTTCAAAGTTGGAAAAGACAAATTTGCACTAGTGTGCCTTCCTAAAGTGCTGGAAGGTGTGCCTTCCACGGGTTAAAATACACGTGCATTTTCATAGGTGATTTTTCAACTGGTTGCGCAGGCATGGGTGTTATTTTCGAGTATGAATGTTGTATTCCTCATTTTGGCTTTATATTTATTTTATTTCTTCTGTACCTTTGTTCCTTTTTCATGGTCGTTCCAGGAAGGAACACAGTTTGTTTTTTTAAAGAATATTCTACTTGAGGTTTTGCCGATAAACACAAAATTGTAAATCAATGTGTCAAACAAAGAATAATTGTGAGAATATAATTGTGATTCTTTCTAATTTCAGCTAGAAATATCATACCCTTTGTTTCGGCTTTGAACCATGAATTTTGGTTCAATTTATTCGTTAACCTTAACTTAATCTTCATCGAACATGTTTTCTTGTCTAGGTGTGTTACTAAATACATGTATTGAGTTTCACCACATTATGTGTTATCCGCAGTGGGCTTTGTTACTCTATTTTCTGCTTTAAAGCGTGTTTCTGATGTGTTACCCGTGTTTATCCAAGGACTGATTTAGCTGTAAACGCTGCTCATATTTGCAGTGTAAGAAGAGTCTTGACTGTTTATTTATATATTGGTCCAAGCGTCTCTTGCACAGGATTGAACTGTATATATCAATGTATAGCTGAGAACCTTGTATTCTTCAATTATAAAATTGTCTTTTTGGTACTTGTTTCCGTTATTACGACCTTCAAAAATGACAACTTTTTCATCTCTTTGTTGGACAGCAGGGTATATCACTAAAAACTTTATTTTTCATTTCTTCAAGATTTTCATTTATTTTTAAACATAAATAAAGGGCAAACATTTGTTTTCAACTCCAAAATTATAGGTTTAGAATGTTAAACAGTATATTAATATTATATTATGCAAGTAAAATGTTGCTTGCGTACTGCAAGCGTATAAATTACAATAATTTCAAGTCGGCATAATATCGAGAGGGTCCTGAAAAGAAAAATAAGCACTTAAAATATTCTCAAAATTTGCTGCTATTTATCCGTCCAGCATTGTCATCCATCCTACTTTTCCCTTATATTCCTTAGGAGAGAAATTTTAATGTGCTCTGGCATCGAACCCAGGAACAGCATGGTATAATCTAATTGTTTTTCTTAAACCGAGTCTTAATGTACTTCTTCTATCTAAACTTCCTATCATTTCCATAAGTGCATCGAAGAAAATAATGACAAATACCTCAATGTATTTTAAATGGGAGATATATTTACCGCTTGGCATCGAACCCAAGCCTTCCTGGTGAACTTACTATGCAGTACTACAGAAGGTCACCATCTCTAACTATGTGTGAAAATTCAAGCAGAAATTTTGGTTGCAACTGCCTCATACGACATCCTACTTTTCCCTTACATTCCTTATGTGAGAAATTGTAATGTGCTCTGGCATCGAACCCAGGAAGAGCATGGTCTAATGTAATTTTTTTTCTTAAATGGGTTCTTAATATACATTTTCTAGCAGAGCGAAAACTTCCTATCATTTCGATAATCACATCAAAAAATAATGAAAACTACCTCAATGTATTTTAAATAGCAGATTTTTGCATCATCCTAGCATTGAACCCAGGATTTTTTCTGAGGATGTCATTTATGTTTCCGATAGATCATGACCATATATATAGGCTCCTTGAGTTTTGATTCTCTACCTATCCGGAAAGTATTTTTTTTGAATTCCCGAAAATCAAAGCAATGCTTTCAAATGCGAAAAATTGGGACTTCGGGGCCCTCTGGAATCAAACCCGAGACACTGAGATTCAAAATCGCATTTTTTCTGGTGGTTACTTGTTATGGCCAATATGTCGTAAAAATTTCATGTCAATGACACTTGTGGTTTAGCCTATAAATTAGTTTCCTATCTATGTATAGATTTGTACAAGTAAAATGTAGCTTGCATAGTGCAAGCAGATCGACAACACTAATTTCATATCGGGACGATCCTTAAAAGAAAAAAAAGGGTTGAAAATATTCTTCAAATTCCCTGCAATTTAATCGTCTGGCATCGAACCCGGGTCTTCCTGGTGAACTTACTATGCAGCACAAAAGAAGATCACCATTATTAACTATGTGTGAAAATTCAAGCAGAAATATTTGCTGCAACTGCCTCAAACGACGTCCTACTTTTCATATATACTCCTTATGAGAGAGATTTTAATGTGTCCCGGCATCGAACCCAGGAACAGTATGCTTTTATCTTAATTTTTTTCAAACCCTAGGCTTAATATGCATCTTTCATATAAAGGATTGTCATATAAGGACTTGTTAGGACCTGATGTTATTTAATGCAAATTTTGAAGTCCATATCATACCGGGAAGGTCCTGAAATAAGACTCAATAACCCCCATCACAAATGCGTACAGCATTGTAAATGGCTCTCTGGGATCGAACCAAGGATGATAAAGTAATCCTAAAAAAAGTATTTGAAATGTATGAATGATCTCTAACTACATGACGAATTTCAAATTTGTGTATTATTGGGAAGGGGTTCAAAAAATTCTTAAAAATTGGATCAGTTACCGATTGTAGAGACGCCTGGTGTCGAACCCAGGACCTAATGTAAGCTGTGAATGCACAGTATGGTTTGTAAGGACTTGATCTTATTTAATGCAAAGTTTGAAGTTGATATCATGCCGGGAAGTACCTAATATTTGTGTCCGTTATCTCCATAAGAAATGCATTGAGGAATGTAATTGGCCCTCTGGGATCGAACCAAGGACCATCAGCGAATCGCTAAAATTCAATTATAAAATATATTCATGATCTCTATCCACGTGCCAAGTTTCAAGTTTCCATCTTATCGGGAAGTGATTTTAATGAAATCTTAAAAATTGCAATGTAAATTAAACAGGAGAATATTTGCCCTGACCTAACATCGAACCAAGGAAAATCATCAATGATGTCTTAATGGTTTTCGTCGGATATGAATGGCCTCCAGCGATACCTCAAATTTCAATTTTCTACCTTGCCGGGAAGTGCCTCAAAAAAATTTTCGAAAATCCCTGCAATGCATCTTTATGGGAAAAATCGGGAATTTGGGGCCTTCTGGAATCGAACCCATGACACTGAGGTTCAAAGTTGCCTTTTTTCAGGAGGTTACAGGTAATGGCCACCACGTCGTAAAAATTTCAAGTCAGTGGCACTTGTGGAACATGGTTAGAATTTCGATCCCGTATATATAGGTGTATCCTGAGAAGCTTCTATATATTATTGATATCTAGGTATATCCGGAGAAACGTCTATATATAATAGACTAGTAAAAGCTGCTTGCATACTGCAAGCAAATGATTTAATATATTATAGATATAGATAAATGCATACAAAGTGTCAACTACCTGTCTTCAAGGTAATGACTCCGAAAGAATTATGAAAATTCAACCAGTGTGTTTTAAAAGGGAGATATATTTACTGCCCAGCATCGAACCCTGGTCTTCCCGGTGATACTTACTATGCAGCACGACAGAAGATCACCATCTCTAACTATGTGTGAAAATTCAATCACAAATATTGGCTGCAACTTCCTCAAACGACATCCTACTTTTCCCATGTATTCCTTATGTGAGAAATTGTAATTCGCTATGGCATTGAACCCAGGAACAATATGGTCTTATCTAATTTTTTTTCTTAAACCGAGTCTTAATATACTTTTAACTTATTATCAGTTCCATAAGTGCATAAAAAAAATATTGAAAAACAACCCTTTTATATTTTAATCAGAGATTTTAGCATTGTCCTAGCATTGAACCCAGGACATTTTCTGTAAAAATCATTAACGTTTTCGATAGATCATGATCATTTCTGTAATCTCCTTGATTTTTGAGTCTCTACCTATCCAGGAAGTATTATTTAGGAATTTCCTAAAATCAAAACAATACATTTAAATTGGAAAAATCGGGATTTTGGTGTCTTCTGGCATCTAACCCATGACACCGAGGTTCAAAGCCGCATTTTTTCCTGGGGATTTCATATTAGGTCCTATACGCTGTAAAAATTTCAAGTCAATGACGCTTGTGGTTTAGCCTGTGAATTAGTATCCTATCTATAAAAATGATTGAAAATATTCTTAAAATACGCTGCAATTGTCATTCGTCATTAACCTGGGTCTTCCTGGTGAACTTACTTTTCAGCACAACAGAAGATCACCATTTCTAACTATATGTGAAAATTTAGGCAGAAATATTGGCTGCAACTGCCTCAAACGATGTCCTACTTTTCCCATATATTCCTTATGTGAGAAATTGTAATGTGCTCTGGCATTGAACCCAGGAACAGTATTGTCTTATCTAACTTTTTTCTTAAACCAATTCGTAACATCTTTTAGCCAAGAAAGAACTTCCTATCATCTCCATAAGGACAAAAAAATTTTAAACGAATTGAAAAACATTTGGGTCGCCCTGGCAACAAGCCTAAAGTTTGATTTTTGTCAAAATCGTTGATTTTCATATATTTTTAAACAAATACAAATCAAATTTTAGTTTTCAAGTACAACGAAATTAGGTTTAGAATGTTTAACAATATAAAAAATTATATTATATTATTTAGAATACTTTTATTGGTTTTGAGAAATTCCTAATTAAAAAGTAGGCTAGAAGTAAATGAAATGGTCAACAATTAAGACCTTAATTTTGTAAAAAATTATAATTTCATTGCAAATCCCAGAGGGTTTAATGTTACAAGATATGTATAATTTTCACATCGTTCATTAACATTTAAAACATTACATTTTTGTTCTTGAAAACAAAGATTTGCTTTGTATTTATGTTTAAAAAAATAAAAATCTATGTTTTTGACTAAGATAAACTTTTGGCCCATTGAGGGAGACCTAAATATTTTTCAATTTGTCTTAAACTTCTTTTGGGTGTGACGATAGAGACAACTTTTTATCCAATTGAAATTTTGAATTTCTAAAAAAAAAGTTTTTTTGTATGAAATTAATCAAAGAAGCTTTAACTTTGTGGAACTCCATCCTAATAAATGGGAGGAAATAACTGAGCAAAATTCCACTTTAAAGGTTTTTAATACCACGACCAGTTTCGGACATTAGTCCATTATCAAGCAATGAGTAATACATACACACATATACACATACACAGTAAAAGTTACGAGATTATAAACATTTTTCGATACTAATTTAATCATTATTTCCCAAAATAAAAAATTGATTATGGTATTTTAATAGATAACTAAAAATAATAAAATTAATTAATAATAAATATAAATTATAACATAATTAATAATGATGGATAATCATAAACCTACCAAAATTTATTCAAAAACGTTTTTATAGCAAAATAAGGAGCTTATCCCCTATAATTTTTTATTTATTAAATAAATTATATAATAATATAACATTTAAATAATAAAACTAAATTCAATTTAATTCTTAAAAAACCTTGATACCTTGAAAAACGAAGAAAATTTCTCTATTAAGATGTATTATAAATAATTATGCTACATGAACTAAAATAACAAATTAGCTCTTTTGAAATCGAGATAAAAATATAAATTAAACTATTTAATTAACCCTGATACAAAAGGTACTGCAAATTAAGCATACTTATAAAAAATTTAAAATACACAAGGTACAAAAACCAGCCGCCAACTGGATTAGCTATAAGCAGTGTTAGGGGGAGGAGGAAGGTGAAGCAGGTTAACAATGGACAGCAGTGGAGAATAATTAGGGAAAAGATGGATGTTGGGTGTGTAATTGTTTTTTTAAGTGGTGTATTTAATAATTAAGTTTGTGTCCTTTGTGTTCACAATGTGATAGAGTAGAGGAGAAATCTGAGGTGTGATTGCTATCTAAAAGATGTTTTGCAAAATGTGATGTCTGTGTATTGTTACGGAATGAATTAAAGTATTCTTTGGTTATTATTTGTATATTGCAGGATGTCTGACCTAAGTAAATCGCCCCACAATAGTTGCATTGTAATTTGTAAATGCCACTTTTTCGTTTATGGTAAAAAGTATCTTCATTATTGAGAAGCATTTTACCTAAGTTGTGTGTGGTGTAAAATGTGGGCTTGACATTGTAAGGAGTGAGGAAGTTAGAAATGTTGTAAGAAAGGTGGCCTACAAATGGGAGTTTCACCCAAAACCGGGTTTGAGAAAGTGGGGTATATTTTGGATATGTTTAGTTTCCTTAGTTTGCATGTGTATTACTCCTTGCTTGATAATGGACTAACTCTTAAACTACAGCGAGCTCAGAATGCAGCTGTGAGATTTATATTTAATTTTAGAAAATACGACCATATTTCTGAATCATACGATAAATTAGGCTTGTTGAAGTTAGATTCTCGCAGAAAGCTACACATTCTTTGTTCATTCTACAACATCCTACACACACATACTCCCGAATACATCGCAAACGAATTTGAAAGTTTAGATTCAGCACATAACCGTAACAGAAGAGGATGCAAAAAACTACTTATCCCTCACCACCAAACTGAAACATTCCACAACTCTTATATCGTAACTGCAAGCTATGGAATCCTCTTCCAGCTAATATCAAGCTCTCCGTGTCCTCTCATTCTTTCAAGAGAAAATGCCTTGACTACCTTTAGCTAGGTAGACTTCCGAATTAAAAAGCAACACTACTCCTTTCTTTCAATATGCATTCACTGAATCACCTTATTTTACTCCTCTATCCTTGCTTAAATCTTTCCTACAAATGCCCTGACACAAAATGCAGCAATGCAATCAGCAATGGAAAGAAATCTCCTCTATCCCATTCATACTTAATTGATGTTGCTCCTGCTCTTCCTCTCAACGCATAAGATGCTTTCCTTGTCTTTGTACGTAATTATTCTGTCTTTATATCAATTCTCATCTGTTTCTTTTTTTCTCTCTTTTTTTCTTACTTAGAGTTACTTAAATGTCTATGTTATATAAAATTTTGACTAGTACATACTGCATGCATTATTTTGATACTGTTTTTTTTATAATGTTCTTTTATTTTTCTTCATAATGTACGTTTTCTTTGTTTTACTATTTTGTTTTTTATCTTACTTTGTAAATTGCTATCTCTTTTTTAAATGTGAACTGATTCTTATTTATGTATCGCAAGTAAGTACTTATTGGTAGTGTATGTATTAATTTTTGAATGTTTTTCTCTTATCTTTTAGCTATTACTATCGGTAGGTCTGCGCAGGTTTTTCACACCCCTCCCATTTATTAAACTTTTTCGTGTTACAACCTATTGTAGACACCTAACATCTCTTGTTATTCACCACTCTTCACCAAATGTAATGTAATTGTTTAAGATTAATTGCCTACATCCAAAAATTTTTAAATTCTGAAAAGTTAGTTGTCATTGAATACTTATTTATAATCCACCAGTATATTTATGTGGAAACTTGTACTAGATGACATCACCTTATTTGCTAAAAATTATAAGCTTTGCGGAATATAAAACAACATGTTTTTCTAACCAAACAAAATTAATCATCTGAAGCAATAAATAATTCACATTTTGTTTTATTACTTTGATGAAACTCTTTTGAAAATATAATTTCATATTTTAACTCCAAGCAGAAAATTAATTATAAATTTTTAAGTCGAAATGATAGATGAAGAGATACCTTATTTAGAGTAAAGAATATCAGACAAATTTGTAAACATCTATATAGAAAAGAAAATCATTCCTCAACAAATACAGGAAAATATAGGTCTACTTTTTTTCAGGTTGGCTTTAGATGGTTATTTTAAAATGCACTTTCCACGTCATCAACATACTCAAAACAATTATGCCATGATTCGTATTTTTTAGGATTTTCTACATTTTTTCAAATCTCAATTCTACATCTACATTAATACCCTGCAAGCTGCCTTTCCGCTTGTGGCAGGGGGTGTAAACACCAGTTGAATCGAAACTACTTCCTTATTCGGTTATTGTCGAGTATCGTTCAAGAATGAATTTTTAAAATGATTCGTCCTAGCATCTATTTCTCTTAACTTGTGGTCATTATCGGATTGACCGAGGTAGCAGGGGGGTTGCATGATATTGATTCCATCTTCCAAATCTTATTTAAAAATATTTTCATGTGATTAATCTTTGTTAGACTACAATTCCTGCATCATTTTCTTCTTTTATCATCTTAGTGTACTAGACCTTATTATCTTGCATTTAGATGTGTTTCTGATTGTAATTTCATTCCCTTCATTGAGATATATCTCATACTGTTAATGCTCATTTTGTATTCATCTATAATTAGTGCCATTTGTGAGGATGTTTTATTTTATCTGATTGCTTGTAGTGAATATGTATTTTTCCACTGTCTCTTTTGTATAATTTTTATCTATTCTCTGCTTGTCTTTCCTAATTCTTTTTATTCTCCTTCTTCATAAAATATAGTTTTCTATCTGTAGATTTCGCAGGATCTCTAAAATGGTGATGATTCATGCCTTTATTAATGAAGATGACTTCCCTTTTGTGTTGACGTCAATAATTATCAACCATTCTTATAAATATAAGGAAATGAACTAGCAAAGACGTCAACAGAAAGACTGAATCATAGCCTTTAAACTAATTGATTGAGTAATTATATCACTACTTTACCAAATTACAATTAAAATCTTCAATAATTGGGAAACTTGTAGGTCCCAAGTGCTTTAAAATTGTGGTCGTCTTGACCCCAGTTAATCTACATCATCTACATCTACATTAATACCCTAAAAGCCGCCTTTCAGCGTGTGGCAGGGGGTGTAAACACCTGTTGAATATAAACTACTTCCTTATTCGGTTATTGTCACCTATCATTTGCGGAAAGAATGAATTTTCAAAACAATTCATCCTAGCATCTATTTCTCTAAACTTACGGTCATTATCGGATCGACCGACGTAGCAGGGGGGTTGCATGATACCGATTGTATCTTCCGAAAATGTAGTTTCCCTGAATTTATTAAGCAATCGCAGCCAAGCTTCCAATTTTCTTTCTTTCAAGGATTCCCAACCTACGTCTGAGAGCATTTTTGTGCTTTTTTATTGTAGCATTTCTTAACAAAACGAGCCGCTTTACGCTGCACTTTCTCGAGTTTGCGAGTACACGTTCATCCGCCGGATCCCATATACTTGCCGCATATTCCAGAAGGGGTCTGACCAAGGTAAAACAACATCTCTCCCTCACCTTTTCATTGCATTTACGAAAATCAAAGCAATGCTTTTTAAGGGGAAAAATCGGGAGTTTGGGGACCTCTGGAATCGAACTCGTTACCCTGAGGATCAAAATTGCAATTTTAATGGCAGTTACATGTTATGGCAAATATGTAGTAAAAATTTCAAGTCAATGACGCTTGTGGTTAAGCCTGTGAATTAGTATCCTATCTATCTATATAAATACGAGTAAAATGTTGCTTGCATACTGCAAGCATATCTATAACACTAATTTCAAATCCGCATCATATAGAAAGGATCCTCAAAAGAAAAACAAAGGATTGATATTACTCTTAAAATTTGCTGCAATTTATTCATCCGGCATTGCACCAAGGTATTCCTGGATATACTTACTATGCAGTACAACGGAATTTCTCTAACTATGTGTGAAAATTCAAGCAGAAATATTGGATGCAAATGCCTCAAACGACGTCTTACTTTTCACATACACTCCTTATGTCAGAAATTGCAATTTGCTCTGGCATCAAACCCAGGAAATGTACTGTTTTATCTAACTTTTTTCGTAAACCATTTCCTAACATCTTCTAGCCAAGCAAGAACTTCCTATCATTTCCATAAGTGCATAAAAAAAATTATGAAAAATACCTCAATGTATTTTAAATGACAGATTTTTGCATCCTCCTAGTATCGAACCCAGGATATTTTCTGTGAGAGTCATTTAAGTTATTGATAGATCATGACTATATCTGTAGGCTCCTATAGTTTTGATTCTCTACCTATCTGGGAAGTATTTTTTAAGAACTCCCAAATATTAAGGCAATGCTTTTAAATGGGAAAAATCTGGGGCCCTCTGGAATCGAATCCATTACACTGAGGTTCAAAATCTCATTTTTTTGGAGGTTTTGCGTTTGGGCCTATACCTTGTAAAAATTTCAAGTCAATGACGCTTGTGGTTTAGCTTTTGAATTAGTATCCTATCTATCTTTCTATATGAATGAATCTTGAGAAGGAATTATATATAATAGATTTGGAATACTTTTTATTTGTATGGTTTTAAGAATTTTCTAAATAAAATGGTCAATAATTAAGACCTTAATTTCCAAAAAAAATGATAATTTTACTGCTAATTCCAGAGGCGTACATGTTACATGACAGATATAATTTTTTTTATTCTGTAACATTTTAGACTTTCCATTTTTGTACTTGAAAACAAAAATTTGCTTTGTATTTATATTTAACAAGAATGAAAATCCTTGATCTGGTTCTTTCCCGGCGAATACAATGAAGGAAGTCTTCTCAGGATAGAAGCCGGGTCGTCTGATGGATTGCCTCCAACGTTTTGGCTGCAGACTTCGCAGCCATTCTCAGGGATGTCGACTTCGTAAAATGAGCGCCCCTTATATAGGTTGCCCAAAGTCGCCTTTCACTTTTTCAGATGCCTGCTGCATCCTGATTGGTCAATCGTCTCTCTATGGCTATTCTCTGTATAGCTCCACTCCAGGCTTTGCTTAGGGTAAAGCCTTTGTCACGATTAATGTTATTGGGGTTTAATTGAATCTCAATTGCCTCCTTTGCTAACCTGTCCCAGAATCCCATCCCTCTGGCCAAGATTTTGGCTTCCTCAAACTTGATGTCGTGCTTCTCGTTGATGGCGTGTTCTGCCACTGCCGATTTTGCGGGATGCCGTAGACTGATACAGCGGTAGTGCTCGCCCAAACGGGTCTGGATCGTGCGTCCGGTTTTTCCTATGTAGGACTTGCCACACTCACATGGTACGCTGTATACTCCGGGAGTCCTTAGCCCTAAGGGGTCTTTGGGTCTGGATATCAAAGTCCCAATCTTTTTATGTGGTTTATGTACCGTTCTTATGTTGTACCGGTTCAGTATTCTACTAATTTTCCCTGACGTACCTGCGACATAAGGTAGGACGGCTGTCGCGAGTGGTTTTTCTCTCTCCGGCTGCATCGTCTTCAAAAAGGCCCTTTTGAGGGCCATATAGCGTCCTTCATACGGAAACCGTTTCTCGTTAATGTTCTCCTTAGGTGATCCTTCTCTTTAGGGAGATTGTCAGCGTCCCTGATTGTTCGACATCCCTAAGGATAGCTGCGAAGTCTGTTGGAGAGAAACGTCCATCAGACGACCCGGCTTGTATCCTGAGAAGACTTCCTTCATGAAGATCTTTGTTTTTTACAAAAATATCGAACTTTATTCCTGTTGCGTGAGACCTAAATATTTTTCAATTCAATTAAAATTCTTTTGGGTGAATATGTGACTGTAGAGACAAGTTTTTATTGACTTGAAATTTTCAATTTCGAAAAAACATTTTTCAGGGTGCATCCTATTCGAAAGTGTATATACATAGGATATACTGGAAAATGAAGGAAGGAGAGGTGGTGATTTTTCCACAATTTTCTTCATTAGAAGCACGACCAGTTTCGCCGAGTAATTGTCATCTTCTGGTGAAAATGATTGAATATATGAAAATCTAAGTATTACCAATAAAATGAATCAAATATAATTTACATAATTTTAACTGATACTAAAGCTTTAGGTGTCAACAATGGATATCCTGTATTGTTGACACTGATAATGCACAGTACATTTTGTGTTCACAAACCATAGAAATACATTAAAGCCCTTATTTATCTTAAAATAGTGATAACAATACTATGGCATAATACAAATATAAGAAAAATTAAGTGTACTAGACCTTTTTATCTTGTATAACATTTTATTATATACTTATACTGAAATAGCTTTGCCATAACTATGGAGATATTCTTCCGCACCATCACCTGCAGCATATATTTCTTTACTAAATATATTTAATTGCTTAACATAAATATCAATTTTATTAACTATAAACTTTGAATAACCCTTAACTAACCCCTTTAACATATCAGATGGACCAACAAATTTGTCAATAAAATCAAATAAGCCAAAATCTTTGTTAAAAATAGTTTTAGTAGTCAAATAACAATAATTTAGAACTTCTATACCCCTATATACGTGTTTAAATTTAATAATTTTCCTAGGTGCTATAGATGATGTATTTCTAAATAATCGATGCTTATTGCGACGATAATAGAATTTCTTCCAGATAAATCTGCGACGACGAGTCCTCAAATATCTCCTCCTTCGGAATAACGCCCTCCTGAAGTTCCCAGTACGGTGTCGACGCATAGATGATTTTAAATCGGTTTCTTAAAGTCTAGTACACTAAATGGTTAACAATTAATTCAAAGGAAAGGATATACAACAAAAATTGAGAAATAAATAGAGAGTAGGAAAAGGAAAATTTTAAAGGTATGTTAATGAACAAATAATCTTAAAAAGAATGAAAGAAAAACCATCTCAATTTCTTCATGATCTAACAGCTGATTTGTATTATTTTTTTAGAAATAAGTTACAGTTGGATAAGCTTTTAATTACATTTGGTAACCTGCAGTACAATTTTGGTCCTAGAATCAAAAAAGATTTTTTATAAATATTAAAGTTTAGGGTTAACAGTCTCAGGTGAGGAAGGTCTCTTGTGGAAATACATCATGATGAAAATAACAAATTTGTACTTTTTCCACAGTATTTATTATAAACAATAAATGGAAACAAGACACGACTAGTTTCATAGATTGATCTCCATCATCAAGTGATGGAGATTGATTGTTGATGATGAAATCAATCACTGAAGCTAGTCATGTTTTGTTTCCATTTATTGTTTCTAATAAATACTGTGGAAAAAGTACAAATTTGTTAGTTTTCATCATTAAAGCTTGGTTCGGTAAACCTAATGCAATTTTCAATTCGCATACTATGTACACTTTTACATATTCCATTTCAAACAATGGGTTTCTGTCTCTACATCTTAAAAAGTAGATTCTTAATGTTCTGTATAAGTGCATATACCTTAAAGGCAATCACTTTAACTGGACCAAAAGTGGAAAGGTGTACTCATACATCAGAGTTTTCTGATGATTTTTTTGTAGAATAACTGCCGTATTGATTGTATTTTTGTATGCACAACCCAGCAGATCCATACAGACATTAATTTGGATTCTACTAGGGAACAATAAATTACTTTACGACAGGGTTTCCCAAACTATGTTCCGCAGAACACTGGTGTTCCACTTAACCTGAATAGGTATTCTGCATCAATTTCAAAAGGTATTGTACACTGAAATACATTTAAATTTCTTCTACTATCTACTTCAAGTAATAACTTAAATTAACTTGAAATTTCTAATTAAAATTCATTAATTCAATTAAAAATCATAAAAAATTGTTTTCAAAATTTTACAATTAGAATTACCTAACCTAAACATTGCTTAGTGTTCTATTTAACTTCCCAGATTAGCAAAATGTTCCATTGGAGATAAAGTTTAAGAAACCCTGCTTTACGCAATGAGAGATAACACTTGTTGTGCATAAAATAAATTTTGAACAAACGTATTCTTAAGGCTTTAGCAACATCACCAATACGCCTCTTCCATTTCAATTTCTGGTCAAAGTACCCACCAAGATATTTAAAAATTCCAACCCTTTTGATGCTTGGACATGGGCAACTTAGTTTAGGACAGCCAAATGTGTGCTAGATTAGTTTCTAATCATGACGACATATAATATGTAAATAGATCATAATACATAAATTTGGTCTAATATATTTTGGTTCAAGCATCCCCTGTTGAAGGAAAAGTTATAGGAAAGGCAAATAAGATGCAAAGGTTAGCCAGTAGAATTACGAGTGGTTTAGATTGTTCAAAATTAAAAGGATTAAGTGCATTAAATGATCAAAATCTCCAAAAGCCTTGTAATTAATAATATTTTAAATTTTCTGTAAATTTATTGATTTATGTATATGCTGTACGTAATTTTATTATTTTCTATACCTCATTGCTATTACTTTCTCCCTATACGTAGTATAGAGAAAGTATTGTATTCGCCAAAAAATTCGACTTTCAGATTTTGACGGAAATAGATGTTTTGGGACCCATAGAGCTCATTTTTGCTATTTTCCCAAACATGCCTGTCTGTGCGTCTGTATGTCTGTCTGTGGTCAAAAAGTTTGTGGGCGCTCTATCTTAAAAAGTAATTATCCGTTCATTTCCAAAATTCATATTTAGTATTTCCCTAACAATTCCTCAAGTTGATTTGTTTTTTATAAATATCGCTTAACCAGAAGTTCCGGTTAAACAGGAATAAAATTTTGTTTCTTTAATATCTCCGTCAGAATACAATGTAGGTATATACAATTACATTCAAAAGTTATAGATAATGTAATTTACTATAACTTTTGTATGAAACATGTTTTCGTAACACTGATTGTTTAGAAGTTATTCTTGAATAATGGTTAACCGGAAGTTGTTGTTTATCCAGAAATGGAGGTTTTTCATACATATCTCTGTCAGATTGCAATGTAGGTACATACAATTACATACAAAAGTTATAGATAATATATTTTACTACAACTTTTGTATGAAACATTTTTTCGTAACACAGATTATTTAGGAGTTATTCTTCAATAATGGTTAACCGGAAGTTGTTGTGTCTCGAAAAATGGATGTTTTTCATACAAATCTCAGTCGGAATGCAATGTAGGTATATGCAATTACATACAAAAGTTATAGATAATGTACTTTACTACAACTTTTATATGAAACATTGTCCTATAACACCCATAGCTTTAGAATTGTTTATATATTACCGGAATAGGTTTTCAATAAAATATGGAGAAAGTTATGTGTTGGACACATCAGATTTTTTTTACTGTGTTTTCATGGGTTTTTTTCACCCTCTTCTCTTTGGGTGTTTTCCCACAACGTGGGTTTTTATTTAGCAACCTTCAGTTGCAAAGATTTTTTCCCACACTCTAGACTGTCTTTTTGTTTTAATTTAATTTATACCTGTTCATATTCTGACAACATATGAGGTTAGGTGGGAGAGAGACCTAACTTGCTAATAAAGGGTCAAACAAGCAAACAAAAGTTGTATTTGTTTGCCTTACTCCTCTTACCTCCCCGGTAGTTGGATAAAGCAAAACAGGAATGCCACACCATAATTTATGTGTTTCAAATTAAAATCTTGTTTAAAAATATTTTTATGTGATTTATCTTTGTTAGACTACAATTCTTGCAACATTTTCTTCTTTTATCATCTTAGTGTACTAGACTTTATTATCTTGCATTTAGATGTGTTTCTGATTGTTATTTCATTCCCTTCATTGAGATATATCTCCTATATTTAATTTTCATTTTGAATTCATCTATAATTAGTGTCATTTGTGAGGATGTTTTATTTTATCTGATTGCTTGTAGTGAATATATATTTTTCCACCGTCTCTTTTGTATAATTTTTATCTATTCTCTGCTTGTCTTTCATAATTCTTTTCATTCTCCTTCTTCATGACATATAGTTTTTTAACTGTAGGTTTCGTATGTTTTTCCATCTCCCCTTCTTGCGAGTGTTTTGCTGCAGTGGAAATTTTTTCCTGAGCCCTCAGCTGAGGTTTTTTTTTAAATCCACATATTAGTTCTCTTTATAAGCTTTTGGACATTTTGAACCTCTAATTCATTAACAGCTCTGTTCCAATATACCTTTCTGTGATGATGGTCATTGAGAGTTAAAGAATTAGCATACTTTTCTCTGATTCGACCTCTACTTAAGTATTGTGCGATCCTCACAAATTAGGATTAATTTCCGAACCTGAGATGGTTCAATGTAGAGCAGCAAGGTTCTTCAAGGGAGATTTCTGATTTGACAGAAATGGCTATGGTAGAATCCCTCGGATGAAACTTTCTTAGTGATGGAAGACTTGAAATGAAATTTTTTATACATTTATCACTACCAATTTCGGGGAGGAGATAACTGATATTATTATTAGGGTCCTTATTATAGGCGAGATTGAGACTAAAAAGTCTCCTCTTCCATCTAACCTGTCGTTAAGTTGTTACATTATTATAAGTATATTACATGTATCAATGAAACTTAGAGGAAAATAGAAGAAAATGTAAGAAGGGATTGCGGATGTAAAAAAGAACCTAAGATAAGCTTAGGAAAAAATATCCGCTGCAGGAAAGCACCCACAAAGATGGGAGGTGTGAAAAACGTAGGCAAAACTGAGATGGTGATATCGTTATAACTTTCACGATGTTTTGGAAAAAACAAAAAAGTGATACAGGGAAGTAGTAGCCAGGACAGATAGTTGCTTTTGGTTGTTTTTCCCACGAAGTATGTATTTGAGTAGCTAATAGCTCTCCAGGTTAGATAAGGATGTTGCTTTTTTTTACACCCCTGCCATGTACCATTTGTGGATTGCAGGGTTTAAATGTTAATGTAAATGAGGTAATTCAGAATATTTAAGACTTTCTAAGTTTTATCTTGAAATAATCTGTCTTTAAGGAATTATGGAATGTTCCTTAATAAATTGGGTGCGATAAAGTTTTGCCTATGCTGCCACACTTGCATCCAGAAAGAAATTCACTGAGTCAGGTGAAATTTAAAATGAAGTAATGGATAATATTATGGATGTTTGATTTTAGATTTCAAATTTCATTAGTCTGTGCATAGTCACAAATTCTGATAAAAGGTTAAACTTGGTAATATTCTTAGGTGCAGTTGAAACTTCTACAACGAAAACAACCCAAGATAGAAATTTTTATGAGCAAGAAAATTTAATGGCACCTACCTATCACAACGTCTCTCAGGATACAAAGTAATAATAAAATTTTTTAAATTTTTATTATTTGCTTTTTCATTTTTCTTTCGACATACTTTTCTATCTAATGTCGAGATGGTATTCTAATCAAGAGCAGTGTATGAATAATAAATACCAATAAAATAGAATAGAAAAACTTTTTTTTGAAATTCAAAATGTCGTAAAATCAATGTCGGTAAATTCATGTCGGTAAAGAGTCATCACATACTTACCCAAGAATATTTTTGTTGAACTGAGGAATATTTTTATCTCCCCCAATGGGCCTAAGTGATAAGTGATACCAGCAAAAGAAACTTGTGTAATAGTTGAGCAGAGGCGAGAAGTTGACATGGCAGGTGAAAGAAACAATTCTAGCATCTTAATCTTATGTCGTAAATATTCCTTAAGCTATCGTACATTTGTGGATACCATCGTTTTTCTACTCATAAAATAGAGCTAGGAAGTGGTGTTGCCTGATTTTTGGATAGACTTATACGCTGAACTTAAGCTAAAACCAGAAATTCACCTCAAAATTTTAGGGGTATTACTTGTAGTACACCAGCATATACAGTAATTGTTTCTTTTTCACAATTTTGCAGCTGAGGAAGAAAACTTTTATCTTTCTTTTGTGATTACGGCAAATGTAGTACTTATTATTTTGTCCTAGTTGGAAGATCCTTTTACATAGGAAGATATTATTTTACACAAACATTGTGGGAATGAATTTGATCAAATCAACACTATTGATTTACTTAATTAACGAACCCACTCTAATATTGAGAAAGAAGTTTGAAAACACTCCTTCCTAGCTTCCCTGTTCTACAACTAAATACATACAAATTATGGCCTAATTTATAATTAATTAATTATGAATTCGTTCGGCTTTGCGACTTTCGAGGTCGACTTAGCCCTTTAAGTGTGGTGTCGACTATAGTCCACGGGCTATAAAAAACGTTTGACGATAAGTATCTTACCGAAAATACTTGCATGCCTTTATAATTGAAAACAAAAGCATATAATTTCCCAAAATAATTGAAAATAGATGCATAGCTATCATATAAAAAGGTAGGAATAAAAATTTTATCTCATTTCTGAGTTTCATTTTTTCATGGATATTTGACATCTGTAGTGGAATCCAAAAATTTATCATTAACGCACCTAAAGGGTTAAACACAGGATGGACTTAAACGCTGGCATACAAGATAGTTCATCTAGTAGGAAAAATACATTACACAGGGATAAAAATTACAATTTTTTTGAAGGGAGTAAAATTTGTGATGTAAATAAATAAAAAGGAACATAGACACATTAACCCTCGAGTACTTGCATCCCAAATTGTGACTTCAGCACTCGAGTTGGGTGGAATTGACCCGACATCTTCCAAAGGGGAAAATTGTCTCAAAATTTAGTGAATAAATTTTTAATTCATCAGTGATGATGTCATATTAAAGGTTAACCCGGTTATTAAAATGAAAAGTAAACTAAATTATAAACAAGATTCCGTGAAAATTCGATATCCCTGATGCCGAATATATGGCTGATGAATTTGGGATATTGCGTATAAAAAGTAAACTGTTTAAAAATAAAATAAAATATAATATACTTATGATAATTATTAATTATATGAAATTTATATAATATCTCTAAAAATTAAGGCGGAAACAAGGTCAAAAATGCAATATTTTACATAAAGGTCTTTCTTCTACCTGGCACTACCGCTAAGAAAAATTTGTTTAAATAATTAAACTTCCAATTTGGCAAAAATGCATGGTTGGTTCAGAACATACTAAAACTCAGCTACTATGCGAAAGAAGATGTAAAAAAGCACTAATAAAAAGTTATGGAATTTTAAAATTCACATCGATTTGAGCCAGACACGAGTACTCGAGGGTTAATTTACATATAACAAATCCAAAATAATCACTGTAAATAAATCACCAATCAAAATATTTCACCATAGTATGGCATTAAGAGAAAATGATGAAAGAATTGAATTTGAACATTTAAGTGTGCTGCTTAAACCTGAGTTATAGAGAGGTGAAAAATAGCAACTCGGCCTCGGACCGAGGTCTCCCACTTTCTGGGCAGGTAATCTAACCACTGAACTACCAAGCCATGTCCTTCTTGCATCAAGCTTCTTCTTCTTCTTGGTCAAGCCACACACTTTCTTGAGCATAGCAAATTAATGAATATCATACTTTTCCCCCTGCATCCCTTAGGCTAATTCCATCTTTCACAGCCTGTTTGCCCTCTTCCATTTAAACTACATCAACTTTCTTGTGAATTCCCCCTTAAGGATCAGGCTTGTAGACTAGAGTGTATCATGAAACTTTTTTTTCTAAATTAAAACTTTGAAGTCGTTGTAAAGTTGTTATTATGGTCACATATTTACCCAAAAAAAATTTTATTGGATAGAAAAATATTTAGGTCTCCAGCAACGAGCCTAAAGTTTGATTTTTTGCCAAAATCGTAGATTTTCATTTATTTTTAAACAAATACAAATCAAATTTTAGTTTTCAAGTGCAACAATGTTAGGTTTAGAATGTTTAACAATATAAAAAATTATATTACGAGGCTTGTCCAGAAAGTAAGTGTACTGAATTTTTGAAGGTTACAAACATTCTTATTTGAAGAAAAAATTACCTGGTTACATTAGTACATATGTAAGCTATTATTCGACACAGTCTCCATTCCTCTCAATGCAGATGGTGAACCGGGGTATTAATTTTTTGGTGCCTTCCTCGAAGTAGTTTCCTGCCAAACCCTTCGTCTACTTCTCCACCTCCTCCTTCACCTCCTCATTGGTTGAAAATCTTTTTCCACCCACGTGCTGCTTCAAGGAGGTAAAGAGATAGTAATCTGAAGGTGCTAGGTCAGGAGAGTACGCGGGATGGTTCAGGACATCCCATTTATACGAGGCGAGCAGTTCTTTCGCACGGCCCGGCCTCCACTCGATTCAACTTGTGTTGGTCTGTCAGCTGTTTTGGGACCCATCTCGCAGACAGTTTCCGATATCCGAGGCTTTCTGTGATGGGTTTGTGTAGTAGAGATCTGGAGATTTGTGGAAACATAGCAGAAAGTTCATCCACAGTCAATCTGCGATCGTCACGGAGCGCCCTTTCTGTTTTTTTTCACAATTTCGTCAGTCACAATAGAAGGTCTTCCGCTCCTCTGATCATCATACATAGACGTACGACCGTTTTTTCACTCGCGACATCGCTTGAACACACTAGTACGATTCATAGCTTTATCACCATATGCAGTTTTTACCTCATTATAAACCTGAAACGGAGTTTTTCCCTTCCAAACAAGGTAACGGATGATGCCGCGTATTTCGCACTTGGCGGGAGATTGGATTGACATTTTTCACAAAACGTATTGTTGCATCGACAATTCTCAACGTACTGACATTAAATCAGTCTTGTTGTGGAGGGGAGGAATCAGGCTACACGGCAGAATAGCAAACACGTCAAATAAAAAATCCCTCAGGCCGTGAGAGCCTCAGTACACTTACTTTCTGGACATCCGTCGTATATTATTTAGAATACATTTATTGGTTTTAAGAAATTCCTAAATTAAAAGGTAGGCTAGAAGTAAATGAAATAATTGAGTTTGCCCCAGCCCTCCGCGGAATTCCATGATTTGAACATCCCGGCCAATCAAAGGATGTATCTAAGATAATCTAAGGAATATATTTGTACAATAAGTATGTTATGTTCATATTATTGTTAATTTTGTTTTAGTGCTATTGTAATACATTATCTCAACCCATCTAACATTGCTAAGTAAATTCAATTTCATTAACTTCAAATTGAGCCAATTGGGCAGCTGAAGATGACTTTTGAAGATATTTCGAAGCGAAAGCGTGGTTAGGCATCCGTATCACTTTGTTATTTATTTATTACAAATATGTAGATAATTAACTCCATTTCGAACGTATTTCTCGGCGGCTAACATAAGGCTCTAGCCAACCGCGTAATAAAAAATCATATTCCGGGACTTTTTTTTAATTATTACCACCTTTTAAGGATTTCGCCCGTCAGATGTATTGGACCATGACCGGACAAGAGTAAAAAAAATTGTTCTGATTGATACTTTTGAATCGGCATCTTACTAAAAGAGCTTTCCCGTCCCAACCCCTCCTCCACCCTCTCCCGTCCCGCCTCCTACCCTTCCCTTTCCCGTCCAAACCCCTCCCCCACCCTCTCCCGTCCCACCCTCTCCCTTCCCACACTCTCCCGTCCCGCCGCCTACCCCACCCTCTCCCGACCCGCCGCCTACCCCACCCTCTCCCGTCCCGCCCTCTCCCTTCCCACCCCCTACCGTCCCACCCTCTCCCGTCCCGCCTCCTACCCTTCCCTATCCCGTCCAAACCCCTCCCCCACCCTCTCCCGTCCCACCCTCTCCCTTCCCACCCTCTCCCGTCCCGCCGCCTACCCCACCCTCTCCCGTCCCACCCTCTCCCTTCCCACCCTCTCTCTTCCCACCCCCTCCTGTCCCACCCTCTCCCGTCCCGCCTCCTACCCTTCCCTTTCCCGTCCCAACCCCTCCTCCACCCTCTCCCGTCCCACCCTCTCCCTTCCCACACTCTCCCGTCCCGCCGCCTACCCCACCCTCTCCCGTCCCACCCTCTCCCTTCCCACCCTCTCCCGTCCCGCCGCCTACCCCACCCTCTCCCGTCCCGCCCTCTCCCTTCCCACCCCCTACCGTCCCACCCTCTCCCGTCCCGCCTCCTACCCTTCCCTTTCCCGTCCAAACCCCTCCCCCACCCTCTCCCGTCCCACCCTCTCCCTTCCCACCCTCTCCCGTCCCGCCGCCTACCCCACCCTCTCCCGTCCCACCCTCTCCCGTCCCACCCTCTCCCTTCCCACCCTCTCCCGTCCCGCCGCCTACCCCACCCTCTCCCGTCCCACCCTCTCCCTTCCCACCCTCTCTCTTCCCACCCCCTCCTGTCCCACCCTCTCCCGTCCCGCCTCCTACCCTTCCCTTTCCCGTCCCAACCCCTCCTCCACCATCTCCCGTCCCACCCTCTCCCTTCCCACACTCTCCCGTCCCGCCGCCTACCCCACCCTCTCCCGTCCCGCCTCCTACCCCTCCCTTTCCCGTCCCACCCCCTCCCCCACCCTCTCTCTTCCCACCCCCTACCGTCCCACCCTCTCCCGTCCCGCCTCCTACCCTTCCCTTTCCCGTCCCAACCCCTCCCCCACCCTCTCCCGTCCCACCCTCTCCCTTCCTACCCTCTCCCGTCCCGCCGCCTACCCCACCCTCTCCCGTCCCACCCTCTCCCTTCCCACCCCCTCCCTTCCCACCCCCTACCGTCCCACCCTGTCCCGTCCCGCCTCCTACCCTTCCCTTTCCCGTCCCAACCCCTCCCCCACCCTCTCCCGTCCCACCCTCTCCCTTCCCACCCTCTCCCGTCCCGCCGCCTACCGCACCCTCTCCCGTCCCACCCTCTCCCTTCCCACCCCCTCCCTTCCCACCCTCTCCCGTCCCGCCTCCTACCCTTCCCTTTCCCATCCCAACCCCTCCTCCACCCTCTCCCGTCCCGCCTCTTACCCTTCCATTTCCCGTCCCAACCCCTCCCCCACCCTCTCCCGTCCCACCCTCTCCCTTCCTACCCTCTCCCGTCCCGCTGCCTACCCCACCCTCTCCCGTCCCACCCTCTCCCTTCCCACCCTCTCCCATCCCACCCCTACCCCATCCTCTCCCGTCCCGCCTCCTACCCCTCCCTTTCCCGTCCCACCTTCTCCCCCACCCTCTCCCGTCCCACCCTCTCCCGTCCTGCTGCCTACCCAACGTACTTCCGTCACTCCTTCTATCCCAACTACTCTCAATTTTGTTACCCAAACCACTCCTATCCCACCCTCTATCCAACCCATATCCATCCCTCCCCCTATCCCAACCACTCCCACACTTCCCACCGATAGCTCTTTCTATACGCTTAACACCCACTCGTAACCCTATTACCTACCCAATCCGTACCCTATGATCTACCCCATGTCTTCCCTTCCTCTATTACGCCCAACACTTACTCCATGCTGCTCCTCTCCCAATCAATCGCTTCATTCTCTTACTCTCCCATAACCATCTCCAATCCCCTACCTTCACTCTTTATTTCTTATTACACAAAATCAAAAATACGGGAAAAATTCGATGAATAGGTACAGAATATATGAATTATACATAGCCCCGCCTTACACATCATAAAGAATCTATACATTCAGCAATAGTTAGTTTGGCTTAGGGCGCAAAGTATATCCATATTATGTACATTTCAAGTTATGGTACACTATAAGGTTTTTCGCCTTAAAAATATTTATACTATACATAATTGAATATATATTAAATCAATCGCTTCCTTATTTTCCTCTCTCATAACCAACTCACAATACCTTCAGTCTGTCTTCCCAATTAGACATTAGGAAAAATACGGGAAAAATTCAATGAAAAGGTACATAATATGTAAATTATACATAGCCCCGCCTTACACATCATGGAAAGTCTATACATTCTGCAATAGTTATTTTGGCTAAGGGCACAGAATTATTTTATATCCAAATTATATACATTTCAAGTCATGGTACGCTATACATGTTCCGGCCTTAGAAATTTTTATACTATTCATAATTGAAAATATACTTTGGCTCGGAAGACAAAGAATGCATTTCACTTCTAATTCATCTTCCGAGGTAGGGTGATGCTTTAGGGGTTCGCTCTTGGGTTTCCTCTTCGCAACCTTGGTCGTTGTCCGGTAGCACAGTACCCTGGTGATGTGCTCTATGTAGAAGTCGTAAATCTTCCCTGGAAATTTCGCGAAGGATTGTGGATACGCTTGAGGAGGAGGGCTCTTTAAACCGTCGAATGCAAGGACTTCAGTTCATCTAATATATGGATAGGGAAGTAAATATAAGCATACATCCAAGGAAAACAATATTATTAATACCTAGACAGTATCATTATACAAAAAGTAGATTGAAAGAACTTTACTTATATAACTTTCCATTTAACTATTATTTCATTTGGAATATCCAATTTCATCTCAATTCCAGGAGCTAAGAATGAGCAGATGAAACTTACAAACAGAAATTTCTAGGAGTCTCAGGAAATTATACTTAATTGTACAAGTTGTATTTTTGCCTTGCAACATCAAAAACATGACTGGTTTTGAAGAATGATTTTCGTCACCTGAACGTGTTTTTGTTACTAGTAGAAAAAAATTTAATTTGTGGGAGAAATATACTTTCCTCAGAATTATTCCACAATACCTCGCCTGTTTCTGAGAAGTATCACATTTTGTTTTCAATGTCCTGGGACTCTATTCATTCAACGGTTATCAGATATAAACCTTATTCTCCATCATCATGGGATGGATCATCCAAAAGATGTCCTAAATAATAAAAATTATATCACTCTAATATTAGATAATACTAATAAAGCACATAATTTAAGATAATACTAAATATCAAACTATTATAAAATATAGAGCAGTAGCATAACATTCTATTAGTACTCATTCTAAGCTCAGTTCCATCCCTGGACCATAAGGACCCCTCACCGTCATCTCTGCCAATATTCTCAATCATCATGGGTTTAAATCTCCCACAGTATGCCCTGGGTAATAATAATTACAACAATCAAATAGTAGATAATACTAATAGAAACACATAATTTAAGAAAATACTAAAAATTAAACTATTATAAAATATAGAGTAGAAGCATAATATTCTATTAGTACTCATTCTAAGCTCAGTTCCATCTCTGGACCATAAGGACCCCTCTGCGTCGTCTCTGTCAAATATCCTCCATCATCATGGGTTTAGATCTCCCACAGTATGCCCTGAGTAATATTAATTATAAGAATCAAATAGTAGATAATACTAATAGAAACACATAATTTAAGAAAATACTAAAAATTAAACTAATATAAAATATAGAGTAGAAGCATAATATTCTATTAGTACTCATTCTAAGCTCAGTTCCATCCCTGGACCATAAGGACCCCTCAGCGTCGTCTCTGTCAAATATCCTCCATCATCATGGGTTTAGATCTCCCTCAGTATGCCCTGAGTAATAATAATTACAACAATCAAATATTAGAGAATACTAATAGAAACACATAATTTAAGAAAATACTAAAAATCAAACTAATATAAAATATAGAGTAGTAGCATAATATTCTATTAGTACTCATTCTAAGCTCAGTTCCATCCCTGGACCATTTGGACTGTTCGGTGTCGTCACCGTCACATATCCTCCATCATCATGGGTTTAGATCTCCCACAGTATGCCCTGAGTAATAATAATTACAACAATCAAATATTAGATAATACTAATAGAAACACATAATTTAAGAAAATACTAAAAATCAAACTAATATAAAATATAGAGTAGTAGCATAATATTCTATTAGTACTCATTCTAAGCTCAGTTCCATCCCTGGACCATTTGGACTGTTCGGTGTCGTCACCGTCAAATATCCTCCATCATCATGGGTTTAGATCTCCCACAGTATGCCCTGAGTAATAATAATTACAACAATCAAATATTAGATAATACTAATAGAAACACATAATTTAAGAAAATACTAAAAATCAAACTAATATAAAATATAGAGTAGTAGCATAATATTCTATTAGTACTCATTCTAAGCTCAGTTCCATCCCTGGACCATTTGGACTGTTCGGTGTCGTCACCGTCAAATATCCTCCATCATCATGGGTTTAGATCTCCCACAGTATGCCCTGAGTAATAATAATTACAACAATCAAATATTAGATAATACTAATAAAACACATAATTTAAGAAAATACTAAAAATCAAACTAATATAAAATATAGAGTAGAAGCATAATATTCTATTAGTACTCATTCTAAGCTCAGTTCCATCCCTGGACCATAAGGACTGTTCGGTGTTGTCGGCGTCAAATATCCTCCATCATCATGGGTTTAGATCTCCCACAGTATGCCCAGAGTAACAATAATCACAACAATCAAATATTAGATAATACTAATAGAAACACATAATTTCAGAAAATACTAAAAATCAAACTAATATAAAATATAGAGTAGAAGCATAATATTCTATTAGTACTCATTCTAAGCTCAGTTCCATCCCTGGACCATAAGGACTGTTCGGTGTTGTCGGCGTCAAATATCCTCCATCATCATGGGTTTAGATCTCCCACAGTATGCCCTGAGTAACAATAATCACAACAATCAAATATTAGATAATACTAATAGAAACACATAATTTGAGAAAATACTAAAAATCAAACTAATATAAAATATAGAGTAGAAGCATAATATTCTATTAGTACTCATTCTAAGCTCAGTTCCATCCCTGGACCATAAGGACTGTTCGGTGTTGTCGGCGTCAAATATCCTCCATCATCATGGGTTTAGATCTCCCACAGTATGCCCTTAGTAATAATAATCACAACAATCAAATATTAGATAATACTAATAGAAACACATAATTTAAGAAAATACTAAAAATCAAACTAATATAAAATATAGAGTAGAAGCATAATATTTTATTAGTACTCATTCTAAGCTCAGTTCCATCCCTGGACCATTTGGACCCCTCTGCGTTCGGTTCTGTCAATATTCTCCATCATCATGGGTTTAGATCTCCCACAGTATGCCCTGAGTAATAATAATTACAACAATCAAATATTAGATAATACTAATAAAACACATAATTTAAGAAAAGGTTACCTAACAACTAATATAAAATATAGAGTAGAAGCATAATATTCTATTAGTACTCATTCTAAGCTCAGTTCCATCCCTGGACCATAAGGACTGTTCGGTGTTGTTGGCGTCAAATATCCTCCATCATCATGTGTTTAGATCTCCCACAGTATGCCCTGAGTAACAATAATCACAACAATCAAATATTAGATAATACTAATAGAAACACATAATTTGAGAAAATACTAAAAATCAAACTAATATAAAATATAGAGTAGAAGCATAATATTCTATTAGTACTCATTCTAAGCTCAGTTCCATCCCTGGACCATTTGGACTGTTCGGTGTCGTCGGCGTCAAATATCCTCCATCATCATGGGTTTGGATCTCCCTCAGTATGCCCTGAGTAATAATAATTACAACAATCAAATATTAGATAATACTAATAAAACACATAATTTAAGAAAATACTAAAAATCAAACTAATATAAAATATAGAGTAGAAGCATAATATTCTATTAGTACTCATTCTAAGCTCAGTTCCATCCCTGGACCATTTGGACTGTTCGGTGTCGTCGGCGTCAAATATCCTCCATCATCATGGGTTTGGATCTCCCTCAGTATGCCCTGAGTAATAATAATTACAACAATCAAATATTAGAGAATACTAATAGAAACACATAATTTAAGAAAATACTAAAAATCAAACTAATATAAAATATAGAGTAGAAGCATAATATTCTATTAGTACTCATTCTAAGCTCAGTTCCATCCCTGGACCATTTGGACTGTTCGGTGTCGTCGCCGTCAAATATCCTCCATCATCATGGGTTTGGATCTCCCTCAGTATGCCCTGAGTAATAATAATTACAACAATCAAATATTAGAGAATACTAATAGAAACACATAATTTAAGAAAATACTAAAAATCAAACTAATATAAAATATAGAGTAGAAGCATAATATTCTATTAGTACTCATTCTAAGCTCAGTTCCATCCCTGGACCATTTGGACTGTTCGGTGTCGTCGGCGTCAAATATCCTCCATCATCATGGGTTTGGATCTCCCTCAGTATGCCCTGAGTAATAATAATTACAACAATCAAATATTAGAGAATACTAATAGAAACACATAATTTAAGAAAATACTAAAAATCAAACTAATATAAAATATAGAGTAGAAGCATAATATTCTATTAGTACTCATTCTAAGCTCAGTTCCATCCCTGGACCATTTGGACTGTTCGGTGTCGTCGCCGTCAAATATCCTCCATCATCATGGGTTTGGATCTCCCTCAGTATGCCCTGAGTAATAATAATTACAACAATCAAATATTAGAGAATACTAATAGAAACACATAATTTAAGAAAATACTAAAAATCAAACTAATATAAAATATAGAGTAGAAGCATAATATTCTATTAGTACTCATTCTAAGCTCAGTTCCATCCCTGGACCATAAGGACTGTTCGGTGTCGTCGCCGTCAAATATCCTCCATCATCATGGGTTTGGATCTCCCTCAGTATGCCCTGAGTAATAATAATTACAACAATCAAATATTAGAGAATACTAATAGAAACACATAATTAAAGAAAATACTAAAAATCAAACTAATATAAAATATAGAGTAGAAGCATAATATTCTATTAGTACTCATTCTAAGCTCAGTTCCATCCCTGGACCATAAGGACTGTTCGGTGTCGTCGCCGTCAAATATCCTCCATCATCATGGGTTTAGATCTCCCACAGTATGCCCTGAGTAACAATAATTACAACAGTCAAATATTAGAGAATACTAATAGAAACACATAATTAAAGAAAATACTAAAAATCAAACTAATATAAAATATAGAGTAGAAGCATAATATTCTATTAGTACTCATTCTAAGCTCAGTTCCATCCCTGGACCATAAGGACTGTTCGGTGTCGTCGCCGTCAAATATCCTCCATCATCATGGGTTTAGATCTCCCACAGTATGCCCTGAGTAACAATAATTACAACAATCAAATATTAGAGAATACTAATAGAAACACATAATTCAAGAAAATACTAAAAATCAAACTAATATAAAATATAGAGTAGAAGCATAATATTCTATTAGTACTCATTCTAAGCTCAGTTCCATCCCTGGACCATTTGGACTGTTCGGTGTCGTCGCCGTCAAATATCCTCCATCATCATGGGTTTAGATCTCCCACAGTATGCCCTGAGTAATAATAATTACAACAGTCAAATATTAGAGAATACTAATAGAAACACATAATTAAAGAAAATACTAAAAATCAAACTAATATAAAATATAGAGTAGAAGCATAATATTCTATTAGTACTCATTCTAAGCTCAGTTCCATCCCTGGACCATAAGGACTGTTCGGTGTCGTCGCCGTCAAATATCCTCCATCATCATGGGTTTAGATCTCCCACAGTATGCCCTGAGTAACAATAATTACAACAATCAAATATTAGAGAATACTAATAGAAACACATAATTCAAGAAAATACTAAAAATCAAACTAATATAAAATATAGAGTAGAAGCATAATATTCTATTAGTACTCATTCTAAGCTCAGTTCCATCCCTGGACCATTTGGACTGTTTGGTGTCGTCGCCGTCAAATATCCTCCATCATCATGGGTTTAGATCTCCCACAGTATGCCCTGAGTAACAATAATTACAACAATCAAATATTAGAGAATACTAATAGAAACACATAATTCAAGAAAATACTAAAAATCAAACTAATATAAAATATAGAGTAGAAGCATAATATTCTATTAGTACTCATTCTAAGCTCAGTTCCATCCCTGGACCATTTGGACTGTTCGGTGTCGTCGCCGTCAAATATCCTCCATCATCATGGGTTTAGATCTCCCACAGTATGCCCTGAGTAATAATAATTACAACAGTCAAATATTAGAGAATACTAATAGAAACACATAATTAAAGAAAATACTAAAAATCAAACTAATATAAAATATAGAGTAGAAGCATAATATTCTATTAGTACTCATTCTAAGCTCAGTTCCATCCCTGGACCATAAGGACTGTTCGGTGTCGTCGCCGTCAAATATCCTCCATCATCATGGGTTTAGATCTCCCACAGTATGCCCTGAGTAACAATAATTACAACAGTCAAATATTAGAGAATACTAATAGAAACACATAATTAAAGAAAATACTAAAAATCAAACTAATATAAAATATAGAGTAGAAGCATAATATTCTATTAGTACTCATTCTAAGCTCAGTTCCATCCCTGGACCATAAGGACTGTTCGGTGTCGTCGCCGTCAAATATCCTCCATCATCATGGGTTTAGATCTCCCACAGTATGCCCTGAGTAACAATAATTACAACAATCAAATATTAGAGAATACTAATAGAAACACATAATTCAAGAAAATACTAAAAATCAAACTAATATAAAATATAGAGTAGAAGCATAATATTCTATTAGTACTCATTCTAAGCTCAGTTCCATCCCTGGACCATTTGGACTGTTTGGTGTCGTCGCCGTCAAATATCCTCCATCATCATGGGTTTAGATCTCCCACAGTATGCCCTGAGTAACAATAATTACAACAATCAAATATTAGAGAATACTAATAGAAACACATAATTCAAGAAAATACTAAAAATCAAACTAATATAAAATATAGAGTAGAAGCATAATATTCTATTAGTACTCATTCTAAGCTCAGTTCCATCCCTGGACCATTTGGACTGTTCGGTGTCGTCGCCGTCAAATATCCTCCATCATCATGGGTTTAGATCTCCCACAGTATGCCCTGAGTAATAATAATTACAACAGTCAAATATTAGAGAATACTAATAGAAACACATAATTAAAGAAAATACTAAAAATCAAACTAATATAAAATATAGAGTAGAAGCATAATATTCTATTAGTACTCATTCTAAGCTCAGTTCCATCCCTGGACCATAAGGACTGTTCGGTGTCGTCGCCGTCAAATATCCTCCATCATCATGGGTTTAGATCTCCCACAGTATGCCCTGAGTAACAATAATTACAACAGTCAAATATTAGAGAATACTAATAGAAACACATAATTAAAGAAAATACTAAAAATCAAACTAATATAAAATATAGAGTAGAAGCATAATATTCTATTAGTACTCATTCTAAGCTCAGTTCCATCCCTGGACCATAAGGACTGTTCGGTGTCGTCGCCGTCAAATATCCTCCATCATCATGGGTTTAGATCTCCCTCAGTATGCCCTGAGTAATAATAATTACAACAATCAAATATTAGAGAATACTAATAGAAACACATAATTAAAGAAAATACTAAAAATCAAACTAATATAAAATATAGAGTAGAAGCATAATATTCTATTAGTACTCATTCTAAGCTCAGTTCCATCCCTGGACCATAAGGACTGTTCGGTGTCGTCGCCGTCAAATATCCTCCATCATCATGGGTTTAGATCTCCCACAGTATGCCCTGAGTAACAATAATTACAACAGTCAAATATTAGAGAATACTAATAGAAACACATAATTAAAGAAAATACTAAAAATCAAACTAATATAAAATATAGAGTAGAAGCATAATATTCTATTAGTACTCATTCTAAGCTCAGTTCCATCCCTGGACCATAAGGACTGTTCGGTGTCGTCGCCGTCAAATATCCTCCATCATCATGGGTTTAGATCTCCCACAGTATGCCCTGAGTAACAATAATTACAACAATCAAATATTAGAGAATACTAATAGAAACACATAATTCAAGAAAATACTAAAAATCAAACTAATATAAAATATAGAGTAGAAGCATAATATTCTATTAGTACTCATTCTAAGCTCAGTTCCATCCCTGGACCATTTGGACTGTTCGGTGTCGTCGCCGTCAAATATCCTCCATCATCATGGGTTTAGATCTCCCACAGTATGCCCTGAGTAATAATAATTACAACAGTCAAATATTAGAGAATACTAATAGAAACACATAATTAAAGAAAATACTAAAAATCAAACTAATATAAAATATAGAGTAGAAGCATAATATTCTATTAGTACTCATTCTAAGCTCAGTTCCATCCCTGGACCATAAGGACTGTTCGGTGTCGTCGCCGTCAAATATCCTCCATCATCATGGGTTTAGATCTCCCACAGTATGCCCTGAGTAACAATAATTACAACAATCAAATATTAGAGAATACTAATAGAAACACATAATTCAAGAAAATACTAAAAATCAAACTAATATAAAATATAGAGTAGAAGCATAATATTCTATTAGTACTCATTCTAAGCTCAGTTCCATCCCTGGACCATTTGGACTGTTTGGTGTCGTCGCCGTCAAATATCCTCCATCATCATGGGTTTAGATCTCCCACAGTATGCCCTGAGTAACAATAATTACAACAATCAAATATTAGAGAATACTAATAGAAACACATAATTCAAGAAAATACTAAAAATCAAACTAATATAAAATATAGAGTAGAAGCATAATATTCTATTAGTACTCATTCTAAGCTCAGTTCCATCCCTGGACCATTTGGACTGTTCGGTGTCGTCGCCGTCAAATATCCTCCATCATCATGGGTTTAGATCTCCCACAGTATGCCCTGAGTAATAATAATTACAACAGTCAAATATTAGAGAATACTAATAGAAACACATAATTAAAGAAAATACTAAAAATCAAACTAATATAAAATATAGAGTAGAAGCATAATATTCTATTAGTACTCATTCTAAGCTCAGTTCCATCCCTGGACCATAAGGACTGTTCGGTGTCGTCGCCGTCAAATATCCTCCATCATCATGGGTTTAGATCTCCCACAGTATGCCCTGAGTAACAATAATTACAACAATCAAATATTAGAGAATACTAATAGAAACACATAATTCAAGAAAATACTAAAAATCAAACTAATATAAAATATAGAGTAGAAGCATAATATTCTATTAGTACTCATTCTAAGCTCAGTTCCATCCCTGGACCATTTGGACTGTTCGGTGTCGTCGCCGTCAAATATCCTCCATCATCATGGGTTTAGATCTCCCACAGTATGCCCTGAGTAATAATAATTACAACAGTCAAATATTAGAGAATACTAATAGAAACACATAATTCAAGAAAATACTAAAAATCAAACTAATATAAAATATAGAGTAGAAGCATAATATTCTATTAGTACTCATTCTAAGCTCAGTTCCATCCCTGGACCATTTGGACTGTTCGGTGTCGTCGCCGTCAAATATCCTCCATCATCATGGGTTTAGATCTCCCACAGTATGCCCTGAGTAACAATAATTACAACAATCAAATATTAGAGAATACTAATAGAAACACATAATTCAAGAAAATACTAAAAATCAAACTAATATAAAATATAGAGTAGAAGCATAATATTCTATTAGTACTCATTCTAAGCTCAGTTCCATCCCTGGACCATTTGGACTGTTCGGTGTCGTCGCCGTCAAATATCCTCCATCATCATGGGTTTAGATCTCCCACAGTATGCCCTGAGTAATAATAATTACAACAGTCAAATATTAGAGAATACTAATAGAAACACATAATTAAAGAAAATACTAAAAATCAAACTAATATAAAATATAGAGTAGAAGCATAATATTCTATTAGTACTCATTCTAAGCTCAGTTCCATCCCTGGACCATAAGGACTGTTCGGTGTCGTCGCCGTCAAATATCCTCCATCATCATGGGTTTAGATCTCCCACAGTATGCCCTGAGTAACAATAATTACAACAATCAAATATTAGAGAATACTAATAGAAACACATAATTCAAGAAAATACTAAAAATCAAACTAATATAAAATATAGAGTAGAAGCATAATATTCTATTAGTACTCATTCTAAGCTCAGTTCCATCCCTGGACCATTTGGACTGTTCGGTGTCGTCGCCGTCAAATATCCTCCATCATCATGGGTTTAGATCTCCCACAGTATGCCCTGAGTAATAATAATTACAACAGTCAAATATTAGAGAATACTAATAGAAACACATAATTAAAGAAAATACTAAAAATCAAACTAATATAAAATATAGAGTAGAAGCATAATATTCTATTAGTACTCATTCTAAGCTCAGTTCCATCCCTGGACCATAAGGACTGTTCGGTGTCGTCGCCGTCAAATATCCTCCATCATCATGGGTTTAGATCTCCCACAGTATGCCCTGAGTAACAATAATTACAACAATCAAATATTAGAGAATACTAATAGAAACACATAATTCAAGAAAATACTAAAAATCAAACTAATATAAAATATAGAGTAGAAGCATAATATTCTATTAGTACTCATTCTAAGCTCAGTTCCATCCCTGGACCATTTGGACTGTTTGGTGTCGTCGGCGTCAAATATCCTCCATCATCATGGGTTTAGATCTCCCACAGTATGCCCTGAGTAACAATAATTACAACAATCAAATATTAGAGAATACTAATAGAAACACATAATTCAAGAAAATACTAAAAATCAAACTAATATAAAATATAGAGTAGAAGCATAATATTCTATTAGTACTCATTCTAAGCTCAGTTCCATCCCTGGACCATAAGGACTGTTTGGTGTCGTCACCGTCAAATATCCTCCATCATCATGGGTTTAGATCTCCCACAGTATGCCCTGAGTAACAATAATTACAACAATCAAATATTAGAGAATACTAATAGAAACACATAATTCAAGAAAATACTAAAAATCAAACTAATATAAAATATAGAGTAGAAGCATAATATTCTATTAGTACTCATTCTAAGCTCAGTTCCATCCCTGGACCATTTGGACTGTTCGGCGTCGTCGGCGTCAAATATCCTCCATCATCATGGGTTTAGATCTCCCACAGTATGCCCTGAGTAACAATAATTACAACAATCAAATATTAGATAATACTAATAAAACACATAATTTAAGAAAATACTAAAAATCAAACTAATATAAAATATAGAGTAGAAGCATAATATTCTATTAGTACTCATTCTAAGCTCAGTTCCATCCCTGGACAGAAGGACTCCTCTGCGTCGTCGGCGTCAAATATCCTCCATCATCATGGGTTTAGATCTCCCACAGTATGCCCTGAGTAACAATAATTACAACAATCAAATATTAGAGAATACTAATAAAACACATAATTCAAGAAAATACTAAAAATCAAACTAATATAAAATATAGAGTAGAAGCATAATATTCTATTAGTACTCATTCTAAGCTCAGTTCCATCCCTGGACCATTTGGACTGTTCGGCGTCGTCGGCGTCAAATATCCTCCATCATCATGGGTTTAGATCTCCCACAGTATGCCCTGAGTAATAATAATTACAACAATCAAATATTAGATAATACTAATAGAAACACATAATTCAAGAAAATACTAAAAATCAAACTAATATAAAATATAGAGTAGAAGCATAATATTCTATTAGTAGTCATTCTAAGCTCAGTTCCATCCCTGGACCATAAGGACCCCTCACCATCGCTTCTGTCAATATCCTCCATCATCATGGGTTTAGATCTCCCACAGTATGCCCTGAGTAATAATAATTACAACAATCAAATATTAGAGAATACTAATAGAATCACATAATTTAAGAAAATACTAAAAATCAAACTAATATAAAATAAAGAGTAGAAGCATAATATTCTATTAGTACTCATTCTAAGCTCAGTTCCATCCCTGGACCATAAGGACCCCTCTGTGTCGTCGCCGTCAAATATCCTCCATCATCATGGGTTTAGATCTCCCACAGTATGCCCTGAGTAACAATAATTACAACAATCAAATATTAGAGAATACTAATAGAAACACATAATTCAAGAAAATACTAAAAATCAAACTAATATAAAATATAGAGTAGAAGCATAATATTCTATTAGTACTCATTCTAAGCTCAGTTCCATCCCTGGACCATTTGGACTGTTCGGCGTCGTCGGCGTCAAATATCCTCCATCATCATGGGTTTAGATCTCCCACAGTATGCCCTGAGTAACAATAATTACAACAATCAAATATTAGATAATACTAATAAAACACATAATTTAAGAAAATACTAAAAATCAAACTAATATAAAATATAGAGTAGAAGCATAATATTCTATTAGTAGTCATTCTAAGCTCAGTTCCATCCCTGGACCATAAGGACCCCTCACCATCGCTTCTGTCAATATCCTCCATCATCATGGGTTTAGATCTCCCACAGTATGCCCTGAGTAATAATAATTACAACAATCAAATATTAGAGAATACTAATAGAATCACATAATTTAAGAAAATACTAAAAATCAAACTAATATAAAATAAAGAGTAGAAGCATAATATTCCATTAGTACTCATTCTAAGCTCAGTTCCATCCCTGGACCATAAGGACCCCTCTGTGTCGCCGCCGTCAAATATTCTCCATCATCATGGGTTTAGATCTCCCACAGTATGCCCTGAGTAATAATAATTACAACAATCAAATATTAGAGAATACTAATAGAATCACATAATTTAAGAAAATACTAAAAATCAAACTAATATAAAATAAAGAGTAGAAGCATAATATTCCATTAGTACTCATTCTAAGCTCAGTTCCATCCCTGGACCATAAGGACCCCTCTGTGTCGCCGCCGTCAAATATTCTCCATCATCATGGGTTTAGATCTCCCACAGTATGCCCTGAGTAATAATAATTACAACAATCAAATATTAGAGAATACTAATAGAATCACATAATTTAAGAAAATACTAAAAATCAAACTAATATAAAATAAAGAGTAGAAGCATAATATTCTATTAGTACTCATTCTAAGCTCAGTTCCATCCCTGGACCATAAGGACCCCTCTGTGTCGCCGCCGTCAAATATCCTCCATCATCATGGGTTTAGATCTCCCACAGTATGCCCTGAGTAATAATAATTATAACAATCAAATATTAGAGAATACTAATAAAACACATAATTTAAGAAAATACTAAAAATCAAACTAATATAAAATAAAGAGTAGAAGCATAATATTCTATTAGTACTCATTCTAAGCTCAGTTCCATCCCTGGACCATAAGGACCCCTCTCTGTCGCCGCCGTCAAATATTCTCCATCATCATGGGTTTAGATCTCCCACAGTATGCCCTGAGTAATAATAATTACAACAATCAAATATTAGAGAATACTAATAGAATCACATAATTTAAGAAAATACTAAAAATCAAACTAATATAAAATAAAGAGTAGAAGCATAATATTCTATTAGTACTCATTCTAAGCTCAGTTCCATCCCTGGACCATAAGGACCCCTCTGTGTCGCCGCCGTCAAATATTCTCCATCATCATGGGTTTAGATCTCCCACAGTATGCCCTGAGTAATAATAATTACAACAATCAAATATTAGATAATACTAATAGAATCACATAATTTAAGAAAATACTAAATATCAAACTAATATAAAATATAGAGTAGAAGCATAATATTCTATTAGTACTCATTCTAAGCTCAGTTCCATCCCTGGACCATAAGGACCCCTCTGTGTCGCCGCCGTCAAATATCCTCCATCATCATGGGTTTAGATCTCCCACAGTATGCCCTGAGTAATAATAATTACAACAATCAAATATTAGAGAATACTAATAGAATCACATAATTTAAGAAAATACTAAAAATCAAACTAATATAAAATAAAGAGTAGAAGCATAATATTCTATTAGTACTCATTCTAAGCTCAGTTCCATCCCTGGACCATAAGGACCCCTCTGTGTCGCCGCCGTCAAATATCCTCCATCATCATGGGTTTAGATCTCCCACAGTATGCCCTGAGTAATAATAATTACAACAATCAAATATTAGAGAATACTAATAGAATCACATAATTTAAGAAAATACTAAAAATCAAACTAATATAAAATAAAGAGTAGAAGCATAATATTCTATTAGTACTCATTCTAAGCTCAGTTCCATCCCTGGACCATTTGGACTGTTCGGTGTCGTCACCGTCAAATATCCTCCATCATCATGGGTTTAGATCTCCCACAGTATGCCCTGAGTAATAATAATTACAACAATCAAATATTAGATAATACTAATAGAAACACATAATTTAAGAAAATACTATAAATCAAACTAATATAAAATATAGAGTAGTAGCATAATATTCTATTAGTACTCATTCTAAGCTCAGTTCCATCCCTGAACCATAAGAACCCCTCTGTGTCGCCGCCGTCAAATATTCTCCATCATCATGGGTTTAGATCTCCCACAGAATGCCCTGAGTAATAATAATTACAACAATCAAATATTAGAGAATACTAATAGAATCACATAATTTAAGAAAATACTAAAAATCAAACTAATATAAAATAAAGAGTAGAAGCATAATATTCTATTAGTACTCATTCTAAGCTCAGTTCCATCCCTGAACCATAAGAACCCCTCTGTGTCGCCGCCGTCAAATATTCTCCATCATCATGGGTTTAGATCTCCCACAGAATGCCCTGAGTAATAATAATTACAACAATCAAATATTAGAGAATACTAATAGAATCACATAATTTAAGAAAATACTAAAAATCAAACTAATATAAAATAAAGAGTAGAAGCATAATATTCTATTAGTACTCATTCTAAGCTCAGTTCCATCCCTGGACCATAAGGACCCCTCTGTGTCGCCGCCGTCAAATATTCTCCATCATCATGGGTTTAGATCTCCCACAGTATGCCCTGAGTAATAATAATTACAACAATCAAATATTAGATAATACTAATGAAACACATAATTTAAGAAAATACTAAAAATCAAACTAATATAAAATAAAGAGTAGAAGCATAATATTCTATTAGTACTCATTCTAAGCTCAGTTCCATCCCTGGACCATAAGGACCCCTCTGTGTCGCCGCCGTCAAATATCCTCCATCATCATGGGTTTAGATCTCCCACAGTATGCCCTGAGTAATAATAATTACAACAATCAAATATTAGAGAATACTAATAGAATCACATAATTTAAGAAAATACTAAAAATCAAACTAATATAAAATAAAGAGTAGAAGCATAATATTCTATTAGTACTCATTCTAAGCTCAGTTCCATCCCTGGACCATAAGGACCCCTCTGTGTCGCCGCCGTCAAATATCCTCCATCATCATGGGTTTAGATCTCCCACAGTATGCCCTGAGTAATAATAATTACAACAATCAAATATTAGAGAATACTAATAGAATCACATAATTTAAGAAAATACTAAAAATCAAACTAATATAAAATAAAGAGTAGAAGCATAATATTCTATTAGTACTCATTCTAAGCTCAGTTCCATCCCTGGACCATTTGGACTGTTCGGTGTCGTCACCGTCAAATATCCTCCATCATCATGGGTTTAGATCTCCCACAGTATGCCCTGAGTAATAATAATTACAACAATCAAATATTAGAGAATACTAATAGAATCACATAATTTAAGAAAATACTAAAAATCAAACTAATATAAAATAAAGAGTAGAAGCATAATATTCTATTAGTACTCATTCTAAGCTCAGTTCCATCCCTGGACCATAAGGACCCCTCTGTGTCGCCGCCGTCAAATATCCTCCATCATCATGGGTTTAGATCTCCCACAGTATGCCCTGAGTAATAATAATTACAACAATCAAATATTAGAGAATACTAATAGAATCACATAATTTAAGAAAATACTAAAAATCAAACTAATATAAAATAAAGAGTAGAAGCATAATATTCTATTAGTACTCATTCTAAGCTCAGTTCCATCCCTGGACCATAAGGACCCCTCTGTGTCGCCGCCGTCAAATATCCTCCATCATCATGGGTTTAGATCTCCCACAGTATGCCCTGAGTAATAATAATTACAACAATCAAATATTAGAGAATACTAATAGAATCACATAATTTAAGAAAATACTAAAAATCAAACTAATATAAAATAAAGAGTAGAAGCATAATATTCTATTAGTACTCATTCTAAGCTCAGTTCCATCCCTGGACCATTTGGACTGTTCGGTGTCGTCACCGTCAAATATCCTCCATCATCATGGGTTTAGATCTCCCACAGTATGCCCTGAGTAATAATAATTACAACAATCAAATATTAGATAATACTAATGAAACACATAATTTAAGAAAATACTAAAAATCAAACTAATATAAAATAAAGAGTAGAAGCATAATATTCTATTAGTACTCATTCTAAGCTCAGTTCCATCCCTGGACCATAAGGACCCCTCTGTGTCGCCGCCGTCAAATATCCTCCATCATCATGGGTTTAGATCTCCCACAGTATGCCCTGAGTAATAATAATTACAACAATCAAATATTAGAGAATACTAATAGAATCACATAATTTAAGAAAATACTAAAAATCAAACTAATATAAAATAAAGAGTAGAAGCATAATATTCTATTAGTACTCATTCTAAGCTCAGTTCCATCCCTGGACCATAAGGACCCCTCTGTGTCGCCGCCGTCAAATATCCTCCATCATCATGGGTTTAGATCTCCCACAGTATGCCCTGAGTAATAATAATTACAACAATCAAATATTAGAGAATACTAATAGAATCACATAATTTAAGAAAATACTAAAAATCAAACTAATATAAAATAAAGAGTAGAAGCATAATATTCTATTAGTACTCATTCTAAGCTCAGTTCCATCCCTGGACCATTTGGACTGTTCGGTGTCGTCACCGTCAAATATCCTCCATCATCATGGGTTTAGATCTCCCACAGTATGCCCTGAGTAATAATAATTACAACAATCAAATATTAGATAATACTAATGAAACACATAATTTAAGAAAATACTAAAAATCAAACTAATATAAAATAAAGAGTAGAAGCATAATATTCTATTAGTACTCATTCTAAGCTCAGTTCCATCCCTGAACCATAAGAACCCCTCTGTGTCGCCGCCGTCAAATATCCTCCATCATCATGGGTTTAGATCTCCCACAGTATGCCCTGAGTAATAATAATTACAACAATCAAATATTAGAGAATACTAATAGAATCACATAATTTAAGAAAATACTAAAAATCAAACTAATATAAAATAAAGAGTAGAAGCATAATATTCTATTAGTACTCATTCTAAGCTCAGTTCCATCCCTGGACCATAAGGACCCCTCTGTGTCGCCGCCGTCAAATATTCTCCATCATCATGGGTTTAGATCTCCCACAGTATGCCCTGAGTAATAATAATTACAACAATCAAATATTAGATAATACTAATGAAACACATAATTTAAGAAAATACTAAAAATCAAACTAATATAAAATAAAGAGTAGAAGCATAATATTCTATTAGTACTCATTCTAAGCTCAGTTCCATCCCTGGACCATAAGGACCCCTCTGTGTCGCCGCCGTCAAATATCCTCCATCATCATGGGTTTAGATCTCCCACAGTATGCCCTGAGTAATAATAATTACAACAATCAAATATTAGAGAATACTAATAGAATCACATAATTTAAGAAAATACTAAAAATCAAACTAATATAAAATAAAGAGTAGAAGCATAATATTCTATTAGTACTCATTCTAAGCTCAGTTCCATCCCTGGACCATAAGGACCCCTCTGTGTCGCCGCCGTCAAATATCCTCCATCATCATGGGTTTAGATCTCCCACAGTATGCCCTGAGTAATAATAATTACAACAATCAAATATTAGAGAATACTAATAGAATCACATAATTTAAGAAAATACTAAAAATCAAACTAATATAAAATAAAGAGTAGAAGCATAATATTCTATTAGTACTCATTCTAAGCTCAGTTCCATCCCTGGACCATTTGGACTGTTCGGTGTCGTCACCGTCAAATATCCTCCATCATCATGGGTTTAGATCTCCCACAGTATGCCCTGAGTAATAATAATTACAACAATCAAATATTAGATAATACTAATAGAAACACATAATTTAAGAAAATACTATAAATCAAACTAATATAAAATATAGAGTAGTAGCATAATATTCTATTAGTACTCATTCTAAGCTCAGTTCCATCCCTGAACCATAAGAACCCCTCTGTGTCGCCGCCGTCAAATATTCTCCATCATCATGGGTTTAGATCTCCCACAGAATGCCCTGAGTAATAATAATTACAACAATCAAATATTAGAGAATACTAATAGAATCACATAATTTAAGAAAATACTAAAAATCAAACTAATATAAAATAAAGAGTAGAAGCATAATATTCTATTAGTACTCATTCTAAGCTCAGTTCCATCCCTGGACCATAAGGACCCCTCTGTGTCGCCGCCGTCAAATATCCTCCATCATCATGGGTTTAGATCTCCCACAGTATGCCCTGAGTAATAATAATTACAACAATCAAATATTAGAGAATACTAATAGAATCACATAATTTAAGAAAATACTAAAAATCAAACTAATATAAAATAAAGAGTAGAAGCATAATATTCTATTAGTACTCATTCTAAGCTCAGTTCCATCCCTGGACCATAAGGACCCCTCTGTGTCGCCGCCGTCAAATATCCTCCATCATCATGGGTTTAGATCTCCCACAGTATGCCCTGAGTAATAATAATTACAACAATCAAATATTAGAGAATACTAATAGAATCACATAATTTAAGAAAATACTAAAAATCAAACTAATATAAAATAAAGAGTAGAAGCATAATATTCTATTAGTACTCATTCTAAGCTCAGTTCCATCCCTGGACCATAAGGACCCCTCTGTGTCGCCGCCGTCAAATATTCTCCATCATCATGGGTTTAGATCTCCCACAGTATACCCTGAGTAATAATAATTACAACAATCAAATATTAGAGAATACTAATAGAATCACATAATTTAAGAAAATACTAAAAATCAAACTAATATAAAATAAAGAGTAGAAGCATAATATTCCATTAGTACTCATTCTAAGCTCAGTTCCATCCCTGGACCATAAGAACCCCTCTGTGTCGCCGCCGTCAAATATTCTCCATCATCATGGGTTTAGATCTCCCACAGAATGCCCTGAGTAATAATAATTACAACAATCAAATATTAGAGAATACTAATAGAAACACATAATTTAAGAAAATACTAAAAATCAAACTAATATAAAATAAAGAGTAGAAGCATAATATTCTATTAGTACTCATTCTAAGCTCAGTTCCATCCCTGGACCATAAGGACCCCTCTGTGTCGCCGCCGTCAAATATTCTCCATCATCATGGGTTTAGATCTCCCACAGAATGCCCTGAGTAATAATAATTACAACAATCAAATATTAGAGAATACTAATAGAATCACATAATTTAAGAAAATACTAAAAATCAAACTAATATAAAATAAAGAGTAGAAGCATAATATTCCATTAGTACTCATTCTAAGCTCAGTTCCATCCCTGGACCATAAGGACCCCTCTGTGTCGCCGCCGTCAAATATTCTCCATCATCATGGGTTTAGATCTCCCACAGAATGCCCTGAGTAATAATAATTACAACAATCAAATATTAGAGAATACTAATAGAATCACATAATTTAAGAAAATACTAAAAATCAAACTAATATAAAATAAAGAGTAGAAGCATAATATTCTATTAGTACTCATTCTAAGCTCAGTTCCATCCCTGGACCATAAGGACCCCTCTGTGTCGCCGCCGTCAAATATTCTCCATCATCATGGGTTTAGATCTCCCACAGAATGCCCTGAGTAATAATAATTACAACAATCAAATATTAGAGAATACTAATAGAATCACATAATTTAAGAAAATACTAAAAATCAAACTAATATAAAATAAAGAGTAGAAGCATAATATTCTATTAGTACTCATTCTAAGCTCAGTTCCATCCCTGGACCATAAGGACCCCTCTGTGTCGCCGCCGTCAAATATTCTCCATCATCATGGGTTTAGATCTCCCACAGAATGCCCTGAGTAATAATAATTACAACAATCAAATATTAGAGAATACTAATAGAAACACATAATTTAAGAAAATACTAAAAATCAAACTAATATAAAATAAAGAGTAGAAGCATAATATTCCATTAGTACTCATTCTAAGCTCAGTTCCATCCCTGGACCATAAGGACCCCTCTGTGTCGCCGCCGTCAAATATTCTCCATCATCATGGGTTTAGATCTCCCACAGAATGCCCTGAGTAATAATAATTACAACAATCAAATATTAGAGAATACTAATAGAATCACATAATTTAAGAAAATACTAAAAATCAAACTAATATAAAATAAAGAGTAGAAGCATAATATTCCATTAGTACTCATTCTAAGCTCAGTTCCATCCCTGGACCATAAGAACCCCTCTGTGTCGCCGCCGTCAAATATTCTCCATCATCATGGGTTTAGATCTCCCACAGAATGCCCTGAGTAATAATAATTACAACAATCAAATATTAGAGAATACTAATAGAAACACATAATTTAAGAAAATACTAAAAATCAAACTAATATAAAATAAAGAGTAGAAGCATAATATTCTATTAGTACTCATTCTAAGCTCAGTTCCATCCCTGGACCATAAGGACCCCTCTGTGTCGCCGCCGTCAAATATTCTCCATCATCATGGGTTTAGATCTCCCACAGAATGCCCTGAGTAATAATAATTACAACAATCAAATATTAGAGAATACTAATAGAATCACATAATTTAAGAAAATACTAAAAATCAAACTAATATAAAATAAAGAGTAGAAGCATAATATTCCATTAGTACTCATTCTAAGCTCAGTTCCATCCCTGGACCATAAGGACCCCTCTGTGTCGCCGCCGTCAAATATTCTCCATCATCATGGGTTTAGATCTCCCACAGTATGCCCTGAGTAATAATAATTACAACAATCAAATATTAGAGAATACTAATAGAATCACATAATTTAAGAAAATACTAAAAATCAAACTAATATAAAATAAAGAGTAGAAGCATAATATTCTATTAGTACTCATTCTAAGCTCAGTTCCATCCCTGGACCATAAGGACCCCTCTTTGTCGCCGCCGTCAAATATCCTCCATCATCATGGGTTAAGATCTCCCACAGTATGCCCTGAGTAATAATAATTACAACAATCAAATATTAGAGAATACTAATAGAAACACATAATTTAAGAAAATACTAAAAATCAAACTAATATAAAATATAGAGTAGAAGCATAATATTCTATTAGTACTCATTCTAAGCTCAGTTCCATCCCTGGACCATAAGGACTGTTTGGTGTCGTCACCGTCAAATATCCTCCATCATCATGGGTTTAGATCTCCCACAGTATGCCCTGAGTAATAATAATTACAACAATCAAATATTAGAGAATACTAATAGAAACACATAATTTAAGAAAATACTAAAAATCAAACTAATATAAAATATAGAGTAGAAGCATAATATTCTATTAGTACTCATTCTAAGCTCAGTTCCATCCCTGGACCATAAGGACTGTTTGGTGTCGTCACCGTCAAATATCCTCCATCATCATGGGTTTAGATCTCCCACAGTATGCCCTGAGTAATAATAATTACAACAATCAAATATTAGAGAATACTAATAGAAACACATAATTTAAGAAAATACTAAAAATCAAACTAATATAAAATATAGAGTAGAAGCATAATATTCTATTAGTACTCATTCTAAGCTCAGTTCCATCCCTGGACCATTTGGACTGTTCGGCGTCGTCACCGTCAAATATCCTCCATCATCATGGGTTAAGATCTCCCACAGTATGCCCTGAGTAATAATAATTACAACAATCAAATATTAGAGAATACTAATAGAAACACATAATTTAAGAAAATACTAAAAATCAAACTAATATAAAATATAGAGTAGAAGCATAATATTCTATTAGTACTCATTCTAAGCTCAGTTCCATCCCTGGACCATAAGGACTGTTTGGTGTCGTCACCGTCAAATATCCTCCATCATCATGGGTTAAGATCTCCCACAGTATGCCCTGAGTAATAATAATTACAACAATCAAATATTAGAGAATACTAATAGAAACACATAATTTAAGAAAATACTAAAAATCAAACTAATATAAAATATAGAGTAGTAGCATAATATTCTATTAGTACTCATTCTAAGCTCAGTTCCATCCCTGGACCATAAGGACTGTTTGGTGTCGTCACCGTCAAATATCCTCCATCATCATGGGTTAAGATCTCCCACAGTATGCCCTGAGTATTAATAATTACAACAATCAAATATTAGATAATACTAATAGAAACACATAATTTAAGAAAATACTAAAAATCAAACTAATATAAAATATAGAGTAGTAGCATAATATTCTATTAGTACTCATTCTAAGCTCAGTTCCATCCCTGGACCATAAGGACTGTTTGGTTTCGTCGCCGTCAAATATCCTCCATCATCATGGGTTAAGATCTCCCACAGTATGCCCTGAGTAATAATAATTACAACAATCAAATATTAGATAATACTAATAGAAACACATAATTTAAGAAAATACTAAAAATCAAACTAATATAAAGTATAGAGTAGGAGCATAATATTCTATTAGTACTCATTCTAAGCTCAGTTCCATCCCTGGACCATAAGGACTGTTCTGCGTCGTCGGCGTCAAATATCCTCCATCATCATGGGTTTAGATCTCCCACAGTATGCCCTGAGTAACAATAATTACAACAATCAAATATTAGAGAATACTAATAGAAACACATAATTTAAGAAAATACTACAAAACAAACTAATATAAAATATAGAGTAGAAGCATAATATTCTATTAGTACTCATTCTAAGCTCAGTTCCATCCCTGGACCAGAAGGACTGTTCTGCGTCGTCGGCGTCAAATATCCTCCATCATCATGGGTTTAGATCTCCCTCAGTATGCCCTGAGTAATAATAATTACAACATTCAAATATTAGAGAATACTAATAGAAACACATAATTTAAGAAAATACTAAAAATCAAACTAATATAAAATATAGAGTAGAAGCATAATATTCTATTAGTACTCATTCTAAGCTCAGTTCCATCCCTGGACCATAAGGACTGTTTGGTGTCGTCGGTGTCAAATATCCTCCATCATCATGGGTTTAGATCTCCCACAGTATGCCCTGAGTAATAATAATCACAACAATCAAATATTAGAGAATACTAATAGAAACACATAATTCAAGAAAATACTAAAAATCAAACTAATATAAAATATAGAGTAGAAGCATAATATTCTATTAGTTCTCATTCTAAGCTCAGTTCCATCCCTGGAACAGAAGGACTCCTCTGCGTCGTCGCCCTCAATATCCTCCATCATCATGGGTTTAGATCTCCCACAGTATGCCCTGAGTAATAATAATCACAACAATCAAATATTAGAGAATACTAATAGAAACACATAATTTAAGAAAATACTAAAAATCAAACTAATATAAAATATAGAGTAGAAGCATAATATTCTATTAGTACTCATTCTAAGCTCAGTTCCATCCCTGGACAGAAGGACTCCTCTGCGTCGTCGGCGTCAAATATCCTCCATCATCATGGGTTTAGATCTCCCTCAGTATGCCCTGAGTAATAATAATTACAACAATCAAATATTAGATAATACTAATAGAAACACATAATTTAAGAAAATACTAAAAATCAAACTAATATAAAATATAGAGTAGAAGCATAATATTCTATTAGTACTCATTCTAAGCTCAGTTCCATCCCTGGACAGAAGGACTCCTCTGCGTCGTCGGCGTCAAATATCCTCCATCATCATGGGTTTAGATCTCCCACAGAATGCCCTGAGTAATAATAATTACAACAATCAAATATTAGATAATACTAATAGAAACACATAATTTAAGAAAATACTAAAAATCAAACTAATATAAAATATAGAGTAGAAGCATAATATTCTATTAGTACTCATTCTAAGCTCAGTTCCATCCCTGGACAGAAGGACTCCTCTGCGTCGTCGGCGTCAAATATCCTCCATCATCATGGGTTTAGATCTCCCTCAGTATGCCCTGAGTAATAATAATTACAACAATCAAATATTAGATAATACTAATAGAAACACATAATTTAAGAAAATACTAAAAATCAAACTAATATAAAATATAGAGTAGAAGCATAATATTCTATTAGTTCTCATTCTAAGCTCAGTTCCATCCCTGGAACAGAAGGACTCCTCTGCGTCGTCGCCCTCAATATCCTCCATCATCATGGGTTTAGATCTCCCACAGTATGCCCTGAGTAATAATAATCACAACAATCAAATATTAGAGAATACTAATAGAAACACATAATTCAAGAAAATACTAAAAATCAAACTAATATAAAATATAGAGTAGAAGCATAATATTCTATTAGTTCTCATTCTAAGCTCAGTTCCATCCCTGGAACAGAAGGACTCCTCTGCGTCGTCGCCCTCAATATCCTCCATCATCATGGGTTTAGATCTCCCACAGTATGCCCTGAGTAATAATAATTACAACAATCAAATATTAGATAATACTAATAGAAACACATAATTCAAGAAAATACTAAAAATCAAACTAATATAAAATATAGAGTAGAAGCATAATATTCTATTAGTTCTCATTCTAAGCTCAGTTCCATCCCTGGACAGAAGGACCCCTCACCATCGTCGCCCTCAATATCCTCCATCATCATGGGTTTAGATCTCCCACAGAATGCCCTTAGTAACAATAATTACAACAATCAAATATTAGAGAATACTAATAGAAACACATAATTTAAGAAAATACTAAAAATCAAACTAATATAAAATATAGAGTAGAAGCATAATATTCTATTAGTACTCATTCTAAGCTCAGTTCCATCCCTGGACAGAAGGACCCCTCACCATAGTCGCCCTCAATATCCTCCATCATCATGGGTTTAGATCTCCCACAGAATGCCCTTAGTAACAATAATTACAACAATCAAATATTAGAGAATACTAATAGAAACACATAATTTAAGAAAATACTAAAAATCAAACTAATATAAAATATAGAGTAGAAGCATAATATTCTATTAGTACTCATTCTAAGCTCAGTTCCATCCCTGGACCATTTGGACTGTTCGGGTTCGTCGCCGTCAAATATCCTCCATCATCATGGGTTTAGATCTCCCTCAGTATGCCCTGAGTAATAATAATTACAACAATCAAATATTAGAGAATACTAATAGAAACACATAATTTAAGAAAATACTAAAAATAAAACTAATATAAAATATAGAGTAGAAGCATAATATTCTATTAGTACTCATTCTAAGCTCAGTTCCATCCCTGGACCATTTGGACTGTTCGGGTTCGTCGCCGTCAAATATCCTCCATCATCATGGGTTTAGATCTCCCTCAGTATGCCCTGAGTAATAATAATTACAACAATCAAATATTAGAGAATACTAATAGAAACACATAATTTAAGAAAATACTAAAAATCAAACTAATATAAAATATAGAGTAGAAGCATAATATTCTATTAGTACTCATTCTAAGCTCAGTTCCATCCCTGGACCATTTGGACTGTTCGGGTTCGTCGCCGTCAAATATCCTCCATCATCATGGGTTTAGATCTCCCTCAGTATGCCCTGAGTAATAATAATTACAACAATCAAATATTAGAGAATACTAATAGAAACACATAATTTAAGAAAATACTAAAAATCAAACTAATATAAAATATAGAGTAGAAGCATAATATTCTATTAGTACTCATTCTAAGCTCAGTTCCATCCCTGGACCATTTGGACTGTTCGGGTTCGTCGCCGTCAAATATCCTCCATCATCATGGGTTTAGATCTCCCTCAGTATGCCCTGAGTAATAATAATTACAACAATCAAATATTAGAGAATACTAATAGAAACACATAATTTAAGAAAATACTAAAAATCAAACTAATATAAAATATAGAGTAGAAGCATAATATTCTATTAGTACTCATTCTAAGCTCAGTTCCATCCCTGGACCATTTGGACTGTTCGGGTTCGTCGCCGTCAAATATCCTCCATCATCATGGGTTTAGATCTCCCTCAGTATGCCCTGAGTAATAATAATTACAACAATCAAATATTAGAGAATACTAATAGAAACACATAATTTAAGAAAATACTAAAAATCAAACTAATATAAAATATAGAGTAGAAGCATAATATTCTATTAGTTCTCATTCTAAGCTCAGTTCCATCCCTGGAACAGAAGGACTCCTCTGCGTCGTCGCCCTCAATATCCTCCATCATCATGGGTTTAGATCTCCCACAGTATGCCCTGAGTAATAATAATCACAACAATCAAATATTAGAGAATACTAATAGAAACACATAATTCAAGAAAATACTAAAAATCAAACTAATATAAAATATAGAGTAGAAGCATAATATTCTATTAGTTCTCATTCTAAGCTCAGTTCCATCCCTGGAACAGAAGGACTCCTCTGCGTCGTCGCCCTCAATATCCTCCATCATCATGGGTTTAGATCTCCCACAGTATGCCCTGAGTAATAATAATTACAACAATCAAATATTAGATAATACTAATAGAAACACATAATTCAAGAAAATACTAAAAATCAAACTAATATAAAATATAGAGTAGAAGCATAATATTCTATTAGTTCTCATTCTAAGCTCAGTTCCATCCCTGGACAGAAGGACCCCTCACCATCGTCGCCCTCAATATCCTCCATCATCATGGGTTTAGATCTCCCACAGAATGCCCTTAGTAACAATAATTACAACAATCAAATATTAGAGAATACTAATAGAAACACATAATTTAAGAAAATACTAAAAATCAAACTAATATAAAATATAGAGTAGAAGCATAATATTCTATTAGTACTCATTCTAAGCTCAGTTCCATCCCTGGACAGAAGGACCCCTCACCATAGTCGCCCTCAATATCCTCCATCATCATGGGTTTAGATCTCCCACAGAATGCCCTTAGTAACAATAATTACAACAATCAAATATTAGAGAATACTAATAGAAACACATAATTTAAGAAAATACTAAAAATCAAACTAATATAAAATATAGAGTAGAAGCATAATATTCTATTAGTACTCATTCTAAGCTCAGTTCCATCCCTGGACCATTTGGACTGTTCGGGTTCGTCGCCGTCAAATATCCTCCATCATCATGGGTTTAGATCTCCCTCAGTATGCCCTGAGTAATAATAATTACAACAATCAAATATTAGAGAATACTAATAGAAACACATAATTTAAGAAAATACTAAAAATAAAACTAATATAAAATATAGAGTAGAAGCATAATATTCTATTAGTACTCATTCTAAGCTCAGTTCCATCCCTGGACAGAAGGACCCCTCACCATAGTCGCCCTCAATATCCTCCATCATCATGGGTTTAGATCTCCCTCAGTATGCCCTGAGTAATAATAATTACAACAATCAAATATTAGAGAATACTAATAGAAACACATAATTTAAGAAAATACTAAAAATCAAACTAATATAAAATATAGAGTAGAAGCATAATATTCTATTAGTACTCATTCTAAGCTCAGTTCCATCCCTGGACCATAAGGACCCCTCACCATCGTCACCGTCAAATATCCTCCATCATCATGGGTTTAGATCTCCCACAGTATGCCCTGAGTAATAATAATTACAACAATCAAATATTAGAGAATACTAATAGAAACACATAATTTAAGAAAATACTAAAAATCAAACTAATATAAAATATAGAGTAGAAGCATAATATTCTATTAGTACTCATTCTAAGCTCAGTTCCATCCCTGGACCATTTGGACTGTTCGGGTTCGTCGCCGTCAAATATTCTCCATCATCATGGGTTTAGATCTCCCACAGTATGCCCTGAGTAATAATAATTACAACAATCAAATATTAGATAATACTAATAAAACACATAATTTAAGAAAATACTAAAAATCAAACTAATATAAAATATAGAGTAGAAGCATAATATTCTATTAGTACTCATTCTAAGCTCAGTTCCATCCCTGGACCATTTGGACCCCTCTGCGTTCGGTTCTGTCAATATTCTCCATCATCATGGGTTTAGATCTCCCACAGAATGCCCTTAGTAACAATAATTACAACAATCAAATATTAGAGAATACTAATAGAAACACATAATTTAAGAAAATACTAAAAATCAAACTAATATAAAATATAGAGTAGAAGCATAATATTCTATTAGTACTCATTCTAAGCTCAGTTCCATCCCTGGACAGAAGGACCCCTCACCATAGTCGCCCTCAATATCCTCCATCATCATGGGTTTAGATCTCCCACAGTATGCCCTTAGTAACAATAATTACAACAATCAAATATTAGAGAATACTAATAGAAACACATAATTTAAGAAAATACTAAAAATAAAACTAATATAAAATATAGAGTAGAAGCATAATATTCTATTAGTACTCATTCTAAGCTCAGTTCCATCCCTGGACCATAAGGACCCCTCACCATCGTCGCCCTCAATATCCTCCATCATCATGGGTTTAGATCTCCCACAGTATGCCCTGAGTAATAATAATTACAACAATCAAATATTAGATAATACTAATAGAAACACATAATTTAAGAAAATACTAAAAATCAAACTAATATAAAATATAGAGTAGAAGCATAATATTCTATTAGTACTCATTCTAAGCTCAGTTCCATCCCTGGACAGAAGGACCCCTCACCATAGTCGCCCTCAATATCCTCCATCATCATGGGTTTAGATCTCCCACAGTATGCCCTGAGTAATAATAATTACAACAATCAAATATTAGAGAATACTAATAGAAACACATAATTTAAGAAAATACTAAAAATCAAACTAATATAAAATATAGAGTAGAAGCATAATATTCTATTAGTACTCATTCTAAGCTCAGTTCCATCCCTGGACCATAAGGACCCCTCACCATCGTCACCGTCAAATATCCTCCATCATCATGGGTTTAGATCTCCCACAGTATGCCCTGAGTAATAATAATTACAACAATCAAATATTAGAGAATACTAATAGAAACACATAATTTAAGAAAATACTAAAAATCAAACTAATATAAAATATAGAGTAGAAGCATAATATTCTATTAGTACTCATTCTAAGCTCAGTTCCATCCCTGGACAGAAGGACCCCTCACCATAGTCGCCCTCAATATCCTCCATCATCATGGGTTTAGATCTCCCACAGTATGCCCTTAGTAACAATAATTACAACAATCAAATATTAGAGAATACTAATAGAAACACATAATTTAAGAAAATACTAAAAATCAAACTAATATAAAATATAGAGTAGAAGCATAATATTCTATTAGTACTCATTCTAAGCTCAGTTCCATCCCTGGACCAGAAGGACCCCTCTGCGTCGTCGCCCTCAATATTCTCCATCATCATGGGTTTAGATCTCCCACAGTATGCCCTGAGTAATAATAATTACAACAATCAAATATTAGATAATACTAATAGAAACACATAATTTAAGAAAATACTAAAAATCAAACTAATATAAAATATAGAGTAGAAGCATAATATTCTATTAGTACTCATTCTAAGCTCAGTTCCATCCCTGGACAGAAGGACCCCTCACCATAGTCGCCCTCAATATCCTCCATCATCATGGGTTTAGATCTCCCACAGTATGCCCTTAGTAACAATAATTACAACAATCAAATATTAGAGAATACTAATAGAAACACATAATTTAAGAAAATACTAAAAATCAAACTAATATAAAATATAGAGTAGAAGCATAATATTCTATTAGTACTCATTCTAAGCTCAGTTCCATCCCTGGACAGAAGGACCCCTCACCATAGTCGCCCTCAATATTCTCCATCATCATGGGTTTAGATCTCCCACAGAATGCCCTGAGTAACAATAATTACAACAATCAAATATTAGAGAATACTAATAGAAACACATAATTTAAGAAAATACTAAAAATCAAACTAATATAAAATATAGAGTAGAAGCATAATATTCTATTAGTACTCATTCTAAGCTCAGTTCCATCCCTGGACAGAAGGACCCCTCACCATAGTCGCCCTCAATATCCTCCATCATCATGGGTTTAGATCTCCCACAGTATGCCCTTAGTAACAATAATTACAACAATCAAATATTAGAGAATACTAATAGAAACACATAATTTAAGAAAATACTAAAAATAAAACTAATATAAAATATAGAGTAGAAGCATAATATTCTATTAGTACTCATTCTAAGCTCAGTTCCATCCCTGGACCATTTGGACTGTTCGGCGTGGTCACCGTCAAATATCCTCCATCATCATGGGTTTAGATCTCCCACAGAATGCCCTGAGTAACAATAATTACAACAATCAAATATTAGAGAATACTAATAGAAACACATAATTTAAGAAAATACTAAAAATCAAACTAATATAAAATATAGAGTAGAAGCATAATATTCTATTAGTACTCATTCTAAGCTCAGTTCCATCCCTGGACAGAAGGACCCCTCACCATAGTCGCCCTCAATATCCTCCATCATCATGGGTTTAGATCTCCCACAGTATGCCCTGAGTAATAATAATTACAACAATCAAATATTAGATAATACTAATAGAAACACATAATTTAAGAAAATACTAAAAATCAAACTAATATAAAATATAGAGTAGAAGCATAATATTCTATTAGTACTCATTCTAAGCTCAGTTCCATCCCTGGACAGAAGGACCCCTCACCATAGTCGCCCTCAATATCCTCCATCATCATGGGTTTAGATCTCCCACAGAATGCCCTGAGTAACAATAATTACAACAATCAAATATTAGAGAATACTAATAGAAACACATAATTTAAGAAAATACTAAAAATCAAACTAATATAAAATATAGAGTAGAAGCATAATATTCTATTAGTACTCATTCTAAGCTCAGTTCCATCCCTGGACAGAAGGACCCCTCACCATAGTCGCCCTCAATATCCTCCATCATCATGGGTTTAGATCTCCCACAGAATGCCCTGAGTAACAATAATTACAACAATCAAATATTAGAGAATACTAATAGAAACACATAATTTAAGAAAATACTAAAAATCAAACTAATATAAAATATAGAGTAGAAGCATAATATTCTATTAGTACTCATTCTAAGCTCAGTTCCATCCCTGGACCATAAGGACTGTTCGGTGTCGTCGCCGTCAAATATCCTCCATCATCATGGGTTTAGATCTCCCACAGTATGCCCTGAGTAATAATAATTACAACAATCAAATATTAGAGAATACTAATAGAAACACATAATTTAAGAAAATACTAAAAATCAAACAAATATAAAATATAGAGTAGTAGCTTAATATTCTATTAGTACTCATTCTAAGCTCAGTTCCATCCCTGGACCATAAGGACTGTTCGGTGTCGTCGCCGTCAAATATCCTCCATCATCATGGGTTTAGATCTCCCACAGTATGCCCTGAGTAATAATAATTACAACAATCAAATATTAGAGAATACTAATAGAAACACATAATTTAAGAAAATACTAAAAATCAAACAAATATAAAATATAGAGTAGAAGCATAATATTCTATTAGTACTCATTCTAAGCTCAGTTCCATCCCTGGACCATAAGGACTGTTCGGTGTCGTCGCCGTCAAATATCCTCCATCATCATGGGTTTAGATCTCCCACAGTATGCCCTGAGTAATAATAATTACAACAATCAAATATTAGAGAATATTAATGAAACACATAATTTAAGAAAATACTAAAAATCAAACAAATATAAAATATAGAGTAGTAGCTTAATATTCTATTAGTACTCATTCTAAGCTCAGTTCCATCCCTGGACCATTTGGACTGTTCGGTGTCGTCACCGTCAAATATCCTCCATCATCATGGGTTTAGATCTCCCACAGTATGCCCTGAGTAATAATAATTACAACAATCAAATATTAGAGAATACTAATAGAAACACATAATTTAAGAAAATACTAAAAATCAAACTAATATAAAATATAGAGTAGAAGCATAATATTCTATTAGTACTCATTCTAAGCTCAGTTCCATCCCTGGACCATTTGGACTGTTCGGTGTCGTCGCCGTCAAATATCCTCCATCATCATGGGTTTAGATCTCCCTCATTATGCCCTGAGTAATAATAATTACAACAATCAAATATTAGAGAATATTAATGAAACACATAATTTAAGAAAATACTAAAAATCAAACTAATATAAAATATAGAGTAGTAGCATAATATTCTATTAGTACTCATTCTAAGCTCAGTTCCATCCCTGGACCATTTGGACTGTTCGGTGTCGTCGCCGTCAAATATCCTCCATCATCATGGGTTTAGATCTCCCTCATTATGCCCTGAGTAATAATAATTACAACAATCAAATATTAGAGAATACTAATAAAACACATAATTTAAGAAAATACTAAAAATCAAACTAATATAAAATATAGAGTAGTAGCTTAATATTCTATTAGTACTCATTCTAAGCTCAGTTCCATCCCTGGACCAGAAGGACTCCTCTGCGTCGTCGGCGTCAAATATCCTCCATCATCATGGGTTTAGACCTCCCACAGTATGCCCTGAGTAATAATAATTACAACAATCAAATATTAGAGAATACTAATAGAAACACATAATTTAAGAAAATACTAAAAATCAAACTAATATAAAATATAGAGTAGTAGCTTAATATTCTATTAGTACTCATTCTAAGCTCAGTTCCATCCCTGGACCAGAAGGACTCCTCTGCGTCGTCGGCGTCAAATATCCTCCATCATCATGGGTTTAGACCTCCCACAGTATGCCCTGAGTAATAATAATTACAACAATCAAATATTAGAGAATACTAATAGAAACACATAATTTAAGAAAATACTAAAAATCAAACTAATATAAAATATAGAGTAGTAGCTTAATATTCTATTAGTACTCATTCTAAGCTCAGTTCCATCCCTGGACCAGAAGGACTCCTCTGCGTCGTCGGCGTCAAATATCCTCCATCATCATGGGTTTAGACCTCCCACAGTATGCCCTGAGTAATAATAATTACAACAATCAAATATTAGAGAATACTAATAGAAACACATAATTTAAGAAAATACTAAAAATCAAACTAATATAAAATATAGAGTAGTAGCTTAATATTCTATTAGTACTCATTCTAAGCTCAGTTCCATCCCTGGACCAGAAGGACTCCTCTGCGTCGTCGGCGTCAAATATCCTCCATCATCATGGGTTTAGATCTCCCTCAGTATGCCCTGAGTAATAATAATTACAACAATCAAATATTAGATAATACCAATAGAAACACATAATTTAAGAAAATACTAAAAATCAAACTAATATAAAATATAGAGTAGTAGCTTAATATTCTATTAGTACTCATTCTAAGCTCAGTTCCATCCCTGGACCAGAAGGACTCCTCTGCGTCGTCGGCGTCAAATATCCTCCATCATCATGGGTTTAGACCTCCCACAGTATGCCCTGAGTAATAATAATGACAACAATCAAATATTAGAGAATACTAATAAAACACATAATTTAAGAAAATACTAAAAATCAAACTAATATAAAATATAGAGTAGAAGCATAATATTCTATTAGTACTCATTCTAAGCTCAGTTCCATCCCTGGACCATAAGGACTGTTCGGTGTCGTCGCCGTCAAATATCCTCCATCATCATGGGTTTAGATCTCCCACAGTATGCCCTGAGTAATAATAATTACAACAATCAAATATTAGATAATACTAATAAAACACATAATTTAAGAAAATACTAAAAATCAAACTAATATAAAATATAGAGTAGAAGCATAATATTCTATTAGTACTCATTCTAAGCTCAGTTCCATCCCTGGACCATAAGGACTGTTTGGTGTCGTCGCCGTCAAATATCCTCCATCATCATGGGTTTAGATCTCCCACAGTATGCCCTGAGTAATAATAATTACAACAATCAAATATTAGATAATACCAATAGAAACACATAATTTAAGAAAATACTAAAAATCAAACTAATATAAAATATAGAGTAGTAGCTTAATATTCTATTAGTACTCATTCTAAGCTCAGTTCCATCCCTGGACCAGAAGGACTCCTCTGCGTCGTCGGCGTCAAATATCCTCCATCATCATGGGTTTAGATCTCCCACAGTATGCCCTGAGTAATAATAATTACAACAATCAAATATTAGATAATACTAATAAAACACATAATTTAAGAAAATACTAAAAATCAAACTAATATAAAATATAGAGTAGTAGCATAATATTCTATTAGTACTCATTCTAAGCTCAGTTCCATCCCTGGACCATATGGACTGTTTGGTGTCGTCGCCGTCAAATATTCTCCATCATCATGGGTTTAGATCTCCCACAGTATGCCCTGAGTAATAATAATTACAACAATCAAATATTAGAGAATACTAATAAAACACATAATTTAAGAAAATACTAAAAATCAAACTAATATAAAATATAGAGTAGAAGCATAATATTCTATTAGTACTCATTCTAAGCTCAGTTCCATCCCTGGACCATAAGGACTGTTCGGTGTCGTCGCCGTCAAATATCCTCCATCATCATGGGTTTAGATCTCCCACAGTATGCCCTGAGTAATAATAATTACAACAATCAAATATTAGATAATACTAATAAAACACATAATTTAAGAAAATACTAAAAATCAAACTAATATAAAATATAGAGTAGAAGCATAATATTCTATTAGTACTCATTCTAAGCTCAGTTCCATCCCTGGACCATAAGGACTGTTTGGTGTCGTCGCCGTCAAATATTCTCCATCATCATGGGTTTAGATCTCCCACAGTATGCCCTGAGTAATAATAATTACAACAATCAAATATTAGATAATACTAATAAAACACATAATTTAAGAAAATACTAAAAATCAAACTAATATAAAATATAGAGTAGAAGCATAATATTCTATTAGTACTCATTCTAAGCTCAGTTCCATCCCTGGACCATATGGACTGTTCGGTGTCGTCGCCGTCAAATATTCTCCATCATCATGGGTTTAGACCTCCCACAGTATGCCCTGAGTAATAATAATTACAACAATCAAATATTAGATAATACTAATAAAACACATAATTTAAGAAAATACTAAAAATCAAACTAATATAAAATATAGAGTAGTAGCATAATATTCTATTAGTACTCATTCTAAGCTCAGTTCCATCCCTGGACCATAAGGACTGTTTGGTGTCGTCGCCGTCAAATATTCTCCATCATCATGGGTTTAGATCTCCCACAGTATGCCCTGAGTAATAATAATTACAACAATCAAATATTAGATAATACTAATAAAACACATAATTTAAGAAAATACTAAAAATCAAACTAATATAAAATATAGAGTAGAAGCATAATATTCTATTAGTACTCATTCTAAGCTCAGTTCCATCCCTGGACCATATGGACTGTTTGGTGTCGTCGCCGTCAAATATTCTCCATCATCATGGGTTTAGATCTCCCACAGTATGCCCTGAGTAATAATAATTACAACAATCAAATATTAGATAATACTAATAAAACACATAATTTAAGAAAATACTAAAAATCAAACTAATATAAAATATAGAGTAGTAGCATAATATTCTATTAGTACTCATTCTAAGCTCAGTTCCATCCCTGGACCATAAGGACTGTTTGGTGTCGTCGCCGTCAAATATTCTCCATCATCATGGGTTTAGATCTCCCACAGTATGCCCTGAGTAATAATAATTACAACAATCAAATATTAGATAATACTAATAAAACACATAATTTAAGAAAATACTAAAAATCAAACTAATATAAAATATAGAGTAGTAGCATAATATTCTATTAGTACTCATTCTAAGCTCAGTTCCATCCCTGGACCATATGGACTGTTTGGTGTCGTCGCCGTCAAATATTCTCCATCATCATGGGTTTAGATCTCCCACAGTATGCCCTGAGTAATAATAATTACAACAATCAAATATTAGATAATACTAATAAAACACATAATTTAAGAAAATACTAAAAATCAAACTAATATAAAATATAGAGTAGAAGCATAATATTCTATTAGTACTCATTCTAAGCTCAGTTCCATCCCTGGACCATATGGACTGTTCGGTGTCGTCGCCGTCAAATATTCTCCATCATCATGGGTTTAGACCTCCCACAGTATGCCCTGAGTAATAATAATTACAACAATCAAATATTAGATAATACTAATAAAACACATAATTTAAGAAAATACTAAAAATCAAACTAATATAAAATATAGAGTAGTAGCATAATATTCTATTAGTACTCATTCTAAGCTCAGTTCCATCCCTGGACCATATGGACTGTTTGGTGTCGTCGCCGTCAAATATTCTCCATCATCATGGGTTTAGACCTCCCACAGTATGCCCTGAGTAATAATAATTACAACAATCAAATATTAGATAATACTAATAAAACACATAATTTAAGAAAATACTAAAAATCAAACTAATATAAAATATAGAGTAGTAGCATAATATTCTATTAGTACTCATTCTAAGCTCAGTTCCATCCCTGGACCATATGGACTGTTTGGTGTCGTCGCCGTCAAATATTCTCCATCATCATGGGTTTAGACCTCCCACAGTATGCCCTGAGTAATAATAATTACAACAATCAAATATTAGATAATACTAATAAAACACATAATTTAAGAAAATACTAAAAATCAAACTAATATAAAATATAGAGTAGTAGCATAATATTCTATTAGTACTCATTCTAAGCTCAGTTCCATCCCTGGACCATAAGGACTGTTTGGTGTCGTCGCCGTCAAATATTCTCCATCATCATGGGTTTAGATCTCCCACAGTATGCCCTGAGTAACAATAATTACAACAATCAAATATTAGATAATACTAATAAAACACATAATTTAAGAAAATACTAAAAATCAAACTAATATAAAATATAGAGTAGTAGCATAATATTCTATTAGTACTCATTCTAAGCTCAGTTCCATCCCTGGACCATATGGACTGTTTGGTGTCGTCGCCGTCAAATATTCTCCATCATCATGGGTTTAGATCTCCCACAGTATGCCCTGAGTAATAATAATTACAACAATCAAATATTAGATAATACTAATAAAACACATAATTTAAGAAAATACTAAAAATCAAACTAATATAAAATATAGAGTAGTAGCATAATATTCTATTAGTACTCATTCTAAGCTCAGTTCCATCCCTGGACCATATGGACTGTTCGGTGTCGTCGCCGTCAAATATTCTCCATCATCATGGGTTTAGACCTCCCACAGTATGCCCTGAGTAATAATAATTACAACAATCAAATATTAGATAATACTAATAAAACACATAATTTAAGAAAATACTAAAAATCAAACTAATATAAAATATAGAGTAGTAGCATAATATTCTATTAGTACTCATTCTAAGCTCAGTTCCATCCCTGGACCATATGGACTGTTCGGTGTCGTCGCCGTCAAATATCCTCCATCATCATGGGTTTAGATCTCCCACAGTATGCCCTGAGTAATAATAATTACAACAATCAAATATTAGATAATACTAATAAAACACATAATTTAAGAAAATACTAAAAATCAAACTAATATAAAATATAGAGTAGAAGCATAATATTCTATTAGTACTCATTCTAAGCTCAGTTCCATCCCTGGACCATATGGACTGTTTGGTGTCGTCGCCGTCAAATATTCTCCATCATCATGGGTTTAGACCTCCCACAGTATGCCCTGAGTAATAATAATTACAACAATCAAATATTAGATAATACTAATAAAACACATAATTTAAGAAAATACTAAAAATCAAACTAATATAAAATATAGAGTAGTAGCATAATATTCTATTAGTACTCATTCTAAGCTCAGTTCCATCCCTGGACCATATGGACTGTTTGGTGTCGTCGCCGTCAAATATTCTCCATCATCATGGGTTTAGATCTCCCACAGTATGCCCTGAGTAACAATAATTACAACAATCAAATATTAGATAATACTAATAAAACACATAATTTAAGAAAATACTAAAAATCAAACTAATATAAAATATAGAGTAGTAGCATAATATTCTATTAGTACTCATTCTAAGCTCAGTTCCATCCCTGGACCATATGGACTGTTCGGTGTCGTCGCCGTCAAATATTCTCCATCATCATGGGTTTAGATCTCCCACAGTATGCCCTGAGTAATAATAATTACAACAATCAAATATTAGATAATACTAATAAAACACATAATTTAAGAAAATACTAAAAATCAAACTAATATAAAATATAGAGTAGTAGCATAATATTCTATTAGTACTCATTCTAAGCTCAGTTCCATCCCTGGACCATATGGACTGTTCGGTGTCGTCGCCGTCAAATATTCTCCATCATCATGGGTTTAGACCTCCCACAGTATGCCCTGAGTAATAATAATTACAACAATCAAATATTAGATAATACTAATAAAACACATAATTTAAGAAAATACTAAAAATCAAACTAATATAAAATATAGAGTAGTAGCATAATATTCTATTAGTACTCATTCTAAGCTCAGTTCCATCCCTGGACCATATGGACTGTTCGGTGTCGTCGCCGTCAAATATCCTCCATCATCATGGGTTTAGATCTCCCACAGTATGCCCTGAGTAATAATAATTACAACAATCTAATATTAGATAATACTAATAAAACACATAATTTAAGAAAATACTAAAAATCAAACTAATATGAAATATAGAGTAGTAGCATAATATTCTATTAGTACTCATTCTAAGCTCAGTTCCATCCCTGGACCATATGGACTGTTCGGTGTCGTCGCCGTCAAATATCCTCCATCATCATGGGTTTAGATCTCCCACAGTATGCCCTGAGTAATAATAATTACAACAATCTAATATTAGATAATACTAATAAAACACATAATTTAAGAAAATACTAAAAATCAAACTAATATGAAATATAGAGTAGTAGCATAATATTCTATTAGTACTCATTCTAAGCTCAGTTCCATCCCTGGACCAGAAGGACCCCTCTGCGTCGTCTCAGTCAATATTCTCCATCATCATGGGTTTAGATCTCCCACAGTATGCCCTTAGTAATAATAATTACAACAATCAAATATTAGATAATACTAATAAAACACATAATTTAAGAAAATACTAAAAATCAAACTAATATAAAATATAGAGTAGTAGCATAATATTCTATTAGTACTCATTCTAAGCTCAGTTCCATCCCTGGACCATATGGACTGTTCGGTGTCGTCGCCGTCAAATATCCTCCATCATCATGGGTTTAGATCTCCCACAGTATGCCCTGAGTAATAATAATTACAACAATCAAATATTAGATAATACTAATAAAACACATAATTTAAGAAAATACTAAAAATCAAACTAATATAAAATATAGAGTAGTAGCATAATATTCTATTAGTACTCATTCTAAGCTCAGTTCCATCCCTGGACCATATGGACTGTTCGGTGTCGTCGCCGTCAAATATTCTCCATCATCATGGGTTTAGATCTCCCACAGTATGCCCTGAGTAATAATAATTACAACAATCAAATATTAGATAATACTAATAAAACACATAATTTAAGAAAATACTAAAAATCAAACTAATATAAAATATAGAGTAGTAGCATAATATTCTATTAGTACTCATTCTAAGCTCAGTTCCATCCCTGGACCATATGGACTGTTCGGTGTCGTCGCCGTCAAATATCCTCCATCATCATGGGTTTAGATCTCCCACAGTATGCCCTGAGTAATAATAATTACAACAATCAAATATTAGATAATACTAATAAAACACATAATTTAAGAAAATACTAAAAATCAAACTAATATAAAATATAGAGTAGTAGCATAATATTCTATTAGTACTCATTCTAAGCTCAGTTCCATCCCTGGACCATATGGACTGTTCGGTGTCGTCGCCGTCAAATATCCTCCATCATCATGGGTTTAGATCTCCCACAGTATGCCCTGAGTAATAATAATTACAACAATCAAATATTAGATAATACTAATAAAACACATAATTTAAGAAAATACAAAAATCAAACTAATATAAAATATAGAGTAGTAGCATAATATTCTATTAGTACTCATTCTAAGCTCAGTTCCATCCCTGGACCATATGGACTGATCGGTGTCGTCGCCGTCAAATATCCTCCATCATCATGGGTTTAGATCTCCCACAGTATGCCCTGAGTAATAATAATCACAACAATCAAATATTAGAGAATACTAATAGAAACACATAATTCAAGAAAATACTAAAAATCAAACTAATATAAAATATAGAGTAGATGCATAATATTCTATTAGTACTCATTCTAAGCTCAGTTCCATCCCTGGACCATAAGGACTGTTCGGCGTCGTCGGCGTCAAATATTCTCCATCATCATGGGTTTAGATCTCCCACAGTATGCCCTGAGTAATAATAATCACAACAATCAAATATTAGAGAATACTAATAGAAACACATAATTCAAGAAAATACTAAAAATCAAACTAATATAAAATATAGAGTAGATGCATAATATTCTATTAGTACTCATTCTAAGCTCAGTTCCATCCCTGGACCATAAGGACTGTTCTGTGTCGTCCCCGTCAAATATTCTCCATCATCATGGGTTTAGATCTCCCACAGTATGCCCTGAGTAATAATAATCACAACAATCAAATATTAGAGAATACTAATAGAAACACATAATTCAAGAAAATACTAAAAATCAAACTAATATAAAATATAGAGTAGATGCATAATATTCTATTAGTACTCATTCTAAGCTCAGTTCCATCCCTGGACCATAAGGAGTGTTCGGCGTGGTCACCGTCAAATATCCTCCATCATCATGGGTTTAGATCTCCCTCAGTATGCCCTGAGTAACAATAATTACAACAATCAAATATTAGAGAATACTAATAGAAACACATAATTTAAGAAAATACTAAAAATCAAACTAATATAAAATATAGAGTAGAAGCATAATATTCTATTAGTACTCATTCTAAGCTCAGTTCCATCCCTGGACCATAAGGAGTGTTCGGCGTGGTCACCGTCAAATATTCTCCATCATCATGGGTTTAGATCTCCCTCAGTATGCCCTGAGTAACAATAATTACAACAATCAAATATTAGAGAATACTAATAGAAACACATAATTTAAGAAAATACTAAAAATCAAACTAATATAAAATATAGAGTAGAAGCATAATATTCTATTAGTACTCATTCTAAGCTCAGTTCCATCCCTGGACCATAAGGAGTGTTCGGCGTGGTCACCGTCAAATATCCTCCATCATCATGGGTTTAGATCTCCCTCAGTATGCCCTGAGTAACAATAATTACAACAATCAAATATTAGAGAATACTAATAGAAACACATAATTTAAGAAAATACTAAAAATCAAACTAATATAAAATATAGAGTAGAAGCATAATATTCTATTAGTACTCATTCTAAGCTCAGTTCCATCCCTGGACCATAAGGAGTGTTCGGCGTGGTCACCGTCAAATATTCTCCATCATCATGGGTTTAGATCTCCCTCAGTATGCCCTGAGTAACAATAATTACAACAATCAAATATTAGAGAATACTAATAGAAACACATAATTTAAGAAAATACTAAAAATCAAACTAATATAAAATATAGAGTAGAAGCATAATATTCTATTAGTACTCATTCTAAGCTCAGTTCCATCCCTGGACCATAAGGAGTGTTCGGCGTGGTCACCGTCAAATATTCTCCATCATCATGGGTTTAGATCTCCCTCAGTATGCCCTGAGTAACAATAATTACAACAATCAAATATTAGAGAATACTAATAGAAACACATAATTTAAGAAAATACTAAAAATCAAACTAATATAAAATATAGAGTAGAAGCATAATATTCTATTAGTACTCATTCTAAGCTCAGTTCCATCCCTGGACCATAAGGAGTGTTCGGCGTGGTCACCGTCAAATATCCTCCATCATCATGGGTTTAGATCTCCCTCAGTATGCCCTGAGTAACAATAATTACAACAATCAAATATTAGAGAATACTAATAGAAACACATAATTTAAGAAAATACTAAAAATCAAACTAATATAAAATATAGAGTAGAAGCATAATATTCTATTAGTACTCATTCTAAGCTCAGTTCCATCCCTGGACCATAAGGAGTGTTCGGCGTGGTCACCGTCAAATATTCTCCATCATCATGGGTTTAGATCTCCCTCAGTATGCCCTGAGTAACAATAATTACAACAATCAAATATTAGAGAATACTAATAGAAACACATAATTTAAGAAAATACTAAAAATCAAACTAATATAAAATATAGAGTAGAAGCATAATATTCTATTAGTACTCATTCTAAGCTCAGTTCCATCCCTGGACCATAAGGAGTGTTCGGCGTGGTCACCGTCAAATATCCTCCATCATCATGGGTTTAGATCTCCCACAGTATGCCCTGAGTAACAATAATTACAACAATCAAATATTAGAGAATACTAATAGAAACACATAATTTAAGAAAATACTAAAAATCAAACTAATATAAAATATAGAGTAGAAGCATGATATTCTATTAGTACTCATTCTAAGCTCAGTTCCATCCCTGGACCATAAGGACTGTTCGGCGTGGTCACCGTCAAATATCCTCCATCATCATGGGTTTAGATCTCCCACAGTATGCCCTGAGTAACAATAATTACAACAATCAAATATTAGAGAATACTAATAGAAACACATAATTTAAGAAAATACTAAAAATCAAACTAATATAAAATATAGAGTAGAAGCATGATATTCTATTAGTACTCATTCTAAGCTCAGTTCCATCCCTGGACCATAAGGAGTGTTCGGCGTGGTCACCGTCAAATATCCTACATCATCATGGGTTTAGATCTCCCACAGTATGCCCTGAGTAACAATAATTACAACAATCAAATATTAGAGAATACTAATAGAAACACATAATTTAAGAAAATACTAAAAATCAAACTAATATAAAATATAGAGTAGAAGCATAATATTCTATTAGTACTCATTCTAAGCTCAGTTCCATCCCTGGACCATAAGGAGTGTTCGGCGTGGTCACCGTCAAATATCCTCCATCATCATGGGTTTAGATCTCCCTCAGTATGCCCTGAGTAACAATAATTACAACAATCAAATATTAGAGAATACTAATAGAAACACATAATTTAAGAAAATACTAAAAATCAAACTAATATAAAATATAGAGTAGAAGCATGATATTCTATTAGTACTCATTCTAAGCTCAGTTCCATCCCTGGACCATAAGGAGTGTTCGGCGTGGTCACCGTCAAATATCCTCCATCATCATGGGTTTAGATCTCCCTCAGTATGCCCTGAGTAACAATAATTACAACAATCAAATATTAGAGAATACTAATAGAAACACATAATTTAAGAAAATACTAAAAATCAAACTAATATAAAATATAGAGTAGAAGCATGATATTCTATTAGTACTCATTCTAAGCTCAGTTCCATCCCTGGACCATAAGGAGTGTTCGGCGTGGTCACCGTCAAATATCCTCCATCATCATGGGTTTAGATCTCCCTCAGTATGCCCTGAGTAACAATAATTACAACAATCAAATATTAGAGAATACTAATAGAAACACATAATTTAAGAAAATACTAAAAATCAAACTAATATAAAATATAGAGTAGTAGCTTAATATTCTATTAGTACTCATTCTAAGCTCAGTTCCATCCCTGGACCATAAGGAGTGTTCGGCGTGGTCACCGTCAAATATTCTCCATCATCATGGGTTTAGATCTCCCTCAGTATGCCCTGAGTAACAATAATTACAACAATCAAATATTAGAGAATACTAATAGAAACACATAATTTAAGAAAATACTAAAAATCAAACTAATATAAAATATAGAGTAGTAGCTTAATATTCTATTAGTACTCATTCTAAGCTCAGTTCCATCCCTGGACCATAAGGAGTGTTCGGCGTGGTCACCGTCAAATATCCTCCATCATCATGGGTTTAGATCTCCCTCAGTATGCCCTGAGTAACAATAATTACAACAATCAAATATTAGAGAATACTAATAGAAACACATAATTTAAGAAAATACTAAAAATCAAACTAATATAAAATATAGAGTAGTAGCTTAATATTCTATTAGTACTCATTCTAAGCTCAGTTCCATCCCTGGACCATAAGGAGTGTTCGGCGTGGTCACCGTCAAATATCCTCCATCATCATGGGTTTAGATCTCCCTCAGTATGCCCTGAGTAACAATAATTACAACAATCAAATATTAGAGAATACTAATAGAAACACATAATTTAAGAAAATACTAAAAATCAAACTAATATAAAATATAGAGTAGAAGCATAATATTCTATTAGTACTCATTCTAAGCTCAGTTCCATCCCTGGACCATAAGGACCCCTCGCCGTCGTCGCTCTTTCAATATCCTCCATCATCATGGGTTTAGATCTCCCACAGTATGCCCTGAGTAACAATAATTACAACAATCAAATATTAGATAATACTAATAAAACACATAATTTAAGAAAATACTAAAGATCAAACTAATATAAAATATAGAGTAGTAGCTTAATATTCTATTAGTACTCATTCTAAGCTCAGTTCCATCCCTGGACCATTTGGACCCCTCGCCGTCGTCGCTCTTTCAATATCCTCCATCATCATGGGTTTAGATCTCCCACAGTTTGCCCTGAGTAATAATAATTACAACAATCAAATATTAGATAATACTAATAAAACACATAATTTAAGAAAATACTAAAGATCAAACTAATATAAAATATAGAGTAGTAGCTTAATATTCTATTAGTACTCATTCTAAGCTCAGTTCCATCCCTGGACCATAAGGACTGTTCGGGTTCGTCGCTGTCAAATATCCTCCATCATCATGGGTTTAGATCTCCCACAGTATGCCCTGAGTAATAATAATTACAACAATCAAATATTAGATAATACTAATAAAACACATAATTTAAGAAAATACTAAAAATCAAACTAATATAAAATATAGAGTAGTAGCTTAATATTCTATTAGTACTCATTCTAAGCTCAGTTCCATCCCTGGACCATTTGGACCCCTCGGCGTCGTCGCTCTTTCAATATCCTCCATCATCATGGGTTTAGATCTCCCACAGTATGCCCTGAGTAATAATAATTACAACAATCAAATATTAGATAATACTAATAAAACACATAATTTAAGAAAATACTAAAGATCAAACTAATATAAAATATAGAGTAGTAGCTTAATATTCTATTAGTACTCATTCTAAGCTCAGTTCCATCCCTGGACCATTTGGACCCCTCGCCGTCGTCGCTCTTTCAATATCCTCCATCATCATGGGTTTAGATCTCCCACAGTTTGCCCTGAGTAATAATAATTACAACAATCAAATATTAGATAATACTAATAAAACACATAATTTAAGAAAATACTAAAGATCAAACTAATATAAAATATAGAGTAGTAGCTTAATATTCTATTAGTACTCATTCTAAGCTCAGTTCCATCCCTGGACCATAAGGACTGTTCGGGTTCGTCGCTGTCAAATATCCTCCATCATCATGGGTTTAGATCTCCCACAGTATGCCCTGAGTAATAATAATTACAACAATCAAATATTAGATAATACTAATAAAACACATAATTTAAGAAAATACTAAAGATCAAACTAATATAAAATATAGAGTAGTAGCTTAATATTCTATTAGTACTCATTCTAAGCTCAGTTCCATCCCTGGACCATTTGGACCCCTCGCCGTCGTCGCTCTTTCAATATCCTCCATCATCATGGGTTTAGATCTCCCACAGTTTGCCCTGAGTAATAATAATTACAACAATCAAATATTAGATAATACTAATAAAACACATAATTTAAGAAAATACTAAAGATCAAACTAATATAAAATATAGAGTAGTAGCTTAATATTCTATTAGTACTCATTCTAAGCTCAGTTCCATCCCTGGACCATAAGGACTGTTCGGGTTCGTCGCTGTCAAATATCCTCCATCATCATGGGTTTAGATCTCCCACAGTATGCCCTGAGTAATAATAATTACAACAATCAAATATTAGATAATACTAATAAAACACATAATTTAAGAAAATACTAAAAATCAAACTAATATAAAATATAGAGTAGTAGCTTAATATTCTATTAGTACTCATTCTAAGCTCAGTTCCATCCCTGGACCATTTGGACCCCTCGGCGTCGTCGCCGTCAAATATCCTCCATCATCATGGGTTTAGATCTCCCACAGTATGCCCTGAGTAATAATAATTACAACAATCAAATATTAGATAATACTAATAAAACACATAATTTAAGAAAATACTAAAAATCAAACTAATATAAAATATAGAGTAGTAGCTTAATATTCTATTAGTACTCATTCTAAGCTCAGTTCCATCCCTGGACCATTTGGACCCCTCGGCGTCGTCGCCGTCAAATATCCTCCATCATCATGGGTTTAGATCTCCCACAGTATGCCCTGAGTAATAATAATTACAACAATCAAATATTAGATAATACTAATAAAACACATAATTTAAGAAAATACTAAAAATCAAACTAATATAAAATATAGAGTAGTAGCTTAATATTCTATTAGTACTCATTCTAAGCTCAGTTCCATCCCTGGACCATTTGGACCCCTCGGCGTCGTCGCCGTCAAATATCCTCCATCATCATGGGTTTAGATCTCCCACAGTATGCCCTGAGTAATAATAATTACAACAATCAAATATTAGATAATACTAATAAAACACATAATTTAAGAAAATACTAAAGATCAAACTAATATAAAATATAGAGTAGTAGCATAATATTCTATTAGTACTCATTCTAAGCTCAGTTCCATCCCTGGACCATAAGGAGTGTTCGGCGTGGTCACCGTCAAATATCCTCCATCATCATGGGTTTAGATCTCCCACAGTATGCCCTGAGTAATAATAATTACAACAATCAAATATTAGATAATACTAATAGAAACACATAATTTAAGAAAATACTAAAAATCAAACTAATATAAAATATAGAGTAGTAGCTTAATATTCTATTAGTACTCATTCTAAGCTCAGTTCCATCCCTGGACCATTTGGACCCCTCGGCGTCGTCGCCGTCAAATATCCTCCATCATCATGGGTTTAGATCTCCCACAGTTTGCCCTGAGTAATAATAATTATAACAATCAAATAGTAGATAATACTAATAGAATCACATAATTTAAGAAAATACTAAAAATCAAACTAATATAAAATATAGAGTAGAAGCATAATATTCTATTAGTACTCATTCTAAGCTCAGTTCCATCCCTGGACCATAAGGACCCCTCGCCGTCGTCGCTCTTTCAATATCCTCCATCATCATGGGTTTAGATCTCCCACAGTTTGCCCTGAGTAATAATAATTATAACAATCAAATATTAGATAATACTAATAGAAACACATAATTTAAGAAAATACTAAAAATCAAACTAATATAAAATATAGAGTAGAAGCATAATATTCTATTAGTACTCATTCTAAGCTCAGTTCCATCCCTGGACCATAAGGACCCCTCGCCGTCGTCGCTCTTTCAATATCCTCCATCATCATGGGTTTAGATCTCCCACAGTATGCCCTGAGTAACAATAATTACAACAATCAAATATTAGATAATACTAATAAAACACATAATTTAAGAAAATACTAAAGATCAAACTAATATAAAATATAGAGTAGTAGCTTAATATTCTATTAGTACTCATTCTAAGCTCAGTTCCATCCCTGGACCATTTGGACCCCTCGGCGTCGTCGCCGTCAAATATCCTCCATCATCATGGGTTTAGATCTCCCACAGTTTGCCCTGAGTAATAATAATTATAACAATCAAATATTAGATAATACTAATAGAAACACATAATTTAAGAAAATACTAAAAATCAAACTAATATAAAATATAGAGTAGAAGCATAATATTCTATTAGTACTCATTCTAAGCTCAGTTCCATCCCTGGACCATAAGGACCCCTCGCCGTCGTCGCTCTTTCAATATCCTCCATCATCATGGGTTTAGATCTCCCACAGTTTGCCCTGAGTAATAATAATTACAACAATCAAATATTAGATAATACTAATAAAACACATAATTTAAGAAAATACTAAAGATCAAACTAATATAAAATATAGAGTAGTAGCTTAATATTCTATTAGTACTCATTCTAAGCTCAGTTCCATCCCTGGACCATTTGGACCCCTCGGCGTCGTCGCCGTCAAATATCCTCCATCATCATGGGTTTAGATCTCCCACAGTATGCCCTGAGTAATAATAATTACAACAATCAAATATTAGATAATACTAATAAAACACATAATTTAAGAAAATACTAAAGATCAAACTAATATAAAATATAGAGTAGTAGCTTAATATTCTATTAGTACTCATTCTAAGCTCAGTTCCATCCCTGGACCATTTGGACCCCTCGGCGTCGTCGCCGTCAAATATCCTCCATCATCATGGGTTTAGATCTCCCACTGTATGCCCTGAGTAATAATAATTACAACAATCAAATATTAGATAATACTAATAAAACACATAATTTAAGAAAATACTAAAAATCAAACTAATATAAAATATAGAGTAGTAGCTTAATATTCTATTAGTACTCATTCTAAGCTCAGTTCCATCCCTGGACCATTTGGACCCCTCGGCGTCGTCGCCGTCAAATATCCTCCATCATCATGGGTTTAGATCTCCCACAGTATGCCCTTAGTAATAATAATTACAACAATCAAATATTAGATAATACTAATAAAACACATAATTTAAGAAAATACTAAAAATCAAACTAATATAAAATATAGAGTAGTAGCTTAATATTCTATTAGTACTCATTCTAAGCTCAGTTCCATCCCTGGACCATTTGGACCCCTCGGTGTCGTCGCCGTCAAATATCCTCCATCATCATGGGTTTAGATCTCCCACAGTATGCCCTTAGTAATAATAATTACAACAATCAAATATTAGATAATACTAATAAAACACATAATTTAAGAAAATACTAAAAATCAAACTAATATAAAATATAGAGTAGTAGCTTAATATTCTATTAGTACTCATTCTAAGCTCAGTTCCATCCCTGGACCATTTGGACCCCTCGGTGTCGTCGCCGTCAAATATCCTCCATCATCATGGGTTTAGATCTCCCACAGTATGCCCTTAGTAATAATAATTACAACAATCAAATATTAGATAATACTAATAAAACACATAATTTAAGAAAATACTAAAGATCAAACTAATATAAAATATAGAGTAGTAGCTTAATATTCTATTAGTACTCATTCTAAGCTCAGTTCCATCCCTGGACCATTTGGACTGTTCGGGTTCGTCGCCGTCAAATATCCTCCATCATCATGGGTTTAGATCTCCCACAGTATGCCCTGAGTAATAATAATTACAACAATCAAATATTAGATAATACTAATAAAACACATAATTTAAGAAAATACTAAAGATCAAACTAATATAAAATATAGAGTAGTAGCTTAATATTCTATTAGTACTCATTCTAAGCTCAGTTCCATCCCTGGACCATTTGGACCCCTCGGCGTCGTCGCCGTCAAATATCCTCCATCATCATGGGTTTAGATCTCCCACAGTATGCCCTTAGTAATAATAATTACAACAATCAAATATTAGATAATACTAATAAAACACATAATTTAAGAAAATACTAAAAATCAAACTAATATAAAATATAGAGTAGTAGCTTAATATTCTATTAGTACTCATTCTAAGCTCAGTTCCATCCCTGGACCATTTGGACCCCTCGGTGTCGTCGCCGTCAAATATCCTCCATCATCATGGGTTTAGATCTCCCACAGTATGCCCTTAGTAATAATAATTACAACAATCAAATATTAGATAATACTAATAAAACACATAATTTAAGAAAATACTAAAAATCAAACTAATATAAAATATAGAGTAGTAGCTTAATATTCTATTAGTACTCATTCTAAGCTCAGTTCCATCCCTGGACCATTTGGACTGTTCGGGTTCGTCGCCGTCAAATATCCTCCATCATCATGGGTTTAGATCTCCCACAGTATGCCCTTAGTAATAATAATTACAACAATCAAATATTAGATAATACTAATAAAACACATAATTTAAGAAAATACTAAAAATCAAACTAATATAAAATATAGAGTAGTAGCTTAATATTCTATTAGTACTCATTCTAAGCTCAGTTCCATCCCTGGACCATTTGGACCCCTCGGTGTCGTCGCCGTCAAATATCCTCCATCATCATGGGTTTAGATCTCCCACAGTATGCCCTTAGTAATAATAATTACAACAATCAAATATTAGATAATACTAATAAAACACATAATTTAAGAAAATACTAAAAATCAAACTAATATAAAATATAGAGTAGTAGCTTAATATTCTATTAGTACTCATTCTAAGCTCAGTTCCATCCCTGGACCATTTGGACTGTTCGGGTTCGTCGCCGTCAAATATCCTCCATCATCATGGGTTTAGATCTCCCACAGTATGCCCTTAGTAATAATAATTACAACAATCAAATATTAGATAATACTAATAAAACACATAATTTAAGAAAATACTAAAGATCAAACTAATATAAAATATAGAGTAGTAGCTTAATATTCTATTAGTACTCATTCTAAGCTCAGTTCCATCCCTGGACCATTTGGACCCCTCGGCGTCGTCGCCGTCAAATATCCTCCATCATCATGGGTTTAGATCTCCCACAGTATGCCCTTAGTAATAATAATTACAACAATCAAATATTAGATAATACTAATAAAACACATAATTTAAGAAAATACTAAAGATCAAACTAATATAAAATATAGAGTAGTAGCTTAATATTCTATTAGTACTCATTCTAAGCTCAGTTCCATCCCTGGACCATTTGGACCCCTCGGCGTCGTCGCCGTCAAATATCCTCCATCATCATGGGTTTAGATCTCCCACAGTATGCCCTGAGTAATAATAATTACAACAATCAAATATTAGATAATACTAATAAAACACATAATTTAAGAAAATACTAAAGATCAAACTAATATAAAATATAGAGTAGTAGCTTAATATTCTATTAGTACTCATTCTAAGCTCAGTTCCATCCCTGGACCATTTGGACCCCTCGGCGTCGTCGCCGTCAAATATCCTCCATCATCATGGGTTTAGATCTCCCACAGTATGCCCTTAGTAATAATAATTACAACAATCAAATATTAGATAATACTAATAAAACACATAATTTAAGAAAATACTAAAAATCAAACTAATATAAAATATAGAGTAGTAGCTTAATATTCTATTAGTACTCATTCTAAGCTCAGTTCCATCCCTGGACCATTTGGACCCCTCGGTGTCGTCGCCGTCAAATATCCTCCATCATCATGGGTTTAGATCTCCCACAGTATGCCCTTAGTAATAATAATTACAACAATCAAATATTAGATAATACTAATAAAACACATAATTTAAGAAAATACTAAAAATCAAACTAATATAAAATATAGAGTAGTAGCTTAATATTCTATTAGTACTCATTCTAAGCTCAGTTCCATCCCTGGACCATTTGGACCCCTCGGCGTCGTCGCCGTCAAATATCCTCCATCATCATGGGTTTAGATCTCCCACAGTATGCCCTGAGTAATAATAATTACAACAATCAAATATTAGATAATACTAATAAAACACATAATTTAAGAAAATACTAAAGATCAAACTAATATAAAATATAGAGTAGTAGCTTAATATTCTATTAGTACTCATTCTAAGCTCAGTTCCATCCCTGGACCATTTGGACCCCTCGGCGTCGTCGCCGTCAAATATCCTCCATCATCATGGGTTTAGATCTCCCACAGTATGCCCTGAGTAATAATAATTACAACAATCAAATATTAGATAATACTAATAAAACACATAATTTAAGAAAATACTAAAGATCAAACTAATATAAAATATAGAGTAGTAGCTTAATATTCTATTAGTACTCATTCTAAGCTCAGTTCCATCCCTGGACCATTTGGACCCCTCGGTGTCGTCGCCGTCAAATATCCTCCATCATCATGGGTTTAGATCTCCCACAGTATGCCCTTAGTAATAATAATTACAACAATCAAATATTAGATAATACTAATAAAACACATAATTTAAGAAAATACTAAAAATCAAACTAATATAAAATATAGAGTAGTAGCTTAATATTCTATTAGTACTCATTCTAAGCTCAGTTCCATCCCTGGACCATTTGGACTGTTCGGGTTCGTCGCCGTCAAATATCCTCCATCATCATGGGTTTAGATCTCCCACAGTATGCCCTTAGTAATAATAATTACAACAATCAAATATTAGATAATACTAATAAAACACATAATTTAAGAAAATACTAAAGATCAAACTAATATAAAATATAGAGTAGTAGCTTAATATTCTATTAGTACTCATTCTAAGCTCAGTTCCATCCCTGGACCATTTGGACCCCTCGGCGTCGTCGCCGTCAAATATCCTCCATCATCATGGGTTTAGATCTCCCACAGTATGCCCTTAGTAATAATAATTACAACAATCAAATATTAGATAATACTAATAAAACACATAATTTAAGAAAATACTAAAGATCAAACTAATATAAAATATAGAGTAGTAGCTTAATATTCTATTAGTACTCATTCTAAGCTCAGTTCCATCCCTGGACCATTTGGACCCCTCGGCGTCGTCGCCGTCAAATATCCTCCATCATCATGGGTTTAGATCTCCCACAGTATGCCCTGAGTAATAATAATTACAACAATCAAATATTAGATAATACTAATAAAACACATAATTTAAGAAAATACTAAAGATCAAACTAATATAAAATATAGAGTAGTAGCTTAATATTCTATTAGTACTCATTCTAAGCTCAGTTCCATCCCTGGACCATTTGGACCCCTCGGCGTCGTCGCCGTCAAATATCCTCCATCATCATGGGTTTAGATCTCCCACAGTATGCCCTTAGTAATAATAATTACAACAATCAAATATTAGATAATACTAATAAAACACATAATTTAAGAAAATACTAAAAATCAAACTAATATAAAATATAGAGTAGTAGCTTAATATTCTATTAGTACTCATTCTAAGCTCAGTTCCATCCCTGGACCATTTGGACCCCTCGGTGTCGTCGCCGTCAAATATCCTCCATCATCATGGGTTTAGATCTCCCACAGTATGCCCTTAGTAATAATAATTACAACAATCAAATATTAGATAATACTAATAAAACACATAATTTAAGAAAATACTAAAAATCAAACTAATATAAAATATAGAGTAGTAGCTTAATATTCTATTAGTACTCATTCTAAGCTCAGTTCCATCCCTGGACCATTTGGACCCCTCGGTGTCGTCGCCGTCAAATATCCTCCATCATCATGGGTTTAGATCTCCCACAGTATGCCCTTAGTAATAATAATTACAACAATCAAATATTAGATAATACTAATAAAACACATAATTTAAGAAAATACTAAAAATCAAACTAATATAAAATATAGAGTAGTAGCTTAATATTCTATTAGTACTCATTCTAAGCTCAGTTCCATCCCTGGACCATTTGGACTGTTCGGGTTCGTCGCCGTCAAATATCCTCCATCATCATGGGTTTAGATCTCCCACAGTATGCCCTTAGTAATAATAATTACAACAATCAAATATTAGATAATACTAATAAAACACATAATTTAAGAAAATACTAAAGATCAAACTAATATAAAATATAGAGTAGTAGCTTAATATTCTATTAGTACTCATTCTAAGCTCAGTTCCATCCCTGGACCATTTGGACCCCTCGGCGTCGTCGCCGTCAAATATCCTCCATCATCATGGGTTTAGATCTCCCACAGTATGCCCTGAGTAATAATAATTACAACAATCAAATATTAGATAATACTAATAAAACACATAATTTAAGAAAATACTAAAGATCAAACTAATATAAAATATAGAGTAGTAGCTTAATATTCTATTAGTACTCATTCTAAGCTCAGTTCCATCCCTGGACCATTTGGACCCCTCGGCGTCGTCGCCGTCAAATATCCTCCATCATCATGGGTTTAGATCTCCCACAGTATGCCCTTAGTAATAATAATTACAACAATCAAATATTAGATAATACTAATAAAACACATAATTTAAGAAAATACTAAAAATCAAACTAATATAAAATATAGAGTAGTAGCTTAATATTCTATTAGTACTCATTCTAAGCTCAGTTCCATCCCTGGACCATTTGGACCCCTCGGCGTCGTCGCCGTCAAATATCCTCCATCATCATGGGTTTAGATCTCCCACAGTATGCCCTGAGTAATAATAATTACAACAATCAAATATTAGATAATACTAATAAAACACATAATTTAAGAAAATACTAAAGATCAAACTAATATAAAATATAGAGTAGTAGCTTAATATTCTATTAGTACTCATTCTAAGCTCAGTTCCATCCCTGGACCATTTGGACCCCTCGGCGTCGTCGCCGTCAAATATCCTCCATCATCATGGGTTTAGATCTCCCACAGTATGCCCTGAGTAATAATAATTACAACAATCAAATATTAGATAATACTAATAAAACACATAATTTAAGAAAATACTAAAAATCAAACTAATATAAAATATAGAGTAGTAGCTTAATATTCTATTAGTACTCATTCTAAGCTCAGTTCCATCCCTGGACCATTTGGACCCCTCGGCGTCGTCGCCGTCAAATATCCTCCATCATCATGGGTTTAGATCTCCCACAGTATGCCCTGAGTAATAATAATTACAACAATCAAATATTAGATAATACTAATAAAACACATAATTTAAGAAAATACTAAAGATCAAACTAATATAAAATATAGAGTAGTAGCTTAATATTCTATTAGTACTCATTCTAAGCTCAGTTCCATCCCTGGACCATTTGGACCCCTCGGCGTCGTCGCCGTCAAATATCCTCCATCATCATGGGTTTAGATCTCCCACAGTATGCCCTTAGTAATAATAATTACAACAATCAAATATTAGATAATACTAATAAAACAAATAATTTAAGAAAATACTAAAAATCAAACTAATATAAAATATAGAGTAGTAGCTTAATATTCTATTAGTACTCATTCTAAGCTCAGTTCCATCCCTGGACCATTTGGACCCCTCGGCGTCGTCGCCGTCAAATATCCTCCATCATCATGGGTTTAGATCTCCCACAGTATGCCCTGAGTAATAATAATTACAACAATCAAATATTAGATAATACTAATAAAACACATAATTTAAGAAAATACTAAAGATCAAACTAATATAAAATATAGAGTAGTAGCTTAATATTCTATTAGTACTCATTCTAAGCTCAGTTCCATCCCTGGACCATTTGGACCCCTCGGCGTCGTCGCCGTCAAATATCCTCCATCATCATGGGTTTAGATCTCCCACAGTATGCCCTTAGTAATAATAATTACAACAATCAAATATTAGATAATACTAATAAAACACATAATTTAAGAAAATACTAAAAATCAAACTAATATAAAATATAGAGTAGTAGCTTAATATTCTATTAGTACTCATTCTAAGCTCAGTTCCATCCCTGGACCATTTGGACCCCTCGGCGTCGTCGCCGTCAAATATCCTCCATCATCATGGGTTTAGATCTCCCACAGTATGCCCTGAGTAATAATAATTACAACAATCAAATATTAGATAATACTAATAAAACACATAATTTAAGAAAATACTAAAAATCAAACTAATATAAAATATAGAGTAGTAGCTTAATATTCTATTAGTACTCATTCTAAGCTCAGTTCCATCCCTGGACCATTTGGACCCCTCGGCGTCGTCGCCGTCAAATATCCTCCATCATCATGGGTTTAGATCTCCCACAGTATGCCCTTAGTAATAATAATTACAACAATCAAATATTAGATAATACTAATAAAACACATAATTTAAGAAAATACTAAAAATCAAACTAATATAAAATATAGAGTAGTAGCTTAATATTCTATTAGTACTCATTCTAAGCTCAGTTCCATCCCTGGACCATTTGGACCCCTCGGTGTCGTCGCCGTCAAATATCCTCCATCATCATGGGTTTAGATCTCCCACAGTATGCCCTGAGTAATAATAATTACAACAATCAAATATTAGATAATACTAATAAAACACATAATTTAAGAAAATACTAAAGATCAAACTAATATAAAATATAGAGTAGTAGCTTAATATTCTATTAGTACTCATTCTAAGCTCAGTTCCATCCCTGGACCATTTGGACCCCTCGGTGTCGTCGCCGTCAAATATCCTCCATCATCATGGGTTTAGATCTCCCACAGTATGCCCTTAGTAATAATAATTACAACAATCAAATATTAGATAATACTAATAAAACACATAATTTAAGAAAATACTAAAAATCAAACTAATATAAAATATAGAGTAGTAGCTTAATATTCTATTAGTACTCATTCTAAGCTCAGTTCCATCCCTGGACCATTTGGACCCCTCGGTGTCGTCGCCGTCAAATATCCTCCATCATCATGGGTTTAGATCTCCCACAGTATGCCCTTAGTAATAATAATTACAACAATCAAATATTAGATAATACTAATAAAACACATAATTTAAGAAAATACTAAAGATCAAACTAATATAAAATATAGAGTAGTAGCTTAATATTCTATTAGTACTCATTCTAAGCTCAGTTCCATCCCTGGACCATTTGGACCCCTCGGCGTCGTCGCCGTCAAATATCCTCCATCATCATGGGTTTAGATCTCCCACAGTATGCCCTGAGTAATAATAATTACAACAATCAAATATTAGATAATACTAATAAAACACATAATTTAAGAAAATACTAAAAATCAAACTAATATAAAATATAGAGTAGTAGCTTAATATTCTATTAGTACTCATTCTAAGCTCAGTTCCATCCCTGGACCATTTGGACCCCTCGGCGTCGTCGCCGTCAAATATCCTCCATCATCATGGGTTTAGATCTCCCACAGTATGCCCTGAGTAATAATAATTACAACAATCAAATATTAGATAATACTAATAAAACACATAATTTAAGAAAATACTAAAGATCAAACTAATATAAAATATAGAGTAGTAGCTTAATATTCTATTAGTACTCATTCTAAGCTCAGTTCCATCCCTGGACCATTTGGACCCCTCGGCGTCGTCGCCGTCAAATATCCTCCATCATCATGGGTTTAGATCTCCCACAGTATGCCCTGAGTAATAATAATTACAACAATCAAATATTAGATAATACTAATAAAACACATAATTTAAGAAAATACTAAAAATCAAACTAATATAAAATATAGAGTAGTAGCTTAATATTCTATTAGTACTCATTCTAAGCTCAGTTCCATCCCTGGACCATTTGGACCCCTCGGCGTCGTCGCCGTCAAATATCCTCCATCATCATGGGTTTAGATCTCCCACAGTATGCCCTGAGTAATAATAATTACAACAATCAAATATTAGATAATACTAATAAAACACATAATTTAAGAAAATACTAAAAATCAAACTAATATAAAATATAGAGTAGTAGCTTAATATTCTATTAGTACTCATTCTAAGCTCAGTTCCATCCCTGGACCATTTGGACCCCTCGGTGTCGTCGCCGTCAAATATCCTCCATCATCATGGGTTTAGATCTCCCACAGTATGCCCTGAGTAACAATAATTACAACAATCAAATATTAGATAATACTAATAAAACACATAATTTAAGAAAATACTAAAAATCAAACTAATATAAAATATAGAGTAGTAGCTTAATATTCTATTAGTACTCATTCTAAGCTCAGTTCCATCCCTGGACCATTTGGACCCCTCGGCGTCGTCGCCGTCAAATATCCTCCATCATCATGGGTTTAGATCTCCCACAGTATGCCCTGAGTAATAATAATTACAACAATCAAATATTAGATAATACTAATAAAACACATAATTTAAGAAAATACTAAAAATCAAACTAATATAAAATATAGAGTAGTAGCTTAATATTCTATTAGTACTCATTCTAAGCTCAGTTCCATCCCTGGACCATTTGGACCCCTCGGCGTCGTCGCCGTCAAATATCCTCCATCATCATGGGTTTAGATCTCCCACAGTATGCCCTGAGTAATAATAATTACAACAATCAAATATTAGATAATACTAATAAAACACATAATTTAAGAAAATACTAAAGATCAAACTAATATAAAACATAGAGTAGTAGCTTAATATTCTATTAGTACTCATTCTAAGCTCAGTTCCATCCCTGGACCATTTGGACCCCTCGGCGTCGTCGCCGTCAAATATCCTCCATCATCATGGGTTTAGATCTCCCACAGAATGCCCTGAGTAATAATAATTACAACAATCAAATATTAGATAATACTAATAAAACACATAATTTAAGAAAATACTAAAAATCAAACTAATATAAAATATAGAGTAGAAACATAATATTCTATTAGTACTCATTCTAAGCTCAGTTCCATCCCTGGACAGAAGGACCCCTCAGCATCGTCGCCCTCAATATTCTCCATCATCATGGGTTTAGATCTCCCACAGAATGCCCTGAGTAATAATAATTACAACAATCAAATATTAGATAATACTAATAAAACACATAATTTAAGAAAATACTAAAGATCAAACTAATATAAAATATAGAGTAGTAGCTTAATATTCTATTAGTACTCATTCTAAGCTCAGTTCCATCCCTGGACCATTTGGACCCCTCGGCGTCGTCGCCGTCAAATATCCTCCATCATCATGGGTTTAGATCTCCCACAGAATGCCCTTAGTAATAATAATTACAACAATCAAATATTAGATAATACTAATAAAACACATAATTTAAGAAAATACTAAAAATCAAACTAATATAAAATATAGAGTAGAAACATAATATTCTATTAGTACTCATTCTAAGCTCAGTTCCATCCCTGGACCAGAAGGACCCCTCAGCATCGTCGCCCTCAATATTCTCCATCATCATGGGTTTAGATCTCCCACAGAATGCCCTGAGTAATAATAATTACAACAATCAAATATTAGATAATACTAATAAAACACATAATTTAAGAAAATACTAAAAATCAAACTAATATAAAATATAGAGTAGAAGCATAATATTCTATTAGTACTCATTCTAAGCTCAGTTCCATCCCTGGACCAGAAGGACCCCTCAGCATCGTCGCCCTCAATATTCTCCATCATCATGGGTTTAGATCTCCCACAGTATGCCCTGAGTAATAATAATTACAACAATCAAATATTAGATAATACTAATAAAACACATAATTTAAGAAAATACTAAAAATCAAACTAATATAAAATATAGAGTAGAAACATAATATTCTATTAGTACTCATTCTAAGCTCAGTTCCATCCCTGGACCAGAAGGACCCCTCAGCATCGTCGCCCTCAATATTCTCCATCATCATGGGTTTAGATCTCCCACAGAATGCCCTGAGTAATAATAATTACAACAATCAAATATTAGATAATACTAATAAAACACATAATTTAAGAAAATACTAAAAATCAAACTAATATAAAATATAGAGTAGAAACATAATATTCTATTAGTACTCATTCTAAGCTCAGTTCCATCCCTGGACCAGAAGGACCCCTCAGCATCGTCGCCCTCAATATTCTCCATCATCATGGGTTTAGATCTCCCACAGAATGCCCTGAGTAATAATAATTACAACAATCAAATATTAGATAATACTAATAAAACACATAATTTAAGAAAATACTAAAAATCAAACTAATATAAAATATAGAGTAGAAACATAATATTCTATTAGTACTCATTCTAAGCTCAGTTCCATCCCTGGACCAGAAGGACCCCTCAGCATCGTCGCCCTCAATATTCTCCATCATCATGGGTTTAGATCTCCCACAGAATGCCCTGAGTAATAATAATTACAACAATCAAATATTAGATAATACTAATAAAACACATAATTTAAGAAAATACTAAAAATCAAACTAATATAAAATATAGAGTAGAAGCATAATATTCTATTAGTACTCATTCTAAGCTCAGTTCCATCCCTGGATCATAAGGACCCCTCAGCATCGTCGCCCTCAATATTCTCCATCATCATGGGTTTAGATCTCCCACAGAATGCCCTGAGTAATAATAATTACAACAATCAAATATTAGATAATACTAATAAAACACATAATTTAAGAAAATACTAAAAATCAAACTAATATAAAATATAGAGTAGAAACATAATATTCTATTAGTACTCATTCTAAGCTCAGTTCCATCCCTGGACCAGAAGGACCCCTCAGCATCGTCGCCCTCAATATTCTCCATCATCATGGGTTTAGATCTCCCACAGAATGCCCTGAGTAATAATAATTACAACAATCAAATATTAGATAATACTAATAAAACACATAATTTAAGAAAATACTAAAAATCAAACTAATATAAAATATAGAGTAGAAACATAATATTCTATTAGTACTCATTCTAAGCTCAGTTCCATCCCTGGACAGAAGGACTCCTCTGCGTCGTCGGGGTCAAATATCCTCCATCATCATGGGTTTAGATCTCCCACAGAATGCCCTGAGTAATAATAATTACAACAATCAAATATTAGAGAATACGAATAGAAACACATAATTTAAGAAAATACTAAAAATCAAACTAATATAAAATATAGAGTAGAAGCATAATATTCTATTAGTACTCATTCTAAGCTCAGTTCCATCCCTGGACAGAAGGACTCCTCTGCGTCGTCGGGGTCAAATATCCTCCATCATCATGGGTTTAGATCTCCCACAGTATGCCCTGAGTAATAATAATTACAACAATCAAATATTAGATAATACTAATAGAAACACATAATTTAAGAAAATACTAAAAATCAAACTAATATAAAATATAGAGTAGAAGCATAATATTCTATTAGTACTCATTCTAAGCTCAGTTCCATCCCTGGACAGAAGGACTCCTCTGCGTCGTCGGGGTCAAATATCCTCCATCATCATGGGTTTAGATCTCCCACAGTATGCCCTGAGTAATAATAATCACAACAATCAAATATCAGATAATACTAATAGAAACACATAATTTAAGAAAATACTAAAAATCAAACTAATATAAAATATAGAGTAGAAGCATAATATTCTATTAGTACTCATTCTAAGCTCAGTTCCATCCCTGGACAGAAGGACTCCTCTGCGTCGTCGGGGTCAAATATCCTCCATCATCATGGGTTTAGATCTCCCACAGTATGCCCTGAGTAATAATAATCACAACAATCAAATATCAGATAATACTAATAGAAACACATAATTTAAGAAAATACTAAAAATCAAACTAATATAAAATATAGAGTAGAAGCATAATATTCTATTAGTACTCATTCTAAGCTCAGTTCCATCCCTGGACAGAAGGACTCCTCTGCGTCGTCGGGGTCAAATATCCTCCATCATCATGGGTTTAGATCTCCCACAGTATGCCCTGAGTAATAATAATCACAACAATCAAATATTAGATAATACTAATAGAAACACATAATTTAAGAAAATACTAAAAATCAAACTAATATAAAATATAGAGTAGGAGCATAATATTCTATTAGTACTCATTCTAAGCTCAGTTCCATCCCTGGACAGAAGGACTCCTCTGCGTCGTCGGGGTCAAATATCCTCCATCATCATGGGTTTAGATCTCCCACAGTATGCCCTGAGTAATAATAATCACAACAATCAAATATCAGATAATACTAATAGAAACACATAATTTAAGAAAATACTAAAAATCAAACTAATATAAAATATAGAGTAGGAGCATAATATTCTATTAGTACTCATTCTAAGCTCAGTTCCATCCCTGGACAGAAGGACTCCTCTGCGTCGTCGGGGTCAAATATCCTCCATCATCATGGGTTTAGATCTCCCACAGTATGCCCTGAGTAATAATAATCACAACAATCAAATATTAGATAATACTAATAGAAACACATAATTTAAGAAAATACTAAAAATCAAACTAATATAAAATATAGAGTAGAAGCATAATATTCTATTAGTACTCATTCTAAGCTCAGTTCCATCCCTGGACCATTTGGACGGTTCGGCGTGGTCACCGTCAAATATCCTCCATCATCATGGGTTTAGATCTCCCACAGTATGCCCTGAGTAATAATAATCACAACAATCAAATATCAGATAATACTAATAGAAACACATAATTTAAGAAAATACTAAAAATCAAACTAATATAAAATATAGAGTAGAAGCATAATATTCTATTAGTACTCATTCTAAGCTCAGTTCCATCCCTGGACAGAAGGACTCCTCTGCGTCGTCGGGGTCAAATATCCTCCATCATCATGGGTTTAGATCTCCCACAGTATGCCCTGAGTAATAATAATCACAACAATCAAATATTAGATAATACTAATAGAAACACATAATTTAAGAAAATACTAAAAATCAAACTAATATAAAATATAGAGTAGAAGCATAATATTCTCTTAGTACTCATTCTAAGCTCAGTTCCATCCCTGGACCATTTGGACGGTTCGGCGTGGTCACCGTCAAATATCCTCCATCATCATGGGTTTAGATCTCCCACAGTATGCCCTGAGTAATAATAATCACAACAATCAAATATCAGATAATACTAATAGAAACACATAATTTAAGAAAATACTAAAAATCAAACTAATATAAAATATAGAGTAGAAGCATAATATTCTATTAGTACTCATTCTAAGCTCAGTTCCATCCCTGGACAGAAGGACTCCTCTGCGTCGTCGGGGTCAAATATCCTCCATCATCATGGGTTTAGATCTCCCACAGTATGCCCTGAGTAATAATAATCACAACAATCAAATATCAGATAATACTAATAGAAACACATAATTTAAGAAAATACTAAAAATCAAACTAAAATTAAAATATAGAGTAGAAACATAATATTCTATTAGTACTCATTCTAAGCTCAGTTCCATCCCTGGACCATAAGGACCCCTCAGCATCGTCGCCCTCAATATTCTCCATCATCATGGGTTTAGATCTCCCACAGAATGCCCTGAGTAATAATAATTACAACAATCAAATATTAGATAATACTAATAAAACACATAATTTAAGAAAATACTAAAAATCAAACTAATATAAAATATAGAGTAGAAACATAATATTCTATTAGTACTCATTCTAAGCTCAGTTCCATCCCTGGACCAGAAGGACCCCTCAGCATCGTCGCCCTCAATATTCTCCATCATCATGGGTTTAGATCTCCCACAGAATGCCCTGAGTAATAATAATTACAACAATCAAATATTAGATAATACTAATAAAACACATAATTTAAGAAAATACTAAAAATCAAACTAATATAAAATATAGAGTAGAAGCATAATATTCTATTAGTACTCATTCTAAGCTCAGTTCCATCCCTGGATCATAAGGACCCCTCAGCATCGTCGCCCTCAATATTCTCCATCATCATGGGTTTAGATCTCCCACAGAATGCCCTGAGTAATAATAATTACAACAATCAAATATTAGATAATACTAATAAAACACATAATTTAAGAAAATACTAAAAATCAAACTAATATAAAATATAGAGTAGAAACATAATATTCTATTAGTACTCATTCTAAGCTCAGTTCCATCCCTGGACCATTTGGACCCCTCGGTGTCGTCGCCGTCAAATATCCTCCATCATCATGGGTTTAGATCTCCCACAGAATGCCCTGAGTAATAATAATTACAACAATCAAATATTAGATAATACTAATAAAACACATAATTTAAGAAAATACTAAAAATCAAACTAATATAAAATATAGAGTAGAAGCATAATATTCTATTAGTACTCATTCTAAGCTCAGTTCCATCCCTGGACCAGAAGGACCCCTCAGCATCGTCGCCCTCAATATTCTCCATCATCATGGGTTTAGATCTCCCACAGAATGCCCTGAGTAATAATAATTACAACAATCAAATATTAGATAATACTAATAAAACACATAATTTAAGAAAATACTAAAAATCAAACTAATATAAAATATAGAGTAGAAGCATAATATTCTATTAGTACTCATTCTAAGCTCAGTTCCATCCCTGGATCATAAGGACCCCTCAGCATCGTCGCCCTCAATATTCTCCATCATCATGGGTTTAGATCTCCCACAGAATGCCCTGAGTAATAATAATTACAACAATCAAATATTAGATAATACTAATAAAACACATAATTTAAGAAAATACTAAAAATCAAACTAATATAAAATATAGAGTAGAAACATAATATTCTATTAGTACTCATTCTAAGCTCAGTTCCATCCCTGGACCAGAAGGACCCCTCAGCATCGTCGCCCTCAATATTCTCCATCATCATGGGTTTAGATCTCCCACAGAATGCCCTGAGTAATAATAATTACAACAATCAAATATTAGATAATACTAATAAAACACATAATTTAAGAAAATACTAAAAATCAAACTAATATAAAATATAGAGTAGAAGCATACTATTCTATTAGTACTCATTCTAAGCTCAGTTCCATCCCTGGACAGAAGGACTCCTCTGCGTCGTCGGGGTCAAATATCCTCCATCATCATGGGTTTAGATCTCCCACAGTATGCCCTGAGTAATAATAATTACAACAATCAAATATTAGATAATACTAATAGAAACTCATAATTTAAGAAAATACTAAAAATCAAACTAATATAAAATATAGAGTAGAAGCATAATATTCTATTAGTACTCATTCTAAGCTCAGTTCCATCCCTGGACCATAAGGACTGTTCGGCGTCGTCGCCGTCAAATATCCTCCATCATCATGGGTTTAGATCTCCCACAGTATGCCCTTAGTAACAATAATCACAACAATCAAATATTAGATAATACTAATAAAACACATAATTTAAGAAAATACTAAAAATCAAACTAATATAAAATATAGAGTAGAAGCATACTATTCTATTAGTACTCATTCTAAGCTCAGTTCCATCCCTGGACCATAAGGACCCCTTTGTGTCGTCCCCGTCAAATCCCCTCCATCATCATGGGTTTAGATCTCCCACAGTATGCCCTTAGTAACAATAATCACAACAATCAAATATTAGATAATACTAATAAAACACATAATTTAAGAAAATACTAAAAATCAAACTAATATAAAATATAGAGTAGAAGCATACTATTCTATTAGTACTCATTCTAAGCTCAGTTCCATCCCTGGACCATAAGGACCCCTCGCCGTCGTCGCCGTCAAATATCCTCCATCATCATGGGTTTAGATCTCCCACAGTATGCCCTGAGTAATAATAATTACAACAATCAAATATTAGATAATACAAATAGAAACACATAATTTAAGAAAATACTAAAAATCAAACTAATATAAAATATAGAGTAGTAGCATAATATTCTATTAGTACTCATTCTAAGCTCAGTTCCATCCCTGGACCATAAGGACCCCTCGCCGTCGTCGCCGTCAAATATCCTCCATCATCATGGGTTTAGATCTCCCACAGTATGCCCTGAGTAATAATAATTACAACAATCAAATATTAGAGAATACTAATAGAAACACATAATTTAAGAAAATACTAAAAATCAAACTAATATAAAATATAGAGTAGAAGCATAATATTCTATTAGTACTCATTCTAAGCTCAGTTCCATCCCTGGACCAGAAGGACTCCTCTGCGTCGTCGGCGTCAAATATCCTCCATCATCATGGGTTTAGATCTCCCACAGTATGCCCTGAGTAATAATAATTACAACAATCAAATATTAGATAATACTAATAGAAACTCATAATTTAAGAAAATACTAAAAATCAAACTAATATAAAATATAGAGTAGAAGCATAATATTCTATTAGTACTCATTCTAAGCTCAGTTCCATCCCTGGACCATAAGGACTGTTCGGCGTCGTCGCCGTCAAATATCCTCCATCATCATGGGTTTAGATCTCCCACAGTATGCCCTTAGTAACAATAATCACAACAATCAAATATTAGATAATACTAATAAAACACATAATTTAAGAAAATACTAAAAATCAAACTAATATAAAATATAGAGTAGAAGCATAATATTCTATTAGTACTCATTCTAAGCTCAGTTCCATCCCTGGACCATAAGGACCCCTTTGTGTCGTCCCCGTCAAATCCCCTCCATCATCATGGGTTTAGATCTCCCACAGTATGCCCTTAGTAACAATAATCACAACAATCAAATATTAGATAATACTAATAAAACACATAATTTAAGAAAATACTAAAAATCAAACTAATATAAAATATAGAGTAGAAGCATACTATTCTATTAGTACTCATTCTAAGCTCAGTTCCATCCCTGGACCATAAGGACTGTTCGGCGTCGTCGCCGTCAAATATCCTCCATCATCATGGGTTTAGATCTCCCACAGTATGCCCTGAGTAATAATAATTACAACAATCAAATATTAGATAATACTAATAGAAACTCATAATTTAAGAAAATACTAAAAATCAAACTAATATAAAATATAGAGTAGAAGCATAATATTCTATTAGTACTCATTCTAAGCTCAGTTCCATCCCTGGACCATAAGGACTGTTCGGCGTCGTCGCCGTCAAATATCCTCCATCATCATGGGTTTAGATCTCCCACAGTATGCCCTGAGTAATAATAATTACAACAATCAAATATTAGATAATACTAATAGAAACTCATAATTTAAGAAAATACTAAAAATCAAACTAATATAAAATATAGAGTAGAAGCATACTATTCTATTAGTACTCATTCTAAGCTCAGTTCCATCCCTGGACCATAAGGACTGTTCGGCGTCGTCGCCGTCAAATATCCTCCATCATCATGGGTTTAGATCTCCCACAGTATGCCCTGAGTAATAATAATTACAACAATCAAATATTAGATAATACTAATAAAACACATAATTTAAGAAAATACTAAAAATCAAACTAATATAAAATATAGAGTAGAAGCATAATATTCTATTAGTACTCATTCTAAGCTCAGTTCCATCCCTGGACCATAAGGACCCCTTTGTGTCGTCCCCGTCAAATCCCCTCCATCATCATGGGTTTAGATCTCCCACAGTATGCCCTTAGTAACAATAATCACAACAATCAAATATTAGATAATACTAATAAAACACATAATTTAAGAAAATACTAAAAATCAAACTAATATAAAATATAGAGTAGAAGCATACTATTCTATTAGTACTCATTCTAAGCTCAGTTCCATCCCTGGACCATAAGGACCCCTTTGTGTCGTCCCCGTCAAATCCCCTCCATCATCATGGGTTTAGATCTCCCACAGTATGCCCTTAGTAACAATAATCACAACAATCAAATATTAGATAATACTAATAAAACACATAATTTAAGAAAATACTAAAAATCAAACTAATATAAAATATAGAGTAGAAGCATAATATTCTATTAGTACTCATTCTAAGCTCAGTTCCATCCCTGGACCATAAGGACCCCTTTGTGTCGTCCCCGTCAAATCCCCTCCATCATCATGGGTTTAGATCTCCCACAGTATGCCCTTAGTAACAATAATCACAACAATCAAATATTAGATAATACTAATAGAAACACATAATTTAAGAAAATACTAAAAATCAAACTAATATAAAATATAGAGTAGAAGCATACTATTCTATTAGTACTCATTCTAAGCTCAGTTCCATCCCTGGACCATAAGGACTGTTCGGCGTCGTCGCCGTCAAATATCCTCCATCATCATGGGTTTAGATCTCCCACAGTATGCCCTTAGTAACAATAATCACAACAATCAAATATTAGATAATACTAATAAAACACATAATTTAAGAAAATACTAAAAATCAAACTAATATAAAATATAGAGTAGAAGCATAATATTCTATTAGTACTCATTCTAAGCTCAGTTCCATCCCTGGACCATAAGGACCCCTTTGTGTCGTCCCCGTCAAATCCCCTCCATCATCATGGGTTTAGATCTCCCACAGTATGCCCTTAGTAACAATAATCACAACAATCAAATATTAGATAATACTAATAAAACACATAATTTAAGAAAATACTAAAAATCAAACTAATATAAAATATAGAGTAGAAGCATACTATTCTATTAGTACTCATTCTAAGCTCAGTTCCATCCCTGGACCATAAGGACCCCTTTGTGTCGTCCCCGTCAAATCCCCTCCATCATCATGGGTTTAGATCTCCCACAGTATGCCCTTAGTAACAATAATCACAACAATCAAATATTAGATAATACTAATAAAACACATAATTTAAGAAAATACTAAAAATCAAACTAATATAAAATATAGAGTAGAAGCATAATATTCTATTAGTACTCATTCTAAGCTCAGTTCCATCCCTGGACCATAAGGACCCCTTTGTGTCGTCCCCGTCAAATCCCCTCCATCATCATGGGTTTAGATCTCCCACAGTATGCCCTTAGTAACAATAATCACAACAATCAAATATTAGATAATACTAATAGAAACACATAATTTAAGAAAATACTAAAAATCAAACTAATATAAAATATAGAGTAGAAGCATACTATTCTATTAGTACTCATTCTAAGCTCAGTTCCATCCCTGGACCATAAGGACCCCTTTGTGTCGTCCCCGTCAAATCCCCTCCATCATCATGGGTTTAGATCTCCCACAGTATGCCCTTAGTAACAATAATCACAACAATCAAATATTAGATAATACTAATAGAAACACATAATTTAAGAAAATACTAAAAATCAAACTAATATAAAATATAGAGTAGAAGCATAATATTCTATTAGTACTCATTCTAAGCTCAGTTCCATCCCTGGACCATAAGGACCCCTTTGTGTCGTCCCCGTCAAATCCCCTCCATCATCATGGGTTTAGATCTCCCACAGTATGCCCTTAGTAACAATAATCACAACAATCAAATATTAGATAATACTAATAGAAACACATAATTTAAGAAAATACTAAAAATCAAACTAATATAAAATATAGAGTAGAAGCATAATATTCTATTAGTACTCATTCTAAGCTCAGTTCCATCCCTGGACCATAAGGACCCCTTTGTGTCGTCCCCGTCAAATCCCCTCCATCATCATGGGTTTAGATCTCCCACAGTATGCCCTGAGTAACAATAATCACAACAATCAAATATTAGATAATACTAATAAAACACATAATTTAAGAAAATACTAAAAATCAAACTAATATAAAATATAGAGTAGAAGCATACTATTCTATTAGTACTCATTCTAAGCTCAGTTCCATCCCTGGACCATAAGGACCCCTTTGTGTCGTCCCCGTCAAATCCCCTCCATCATCATGGGTTTAGATCTCCCACAGTATGCCCTTAGTAACAATAATCACAACAATCAAATATTAGATAATACTAATAGAAACACATAATTTAAGAAAATACTAAAAATCAAACTAATATAAAATATAGAGTAGAAGCATAATATTCTATTAGTACTCATTCTAAGCTCAGTTCCATCCCTGGACCATAAGGACCCCTTTGTGTCGTCCCCGTCAAATCCCCTCCATCATCATGGGTTTAGATCTCCCACAGTATGCCCTTAGTAACAATAATCACAACAATCAAATATTAGATAATACTAATAAAACACATAATTTAAGAAAATACTAAAAATCAAACTAATATAAAATATAGAGTAGAAGCATAATATTCTATTAGTACTCATTCTAAGCTCAGTTCCATCCCTGGACCATAAGGACCCCTTTGTGTCGTCCCCGTCAAATCCCCTCCATCATCATGGGTTTAGATCTCCCACAGTATGCCCTTAGTAACAATAATCACAACAATCAAATATTAGATAATACTAATAGAAACACATAATTTAAGAAAATACTAAAAATCAAACTAATATAAAATATAGAGTAGAAGCATAATATTCTATTAGTACTCATTCTAAGCTCAGTTCCATCCCTGGACCATAAGGACCCCTTTGTGTCGTCCCCGTCAAATCCCCTCCATCATCATGGGTTTAGATCTCCCACAGTATGCCCTGAGTAACAATAATCACAACAATCAAATATTAGATAATACTAATAAAACACATAATTTAAGAAAATACTAAAAATCAAACTAATATAAAATATAGAGTAGAAGCATACTATTCTATTAGTACTCATTCTAAGCTCAGTTCCATCCCTGGACCATAAGGACCCCTTTGTGTCGTCCCCGTCAAATCCCCTCCATCATCATGGGTTTAGATCTCCCACAGTATGCCCTTAGTAACAATAATCACAACAATCAAATATTAGATAATACTAATAGAAACACATAATTTAAGAAAATACTAAAAATCAAACTAATATAAAATATAGAGTAGAAGCATAATATTCTATTAGTACTCATTCTAAGCTCAGTTCCATCCCTGGACCATAAGGACCCCTTTGTGTCGTCCCCGTCAAATCCCCTCCATCATCATGGGTTTAGATCTCCCACAGTATGCCCTTAGTAACAATAATCACAACAATCAAATATTAGATAATACTAATAGAAACACATAATTTAAGAAAATACTAAAAATCAAACTAATATAAAATATAGAGTAGAAGCATAATATTCTATTAGTACTCATTCTAAGCTCAGTTCCATCCCTGGACCATAAGGACCCCTTTGTGTCGTCCCCGTCAAATCCCCTCCATCATCATGGGTTTAGATCTCCCACAGTATGCCCTTAGTAACAATAATCACAACAATCAAATATTAGATAATACTAATAGAAACACATAATTTAAGAAAATACTAAAAATCAAACTAATATAAAATATAGAGTAGAAGCATACTATTCTATTAGTACTCATTCTAAGCTCAGTTCCATCCCTGGACCATAAGGACCCCTTTGTGTCGTCCCCGTCAAATCCCCTCCATCATCATGGGTTTAGATCTCCCACAGTATGCCCTTAGTAACAATAATCACAACAATCAAATATTAGATAATACTAATAGAAACACATAATTTAAGAAAATACTAAAAATCAAACTAATATAAAATATAGAGTAGAAGCATAATATTCTATTAGTACTCATTCTAAGCTCAGTTCCATCCCTGGACCATAAGGACCCCTTTGTGTCGTCCCCGTCAAATCCCCTCCATCATCATGGGTTTAGATCTCCCACAGTATGCCCTTAGTAACAATAATCACAACAATCAAATATTAGATAATACTAATAAAACACATAATTTAAGAAAATACTAAAAATCAAACTAATATAAAATATAGAGTAGAAGCATAATATTCTATTAGTACTCATTCTAAGCTCAGTTCCATCCCTGGACCATAAGGACCCCTTTGTGTCGTCCCCGTCAAATCCCCTCCATCATCATGGGTTTAGATCTCCCACAGTATGCCCTTAGTAACAATAATCACAACAATCAAATATTAGATAATACTAATAAAACACATAATTTAAGAAAATACTAAAAATCAAACTAATATAAAATATAGAGTAGAAGCATAATATTCTATTAGTACTCATTCTAAGCTCAGTTCCATCCCTGGACCATAAGGACCCCTTTGTGTCGTCCCCGTCAAATCCCCTCCATCATCATGGGTTTAGATCTCCCACAGTATGCCCTTAGTAACAATAATCACAACAATCAAATATTAGATAATACTAATAAAACACATAATTTAAGAAAATACTAAAAATCAAACTAATATAAAATATAGAGTAGAAGCATAATATTCTATTAGTACTCATTCTAAGCTCAGTTCCATCCCTGGACCATAAGGACCCCTTTGTGTCGTCCCCGTCAAATCCCCTCCATCATCATGGGTTTAGATCTCCCACAGTATGCCCTTAGTAACAATAATCACAACAATCAAATATTAGATAATACTAATAAAACACATAATTTAAGAAAATACTAAAAATCAAACTAATATAAAATATAGAGTAGAAGCATACTATTCTATTAGTACTCATTCTAAGCTCAGTTCCATCCCTGGACCATAAGGACCCCTTTGTGTCGTCCCCGTCAAATCCCCTCCATCATCATGGGTTTAGATCTCCCACAGTATGCCCTTAGTAACAATAATCACAACAATCAAATATTAGATAATACTAATAGAAACACATAATTTAAGAAAATACTAAAAATCAAACTAATATAAAATATAGAGTAGAAGCATAATATTCTATTAGTACTCATTCTAAGCTCAGTTCCATCCCTGGACCATAAGGACCCCTTTGTGTCGTCCCCGTCAAATCCCCTCCATCATCATGGGTTTAGATCTCCCACAGTATGCCCTGAGTAACAATAATTACAACAATCAAATATTAGATAATACTAATAAAACACATAATTTAAGAAAATACTAAAAATCAAACTAATATAAAATATAGAGTAGAAGCATACTATTCTATTAGTACTCATTCTAAGCTCAGTTCCATCCCTGGACCATAAGGACCCCTTTGTGTCGTCCCCGTCAAATCCCCTCCATCATCATGGGTTTAGATCTCCCACAGTATGCCCTTAGTAACAATAATCACAACAATCAAATATTAGATAATACTAATAAAACACATAATTTAAGAAAATACTAAAAATCAAACTAATATAAAATATAGAGTAGAAGCATACTATTCTATTAGTACTCATTCTAAGCTCAGTTCCATCCCTGGACCATAAGGACCCCTTTGTGTCGTCCCCGTCAAATCCCCTCCATCATCATGGGTTTAGATCTCCCACAGTATGCCCTTAGTAACAATAATCACAACAATCAAATATTAGATAATACTAATAAAACACATAATTTAAGAAAATACTAAAAATCAAACTAATATAAAATATAGAGTAGAAGCATAATATTCTATTAGTACTCATTCTAAGCTCAGTTCCATCCCTGGACCATAAGGACCCCTTTGTGTCGTCCCCGTCAAATCCCCTCCATCATCATGGGTTTAGATCTCCCACAGTATGCCCTGAGTAACAATAATTACAACAATCAAATATTAGAGAATACTAATAGAAACACATAATTTAAGAAAATACTAAAAATCAAACTAATATAAAATATAGAGTAGAAGCATAATATTCTATTAGTACTCATTCTAAGCTCAGTTCCATCCCTGGACCATAAGGACCCCTTTGTGTCGTCCCCGTCAAATCCCCTCCATCATCATGGGTTTAGATCTCCCACAGTATGCCCTTAGTAACAATAATCACAACAATCAAATATTAGATAATACTAATAGAAACACATAATTTAAGAAAATACTAAAAATCAAACTAATATAAAATATAGAGTAGAAGCATAATATTCTATTAGTACTCATTCTAAGCTCAGTTCCATCCCTGGACCATAAGGACCCCTTTGTGTCGTCCCCGTCAAATCCCCTCCATCATCATGGGTTTAGATCTCCCACAGTATGCCCTTAGTAACAATAATCACAACAATCAAATATTAGATAATACTAATAAAACACATAATTTAAGAAAATACTAAAAATCAAACTAATATAAAATATAGAGTAGAAGCATACTATTCTATTAGTACTCATTCTAAGCTCAGTTCCATCCCTGGACCATAAGGACCCCTTTGTGTCGTCCCCGTCAAATCCCCTCCATCATCATGGGTTTAGATCTCCCACAGTATGCCCTTAGTAACAATAATCACAACAATCAAATATTAGATAATACTAATAAAACACATAATTTAAGAAAATACTAAAAATCAAACTAATATAAAATATAGAGTAGAAGCATACTATTCTATTAGTACTCATTCTAAGCTCAGTTCCATCCCTGGACCATAAGGACCCCTTTGTGTCGTCCCCGTCAAATCCCCTCCATCATCATGGGTTTAGATCTCCCACAGTATGCCCTGAGTAACAATAATTACAACAATCAAATATTAGAGAATACTAATAGAAACACATAATTTAAGAAAATACTAAAAATCAAACTAATATAAAATATAGAGTAGAAGCATAATATTCTATTAGTACTCATTCTAAGCTCAGTTCCATCCCTGGACCATAAGGACCCCTTTGTGTCGTCCCCGTCAAATCCCCTCCATCATCATGGGTTTAGATCTCCCACAGTATGCCCTTAGTAACAATAATCACAACAATCAAATATTAGATAATACTAATAGAAACACATAATTTAAGAAAATACTAAAAATCAAACTAATATAAAATATAGAGTAGAAGCATAATATTCTATTAGTACTCATTCTAAGCTCAGTTCCATCCCTGGACCATAAGGACCCCTTTGTGTCGTCCCCGTCAAATCCCCTCCATCATCATGGGTTTAGATCTCCCACAGTATGCCCTGAGTAACAATAATTACAACAATCAAATATTAGAGAATACTAATAGAAACACATAATTTAAGAAAATACTAAAAATCAAACTAATATAAAATATAGAGTAGAAGCATAATATTCTATTAGTACTCATTCTAAGCTCAGTTCCATCCCTGGACCATAAGGACCCCTTTGTGTCGTCCCCGTCAAATCCCCTCCATCATCATGGGTTTAGATCTCCCACAGTATGCCCTTAGTAACAATAATCACAACAATCAAATATTAGATAATACTAATAGAAACACATAATTTAAGAAAATACTAAAAATCAAACTAATATAAAATATAGAGTAGAAGCATAATATTCTATTAGTACTCATTCTAAGCTCAGTTCCATCCCTGGACCATAAGGACCCCTTTGTGTCGTCCCCGTCAAATCCCCTCCATCATCATGGGTTTAGATCTCCCACAGTATGCCCTTAGTAACAATAATCACAACAATCAAATATTAGATAATACTAATAAAACACATAATTTAAGAAAATACTAAAAATCAAACTAATATAAAATATAGAGTAGAAGCATAATATTCTATTAGTACTCATTCTAAGCTCAGTTCCATCCCTGGACCATAAGGACCCCTTTGTGTCGTCCCCGTCAAATCCCCTCCATCATCATGGGTTTAGATCTCCCACAGTATGCCCTGAGTAACAATAATTACAACAATCAAATATTAGATAATACTAATAAAACACATAATTTAAGAAAATACTAAAAATCAAACTAATATAAAATATAGAGTAGAAGCATACTATTCTATTAGTACTCATTCTAAGCTCAGTTCCATCCCTGGACCATAAGGACCCCTTTGTGTCGTCCCCGTCAAATCCCCTCCATCATCATGGGTTTAGATCTCCCACAGTATGCCCTGAGTAACAATAATTACAACAATCAAATATTAGAGAATACTAATAGAAACACATAATTTAAGAAAATACTAAAAATCAAACTAATATAAAATATAGAGTAGAAGCATAATATTCTATTAGTACTCATTCTAAGCTCAGTTCCATCCCTGGACCATAAGGACCCCTTTGTGTCGTCCCCGTCAAATCCCCTCCATCATCATGGGTTTAGATCTCCCACAGTATGCCCTTAGTAACAATAATCACAACAATCAAATATTAGATAATACTAATAAAACACATAATTTAAGAAAATACTAAAAATCAAACTAATATAAAATATAGAGTAGAAGCATAATATTCTATTAGTACTCATTCTAAGCTCAGTTCCATCCCTGGACCATAAGGACCCCTTTGTGTCGTCCCCGTCAAATCCCCTCCATCATCATGGGTTTAGATCTCCCACAGTATGCCCTTAGTAACAATAATCACAACAATCAAATATTAGATAATACTAATAAAACACATAATTTAAGAAAATACTAAAAATCAAACTAATATAAAATATAGAGTAGAAGCATAATATTCTATTAGTACTCATTCTAAGCTCAGTTCCATCCCTGGACCATAAGGACCCCTTTGTGTCGTCCCCGTCAAATCCCCTCCATCATCATGGGTTTAGATCTCCCACAGTATGCCCTGAGTAACAATAATTACAACAATCAAATATTAGAGAATACTAATAGAAACACATAATTTAAGAAAATACTAAAAATCAAACTAATATAAAATATAGAGTAGAAGCATAATATTCTATTAGTACTCATTCTAAGCTCAGTTCCATCCCTGGACCATAAGGACCCCTCTGTGTCGTCCCCGTCAAATCCCCTCCATCATCATGGGTTTGGATCTCCCTCAGTATGCCCTGAGTAACAATAATTACAACAATCAAATATTAGAGAATACTAATAGAAACACGTAATTTAAGAAAATACTAAAAATCAAACTAATATAAAATATAGAGTAGAAGCATAATATTCTATTAGTACTCATTCTAAGCTCAGTTCCATCCCTGGACCATAAGGACCCCTTTGTGTCGTCCCCGTCAAATCCCCTCCATCATCATGGGTTTAGATCTCCCACAGTATGCCCTGAGTAATAATAATTACAACAATCAAATATTAGAGAATACTAATAGAAACACATAATTTAAGAAAATACTAAAAATCAAACTAATATAAAATATAGAGTAGAAGCATAATATTCTATTAGTACTCATTCTAAGCTCAGTTCCATCCCTGGACCATAAGGACCCCTTTGTGTCGTCCCCGTCAAATCCCCTCCATCATCATGGGTTTAGATCTCCCACAGTATGCCCTTAGTAACAATAATCACAACAATCAAATATTAGATAATACTAATAAAACACATAATTTAAGAAAATACTAAAAATCAAACTAATATAAAATATAGAGTAGAAGCATACTATTCTATTAGTACTCATTCTAAGCTCAGTTCCATCCCTGGACCATAAGGACCCCTTTGTGTCGTCCCCGTCAAATCCCCTCCATCATCATGGGTTTAGATCTCCCACAGTATGCCCTGAGTAACAATAATTACAACAATCAAATATTAGAGAATACTAATAGAAACACATAATTTAAGAAAATACTAAAAATCAAACTAATATAAAATATAGAGTAGAAGCATAATATTCTATTAGTACTCATTCTAAGCTCAGTTCCATCCCTGGACCATAAGGACCCCTTTGTGTCGTCCCCGTCAAATCCCCTCCATCATCATGGGTTTAGATCTCCCACAGTATGCCCTGAGTAACAATAATTACAACAATCAAATATTAGAGAATACTAATAGAAACACATAATTTAAGAAAATACTAAAAATCAAACTAATATAAAATATAGAGTAGAAGCATAATATTCTATTAGTACTCATTCTAAGCTCAGTTCCATCCCTGGACCATAAGGACCCCTTTGTGTCGTCCCCGTCAAATCCCCTCCATCATCATGGGTTTAGATCTCCCACAGTATGCCCTTAGTAACAATAATCACAACAATCAAATATTAGATAATACTAATAAAACACATAATTTAAGAAAATACTAAAAATCAAACTAATATAAAATATAGAGTAGAAGCATAATATTCTATTAGTACTCATTCTAAGCTCAGTTCCATCCCTGGACCATAAGGACCCCTTTGTGTCGTCCCCGTCAAATCCCCTCCATCATCATGGGTTTAGATCTCCCACAGTATGCCCTGAGTAACAATAATTACAACAATCAAATATTAGAGAATACTAATAGAAACACATAATTTAAGAAAATACTAAAAATCAAACTAATATAAAATATAGAGTAGAAGCATAATATTCTATTAGTACTCATTCTAAGCTCAGTTCCATCCCTGGACCATAAGGACCCCTTTGTGTCGTCCCCGTCAAATCCCCTCCATCATCATGGGTTTAGATCTCCCACAGTATGCCCTGAGTAATAATAATTACAACAATCAAATATTAGATAATACTAATAGAAACACATAATTTAAGAAAATACTAAAAATCAAACTAATATAAAATATAGAGTAGAAGCATAATATTCTATTAGTACTCATTCTAAGCTCAGTTCCATCCCTGGACCATAAGGACCCCTCTGTGTCGTCCCCGTCAAATCCCCTCCATCATCATGGGTTTGGATCTCCCTCAGTATGCCCTGAGTAACAATAATTACAACAATCAAATATTAGAGAATACTAATAGAAACACATAATTTAAGAAAATACTAGAAATCAAACTAATATAAAATATAGAGTAGAAGCATAATATTCTATTAGTACTCATTCTAAGCTCAGTTCCATCCCTGGACCATAAGGACCCCTTTGTGTCGTCCCCGTCAAATATCCTCCATCATCATGGGTTTAGATCTCCCACAGTATGCCCTGAGTAACAATAATTACAACAATCAAATATTAGACAATACTAATAGAAACACATAATTTAAGAAAATACTAAAAATCAAACTAATATAAAATATAGAGTAGAAGCATAATATTCTATTAGTACTCATTCTAAGCTCAGTTCCATCCCTGGACCATAAGGACCCCTCTGTGTCGTCCCCGTCAAATCCCCTCCATCATCATGGGTTTGGATCTCCCTCAGTATGCCCTGAGTAACAATAATTACAACAATCAAATATTAGAGAATACTAATAGAAACACATAATTTAAGAAAATACTAAAAATCAAACTAATATAAAATATAGAGTAGAAGCATAATATTCTATTAGTACTCATTCTAAGCTCAGTTCCATCCCTGGACCATAAGGACCCCTCTGTGTCGTCCCCGTCAAATCCCCTCCATCATCATGGGTTTGGATCTCCCTCAGTATGCCCTGAGTAACAATAATTACAACAATCAAATATTAGAGAATACTAATAGAAACACATAATTTAAGAAAATACTAAAAATCAAACTAATATAAAATATAGAGTAGAAGCATAATATTCTATTAGTACTCATTCTAAGCTCAGTTCCATCCCTGGACCATAAGGACCCCTCTGTGTCGTCCCCGTCAAATCCCCTCCATCATCATGGGTTTGGATCTCCCTCAGTATGCCCTGAGTAACAATAATTACAACAATCAAATATTAGAGAATACTAATAGAAACACATAATTTAAGAAAATACTAGAAATCAAACTAATATAAAATATAGAGTAGAAGCATAATATTCTATTAGTACTCATTCTAAGCTCAGTTCCATCCCTGGACCATTTGGACTGTTCGGCGTGGTCACCGTCAAATATTCTCCATCATCATGGGTTAAGATCTCCCACAGAATGCCCTGAGTAATAATAATTACAACAATCAAATATTAGAGAATACTAATAAAACACATAATTTAAGAAAATACTAAAAATCAAACTAATATAAAATATAGAGTAGAAGCATAATATTCTATTAGTACTCATTCTAAGCTCAGTTCCATCCCTGGACCATTTGGACTGTTCGGCGTGGTCACCGTCAAATATTCTCCATCATCATGGGTTAAGATCTCCCTCAGTATGCCCTGAGTAATAATAATTACAACAATCAAATATTAGAGAATACTAATAAAACACATAATTTAAGAAAATACTAAAAATCAAACTAATATAAAATATAGAGTAGAAGCATAATATTCTATTAGTACTCATTCTAAGCTCAGTTCCATCCCTGGACCATTTGGACTGTTCGGCGTGGTCACCGTCAAATATCCTCCATCATCATGGGTTTAGATCTCCCACAGTATGCCCTGAGTAATAATAATTACAACAATCAAATATTAGAGAATACTAATAAAACACATAATTTAAGAAAATACTAAAAATCAAACTAATATAAAATATAGAGTAGTAGCTTAATATTCTATTAGTACTCATTCTAAGCTCAGTTCCATCCCTGGACCATTTGGACTGTTCGGCGTGGTCACCGTCAAATATTCTCCATCATCATGGGTTAAGATCTCCCACAGAATGCCCTGAGTAATAATAATTACAACAATCAAATATTAGAGAATACTAATAGAACCACATAATTTAAGAAAATACTAAAAATCAAACTAATATAAAATATAGAGTAGAAGCATAATATTCTATTAGTACTCATTCTAAGCTCAGTTCCATCCCTGGACCATTTGGACTGTTCGGCGTGGTCACCGTCAAATATTCTCCATCATCATGGGTTAAGATCTCCCACAGTATGCCCTGAGTAATAATAATTACAACAATCAAATATTAGAGAATACTAATAAAACACATAATTTAAGAAAATACTAAAAATCAAACTAATATAAAATATAGAGTAGAAGCATAATATTCTATTAGTACTCATTCTAAGCTCAGTTCCATCCCTGGACCATTTGGACTGTTCGGCGTGGTCACCGTCAAATATCCTCCATCATCATGGGTTTAGATCTCCCACAGTATGCCCTGAGTAATAATAATTACAACAATCAAATATTAGAGAATACTAATAAAACACATAATTTAAGAAAATACTAAAAATCAAACTAATATAAAATATAGAGTAGAAGCATAATATTCTATTAGTACTCATTCTAAGCTCAGTTCCATCCCTGGACCATTTGGACTGTTCGGCGTGGTCACCGTCAAATATCCTCCATCATCATGGGTTAAGATCTCCCTCAGTATGCCCTGAGTAATAATAATTACAACAATCAAATATTAGAGAATACTAATAAAACACATAATTTAAGAAAATACTAAAAATCAAACTAATATAAAATATAGAGTAGAAGCATAATATTCTATTAGTACTCATTCTAAGCTCAGTTCCATCCCTGGACCATTTGGACTGTTCGGCGTGGTCACCGTCAAATATTCTCCATCATCATGGGTTTAGATCTCCCACAGTATGCCCTGAGTAATAATAATTACAACAATCAAATATTAGAGAATACTAATAAAACACATAATTTAAGAAAATACTAAAAATCAAACTAATATAAAATATAGAGTAGTAGCTTAATATTCTATTAGTACTCATTCTAAGCTCAGTTCCATCCCTGGACCATTTGGACTGTTCGGCGTGGTCACCGTCAAATATTCTCCATCATCATGGGTTAAGATCTCCCACAGTATGCCCTGAGTAATAATAATTACAACAATCAAATATTAGAGAATACTAATAAAACACATAATTTAAGAAAATACTAAAAATCAAACTAATATAAAATATAGAGTAGTAGCTTAATATTCTATTAGTACTCATTCTAAGCTCAGTTCCATCCCTGGACCATTTGGACTGTTCGGCGTGGTCACCGTCAAATATCCTCCATCATCATGGGTTTAGATCTCCCACAGTATGCCCTGAGTAATAATAATTACAACAATCAAATATTAGAGAATACTAATAAAACACATAATTTAAGAAAATACTAAAAATCAAACTAATATAAAATATAGAGTAGAAGCATAATATTCTATTAGTACTCATTCTAAGCTCAGTTCCATCCCTGGACCATTTGGACTGTTCGGCGTGGTCACCGTCAAATATTCTCCATCATCATGGGTTAAGATCTCCCACAGTATGCCCTGAGTAATAATAATTACAACAATCAAATATTAGAGAATACTAATAAAACACATAATTTAAGAAAATACTAAAAATCAAACTAATATAAAATATAGAGTAGTAGCTTAATATTCTATTAGTACTCATTCTAAGCTCAGTTCCATCCCTGGACCATTTGGACTGTTCGGCGTGGTCACCGTCAAATATCCTCCATCATCATGGGTTAAGATCTCCCACAGTATGCCCTGAGTAATAATAATTACAACAATCAAATATTAGAGAATACTAATAAAACACATAATTTAAGAAAATACTAAAAATCAAACTAATATAAAATATAGAGTAGAAGCATAATATTCTATTAGTACTAATTCTAAGCTCAGTTCCATCCCTGGACCATTTGGACTGTTCGGCGTGGTCACCGTCAAATATCCTCCATCATCATGGGTTAAGATCTCCCACAGTATGCCCTGAGTAATAATAATTACAACAATCAAATATTAGAGAATACTAATAAAACACATAATTTAAGAAAATACTAAAAATCAAACTAATATAAAATATAGAGTAGAAGCATAATATTCTATTAGTACTCATTCTAAGCTCAGTTCCATCCCTGGACCATTTGGACTGTTCGGCGTGGTCACCGTCAAATATTCTCCATCATCATGGGTTAAGATCTCCCACAGTATGCCCTGAGTAATAATAATTACAACAATCAAATATTAGAGAATACTAATAAAACACATAATTTAAGAAAATACTAAAAATCAAACTAATATAAAATATAGAGTAGTAGCTTAATATTCTATTAGTACTCATTCTAAGCTCAGTTCCATCCCTGGACCATTTGGACTGTTCGGCGTGGTCACCGTCAAATATCCTCCATCATCATGGGTTAAGATCTCCCACAGTATGCCCTGAGTAATAATAATTACAACAATCAAATATTAGAGAATACTAATAAAACACATAATTTAAGAAAATACTAAAAATCAAACTAATATAAAATATAGAGTAGTAGCTTAATATTCTATTAGTACTCATTCTAAGCTCAGTTCCATCCCTGGACCATAAGGACTCCTCTGCGTCGTCGCCGTCAAATATCCTCCATCATCATGGGTTTAGATCTCCCACAGTATGCCCTGAGTAATAATAATTACAACAATCAAATATTAGAGAATACTAATAAAACACATAATTTAAGAAAATACTAAAAATCAAACTAATATAAAATATAGAGTAGAAGCATAATATTCTATTAGTACTCATTCTAAGCTCAGTTCCATCCCTGGACCATTTGGACTGTTCGGCGTGGTCACCGTCAAATATTCTCCATCATCATGGGTTAAGATCTCCCACAGTATGCCCTGAGTAATAATAATTATAACAATCAAATATTAGATAATACTAATAGAAACACATAATTCAAGAAAATACTAAAAATCAAACTAATATAAAATATAGAGTAGTAGCTTAATATTCTATTAGTACTCATTCTAAGCTCAGTTCCATCCCTGGACCATTTGGACTGTTCGGCGTGGTCACCGTCAAATATCCTCCATCATCATGGGTTTAGATCTCCCACAGTATGCCCTGAGTAATAATAATTATAACAATCAAATATTAGATAATACTAATAGAAACACATAATTCAAGAAAATACTAAAAATCAAACTAATATAAAATATAGAGTAGTAGCTTAATATTCTATTAGTACTCATTCTAAGCTCAGTTCCATCCCTGGACCATTTGGACTGTTCGGCGTGGTCACCGTCAAATATCCTCCATCATCATGGGTTTAGATCTCCCACAGTATGCCCTGAGTAATAATAATTATAACAATCAAATATTAGATAATACCAATAGAAACACATAATTCAAGAAAATACTAAAAATCAAACTAATATAAAATATAGAGTAGTAGCTTAATATTCTATTAGTACTCATTCTAAGCTCAGTTCCATCCCTGGACCATTTGGACTGTTCGGCGTGGTCACCGTCAAATATCCTCCATCATCATGGGTTTAGATCTCCCACATTATGCCCTGAGTAATAATAATTATAACAATCAAATATTAGATAATACTAATAGAAACACATAATTCAAGAAAATACTAAAAATCAAACTAATATAAAATATAGAGTAGTAGCTTAATATTCTATTAGTACTCATTCTAAGCTCAGTTCCATCCCTGGACCATAAGGACTGTTTGGTGTCGTCACCGTCAAATATCCTCCATCATCATGGGTTAAGATCTCCCACATTATGCCCCTTAGTAATAATAATTATAACAATCAAATATTAGATAATACTAATAGAAACACATAATTCAAGAAAATACTAAAAATCAAACTAATATAAAATATAGAGTAGTAGCTTAATATTCTATTAGTACTCATTCTAAGCTCAGTTCCATCCCTGGACCATTTGGACTGTTCGGCGTGGTCACCGTCAAATATCCTCCATCATCATGGGTTTAGATCTCCCACAGTATGCCCTGAGTAATAATAATTATAACAATCAAATATTAGATAATACTAATAGAAACACATAATTCAAGAAAATACTAAAAATCAAACTAATATAAAATATAGAGTAGTAGCTTAATATTCTATTAGTACTCATTCTAAGCTCAGTTCCATCCCTGGACCATAAGGACTGTTTGGTGTCGTCACCGTCAAATATCCTCCATCATCATGGGTTTAGATCTCCCACAGTATGCCCTGAGTAATAATAATTATAACAATCAAATATTAGATAATACTAATAGAAACACATAATTCAAGAAAATACTAAAAATCAAACTAATATAAAATATAGAGTAGTAGCTTAATATTCTATTAGTACTCATTCTAAGCTCAGTTCCATCCCTGGACCATAAGGACTGTTTGGTGTCGTCACCGTCAAATATCCTCCATCATCATGGGTTTAGATCTCCCACATTATGCCCTGAGTAATAATAATTATAACAATCAAATATTAGATAATACTAATAGAAACACATAATTCAAGAAAATACTAAAAATCAAACTAATATAAAATATAGAGTAGTAGCTTAATATTCTATTAGTACTCATTCTAAGCTCAGTTCCATCCCTGGACCATAAGGACTGTTTGGTGTCGTCACCGTCAAATATCCTCCATCATCATGGGTTTAGATCTCCCACATTATGCCCCTTAGTAATAATAATTATAACAATCAAATATTAGATAATACCAATAGAAACACATAATTCAAGAAAATACTAAAAATCAAACTAATATAAAATATAGAGTAGTAGCTTAATATTCTATTAGTACTCATTCTAAGCTCAGTTCCATCCCTGGACCATTTGGACTGTTCGGCGTGGTCACCGTCAAATATCCTCCATCATCATGGGTTTAGATCTCCCACAGTATGCCCTGAGTAATAATAATTATAACAATCAAATATTAGATAATACTAATAGAAACACATAATTCAAGAAAATACTAAAAATCAAACTAATATAAAATATAGAGTAGTAGCTTAATATTCTATTAGTACTCATTCTAAGCTCAGTTCCATCCCTGGACCATAAGGACTGTTTGGTGTCGTCACCGTCAAATATCCTCCATCATCATGGGTTAAGATCTCCCACATTATGCCCCTTAGTAATAATAATTACAACAATCAAATATTAGATAATACCAATAGAAACACATAATTCAAGAAAATACTAAAAATCAAACTAATATAAAATATAGAGTAGTAGCTTAATATTCTATTAGTACTCATTCTAAGCTCAGTTCCATCCCTGGACCATAAGGACTGTTTGGTGTCATCACCGTCAAATATCCTCCATCATCATGGGTTAAGATCTCCCACATTATGCCCCTTAGTAATAATAATTACAACAATCAAATATTAGATAATACCAATAGAAACACATAATTCAAGAAAATACTAAAAATCAAACTAATATAAAATATAGAGTAGAAGCATAATATTCTATTAGTACTCATTCTAAGCTCAGTTCCATCCCTGGACCATAAGGACTGTTTGGTGTCGTCACCGTCAAATATCCTCCATCATCATGGGTTTAGATCTCCCACATTATGCCCCTTAGTAATAATAATTACAACAATCAAATATTAGATAATACCAATAGAAACACATAATTCAAGAAAATACTAAAAATCAAACTAATATAAAATATAGAGTAGTAGCTTAATATTCTATTAGTACTCATTCTAAGCTCAGTTCCATCCCTGGACCATAAGGACTGTTTGGTGTCATCACCGTCAAATATCCTCCATCATCATGGGTTAAGATCTCCCACATTATGCCCCTTAGTAATAATAATTACAACAATCAAATATTAGATAATACTAATAGATACACATAATTCAAGAAAATACTAAAAATCAAACTAATATAAAATATAGAGTAGTAGCTTAATATTCTATTAGTACTCATTCTAAGCTCAGTTCCATCCCTGGACCATAAGGACTGTTTGGTGTCGTCACCGTCAAATATCCTCCATCATCATGGGTTTAGATCTCCCACATTATGCCCCTTAGTAATAATAATTACAACAATCAAATATTAGATAATACCAATAGAAACACATAATTCAAGAAAATACTAAAAATCAAACTAATATAAAATATAGAGTAGTAGCTTAATATTCTATTAGTACTCATTCTAAGCTCAGTTCCATCCCTGGACCATAAGGACTGTTTGGTGTCATCACCGTCAAATATCCTCCATCATCATGGGTTAAGATCTCCCACATTATGCCCCTTAGTAATAATAATTACAACAATCAAATATTAGAGAATACTAATAGAAACACATAATTCAAGAAAATACTAAAAATCAAACTAATATAAAATATAGAGTAGAAGCATAATATTCTATTAGTACTCATTCTAAGCTCAGTTCCATCCCTGGACCATAAGGACTGTTCGGCGTGGTCACCGTCAAATATCCTCCATCATCATGGGTTTAGATCTCCCACAGTATGCCCTGAGTAATAATAATTATAACAATCAAATATTAGAGAATACTAATAGAAACACATAATTCAAGAAAATACTAAAAATCAAACTAATATAAAATATAGAGTAGTAGCTTAATATTCTATTAGTACTCATTCTAAGCTCAGTTCCATCCCTGGACCATTTGGACTGTTCGGCGTGGTCACCGTCAAATATCCTCCATCATCATGGGTTTAGATCTCCCACAGTATGCCCTGAGTAATAATAATTATAACAATCAAATATTAGATAATACTAATAGAAACACATAATTCAAGAAAATACTAAAAATCAAACTAATATAAAATATAGAGTAGTAGCTTAATATTCTATTAGTACTCATTCTAAGCTCAGTTCCATCCCTGGACCATAAGGACTGTTTGGTGTCGTCACCGTCAAATATCCTCCATCATCATGGGTTAAGATCTCCCACATTATGCCCCTTAGTAATAATAATTACAACAATCAAATATTAGAGAATACTAATAAAACACATAATTTAAGAAAATACTAAAAATCAAACTAATATAAAATATAGAGTAGTAGCTTAATATTCTATTAGTACTCATTCTAAGCTCAGTTCCATCCCTGGACCATAAGGACTGTTTGGTGTCGTCACCGTCAAATATCCTCCATCATCATGGGTTTAGATCTCCCACATTATGCCCCTTAGTAATAATAATTACAACAATCAAATATTAGAGAATACCAATAGAAACACATAATTCAAGAAAATACTAAAAATCAAACTAATATAAAATATAGAGTAGTAGCTTAATATTCTATTAGTACTCATTCTAAGCTCAGTTCCATCCCTGGACCATAAGGACTGTTTGGTGTCGTCACCGTCAAATATCCTCCATCATCATGGGTTTAGATCTCCCACATTATGCCCCTTAGTAATAATAATTACAACAATCAAATATTAGAGAATACTAATAGAAACACATAATTCAAGAAAATACTAAAAATCAAACTAATATAAAATATAGAGTAGTAGCTTAATATTCTATTAGTACTCATTCTAAGCTCAGTTCCATCCCTGGACCATAAGGACTGTTTGGTGTCGTCACCGTCAAATATCCTCCATCATCATGGGTTAAGATCTCCCACATTATGCCCCTTAGTAATAATAATTACAACAATCAAATATTAGATAATACCAATAGAAACACATAATTCAAGAAAATACTAAAAATCAAACTAATATAAAATATAGAGTAGTAGCTTAATATTCTATTAGTACTCATTCTAAGCTCAGTTCCATCCCTGGACCATTTGGACTGTTCGGCGTGGTCACCGTCAAATATCCTCCATCATCATGGGTTTAGATCTCCCACATTATGCCCTGAGTAATAATAATTATAACAATCAAATATTAGATAATACTAATAGAAACACATAATTCAAGAAAATACTAAAAATCAAACTAATATAAAATATAGAGTAGTAGCTTAATATTCTATTAGTACTCATTCTAAGCTCAGTTCCATCCCTGGACCATAAGGACTGTTTGGTGTCGTCACCGTCAAATATCCTCCATCATCATGGGTTAAGATCTCCCACATTATGCCCCTTAGTAATAATAATTATAACAATCAAATATTAGATAATACTAATAGAAACACATAATTCAAGAAAATACTAAAAATCAAACTAATATAAAATATAGAGTAGTAGCTTAATATTCTATTAGTACTCATTCTAAGCTCAGTTCCATCCCTGGACCATTTGGACTGTTCGGCGTGGTCACCGTCAAATATCCTCCATCATCATGGGTTTAGATCTCCCACAGTATGCCCTGAGTAATAATAATTATAACAATCAAATATTAGATAATACTAATAGAAACACATAATTCAAGAAAATACTAAAAATCAAACTAATATAAAATATAGAGTAGTAGCTTAATATTCTATTAGTACTCATTCTAAGCTCAGTTCCATCCCTGGACCATAAGGACTGTTTGGTGTCGTCACCGTCAAATATCCTCCATCATCATGGGTTTAGATCTCCCACAGTATGCCCTGAGTAATAATAATTATAACAATCAAATATTAGATAATACTAATAGAAACACATAATTCAAGAAAATACTAAAAATCAAACTAATATAAAATATAGAGTAGTAGCTTAATATTCTATTAGTACTCATTCTAAGCTCAGTTCCATCCCTGGACCATAAGGACTGTTTGGTGTCGTCACCGTCAAATATCCTCCATCATCATGGGTTTAGATCTCCCACATTATGCCCCTTAGTAATAATAATTATAACAATCAAATATTAGATAATACCAATAGAAACACATAATTCAAGAAAATACTAAAAATCAAACTAATATAAAATATAGAGTAGTAGCTTAATATTCTATTAGTACTCATTCTAAGCTCAGTTCCATCCCTGGACCATTTGGACTGTTCGGCGTGGTCACCGTCAAATATCCTCCATCATCATGGGTTTAGATCTCCCACAGTATGCCCTGAGTAATAATAATTATAACAATCAAATATTAGATAATACTAATAGAAACACATAATTCAAGAAAATACTAAAAATCAAACTAATATAAAATATAGAGTAGTAGCTTAATATTCTATTAGTACTCATTCTAAGCTCAGTTCCATCCCTGGACCATAAGGACTGTTTGGTGTCGTCACCGTCAAATATCCTCCATCATCATGGGTTAAGATCTCCCACATTATGCCCCTTAGTAATAATAATTACAACAATCAAATATTAGATAATACCAATAGAAACACATAATTCAAGAAAATACTAAAAATCAAACTAATATAAAATATAGAGTAGTAGCTTAATATTCTATTAGTACTCATTCTAAGCTCAGTTCCATCCCTGGACCATAAGGACTGTTTGGTGTCATCACCGTCAAATATCCTCCATCATCATGGGTTAAGATCTCCCACATTATGCCCCTTAGTAATAATAATTACAACAATCAAATATTAGATAATACCAATAGAAACACATAATTCAAGAAAATACTAAAAATCAAACTAATATAAAATATAGAGTAGAAGCATAATATTCTATTAGTACTCATTCTAAGCTCAGTTCCATCCCTGGACCATAAGGACTGTTTGGTGTCGTCACCGTCAAATATCCTCCATCATCATGGGTTTAGATCTCCCACATTATGCCCCTTAGTAATAATAATTACAACAATCAAATATTAGATAATACCAATAGAAACACATAATTCAAGAAAATACTAAAAATCAAACTAATATAAAATATAGAGTAGTAGCTTAATATTCTATTAGTACTCATTCTAAGCTCAGTTCCATCCCTGGACCATAAGGACTGTTTGGTGTCATCACCGTCAAATATCCTCCATCATCATGGGTTAAGATCTCCCACATTATGCCCCTTAGTAATAATAATTACAACAATCAAATATTAGATAATACTAATAGAAACACATAATTCAAGAAAATACTAAAAATCAAACTAATATAAAATATAGAGTAGTAGCTTAATATTCTATTAGTACTCATTCTAAGCTCAGTTCCATCCCTGGACCATAAGGACTGTTTGGTGTCGTCACCGTCAAATATCCTCCATCATCATGGGTTTAGATCTCCCACATTATGCCCCTTAGTAATAATAATTACAACAATCAAATATTAGATAATACCAATAGAAACACATAATTCAAGAAAATACTAAAAATCAAACTAATATAAAATATAGAGTAGTAGCTTAATATTCTATTAGTACTCATTCTAAGCTCAGTTCCATCCCTGGACCATAAGGACTGTTTGGTGTCATCACCGTCAAATATCCTCCATCATCATGGGTTAAGATCTCCCACATTATGCCCCTTAGTAATAATAATTACAACAATCAAATATTAGAGAATACTAATAGAAACACATAATTCAAGAAAATACTAAAAATCAAACTAATATAAAATATAGAGTAGAAGCATAATATTCTATTAGTACTCATTCTAAGCTCAGTTCCATCCCTGGACCATAAGGACTGTTCGGCGTGGTCACCGTCAAATATCCTCCATCATCATGGGTTTAGATCTCCCACAGTATGCCCTGAGTAATAATAATTATAACAATCAAATATTAGAGAATACTAATAGAAACACATAATTCAAGAAAATACTAAAAATCAAACTAATATAAAATATAGAGTAGTAGCTTAATATTCTATTAGTACTCATTCTAAGCTCAGTTCCATCCCTGGACCATTTGGACTGTTCGGCGTGGTCACCGTCAAATATCCTCCATCATCATGGGTTTAGATCTCCCACAGTATGCCCTGAGTAATAATAATTATAACAATCAAATATTAGATAATACTAATAGAAACACATAATTCAAGAAAATACTAAAAATCAAACTAATATAAAATATAGAGTAGTAGCTTAATATTCTATTAGTACTCATTCTAAGCTCAGTTCCATCCCTGGACCATAAGGACTGTTTGGTGTCGTCACCGTCAAATATCCTCCATCATCATGGGTTAAGATCTCCCACATTATGCCCCTTAGTAATAATAATTACAACAATCAAATATTAGAGAATACTAATAAAACACATAATTTAAGAAAATACTAAAAATCAAACTAATATAAAATATAGAGTAGTAGCTTAATATTCTATTAGTACTCATTCTAAGCTCAGTTCCATCCCTGGACCATAAGGACTGTTTGGTGTCGTCACCGTCAAATATCCTCCATCATCATGGGTTAAGATCTCCCACATTATGCCCCTTAGTAATAATAATTACAACAATCAAATATTAGAGAATACTAATAAAACACATAATTTAAGAAAATACTAAAAATCAAACTAATATAAAATATAGAGTAGTAGCTTAATATTCTATTAGTACTCATTCTAAGCTCAGTTCCATCCCTGGACCATAAGGACTGTTTGGTGTCGTCACCGTCAAATATCCTCCATCATCATGGGTTTAGATCTCCCACATTATGCCCCTTAGTAATAATAATTACAACAATCAAATATTAGAGAATACTAATAGAAACACATAATTTAAGAAAATACTAAAAATCAAACTAATATAAAATATAGAGTAGTAGCATAATATTCTATTAGTACTCATTCTAAGCTCAGTTCCATCCCTGGACAATAAGGACCTCTCTGCGTCGTCGGCGTCAAATATCCTCCATCATCATGGGTTTAGATCTCCCACATTATGCCCCTTAGTAATAATAATTACAACAATCAAATATTAGATAATACCAATAGAAACACATAATTCAAGAAAATACTAAAAATCAAACTAATATAAAATATAGAGTAGTAGCTTAATATTCTATTAGTACTCATTCTAAGCTCAGTTCCATCCCTGGACCATAAGGACTGTTTGGTGTCGTCACCGTCAAATATCCTCCATCATCATGGGTTAAGATCTCCCACATTATGCCCCTTAGTAATAATAATTACAACAATCAAATATTAGAGAATACTAATAGAAACACATAATTCAAGAAAATACTAAAAATCAAACTAATATAAAATATAGAGTAGTAGCTTAATATTCTATTAGTACTCATTCTAAGCTCAGTTCCATCCCTGGACCATAAGGACTGTTTGGTGTCGTCGCCGTCAAATATCCTCCATCATCATGGGTTTAGATCTCCCACAGTATGCCCTGAGTAATAATAATTACAACAATCAAATATTAGAGAATACTAATAGAAACACATAATTCAAGAAAATACTAAAAATCAAACTAATATAAAATATAGAGTAGTAGCTTAATATTCTATTAGTACTCATTCTAAGCTCAGTTCCATCCCTGGACCATAAGGACTGTTTGGTGTCGTCACCGTCAAATATCCTCCATCATCATGGGTTTAGATCTCCCACATTATGCCCCTTAGTAATAATAATTACAACAATCAAATATTAGAGAATACCAATAGAAACACATAATTCAAGAAAATACTAAAAATCAAACTAATATAAAATATAGAGTAGTAGCTTAATATTCTATTAGTACTCATTCTAAGCTCAGTTCCATCCCTGGACCATAAGGACTGTTTGGTGTCGTCACCGTCAAATATCCTCCATCATCATGGGTTTAGATCTCCCACATTATGCCCCTTAGTAATAATAATTACAACAATCAAATATTAGAGAATACTAATAGAAACACATAATTCAAGAAAATACTAAAAATCAAACTAATATAAAATATAGAGTAGTAGCATAATATTCTATTAGTACTCATTCTAAGCTCAGTTCCATCCCTGGACCATAAGGACCTCTCTGCGTCGTCGGCGTCAAATATCCTCCATCATCATGGGTTTAGATCTCCCACAGTATGCCCTGAGTAATAATAATTACAACAATCAAATATTAGAGAATACTAATAGAAACACATAATTTAAGAAAATACTAAAAATCAAACTAATATAAAATATAGAGTAGAAGCATAATATTCTATTAGTACTCATTCTAAGCTCAGTTCCATCCCTGGACCATAAGGACCCCTCTCCGTCGCTTCTGTCAATATCCTCCATCATCATGGGTTTAGATCTCCCACAGTATGCCCTGAGTAATAATAATTACAACAATCAAATATTAGAGAATACTAATAGAAACACATAATTTAAGAAAATACTAAAAATCAAACTAATATAAAATATAGAGTAGAAGCATAATATTCTATTAGTACTCATTCTAAGCTCAGTTCCATCCCTGGACCATAAGGACCTCTCTGCGTCGTCGCCGTCAAATACCCTCCATCATCATGGGTTTAGATCTCCCACAGTATGCCCTGAGTAATAATAATTACAACAATCAAATATTAGAGAATACTAATAGAAACACATAATTTAAGAAAATACTAAAAATCAAACTAATATAAAATATAGAGTAGTAGCATAATATTCTATTAGTACTCATTCTAAGCTCAGTTCCATCCCTGGACAATAAGGACCTCTCTGCGTCGTCGCCGTCAAATACCCTCCATCATCATGGGTTTAGATCTCCCACAGTATGCCCTGAGTAATAATAATTACAACAATCAAATATTAGAGAATACTAATAGAAACACATAATTTAAGAAAATACTAAAAATCAAACTAATATAAAATATAGAGTAGAAGCATAATATTCTATTAGTACTCATTCTAAGCTCAGTTCCATCCCTGGACCATAAGGACCCCTCTCCGTCGCTTCTGTCAATATCCTCCATCATCATGGGTTTAGATCTCCCACAGTATGCCCTGAGTAATAATAATTACAACAATCAAATATTAGAGAATACTAATAGAAACACATAATTTAAGAAAATACTAAAAATCAAACTAATATAAAATATAGAGTAGAAGCATAATATTCTATTAGTACTCATTCTAAGCTCAGTTCCATCCCTGGACCATAAGGACCTCTCTGCGTCGTCGCCGTCAAATACCCTCCATCATCATGGGTTTAGATCTCCCACAGTATGCCCTGAGTAATAATAATTACAACAATCAAATATTAGAGAATACTAATAGAAACACATAATTTAAGAAAATACTAAAAATCAAACTAATATAAAATATAGAGTAGTAGCATAATATTCTATTAGTACTCATTCTAAGCTCAGTTCCATCCCTGGACAATAAGGACCTCTCTGCGTCGTCGCCGTCAAATACCCTCCATCATCATGGGTTTAGATCTCCCACAGTATGCCCTGAGTAATAATAATTACAACAATCAAATATTAGAGAATACTAATAGAAACACATAATTTAAGAAAATACTAAAAATCAAACTAATATAAAATATAGAGTAGAAGCATAATATTCTATTAGTACTCATTCTAAGCTCAGTTCCATCCCTGGACCATAAGGACCCCTCTCCGTCGCTTCTGTCAATATCCTCCATCATCATGGGTTTAGATCTCCCACAGTATGCCCTGAGTAATAATAATTACAACAATCAAATATTAGAGAATACTAATAGAAACACATAATTTAAGAAAATACTAAAAATCAAACTAATATAAAATATAGAGTAGAAGCATAATATTCTATTAGTACTCATTCTAAGCTCAGTTCCATCCCTGGACCATAAGGACCTCTCTGCGTCGTCGCCGTCAAATACCCTCCATCATCATGGGTTTAGATCTCCCACAGTATGCCCTGAGTAATAATAATTACAACAATCAAATATTAGAGAATACTAATAGAAACACATAATTTAAGAAAATACTAAAAATCAAACTAATATAAAATATAGAGTAGTAGCATAATATTCTATTAGTACTCATTCTAAGCTCAGTTCCATCCCTGGACAATAAGGACCTCTCTGCGTCGTCGCCGTCAAATACCCTCCATCATCATGGGTTTAGATCTCCCACAGTATGCCCTGAGTAATAATAATTACAACAATCAAATATTAGAGAATACTAATAGAAACACATAATTTAAGAAAATACTAAAAATCAAACTAATATAAAATATAGAGTAGAAGCATAATATTCTATTAGTACTCATTCTAAGCTCAGTTCCATCCCTGGACCATAAGGACCCCTCTCCGTCGCTTCTGTCAATATCCTCCATCATCATGGGTTTAGATCTCCCACAGTATGCCCTGAGTAATAATAATTACAACAATCAAATATTAGAGAATACTAATAGAAACACATAATTTAAGAAAATACTAAAAATCAAACTAATATAAAATATAGAGTAGAAGCATAATATTCTATTAGTACTCATTCTAAGCTCAGTTCCATCCCTGGACCATAAGGACCTCTCTGCGTCGTCGCCGTCAAATACCCTCCATCATCATGGGTTTAGATCTCCCACAGTATGCCCTGAGTAATAATAATTACAACAATCAAATATTAGAGAATACTAATAGAAACACATAATTTAAGAAAATACTAAAAATCAAACTAATATAAAATATAGAGTAGTAGCATAATATTCTATTAGTACTCATTCTAAGCTCAGTTCCATCCCTGGACAATAAGGACCTCTCTGCGTCGTCGCCGTCAAATACCCTCCATCATCATGGGTTTAGATCTCCCACAGTATGCCCTGAGTAATAATAATTACAACAATCAAATATTAGAGAATACTAATAGAAACACATAATTTAAGAAAATACTAAAAATCAAACTAATATAAAATATAGAGTAGAAGCATAATATTCTATTAGTACTCATTCTAAGCTCAGTTCCATCCCTGGACCATAAGGACCCCTCTCCGTCGCTTCTGTTAATATCCTCCATCATCATGGGTTTAGATCTCCCACAGTATGCCCTGAGTAATAATAATTACAACAATCAAATATTAGAGAATACTAATAGAAACACATAATTTAAGAAAATACTAAAAATCAAACTAATATAAAATATAGAGTAGAAGCATAATATTCTATTAGTACTCATTCTAAGCTCAGTTCCATCCCTGGACCATAAGGACCTCTCTGCGTCGTCGCCGTCAAATACCCTCCATCATCATGGGTTTAGATCTCCCACAGTATGCCCTGAGTAATAATAATTACAACAATCAAATATTAGAGAATACTAATAGAAACACATAATTTAAGAAAATACTAAAAATCAAACTAATATAAAATATAGAGTAGAAGCATAATATTCTATTAGTACTCATTCTAAGCTCAGTTCCATCCCTGGACCATAAGGACCTCTCTGCGTCGTCGCCGTCAAATACCCTCCATCATCATGGGTTTAGATCTCCCACAGTATGCCCTGAGTAATAATAATTACAACAATCAAATATTAGAGAATACTAATAGAAACACATAATTTAAGAAAATACTAAAAATCAAACTAATATAAAATATAGAGTAGTAGCATAATATTCTATTAGTACTCATTCTAAGCTCAGTTCCATCCCTGGACCATAAGGACCTCTCTGCGTCGTCGCCGTCAAATACCCTCCATCATCATGGGTTTAGATCTCCCACAGTATGCCCTGAGTAATAATAATTACAACAATCAAATATTAGAGAATACTAATAGAAACACATAATTTAAGAAAATACTAAAAATCAAACTAATATAAAATATAGAGTAGTAGCATAATATTCTATTAGTACTCATTCTAAGCTCAGTTCCATCCCTGGACCATAAGGACCTCTCTGCGTCGTCGGCGTCAAATATCCTCCATCATCATGGGTTTAGATCTCCCACAGTATGCCCTGAGTAATAATAATTACAACAATCAAATATTAGAGAATACTAATAGAAACACATAATTTAAGAAAATACTAAAAATCAAACTAATATAAAATATAGAGTAGTAGCATAATATTCTATTAGTACTCATTCTAAGCTCAGTTCCATCCCTGGACCATAAGGACCTCTCTGCGTCGTCGGCGTCAAATACCCTCCATCATCATGGGTTTAGATCTCCCACAGTATGCCCTGAGTAATAATAATTACAACAATCAAATATTAGAGAATACTAATAGAAACACATAATTTAAGAAAATACTAAAAATCAAACTAATATAAAATATAGAGTAGTAGCATAATATTCTATTAGTACTCATTCTAAGCTCAGTTCCATCCCTGGACAATAAGGACCTCTCTGCGTCGTCGCCGTCAAATACCCTCCATCATCATGGGTTTAGATCTCCCACAGTATGCCCTGAGTAATAATAATTACAACAATCAAATATTAGAGAATACTAATAGAAACACATAATTTAAGAAAATACTAAAAATCAAACTAATATAAAATATAGAGTAGAAGCATAATATTCTATTAGTACTCATTCTAAGCTCAGTTCCATCCCTGGACCATAAGGACCCCTCTCCGTCGCTTCTGTTAATATCCTCCATCATCATGGGTTTAGATCTCCCACAGTATGCCCTGAGTAATAATAATTACAACAATCAAATATTAGAGAATACTAATAGAAACACATAATTTAAGAAAATACTAAAAATCAAACTAATATAAAATATAGAGTAGAAGCATAATATTCTATTAGTACTCATTCTAAGCTCAGTTCCATCCCTGGACCATAAGGACCTCTCTGCGTCGTCGCCGTCAAATACCCTCCATCATCATGGGTTTAGATCTCCCACAGTATGCCCTGAGTAATAATAATTACAACAATCAAATATTAGAGAATACTAATAGAAACACATAATTTAAGAAAATACTAAAAATCAAACTAATATAAAATATAGAGTAGTAGCATAATATTCTATTAGTACTCATTCTAAGCTCAGTTCCATCCCTGGACCATAAGGACCTCTCTGCGTCGTCGCCGTCAAATACCCTCCATCATCATGGGTTTAGATCTCCCACAGTATGCCCTGAGTAATAATAATTACAACAATCAAATATTAGAGAATACTAATAGAAACACATAATTTAAGAAAATACTAAAAATCAAACTAATATAAAATATAGAGTAGTAGCATAATATTCTATTAGTACTCATTCTAAGCTCAGTTCCATCCCTGGACCATAAGGACCTCTCTGCGTCGTCGGCGTCAAATATCCTCCATCATCATGGGTTTAGATCTCCCACAGTATGCCCTGAGTAATAATAATTACAACAATCAAATATTAGAGAATACTAATAGAAACACATAATTTAAGAAAATACTAAAAATCAAACTAATATAAAATATAGAGTAGAAGCATAATATTCTATTAGTACTCATTCTAAGCTCAGTTCCATCCCTGGACCATAAGGACCTCTCTGCGTCGTCGCCGTCAAATACCCTCCATCATCATGGGTTTAGATCTCCCACAGTATGCCCTGAGTAATAATAATTACAACAATCAAATATTAGAGAATACTAATAGAAACACATAATTTAAGAAAATACTAAAAATCAAACTAATATAAAATATAGAGTAGTAGCATAATATTCTATTAGTACTCATTCTAAGCTCAGTTCCATCCCTGGACAATAAGGACCTCTCTGCGTCGTCGCCGTCAAATACCCTCCATCATCATGGGTTTAGATCTCCCACAGTATGCCCTGAGTAATAATAATTACAACAATCAAATATTAGAGAATACTAATAGAAACACATAATTTAAGAAAATACTAAAAATCAAACTAATATAAAATATAGAGTAGAAGCATAATATTCTATTAGTACTCATTCTAAGCTCAGTTCCATCCCTGGACCATAAGGACCCCTCTCCGTCGCTTCTGTCAATATCCTCCATCATCATGGGTTTAGATCTCCCACAGTATGCCCTGAGTAATAATAATTACAACAATCAAATATTAGAGAATACTAATAGAAACACATAATTTAAGAAAATACTAAAAATCAAACTAATATAAAATATAGAGTAGAAGCATAATATTCTATTAGTACTCATTCTAAGCTCAGTTCCATCCCTGGACCATAAGGACCTCTCTGCGTCGTCGCCGTCAAATACCCTCCATCATCATGGGTTTAGATCTCCCACAGTATGCCCTGAGTAATAATAATTACAACAATCAAATATTAGAGAATACTAATAGAAACACATAATTTAAGAAAATACTAAAAATCAAACTAATATAAAATATAGAGTAGTAGCATAATATTCTATTAGTACTCATTCTAAGCTCAGTTCCATCCCTGGACAATAAGGACCTCTCTGCGTCGTCGCCGTCAAATACCCTCCATCATCATGGGTTTAGATCTCCCACAGTATGCCCTGAGTAATAATAATTACAACAATCAAATATTAGAGAATACTAATAGAAACACATAATTTAAGAAAATACTAAAAATCAAACTAATATAAAATATAGAGTAGAAGCATAATATTCTATTAGTACTCATTCTAAGCTCAGTTCCATCCCTGGACCATAAGGACCCCTCTCCGTCGCTTCTGTCAATATCCTCCATCATCATGGGTTTAGATCTCCCACAGTATGCCCTGAGTAATAATAATTACAACAATCAAATATTAGAGAATACTAATAGAAACACATAATTTAAGAAAATACTAAAAATCAAACTAATATAAAATATAGAGTAGAAGCATAATATTCTATTAGTACTCATTCTAAGCTCAGTTCCATCCCTGGACCATAAGGACCTCTCTGCGTCGTCGCCGTCAAATACCCTCCATCATCATGGGTTTAGATCTCCCACAGTATGCCCTGAGTAATAATAATTACAACAATCAAATATTAGAGAATACTAATAGAAACACATAATTTAAGAAAATACTAAAAATCAAACTAATATAAAATATAGAGTAGTAGCATAATATTCTATTAGTACTCATTCTAAGCTCAGTTCCATCCCTGGACAATAAGGACCTCTCTGCGTCGTCGCCGTCAAATACCCTCCATCATCATGGGTTTAGATCTCCCACAGTATGCCCTGAGTAATAATAATTACAACAATCAAATATTAGAGAATACTAATAGAAACACATAATTTAAGAAAATACTAAAAATCAAACTAATATAAAATATAGAGTAGAAGCATAATATTCTATTAGTACTCATTCTAAGCTCAGTTCCATCCCTGGACCATTTGGACCCCTCTGTGTCGTTGGCGTCAAATATCCTCCATCATCATGGGTTTAGATCTCCCACAGTATGCCCTGAGTAACAATAATTACAACAATCAAATATTAGAGAATACTAATAGAAACACATAATTTAAGAAAATACTAAAAATCAAACTAATATAAAATATAGAGTAGAAGCATAATATTCTATTAGTACTCATTCTAAGCTCAGTTCCATCCCTGGACCATAAGGACTGTTCGGCGTCGTCGCCGTCAAATATCCTCCATCATCATGGGTTTAGATCTCCCACAGTATGCCCTGAGTAATAATAATTACAACAATCACATATTAGAGAATACTAATAGAAACACATAATTTAAGAAAATACTAAAAATCAAACTAATATAAAATATAGAGTAGTAGCATAATATTCTATTAGTACTCATTCTAAGCTCAGTTCCATCCCTGGACCATAAGGACTGTTCGGCGTCGTCGCCGTCAAATATCCTCCATCATCATGGGTTTAGATCTCCCACAGTATGCCCTGAGTAATAATAATCACAACAATCAAATATTAGAGAATACTAATAGAAACACATAATTTAAGAAAATACTAAAAATCAAACTAATATAAAATATAGAGTAGAAGCATAATATTCTATTAGTACTCATTCTAAGCTCAGTTCCATCCCTGGACCATAAGGACTGTTCGGCGTCGTCGCCGTCAAATATCCTCCATCATCATGGGTTTAGATCTCCCACAGTATGCCCTGAGTAACAATAATTACAACAATCAAATATTAGATAATACTAATAGAAACACATAATTTAAGAAAATACTAAAAATCAAACTAATATAAAATATAGAGTAGAAGCATAATATTCTATTAGTACTCATTCTAAGCTCAGTTCCATCCCTGGACCATAAGGACTGTTCGGCGTCGTCGCCGTCAAATATCCTCCATCATCATGGGTTTAGATCTCCCACAGTATGCCCTGAGTAATAATAATCACAACAATCAAATATTAGAGAATACTAATAGAAACACATAATTTAAGAAAATACTAAAAATCAAACTAATATAAAATATAGAGTAGAAGCATAATATTCTATTAGTACTCATTCTAAGCTCAGTTCCATCCCTGGACCATAAGGACTGTTCGGCGTCGTCGCCGTCAAATATCCTCCATCATCATGGGTTTAGATCTCCCACAGTATGCCCTGAGTAATAATAATCACAACAATCAAATATTAGAGAATACTAATAGAAACACATAATTTAAGAAAATACTAAAAATCAAACTAATATAAAATATAGAGTAGAAGCATAATATTCTATTAGTACTCATTCTAAGCTCAGTTCCATCCCTGGACCATAAGGACTGTTCGGCGTCGTCGCCGTCAAATATCCTCCATCATCATGGGTTTAGATCTCCCACAGTATGCCCTGAGTAACAATAATTACAACAATCAAATATTAGAGAATACTAATAGAAACACATAATTTAAGAAAATACTAAAAATCAAACTAATATAAAATATAGAGTAGAAGCATAATATTCTATTAGTACTCATTCTAAGCTCAGTTCCATCCCTGGACCATAAGGACTGTTCGGCGTCGTCGCCGTCAAATATCCTCCATCATCATGGGTTTAGATCTCCCACAGTATGCCCTGAGTAACAATAATTACAACAATCAAATATTAGATAATACTAATAGAAACACATAATTTAAGAAAATACTAAAAATCAAACTAATATAAAATATAGAGTAGAAGCATAATATTCTATTAGTACTCATTCTAAGCTCAGTTCCATCCCTGGACCATAAGGACTGTTCGGCGTCGTCGCCGTCAAATATCCTCCATCATCATGGGTTTAGATCTCCCACAGTATGCCCTGAGTAATAATAATCACAACAATCAAATATTAGAGAATACTAATAGAAACACATAATTTAAGAAAATACTAAAAATCAAACTAATATAAAATATAGAGTAGTAGCATAATATTCTATTAGTACTCATTCTAAGCTCAGTTCCATCCCTGGACCATAAGGACTGTTCGGCGTCGTCGCCGTCAAATATCCTCCATCATCATGGGTTTAGATCTCCCACAGTATGCCCTGAGTAACAATAATCACAACAATCAAATATTAGAGAATACTAATAGAAACACATAATTTAAGAAAATACTAAAAATCAAACTAATATAAAATATAGAGTAGAAGCATAATATTCTATTAGTACTCATTCTAAGCTCAGTTCCATCCCTGGACCATAAGGACTGTTCGGCGTCGTCGCCGTCAAATATCCTCCATCATCATGGGTTTAGATCTCCCACAGTATGCCCTGAGTAACAATAATTACAACAATCAAATATTAGATAATACTAATAGAAACACATAATTTAAGAAAATACTAAAAATCAAACTAATATAAAATATAGAGTAGAAGCATAATATTCTATTAGTACTCATTCTAAGCTCAGTTCCATCCCTGGACCATAAGGACTGTTCGGCGTCGTCGCCGTCAAATATCCTCCATCATCATGGGTTTAGATCTCCCACAGTATGCCCTGAGTAACAATAATCACAACAATCAAATATTAGAGAATACTAATAGAAACACATAATTTAAGAAAATACTAAAAATCAAACTAATATAAAATATAGAGTAGAAGCATAATATTCTATTAGTACTCATTCTAAGCTCAGTTCCATCCCTGGACCATAAGGACTGTTCGGCGTCGTCGCCGTCAAATATCCTCCATCATCATGGGTTTAGATCTCCCACAGTATGCCCTGAGTAACAATAATCACAACAATCAAATATTAGAGAATACTAATAGAAACACATAATTTAAGAAAATACTAAAAATCAAACTAATATAAAATATAGAGTAGAAGCATAATATTCTATTAGTACTCATTCTAAGCTCAGTTCCATCCCTGGACCATAAGGACTGTTCGGCGTCGTCGCCGTCAAATATCCTCCATCATCATGGGTTTAGATCTCCCACAGTATGCCCTGAGTAATAATAATCACAACAATCAAATATTAGAGAATACTAATAGAAACACATAATTTAAGAAAATACTAAAAATCAAACTAATATAAAATATAGAGTAGAAGCATAATATTCTATTAGTACTCATTCTAAGCTCAGTTCCATCCCTGGACCATTTGGACTGTTCGGCGTCGTCGCCGTCAAATATCCTCCATCATCATGGGTTTAGATCTCCCACAGTATGCCCTGAGTAACAATAATCACAACAATCAAATATTAGAGAATACTAATAGAAACACATAATTTAAGAAAATACTAAAAATCAAACTAATATAAAATATAGAGTAGAAGCATAATATTCTATTAGTACTCATTCTAAGCTCAGTTCCATCCCTGGACCATAAGGACTGTTCGGCGTCGTCGCCGTCAAATATCCTCCATCATCATGGGTTTAGATCTCCCACAGTATGCCCTGAGTAACAATAATTACAACAATCAAATATTAGATAATACTAATAGAAACACATAATTTAAGAAAATACTAAAAATCAAACTAATATAAAATATAGAGTAGAAGCATAATATTCTATTAGTACTCATTCTAAGCTCAGTTCCATCCCTGGACCATAAGGACTGTTCGGCGTCGTCGCCGTCAAATATCCTCCATCATCATGGGTTTAGATCTCCCACAGTATGCCCTGAGTAATAATAATCACAACAATCAAATATTAGAGAATACTAATAGAAACACATAATTTAAGAAAATACTAAAAATCAAACTAATATAAAATATAGAGTAGTAGCATAATATTCTATTAGTACTCATTCTAAGCTCAGTTCCATCCCTGGACCATAAGGACTGTTCGGCGTCGCCGGCGTCAAATATCCTCCATCATCATGGGTTTAGATCTCCCACAGTATGCCCTGAGTAACAATAATCACAACAATCAAATATTAGAGAATACTAATAGAAACACATAATTTAAGAAAATACTAAAAATCAAACTAATATAAAATATAGAGTAGAAGCATAATATTCTATTAGTACTCATTCTAAGCTCAGTTCCATCCCTGGACCATAAGGACTGTTCGGCGTCGTCGCCGTCAAATATCCTCCATCATCATGGGTTTAGATCTCCCACAGTATGCCCTGAGTAATAATAATCACAACAATCAAATATTAGAGAATACTAATAGAAACACATAATTTAAGAAAATACTAAAAATCAAACTAATATAAAATATAGAGTAGAAGCATAATATTCTATTAGTACTCATTCTAAGCTCAGTTCCATCCCTGGACCATAAGGACTGTTCGGCGTCGTCGCCGTCAAATATCCTCCATCATCATGGGTTTAGATCTCCCACAGTATGCCCTGAGTAATAATAATCACAACAATCAAATATTAGAGAATACTAATAGAAACACATAATTTAAGAAAATACTAAAAATCAAACTAATATAAAATATAGAGTAGTAGCATAATATTCTATTAGTACTCATTCTAAGCTCAGTTCCATCCCTGGACCATAAGGACTGTTTGGTGTCGTCACCGTCAAATATCCTCCATCATCATGGGTTTGGATCTCCCACAGTATGCCCTGAGTAACAATAATTACAACAATCAAATATTAGAGGATACTAATAGAAACACGTAATTTAAGAAAATACTAAAAATCAAACTAATATAAAATATAGAGTAGTAGCTTAATATTCTATTAGTACTCATTCTAAGCTCAGTTCCATCCCTGGACCATAAGGACTGTTCGGCGTCGTCGGCGTCAAATATCCTCCATCATCATGGGTTTGGATCACCCACAGTATGCCCTGAGTAACAATAATTACAACAATCAAATATTAGATAATACTAATAGAAACACATAATTTAAGAAAATACTAATAATCAAACTAATATAAAATATAGAGTAGGAGCATAATATTCTATTAGTACTCATTCTAAGCTCAGTTCCATCCCTGGACCATAAGGACTGTTCGGCGTCGTCGCCGTCAAATATCCTCCATCATCATGGGTTTGGATCACCCACAGTATGCCCTGAGTAATAATAATCACAACAATCAAATATTAGAGAATACTAATAGAAACACATAATTTAAGAAAATACTAAAAATCAAACTAATATAAAATATAGAGTAGTAGCATAATATTCTATTAGTACTCATTCTAAGCTCAGTTCCATCCCTGGACCATAAGGACTGTTCGGCGTCGTCGCCGTCAAATATCCTCCATCATCATGGGTTTGGATCACCCACAGTATGCCCTGAGTAACAATAATTACAACAATCAAATATTAGATAATACTAATAGAAACACATAATTTAAGAAAATACTAAAAATCAAACTAATATAAAATATAGAGTAGGAGCATAATATTCTATTAGTACTCATTCTAAGCTCAGTTCCATCCCTGGACCATAAGGACTGTTCGGCGTCGTCGGCGTCAAATATCCTCCATCATCATGGGTTTGGATCACCCACAGTATGCCCTGAGTAACAATAATTACAACAATCAAATATTAGATAATACTAATAGAAACACATAATTTAAGAAAATACTAATAATCAAACTAATATAAAATATAGAGTAGGAGCATAATATTCTATTAGTACTCATTCTAAGCTCAGTTCCATCCCTGGACCATAAGGACTGTTCGGCGTCGTCGCCGTCAAATATCCTCCATCATCATGGGTTTAGATCTCCCACAGTATGCCCTGAGTAATAATAATCACAACAATCAAATATTAGAGAATACTAATAGAAACACATAATTTAAGAAAATACTAAAAATCAAACTAATATAAAATATAGAGTAGTAGCATAATATTCTATTAGTACTCATTCTAAGCTCAGTTCCATCCCTGGACCATAAGGACTGTTCGGCGTCGTCGGCGTCAAATATCCTCCATCATCATGGGTTTAGATCTCCCACAGTATGCCCTGAGTAATAATAATTACAACAATCAAATATTAGAGGATACTAATAGAAACACATAATTTAAGAAAATACTAAAAATCAAACTAATATAAAATATAGAGTAGAAGCATAATATTCTATTAGTACTCATTCTAAGCTCAGTTCCATCCCTGGACCATAAGGACTGTTCGGCGTCGTCGGCGTCAAATATCCTCCATCATCATGGGTTTAGATCTCCCACAGTATGCCCTGAGTAATAATAATTACAACAATCAAATATTAGAGAATACTAATAAAACACATAATTTAAGAAAATACTAAAAATCAAACTAATATAAAATATAGAGTAGAAGCATAATATTCTATTAGTACTCATTCTAAGCTCAGTTCCATCCCTGGACCATAAGGACTGTTCGGCGTCGTCGGCGTCAAATATCCTCCATCATCATGGGTTTAGATCTCCCACAGTATGCCCTGAGTAACAATAATTACAACAATCAAATATTAGAGAATACTAATAAAACACATAATTTAAGAAAATACTAAAAATCAAACTAATATAAAATATAGAGTAGAAGCATAATATTCTATTAGTACTCATTCTAAGCTCAGTTCCATCCCTGGACCATAAGGACTGTTCGGCGTCGTCGGCGTCAAATATCCTCCATCATCATGGGTTTAGATCTCCCACAGTATGCCCTGAGTAACAATAATTACAACAATCAAATATTAGAGAATACTAATAAAACACATAATTTAAGAAAATACTAAAAATCAAACTAATATAAAATATAGAGTAGAAGCATAATATTCTATTAGTACTCATTCTAAGCTCAGTTCCATCCCTGGACCATAAGGACTGTTCGGCGTCGTCGGCGTCAAATATCCTCCATCATCATGGGTTTAGATCTCCCACAGTATGCCCTGAGTAACAATAATTACAACAATCAAATATTAGAGAATACTAATAAAACACATAATTTAAGAAAATACTAAAAATCAAACTAATATAAAATATAGAGTAGAAGCATAATATTCTATTAGTACTCATTCTAAGCTCAGTTCCATCCCTGGACCATAAGGACTGTTCGGCGTCGTCGGCGTCAAATATCCTCCATCATCATGGGTTTGGATCACCCACAGTATGCCCTGAGTAACAATAATTACAACAATCAAATATTAGATAATACTAATAGAAACACATAATTTAAGAAAATACTAAAAATCAAACTAATATAAAATATAGAGTAGAAGCATAATATTCTATTAGTACTCATTCTAAGCTCAGTTCCATCCCTGGACCATAAGGACTGTTCGGCGTCGTCGCCGTCAAATATCCTCCATCATCATGGGTTTGGATCACCCACAGTATGCCCTGAGTAACAATAATTACAACAATCAAATATTAGATAATACTAATAGAAACACATAATTTAAGAAAATACTAATAATCAAACTAATATAAAATATAGAGTAGGAGCATAATATTCTATTAGTACTCATTCTAAGCTCAGTTCCATCCCTGGACCATAAGGACTGTTCGGCGTCGTCGGCGTCAAATATCCTCCATCATCATGGGTTTGGATCTCCCACAGTATGCCCTGAGTAACAATAATTACAACAATCAAATATTAGATAATACTAATAGAAACACATAATTTAAGAAAATACTAAAAATCAAACTAATATAAAATATAGAGTAGAAGCATAATATTCTATTAGTACTCATTCTAAGCTCAGTTCCATCCCTGGACCATAAGGACTGTTCGGCGTCGTCGGCGTCAAATATCCTCCATCATCATGGGTTTAGATCTCCCACAGTATGCCCTTAGTAATAATAATTACAACAATCAAATATTAGAGAATACTAATAAAACACATAATTTAAGAAAATACTAAAAATCAAACTAATATAAAATATAGAGTAGAAGCATAATATTCTATTAGTACTCATTCTAAGCTCAGTTCCATCCCTGGACCATAAGGACTGTTCGGCGTCGTCGGCGTCAAATATCCTCCATCATCATGGGTTTAGATCTCCCACAGTATGCCCTTAGTAATAATAATTACAACAATCAAATATTAGAGGATACTAATAAAACACATAATTTAAGAAAATACTAAAAATCAAACTAATATAAAATATAGAGTAGAAGCATAATATTCTATTAGTACTCATTCTAAGCTCAGTTCCATCCCTGGACCATAAGGACTGTTCGGCGTCGTCGGCGTCAAATATCCTCCATCATCATGGGTTTAGATCTCCCACAGTATGCCCTGAGTAACAATAATTACAACAATCAAATATTAGAGAATACTAATAGAAACACATAATTTAAGAAAATACTAAAAATCAAACTAATATAAAATATAGAGTAGAAGCATAATATTCTATTAGTACTCATTCTAAGCTCAGTTCCATCCCTGGACCATAAGGACTGTTCGGCGTCGTCGGCGTCAAATATCCTCCATCATCATGGGTTTAGATCTCCCACAGTATGCCCTGAGTAATAATAATTACAACAATCAAATATTAGAGAATACTAATAAAACACATAATTTAAGAAAATACTAAAAATCAAACTAATATAAAATATAGAGTAGAAGCATAATATTCTATTAGTACTCATTCTAAGCTCAGTTCCATCCCTGGACCATAAGGACTGTTCGGCGTCGTCGGCGTCAAATATCCTCCATCATCATGGGTTTAGATCTCCCACAGTATGCCCTGAGTAACAATAATTACAACAATCAAATATTAGAGAATACTAATAAAACACATAATTTAAGAAAATACTAAAAATCAAACTAATATAAAATATAGAGTAGAAGCATAATATTCTATTAGTACTCATTCTAAGCTCAGTTCCATCCCTGGACCATAAGGACTGTTCGGCGTCGTCGGCGTCAAATATCCTCCATCATCATGGGTTTAGATCTCCCACAGTATGCCCTGAGTAACAATAATTACAACAATCAAATATTAGAGAATACTAATAAAACACATAATTTAAGAAAATACTAAAAATCAAACTAATATAAAATATAGAGTAGAAGCATAATATTCTATTAGTACTCATTCTAAGCTCAGTTCCATCCCTGGACCATAAGGACTGTTCGGCGTCGTCGGCGTCAAATATCCTCCATCATCATGGGTTTAGATCTCCCACAGTATGCCCTTAGTAATAATAATTACAACAATCAAATATTAGAGGATACTAATAAAACACATAATTTAAGAAAATACTAAAAATCAAACTAATATAAAATATAGAGTAGAAGCATAATATTCTATTAGTACTCATTCTAAGCTCAGTTCCATCCCTGGACCATAAGGACTGTTCGGCGTCGTCGGCGTCAAATATCCTCCATCATCATGGGTTTAGATCTCCCACAGTATGCCCTGAGTAATAATAATTACAACAATCAAATATTAGAGAATACTAATAAAACACATAATTTAAGAAAATACTAAAAATCAAACTAATATAAAATATAGAGTAGAAGCATAATATTCTATTAGTACTCATTCTAAGCTCAGTTCCATCCCTGGACCATAAGGACTGTTCGGCGTCGTCGGCGTCAAATATCCTCCATCATCATGGGTTTAGATCTCCCACAGTATGCCCTGAGTAACAATAATTACAACAATCAAATATTAGAGAATACTAATAGAAACACATAATTTAAGAAAATACTAAAAATCAAACTAATATAAAATATAGAGTAGAAGCATAATATTCTATTAGTACTCATTCTAAGCTCAGTTCCATCCCTGGACCATAAGGACTGTTCGGCGTCGTCGGCGTCAAATATCCTCCATCATCATGGGTTTAGATCTCCCACAGTATGCCCTGAGTAATAATAATTACAACAATCAAATATTAGAGAATACTAATAAAACACATAATTTAAGAAAATACTAAAAATCAAACTAATATAAAATATAGAGTAGAAGCATAATATTCTATTAGTACTCATTCTAAGCTCAGTTCCATCCCTGGACCATAAGGACTGTTCGGCGTCGTCGGCGTCAAATATCCTCCATCATCATGGGTTTAGATCTCCCACAGTATGCCCTGAGTAATAATAATTACAACAATCAAATATTAGAGAATACTAATAGAAACACATAATTTAAGAAAATACTAAAAATCAAACTAATATAAAATATAGAGTAGAAGCATAATATTCTATTAGTACTCATTCTAAGCTCAGTTCCATCCCTGGACCATAAGGACTGTTCGGCGTCGTCGGCGTCAAATATCCTCCATCATCATGGGTTTAGATCTCCCACAGTATGCCCTTAGTAATAATAATTACAACAATCAAATATTAGAGAATACTAATAGAAACACATAATTTAAGAAAATACTAAAAATCAAACTAATATAAAATATAGAGTAGAAGCATAATATTCTATTAGTACTCATTCTAAGCTCAGTTCCATCCCTGGACCATAAGGACTGTTCGGCGTCGTCGGCGTCAAATATCCTCCATCATCATGGGTTTAGATCTCCCACAGTATGCCCTGAGTAACAATAATTACAACAATCAAATATTAGAGAATACTAATAGAAACACATAATTTAAGAAAATACTAAAAATCAAACTAATATAAAATATAGAGTAGAAGCATAATATTCTATTAGTACTCATTCTAAGCTCAGTTCCATCCCTGGACCATAAGGACTGTTCGGCGTCGTCGGCGTCAAATATCCTCCATCATCATGGGTTTAGATCTCCCACAGTATGCCCTGAGTAATAATAATTACAACAATCAAATATTAGAGAATACTAATAAAACACATAATTTAAGAAAATACTAAAAATCAAACTAATATAAAATATAGAGTAGAAGCATAATATTCTATTAGTACTCATTCTAAGCTCAGTTCCATCCCTGGACCATAAGGACTGTTCGGCGTCGTCGGCGTCAAATATCCTCCATCATCATGGGTTTAGATCTCCCACAGTATGCCCTGAGTAATAATAATTACAACAATCAAATATTAGAGAATACTAATAGAAACACATAATTTAAGAAAATACTAAAAATCAAACTAATATAAAATATAGAGTAGAAGCATAATATTCTATTAGTACTCATTCTAAGCTCAGTTCCATCCCTGGACCATAAGGACTGTTCGGCGTCGTCGGCGTCAAATATCCTCCATCATCATGGGTTTAGATCTCCCACAGTATGCCCTTAGTAATAATAATTACAACAATCAAATATTAGAGAATACTAATAGAAACACATAATTTAAGAAAATACTAAAAATCAAACTAATATAAAATATAGAGTAGTAGCGTAATATTCTATTAGTACTCATTCTAAGCTCAGTTCCATCCCTGGACCATTTGGACTGTTCGGTGTCGTCGGCGTCAAATATCCTGCATCATCATGGGTTTAGATCTCCCACAGTATGCCCTGAGTAATAATAATTACAACAATCAAATATTAGAGAATACTAATAGCAACACATAATTTAAGAAAATACTAAAAATCAAACTAATATAAAATATAGAGTAGAAGCATAATATTCTATTAGTACTCATTCTAAGCTCAGTTCCATCCCTGGACCATTTGGACTGTTCTGCGTCGTCGGCGTCAAATATCCTCCATCATCATGGGTTTAGATCTCCCACAGTATGCCCTGAGTAATAATAATTACAACAATCAATTATTAGAGAATACTAATAGAAACACATAATTTAAGAAAATACTTAAAATCAAACTAATATAAAATATAGAGTAGAAGCATAATATTCTATTAGTACTCATTCTAAGCTCAGTTCCATCCCTGGACCATAAGGACTGTTCTGCGTCGTCGCCGTCAAATATCCTCCATCATCATGGGTTTAGATCTCCCACAGTATGCCCTGAGTAATAATAATTACAACAATCAAATATTAGATAATACTAATAGAAACACATAATTTAAGAAAATACTAAAAATCAAACTAATATAAAATATAGAGTAGTAGCGTAATATTCTATTAGTACTCATTCTAAGCTCAGTTCCATCCCTGGACCATTTGGACTGTTCGGTGTCGTCGGCGTCAAATATCCTGCATCATCATGGGTTTAGATCTCCCACAGTATGCCCTGAGTAATAATAATTATAACAATCAAATATTAGAGAATACTAATAGAAACACATAATTTAAGAAAATACTAAAAATAAAACTAATATAAAATATAGAGTAGAAGCATAATATTCTATTAGTACTCATTCTAAGCTCAGTTCCATCCCTGGACCATTTGGACTGTTCGGTGTCGTCGGCGTCAAATATCCTGCATCATCATGGGTTTAGATCTCCCACAGTATGCCCTGAGTAATAATAATTATAACAATCAAATATTAGAGAATACTAATAGAAACACATAATTTAAGAAAATACTAAAAATCAAACTAATATAAAATATAGAGTAGTAGCGTAATATTCTATTAGTACTCATTCTAAGCTCAGTTCCATCCCTGGACCATTTGGACTGTTCGGTGTCGTCGGCGTCAAATATCCTGCATCATCATGGGTTTAGATCTCCCACAGTATGCCCTGAGTAATAATAATTATAACAATCAAATATTAGAGAATACTAATAGAAACACATAATTTAAGAAAATACTAAAAATAAAACTAATATAAAATATAGAGTAGAAGCATAATATTCTATTAGTACTCATTCTAAGCTCAGTTCCATCCCTGGACCATTTGGACTGTTCTGCGTCGTCGGCGTCAAATATCCTCCATCATCATGGGTTTAGATCTCCCTCAGTATGCCCTGAGTAATAATAATTACAACAATCAAATATTAGAGAATACTAATAGAAACACATAATTTAAGAAAATACTAAAAATCAAACTAATATAAAATATAGAGTAGAAGCATAATATTCTATTAGTACTCATTCTAAGCTCAGTTCCATCCCTGGACCAGAAGGACTGTTCTGCGTCGTCGGCGTCAAATATCCTCCATCATCATGGGTTTAGATCTCCCTCAGTATGCCCTGAGTAATAATAATTACAACAATCAAATATTAGAGAATACTAATAAAACACATAATTTAAGAAAATACTAAAAATCAAACTAATATAATGTATAGAGTAGAAGCATAATATTCTATTAGTACTCATTCTAAGCTCAGTTCCATCCCTGGACCATTTGGACTCCTCTGCGTCGTCGCCGTCAAATATCCTCCATCATCATGGGTTTAGATCTCCCACAGTATGCCCTGAGTAATAATAATTACAACAATCAAATATTAGATAATACTAATAGAAACACATAATTTAAGAAAATACTAGAAATCAAACTAATATAAAATATAGAGTAGAAGCATAATATTCTATTAGTACTCATTCTAAGCTCAGTTCCATCCCTGGACCATTTGGACTGTTCTGCGTCGTCGGCGTCAAATATCCTCCATCATCATGGGTTTAGATCTCCCTCAGTATGCCCTGAGTAATAATAATTACAACAATCAAATATTAGAGAATACTAATAGAAACACATAATTTAAGAAAATACTAAAAATCAAACTAATATAAAATATAGAGTAGAAGCATAATATTCTATTAGTACTCATTCTAAGCTCAGTTCCATCCCTGGACCAGAAGGACTGTTCTGCGTCGTCGGCGTCAAATATCCTCCATCATCATGGGTTTAGATCTCCCTCAGTATGCCCTGAGTAATAATAATTACAACAATCAATTATTAGAGAATACTAATAGAAACACATAATTTAAGAAAATACTAAAAATCAAACTAATATAAAATATAGAGTAGGAGCATAATATTCTATTTGTACTCATTCTAAGCTCAGTTCCATCCCTGGACCATTTGGACTGTTCTGCGTCGTCGGCGTCAAATATCCTCCATCATCATGGGTTTAGATCTCCCTCAGTATGCCCTGAGTAATAATAATTACAACAATCAAATATTAGAGAATACTAATAGAAACACATAATTTAAGAAAATACTAAAAATCAAACTAATATAAAATATAGAGTAGGAGCATAATATTCTATTAGTACTCATTCTAAGCTCAGTTCCATCCCTGGACCATTTGGACTGTTCTGCGTCGTCGGCGTCAAATATCCTCCATCATCATGGGTTTAGATCTCCCTCAGTATGCCCTGAGTAATAATAATTACAACAATCAAATATTAGAGAATACTAATAGAAACACATAATTTAAGAAAATACTAAAAATCAAACTAATATAAAATATAGAGTAGTAGCTTAATATTCTATTAGTAATCATTCTAAGCTCAGTTCCATCCCTGGACCATTTGGACTGTTCTGCGTCGTCGCCGTCAAATATCCTCCATCATCATGGGTTTGGATCTCCCACAGTATACCCTGAGTAATAATAATTACAACAATCAAATATTAGAGAATACTAATAGAAACACATAATTTAAGAAAATACTAAAAATCAAACTAATATAAAATATAGAGTAGTAGCTTAATATTCTATTAGTAATCATTCTAAGCTCAGTTCCATCCCTGGACCATTTGGACTGTTCTGCGTCGTCGCCGTCAAATATCCTCCATCATCATGGGTTTAGATCTCCCTCAGTATGCCCTGAGTAATAATAATTACAACAATCAAATATTAGAGAATACTAATAGAAACACATAATTTAAGAAAATACTAAAAATCAAACTAATATAAAATATAGAGTAGTAGCTTAATATTCTATTAGTAATCATTCTAAGCTCAGTTCCATCCCTGGACCAGAAGGACTCCTCTGCGTCATCGCCGTCAAATATCCTCCATCATCATGGGTTTAGATCTCCCTCAGTATGCCCTGAGTAATAATAATTACAACAATCAAATAGTAGATAATACTAATAGAAACACATAATTTAAGAAAATACTAAAAATCAAACTAATATAAAATATAGAGTAGTAGCTTAATATTCTATTAGTACTCATTCTAAGCTCAGTTCCATCCCTGGACCAGAAGGACTGTTCGGTGTCATCTCCGTCAAATATCCTCCATCATCATGGGTTTAGATCTCCCACAGTATGCCCTGAGTAATAATAATTACAACAATCAAATATTAGAGAATACTAATAGAAACACATAATTTAAGAAAATACTAAAAATCAAACTAATATAAAATATAGAGTAGAAGCATAATATTCTATTAGTACTCATTCTAAGCTCAGTTCCATCCCTGGACCATAAGGACTGTTTGGTGTCGTCGCCGTCAAATATCCTCCATCATCATGGGTTTAGATCTCCCACAGTATGCCCTGAGTAACAATAATTACAACAATCAAATATTAGAGAATACTAATAGAAACACATAATTTAAGAAAATACTAAAAATCAAACTAATATAAAATATAGAGTAGTAGCTTAATATTCTATTAGTACTCATTCTAAGCTCAGTTCCATCCCTGGACCATAAGGACTGTTTGGTGTCGTCACCGTCAAATATCCTCTATCATCATGGGTTTAGATCTCCCACAGTATGCCCTGAGTAATAATAATTACAACAATCAAATATTAGATAATACTAATAGAAACACATAATTTAAGAAAATACTAAAAATCAAACTAATATAAAATATAGAGTAGAAGCATAATATTCTATTAGTACTCATTCTAAGCTCAGTTCCATCCCTGGACCATAAGGACCCCTCGCCGTCGTCGCCGTCAAATATCCTCCATCATCATGGGTTTAGATCTCCCACAGTATGCCCTGAGTAATAATAATTACAACAATCAAATATTAGATAATACTAATAAAACACATAATTTAAGAAAATACTAAAAATCAAACTAATATAAAATATAGAGTAGAAGCATAATATTCTATTAGTACTCATTCTAAGCTCAGTTCCATCCCTGGACCAGAAGGACTCCTCTGCGTCGTCGCCGTCAAATATCCTCCATCATCATGGGTTTAGATCTCCCTCAGTATGCCCTGAGTAATAATAATCACAACAATCAAATATTAGATAATACTAATAAAACACATAATTTAAGAAAATACTAAATATCAAACTAATATAAAATATAGAGTAGAAGCATAATATTCTATTAGTACTCATTCTAAGCTCAGTTCCATCCCTGGACCATAAGGACTGTTCGGCGTGGTCACCGTCAAATATCCTCCATCATCATGGGTTTAGATCTCCCTCAGTATGCCCTGAGTAATAATAATCACAACAATCAAATATTAGATAATACTAATAAAACACATAATTTAAGAAAATACTAAATATCAAACTAATATAAAATATAGAGTAGAAGCATAATATTCTATTAGTACTCATTCTAAGCTCAGTTCCATCCCTGGACCATAAGGACTGTTTGGTGTCGTCACCGTCAAATATCCTCCATCATCATGGGTTTAGATCTCCCACAGTATGCCCTGAGTAATAATAATTACAACAATCAAATATTAGATAATACTAATAAAACACATAATTTAAGAAAATACTAAAAATCAAACTAATATAAAATATAGAGTAGAAGCATAATATTCTATTAGTACTCATTCTAAGCTCAGTTCCATCCCTGGACCATAAGGACTGTTTGGTGTCGTCACCGTCAAATATCCTCCATCATCATGGGTTTAGATCTCCCACAGTATGCCCTGAGTAATAATAATTACAACAATCAAATATTAGATAATACTAATAAAACACATAATTTAAGAAAATACTAAATATCAAACTAATATAAAATATAGAGTAGAAGCATAATATTCTATTAGTACTCATTCTAAGCTCAGTTCCATCCCTGGACCATAAGGACTGTTTGGTGTCGTCACCGTCAAATATCCTCTATCATCATGGGTTTAGATCTCCCACAGTATGCCCTGAGTAATAATAATTACAACAATCAAATATTAGATAATACTAATAAAACACATAATTTAAGAAAATACTAAAAATCAAACTAATATAAAATATAGAGTAGAAGCATAATATTCTATTAGTACTCATTCTAAGCTCAGTTCCATCCCTGGACCATAAGGACTGTTTGGTGTCGTCGCCGTCAAATATCCTCCATCATCATGGGTTTAGATCTCCCACAGTATGCCCTGAGTAATAATAATTACAACAATCAAATATTAGATGATACTAATAGAAACACATAATTTAAGAAAATACTAAAAATCAAACTAATATAAAATATAGAGTAGTAGCATAATATTCTATTAGTACTCATTCAAAGCTCAGTTCCATCCCTGGACCATTTGGACTGTTCGGCGTCGTCGCCATCAAATATCCTCCATCATCATGGGTTTAGATCTCCCACAGTATGCCCTGAGTAATAATAATTACAACAATCAAATATTAGATAATACTAATAAAACACATAATTTAAGAAAATACTAAAAATCAAACTAATATAAAATATAGAGTAGAAGCATAATATTCTATTAGTACTCATTCTAAGCTCAGTTCCATCCCTGGACCATTTGGACTGTTCGGCGTCGTCGCCATCAAATATCCTCCATCATCATGGCTTTAGATCTCCCACAGTATGCCCTGAGTAATAATAATTACAACAATCAAATATTAGATAATACTAATAAAACACATAATTTAAGAAAATACTAAAAATCAAACTAATATAAAATATAGAGTAGAAGCATAATATTCTATTAGTACTCATTCTAAGCTCAGTTCCATCCCTGGACCATAAGGACTGTTTGGTGTCGTCGCCGTCAAATATCCTCCATCATCAAGGGTTTAGATCTCCCTCAGTATGCCCTGAGTAATAATAATTACAACAATCAAATATCAGATAATACTAATAAAACACATAATTTAAGAAAATACTAAAAATCAAACTAATATAAAATATAGAGTAGAAGCATAATATTCTATTAGTACTCATTCTAAGCTCAGTTCCATCCCTGGACCATAAGGACTGTTTGGTGTCGTCGCCGTCAAATATCCTCCATCATCATGGGTTTAGATCTCCCACAGTATGCCCTGAGTAATAATAATTACAACAATCAAATATTAGATAATACTAATAAAACACATAATTTAAGAAAATACTAAAAATCAAACTAATATAAAATATAGAGTAGAAGCATAATATTCTATTAGTACTCATTCAAAGCTCAGTTCCATCCCTGGACCATAAGGACTGTTTGGTGTCGTCGCCGTCAAATATCCTCCATCATCATGGGTTTAGATCTCCCTCAGTATGCCCTGAGTAATAATAATTACAACAATCAAATATTAGATAATACTAATAGAAACACATAATTTAAGAAAATACTAAAAATCAAACTAATATAAAATATAGAGTAGAAGCATAATATTCTATTAGTACTCATTCAAAGCTCAGTTCCATCCCTGGACCATAAGGACTGTTTGGTGTCGTCGCCGTCAAATATCCTCCATCATCATGGGTTTAGATCTCCCACAGTATGCCCTGAGTAATAATAATTACAACAATCAAATATTAGATAATACTAATAGAAACACATAATTTAAGAAAATACTAAAAATCAAACTAATATAAAATATAGAGTAGAAGCATAATATTCTATTAGTACTCATTCTAAGCTCAGTTCCATCCCTGGACCATAAGGACTGTTTGGTGTCGTCGCCGTCAAATATCCTCCATCATCATGGGTTTAGATCTCCCTCAGTATGCCCTGAGTAATAATAATTACAACAATCAAATATTAGATAATACTAATAGAAACACATAATTTAAGAAAATACTAAAAATCAAACTAATATAAAATACAGAGTAGAAGCATAATATTCTATTAGTACTCATTCAAAGCTCAGTTCCATCCCTGGACCATAAGGACTGTTTGGTGTCGTCGCCGTCAAATATCCTCCATCATCATGGGTTTAGATCTCCCTCAGTATGCCCTGAGTAATAATAATTACAACAATCAAATATTAGATAATACTAATAGAAACACATAATTTAAGAAAATACTAAAAATCAAACTAATATAAAATATAGAGTAGAAGCATAATATTCTATTAGTACTCATTCTAAGCTCAGTTCCATACCTGGACCATAAGGACTGTTTGGTGTCGTCGCCGTCAAATATCCTCCATCATCATGGGTTTAGATCTCCCTCAGTATGCCCTGAGTAATAATAATTACAACAATCAAATATTAGATAATACTAATAGAAACACATAATTTAAGAAAATACTAAAAATCAAACTAATATAAAATATAGAGTAGAAGCATAATATTCTATTAGTACTCATTCTAAGCTCAGTTCCATCCCTGGACCATAAGGACTGTTTGGTGTCGTCGCCGTCAAATATCCTCCATCATCATGGGTTTAGATCTCCCTCAGTATGCCCTGAGTAATAATAATTACAACAATCAAATATTAGATAATACTAATAGAAACACATAATTTAAGAAAATACTAAAAATCAAACTAATATAAAATATAGAGTAGAAGCATAATATTCTATTAGTACTCATTCAAAGCTCAGTTCCATCCCTGGACCATAAGGACTGTTTGGTGTCGTCGCCGTCAAATATCCTCCATCATCATGGGTTTAGATCTCCCTCAGTATGCCCTGAGTAATAATAATTACAACAATCAAATATTAGATAATACTAATAGAAACACATAATTTAAGAAAATACTAAAAATCAAACTAATATAAAATATAGAGTAGAAGCATAATATTCTATTAGTACTCATTCTAAGCTCAGTTCCATACCTGGACCATAAGGACTGTTTGGTGTCGTCGGCGTCAAATATCCTCCATCATCATGGGTTTAGATCTCCCACAGTATGCCCTGAGTAATAATAATTACAACAATCAAATATTAGATGATACTAATAGAAACACATAATTTAAGAAAATACTAAAAATCAAACTAATATAAAATATAGAGTAGTAGCATAATATTCTATTAGTACTCATTCAAAGCTCAGTTCCATCCCTGGACCATAAGGACTGTTTGGTGTCGTCGGCGTCAAATATTCTCCATCATCATGGGTTTAGATCTCCCACAGTATGCCCTGAGTAATAATAATCACATCAATCAAATATTAGATAATACTAATAGAAACACATAATTTAAGAAAATACTAAAAATCAAACTAATATAAAATATAGAGTAGAAGCATAATATTCTATTAGTACTCATTCTAAGCTCAGTTCCATCCCTGGACCATAAGGACTGTTCGGCGTGGTCACCGTCAAATATCCTCCATCATCATGGGTTTAGATCTCCCACAGTATGCCCTGAGTAAAATAATTACAACAATCAAATATTAGATAATACTAATAGCAACACATAATTTAAGAAAATACTAAAAATCAAACTAATATAAAATATAGAGTAGTAGCTTAATATTCTATTAGTACTCATTCTAAGCTCAGTTCCATCCCTGGACCAGAAGGACTGTTCGGTGTCGTCACCGTCAAATATCCTCCATCATCATGGGTTTAGATCTCCCACAGTATGCCCTGAGTAATAATAATTACAACAATCAAATATTAGATAATACTAATAGCAACACATAATTTAAGAAAATACTAAAAATCAAACTAATATAAAATATAGAGTAGTAGCTTAATATTCTATTAGTACTCATTCTAAGCTCAGTTCCATCCCTGGACCAGAAGGACTGTTCGGTGTCGTCACCGTCAAATATCCTCCATCATCATGGGTTTAGATCTCCCACAGTATGCCCTGAGTAATAATAATTACAACAATCAAATATTAGATAATACTAATAAAACACATAATTTAAGAAAAGGTTACCTAACAACTAATATAAAATATAGAGTAGAAGCATAATATTCTATTAGTACTCATTCTAAGCTCAGTTCCATCCCTGGACCATTTGGACCCCTCTGCGTTCGGCTCTGTCAATATTCTCCATCATCATGGGTTTAGATCTCCCACAGTATGCCCTGAGTAACAATAATTACAACAATCAAATATTAGAGAATACTAATAGAAACACATAATTTAAGAAAATACTAAAAATCAAACTAATATAAAATATAGAGTAGTAGCTTAATATTCTATTAGTACTCATTCTAAGCTCAGTTCCATCCCTGGACCAGAAGGACTGTTCGGTGTCGTCACCGTCAAATATCCTCCATCATCATGGGTTTAGATCTCCCACAGTATGCCCTGAGTAACAATAATTACAACAATCAAATATTAGATAATACTAATAAAACACATAATTTAAGAAAAGGTTACCTAACAACTAATACAAAATATAGAGTAGAAGCATAATATTCTATTAGTACTCATTCTAAGCTCAGTTCCATCCCTGGACCATTTGGACCCCTCTGCGTTCGGCTCTGTCAATATCCTCCATCATCATGGGTTTAGATCTCCCACAGTATGCCCTGAGTAATAATAATTACAACAATCAAATATTAGATAATACTAATAGCAACACATAATTTAAGAAAATACTAAAAATCAAACTAATATAAAATATAGAGTAGTAGCTTAATATTCTATTAGTACTCATTCTAAGCTCAGTTCCATCCCTGGACCAGAAGGACTGTTCGGTGTCGTCACCGTCAAATATCCTCCATCATCATGGGTTTAGATCTCCCACAGTATGCCCTGAGTAATAATAATTACAACAATCAAATATTAGATAATACTAATAAAACACATAATTTAAGAAAAGGTTACCTAACAACTAATATAAAATATAGAGTAGAAGCATAATATTCTATTAGTACTCATTCTAAGCTCAGTTCCATCCCTGGACCATTTGGACCCCTCTGCGTTCGGCTCTGTCAATATTCTCCATCATCATGGGTTTAGATCTCCCACAGTATGCCCTGAGTAAAATAATTACAACAATCAAATATTAGATAATACTAATAGCAACACATAATTTAAGAAAATACTAAAAATCAAACTAATATAAAATATAGAGTAGTAGCTTAATATTCTATTAGTACTCATTCTAAGCTCAGTTCCATCCCTGGACCAGAAGGACTGTTCGGTGTCGTCACCGTCAAATATCCTCCATCATCATGGGTTTAGATCTCCCACAGTATGCCCTGAGTAATAATAATTACAACAATCAAATATTAGATAATACTAATAGCAACACATAATTTAAGAAAATACTAAAAATCAAACTAATATAAAATATAGAGTAGTAGCTTAATATTCTATTAGTACTCATTCTAAGCTCAGTTCCATCCCTGGACCAGAAGGACTGTTCGGTGTCGTCACCGTCAAATATCCTCCATCATCATGGGTTTAGATCTCCCACAGTATGCCCTGAGTAATAATAATTACAACAATCAAATATTAGATAATACTAATAGCAACACATAATTTAAGAAAATACTAAAAATCAAACTTATATAAAATATAGAGTAGTAGCTTAATATTCTATTAGTACTCATTCTAAGCTCAGTTCCATCCCTGGACCAGAAGGACTGTTCGGTGTCGTCACCGTCAAATATCCTCCATCATCATGGGTTTAGATCTCCCACAGTATGCCCTGAGTAATAATAATTACAACAATCAAATATTAGATAATACTAATAAAACACATAATTTAAGAAAAGGTTACCTAACAACTAATATAAAATATAGAGTAGAAGCATAATATTCTATTAGTACTCATTCTAAGCTCAGTTCCATCCCTGGACCATTTGGACCCCTCTGCGTTCGGCTCTGTCAATATTCTCCATCATCATGGGTTTAGATCTCCCACAGTATGCCCTGAGTAACAATAATTACAACAATCAAATATTAGAGAATACTAATAGAAACACATAATTTAAGAAAATACTAAAAATCAAACTAATATAAAATATAGAGTAGAAGCATAATATTCTATTAGTACTCATTCTAAGCTCAGTTCCATCCCTGGACCAGAAGGACTGTTCGGTGTCGTCACCGTCAAATATCCTCCATCATCATGGGTTTAGATCTCCCACAGTATGCCCTGAGTAATAATAATTACAACAATCAAATATTAGATAATACTAATAGCAACACATAATTTAAGAAAATACTAAAAATCAAACTAATATAAAATATAGAGTAGAAGCATAATATTCTATTAGTACTCATTCTAAGCTCAGTTCCATCCCTGGACCAGAAGGACTGTTCGGTGTCGTCACCGTCAAATATCCTCCATCATCATGGGTTTAGATCTCCCACAGTATGCCCTGAGTAACAATAATTACAACAATCAAATATTAGATAATACTAATAGCAACACAAATTTAAGAAAATACTAAAAATCAAACTAATATAAAATATAGAGTAGAAGCATAATATTCTATTAGTACTCATTCTAAGCACAGTTCCATCCCTGGACCAGAAGGACTGTTCGGTGTCGTCGCCGTCAAATATCCTCCATCATCACGGGTTTAGATCTCCCACAGTATGCCCTGAGTAATAATAATTACAACAATCAAATATTAGATAATACTAATAGCAACACATAATTTAAGAAAATACTAAAAATCAAACTAATATAAAATATAGAGTAGAAGCATAATATTCTATTAGTACTCATTCTAAGCTCAGTTCCATCCCTGGACCATAAGGACTGTTCGGTGTCATCTCCGTCAAATATCCTCCATCATCATGGGTTTAGATCTCCCTCAGTATGCCCTGAGTAATAATAATTACAACAATCAAATATTAGATAATACTAATAGAAACACATAATTTAAGAAAATACTAAAAATCAAACTAATATAAAATATAGAGTAGAAGCATAATATTCTATTAGTACTCATTCTAAGCTCAGTTCCATCCCTGGACCAGAAGGACTGTTCGGTGTCATCTCCGTCAAATATCCTCCATCATCATGGGTTTAGATCTCCCTCAGTATGCCCTGAGTAATAATAATTACAACAATCAAATATTAGATAATACTAATAGAAACACATAATTTAAGAAAATACTAAAAATCAAACTAATATAAAATATAGAGTAGAAGCATAATATTCTATTAGTACTCATTCTAAGCTCAGTTCCATCCCTGGACCATAAGGACCCCTCTGCGTCGCCGCCGTCAAATATTCTCAATCATCATGGGTTTAGATCTCCCACAGTATGCCCTGAGTAACAATAATTGCAACAATCAAATATTAGAGAATACTAATAGAAACACATAATTTAAGAAAATACTAAAAATCAAACTAATATAAAATATAGAGTAGTAGCATAATATTCTATTAGTACTCATTCTAAGCTCAGTTCCATCCCTGGAACATAAGGACCCCTCTGCGTCGCCGCCGTCAAATATTCTCAATCATCATGGGTTTAGATCTCCCACAGTATGCCCTGAGTAATAATAATTACAACAATCAAATATTAGATAATACTAATAGAAACACATAATTTAAGAAAATACTAAAAATCAAACTAATATAAAATATAGAGTAGTAGCATAATATTCTATTAGTACTCATTCTAAGCTCAGTTCCATCCCTGGAACATAAGGACCCCTCTGCGTCGCCGCCGTCAAATATCCTCCATCATCATGGGTTTAGATCTCCCACAGTATGCCCTGAGTAATAATAATTGCAACAATCAAATATTAGAGAATACTAATAGAAACACATAATTTAAGAAAATACTAAAAATCAAACTAATATAAAATATAGAGTAGTAGCATAATATTCTATTAGTACTCATTCTAAGCTCAGTTCCATCCCTGGAACATAAGGACCCCTCTGCGTCGCCGCCGTCAAATATTCTCAATCATCATGGGTTTAGATCTCCCACAGTATGCCCTGAGTAATAATAATTACAACAATCAAATATTAGATAATACTAATAGAAACACATAATTTAAGAAAATACTAAAAATCAAACTAATATAAAATATAGAGTAGTAGCATAATATTCTATTAGTACTCATTCTAAGCTCAGTTCCATCCCTGGACCAGAAGGACTGTTCGGTGTCGTCACCGTCAAATATCCTCCATCATCATGGGTTTAGATCTCCCACAGTATGCCCTGAGTAACAATAATTGCAACAATCAAATATTAGAGAATACTAATAGAAACACATAATTTAAGAAAATACTAAAAATCAAACTAATATAAAATATAGAGTAGTAGCATAATATTCTATTAGTACTCATTCTAAGCTCAGTTCCATCCCTGGACCATAAGGACCCCTCACCGTCGTCGGCGTCAAATATCCTCCATCATCATGGGTTTAGATCTCCCACAGAATGCCCTGAGTAACAATAATTACAACAATCAAATATTAGATAATACTAATAGAAACACATAATTTAAGAAAATACTAAAAATCAAACTAATATAAAATATAGAGTAGTAGCATAATATTCTATTAGTACTCATTCTAAGCTCAGTTCCATCCCTGGACCATAAGGACTGTTCGGTGTCGTCGCCGTCAAATATCCTCCATCATCATGGGTTTAGATCTCCCACAGTATGCCCTGAGTAATAATAATTACAACAATCAAATATTAGATAATACTAATAGAAACACATAATTTAAGAAAATACTAAAAATCAAACTAATATAAAATATAGAGTAGTAGCATAATATTCAATTAGTACTCATTCTAAGCTCAGTTCCATCCCTGGAACAGAAGGACTGTTTGGTGTCGTCACCGTCAAATATCCTCCATCATCATGGGTTTAGATCTCCCACAGTATGCCCTGAGTAATAATAATTACAACAATCAAATATTAGAGAATACTAATAGAAACACATAATTTAAGAAAATACTAAAAATCAAACTAATATAAAATATAGAGTAGAAGCATAATATTCTATTAGTACTCATTCTAAGCTAAGTTCCATCCCTGGACCATAAGGACCCCTCACCGTCGTCGCCCTCAATATCCTCCATCATCATGGGTTTAGATCTCCCACAGTATGGCCTGAGTAACAATAATTACAACAATCAAATATTAGATAATACTAATAGAAACACATAATTTAAGAAAATACTAAAAATCAAACTAATATAAAATATAGAGTAGTAGCATAATATTCTATTAGTACTCATTCTAAGCTCAGTTCCATCCCTGGACCATAAGGACTGTTCGGTGTCGTCGCCGTCAAATATCCTCCATCATCATGGGTTTAGATCTCCCACAGTATGCCCTGAGTAATAATAATTACAACAATCAAATATTAGATAATACTAATAGAAACACATAATTTAAGAAAATACTAAAAATCAAACTAATATAAAATATAGAGTAGTAGCATAATATTCAATTAGTACTCATTCTAAGCTCAGTTCCATCCCTGGAACAGAAGGACTGTTTGGTGTCGTCACCGTCAAATATCCTCCATCATCATGGGTTTAGATCTCCCACAGTATGGCCTGAGTAACAATAATTACAACAATCAAATATTAGAGAATACTAATAGAAACACATAATTTAAGAAAATACTAAAAATCAAACTAATATAAAATATAGAGTAGAAGCATAATATTCTATTAGTACTCATTCTAAGCTCAGTTCCATCCCTGGACCATTTGGACCCCTCGCCGTCGCTTCTCTCAATATCCTCCATCATCATGGGTTTAGATCTCCCACAGTATGCCCTGATTAATAATAATTACAACAATCAAATATTAGATAATACTAATAGAAACACATAATTTAAGAAAATACTAAAAATCAAACTAATATAAAATATAGAGTAGAAGCATAATATTCTATTAGTACTCATTCTAAGCTCAGTTCCATCCCTGGACCATTTGGACCCCTCGCCATCGCTTCTCTCAATATCCTCCATCATCATGGGTTTAGATCTCCCACAGTATGCCCTGATTAATAATAATTACAACAATCAAATATTAGAGAATACTAATAAAACACATAATTTAAGAAAATACTAAAAATCAAACTAATATAAAATATAGAGTAGGAGCATAATATTCTATTAGTACTCATTCTAAGCTCAGTTCCATCCCTGGATTATTTGGACTGTTTGGTTTGGTCGCCGTCAAATATCCTCCATCATCATGGGTTTAGATCTCCCACAGTATGCCCTGAGTAATAATAATTACAACAATCAAATATTAGAGAATACTAATAGAAACACATAATTTAAGAAAATACTAAAAATCAAACTAATATAAAATATAGAGTAGAAGCATAATATTCTATTAGTACTCATTCTAAGCTCAGTTCCATCCCTGGATTATTTGGACTGTTTGGTTTGGTCGCCGTCAAATATCCTCCATCATCATGGGTTTAGATCTCCCACAGTATGCCCTGAGTAACAATAATTACAACAATCAAATATTAGAGAATACTAATAGAAACACATAATTTAAGAAAATACTAAAAATAAACTAATATAAAATATAGAGTAGGAGCATAATATTCTATTAGTACTCATTCTAAGCTCAGTTCCATCCCTGGATTATTTGGACTGTTTGGTTTGGTCGCCGTCAAATATCCTCCATCATCATGGGTTTAGATCTCCCACAGTATGCCCTGAGTAACAATAATTACAACAATCAAATATTAGATAATACTAATAGAAACACATAATTTAAGAAAATACTAAAAATCAAACTAATATAAAATATAGAGTAGGAGCATAATATTCTATTAGTACTCATTCTAAGCTCAGTTCCATCCCTGGATTATTTGGACTGTTTGGTTTGGTCGCCGTCAAATATCCTCCATCATCATGGGTTTAGATCTCCCACAGTATGCCCTGAGTAACAATAATTACAACAATCAAATATTAGAGAATACTAATAGAAACACATAATTTAAGAAAATACTAAAAATAAACTAATATAAAATATAGAGTAGGAGCATAATATTCTATTAGTACTCATTCTAAGCTCAGTTCCATCCCTGGATTATTTGGACTGTTTGGTTTGGTCGCCGTCAAATATCCTCCATCATCATGGGTTTAGATCTCCCACAGTATGCCCTGAGTAATAATAATTACAACAATCAAATATTAGAGAATACTAATAGAAACACATAATTTAAGAAAATACTAAAAATCAAACTAATATAAAATATAGAGTAGGAGCATAATATTCTATTAGTACTCATTCTAAGCTCAGTTCCATCCCTGGATTATTTGGACTGTTTGGTTTGGTCGCCGTCAAATATCCTCCATCATCATGGGTTTAGATCTCCCACAGTATGCCCTGAGTAATAATAATTACAACAATCAAATATTAGATAATACTAATAGAAACACATAATTTAAGAAAATACTAAAAATCAAACTAATATAAAATATAGAGTATTAGCATAATATTCTATTAGTACTCATTCTAAGCTCAGTTCCATCCCTGGATTATTTGGACTGTTTGGTTTGGTCGCCGTCAAATATCCTCCATCATCATGGGTTTAGATCTCCCACAGTATGCCCTGAGTAATAATAATTACAACAATCAAATATTAGAGAATACTAATAGAAACACATAATTTAAGAAAATACTAAAAATCAAACTAATATAAAATATAGAGTAGGAGCATAATATTCTATTAGTACTCATTCTAAGCTCAGTTCCATCCCTGGATTATTTGGACTGTTTGGTTTGGTCGCCGTCAAATATCCTCCATCATCATGGGTTTAGATCTCCCACAGTATGCCCTGAGTAACAATAATTACAACAATCAAATATTAGAGAATACTAATAGAAACACATAATTTAAGAAAATACTAAAAATAAACTAATATAAAATATAGAGTAGGAGCATAATATTCTATTAGTACTCATTCTAAGCTCAGTTCCATCCCTGGATTATTTGGACTGTTTGGTTTGGTCGCCGTCAAATATCCTCCATCATCATGGGTTTAGATCTCCCACAGTATGCCCTGAGTAATAATAATTACAACAATCAAATATTAGAGAATACTAATAGAAACACATAATTTAAGAAAATACTAAAAATCAAACTAATATAAAATATAGAGTAGGAGCATAATATTCTATTAGTACTCATTCTAAGCTCAGTTCCATCCCTGGATTATTTGGACTGTTTGGTTTGGTCGCCGTCAAATATCCTCCATCATCATGGGTTTAGATCTCCCACAGTATGCCCTGAGTAATAATAATTACAACAATCAAATATTAGATAATACTAATAGAAACACATAATTTAAGAAAATACTAAAAATAAACTAATATAAAATATAGAGTAGGAGCATAATATTCTATTAGTACTCATTCTAAGCTCAGTTCCATCCCTGGATTATTTGGACTGTTTGGTTTGGTCGCCGTCAAATATCCTCCATCATCATGGGTTTAGATCTCCCACAGTATGCCCTGAGTAATAATAATTACAACAATCAAATATTAGAGAATACTAATAGAAACACATAATTTAAGAAAATACTAAAAATAAACTAATATAAAATATAGAGTAGGAGCATAATATTCTATTAGTACTCATTCTAAGCTCAGTTCCATCCCTGGATTATTTGGACTGTTTGGTTTGGTCGCCGTCAAATATCCTCCATCATCATGGGTTTAGATCTCCCACAGTATGCCCTGAGTAATAATAATTACAACAATCAAATATTAGAGAATACTAATAGAAACACATAATTTAAGAAAATACTAAAAATAAACTAATATAAAATATAGAGTAGGAGCATAATATTCTATTAGTACTCATTCTAAGCTCAGTTCCATCCCTGGATTATTTGGACTGTTTGGTTTGGTCGCCGTCAAATATCCTCCATCATCATGGGTTTAGATCTCCCACAGTATGCCCTGAGTAATAATAATTACAACAATCAAATATTAGAGAATACTAATAGAAACACATAATTTAAGAAAATACTAAAAATAAACTAATATAAAATATAGAGTAGGAGCATAATATTCTATTAGTACTCATTCTAAGCTCAGTTCCATCCCTGGATTATTTGGACTGTTTGGTTTGGTCGCCGTCAAATATCCTCCATCATCATGGGTTTAGATCTCCCACAGTATGCCCTGAGTAATAATAATTACAACAATCAAATATTAGATAATACTAATAGAAACACATAATTTAAGAAAATACTAAAAATAAACTAATATAAAATATAGAGTAGGAGCATAATATTCTATTAGTACTCATTCTAAGCTCAGTTCCATCCCTGGATTATTTGGACTGTTTGGTGTCGTCACCGTCAAATATCCTCCATCATCATGGGTTTAGATCTCCCACAGTATGCCCTGAGTAACAATAATTACAACAATCAAATATTAGAGAATACTAATAGAAACACATAATTTAAGAAAATACTAAAAATAAACTAATATAAAATATAGAGTAGGAGCATAATATTCTATTAGTACTCATTCTAAGCTCAGTTCCATCCCTGGATTATTTGGACTGTTTGGTTTGGTCGCCGTCAAATATCCTCCATCATCATGGGTTTAGATCTCCCACAGTATGCCCTGAGTAATAATAATTACAACAATCAAATATTAGAGAATACTAATAGAAACACATAATTTAAGAAAATACTAAAAATCAAACTAATATAAAATATAGAGTAGGAGCATAATATTCTATTAGTACTCATTCTAAGCTCAGTTCCATCCCTGGATTATTTGGACTGTTTGGTTTGGTCGCCGTCAAATATCCTCCATCATCATGGGTTTAGATCTCCCACAGTATGCCCTGAGTAATAATAATTACAACAATCAAATATTAGATAATACTAATAGAAACACATAATTTAAGAAAATACTAAAAATAAACTAATATAAAATATAGAGTAGGAGCATAATATTCTATTAGTACTCATTCTAAGCTCAGTTCCATCCCTGGATTATTTGGACTGTTTGGTTTGGTCGCCGTCAAATATCCTCCATCATCATGGGTTTAGATCTCCCACAGTATGCCCTGAGTAATAATAATTACAACAATCAAATATTAGAGAATACTAATAGAAACACATAATTTAAGAAAATACTAAAAATAAACTAATATAAAATATAGAGTAGGAGCATAATATTCTATTAGTACTCATTCTAAGCTCAGTTCCATCCCTGGATTATTTGGACTGTTTGGTTTGGTCGCCGTCAAATATCCTCCATCATCATGGGTTTAGATCTCCCACAGTATGCCCTGAGTAATAATAATTACAACAATCAAATATTAGAGAATACTAATAGAAACACATAATTTAAGAAAATACTAAAAATAAACTAATATAAAATATAGAGTAGGAGCATAATATTCTATTAGTACTCATTCTAAGCTCAGTTCCATCCCTGGATTATTTGGACTGTTTGGTTTGGTCGCCGTCAAATATCCTCCATCATCATGGGTTTAGATCTCCCACAGTATGCCCTGAGTAATAATAATTACAACAATCAAATATTAGAGAATACTAATAGAAACACATAATTTAAGAAAATACTAAAAATAAACTAATATAAAATATAGAGTAGGAGCATAATATTCTATTAGTACTCATTCTAAGCTCAGTTCCATCCCTGGATTATTTGGACTGTTTGGTTTGGTCGCCGTCAAATATCCTCCATCATCATGGGTTTAGATCTCCCACAGTATGCCCTGAGTAATAATAATTACAACAATCAAATATTAGAGAATACTAATAGAAACACATAATTTAAGAAAATACTAAAAATAAACTAATATAAAATATAGAGTAGGAGCATAATATTCTATTAGTACTCATTCTAAGCTCAGTTCCATCCCTGGATTATTTGGACTGTTTGGTTTGGTCGCCGTCAAATATCCTCCATCATCATGGGTTTAGATCTCCCACAGTATGCCCTGAGTAATAATAATTACAACAATCAAATATTAGAGAATACTAATAGAAACACATAATTTAAGAAAATACTAAAAATAAACTAATATAAAATATAGAGTAGGAGCATAATATTCTATTAGTACTCATTCTAAGCTCAGTTCCATCCCTGGATTATTTGGACTGTTTGGTTTGGTCGCCGTCAAATATCCTCCATCATCATGGGTTTAGATCTCCCACAGTATGCCCTGAGTAACAATAATTACAACAATCAAATATTAGAGAATACTAATAGAAACACATAATTTAAGAAAATACTAAAAATAAACTAATATAAAATATAGAGTAGGAGCATAATATTCTATTAGTACTCATTCTAAGCTCAGTTCCATCCCTGGATTATTTGGACTGTTTGGTTTGGTCGCCGTCAAATATCCTCCATCATCATGGGTTTAGATCTCCCACAGTATGCCCTGAGTAATAATAATTACAACAATCAAATATTAGAGAATACTAATAGAAACACATAATTTAAGAAAATACTAAAAATAAACTAATATAAAATATAGAGTAGGAGCATAATATTCTATTAGTACTCATTCTAAGCTCAGTTCCATCCCTGGATTATTTGGACTGTTTGGTTTGGTCGCCGTCAAATATCCTCCATCATCATGGGTTTAGATCTCCCACAGTATGCCCTGAGTAATAATAATTACAACAATCAAATATTAGAGAATACTAATAGAAACACATAATTTAAGAAAATACTAAAAATAAACTAATATAAAATATAGAGTAGGAGCATAATATTCTATTAGTACTCATTCTAAGCTCAGTTCCATCCCTGGATTATTTGGACTGTTTGGTTTGGTCGCCGTCAAATATCCTCCATCATCATGGGTTTAGATCTCCCACAGTATGCCCTGAGTAACAATAATTACAACAATCAAATATTAGAGAATACTAATAGAAACACATAATTTAAGAAAATACTAAAAATAAACTAATATAAAATATAGAGTAGGAGCATAATATTCTATTAGTACTCATTCTAAGCTCAGTTCCATCCCTGGACCATAAGGACTGTTCGGTGTCGTCGCCGTCAAATATCCTCCATCATCATGGGTTTAGATCTCCCACAGTATGCCCTGAGTAACAATAATTACAACAATCAAATATTAGAGAATACTAATAGAAACACATAATTTAAGAAAATACTAAAAATAAACTAATATAAAATATAGAGTAGGAGCATAATATTCTATTAGTACTCATTCTAAGCTCAGTTCCATCCCTGGATTATTTGGACTGTTTGGTTTGGTCGCCGTCAAATATCCTCCATCATCATGGGTTTAGATCTCCCACAGTATGCCCTGAGTAATAATAATTACAACAATCAAATATTAGAGAATACTAATAGAAACACATAATTTAAGAAAATACTAAAAATCAAACTAATATAAAATATAGAGTAGAAGCATAATATTCTATTAGTACTCATTCTAAGCTCAGTTCCATCCCTGGACCATAAGGATCCCTCACCATCGTCGCCGTCAAATATCCTCCATCATCATGGGTTTAGATCTCCCACTGTATGCCCTGAGTAATAATAATTACAACAATCAAATAGTAGATAATACTAATAGAAACACATAATTTAAGAAAATACTAAATATCAAACTAATATAAAATATAGAGTAGAAGCATAATATTCTATTAGTACTCATTCTAAGCTCAGTTCCATCCCTGGACCATAAGGATCCCTCACCATCGTCGCCCTCAATATCCTCCATCATCATGGGTTTAGATCTCCCACAGAATGCCCTTAGTAATAATAATTACAACAATCAAATAGTAGATAATACTAATAGAAACACATAATTTAAGAAAATACTAAATATCAAACTAATATAAAATATAGAGTAGAAGCATAATATTCTATTAGTACTCATTCTAAGCTCAGTTCCATCCCTGGACCATAAGGACCCCTCACCATCGTCACCCTCAATATCCTCCATCATCATGGGTTTAGATCTCCCACAGAATGCCCTTAGTAATAATAATTACAACAATCAAATAGTAGATAATACTAATAGAAACACATAATTTAAGAAAATACTAAATATCAAACTAATATAAAATATAGAGTAGAAGCATAATATTCTATTAGTACTCATTCTAAGCTCAGTTCCATCCCTGGACCATAAGGATCCCTCACCATCGTCGCCCTCAATATCCTCCATCATCATGGGTTTAGATCTCCCACAGAATGCCCTTAGTAATAATAATTACAACAATCAAATAGTAGATAATACTAATAGAAACACATAATTTAAGAAAATACTAAATATCAAACTAATATAAAATATAGAGTAGAAGCATAATATTCTATTAGTACTCATTCTAAGCTCAGTTCCATCCCTGGACCATAAGGACCCCTCACCATCGTCGCCCTCAATATCCTCCATCATCATGGGTTTAGATCTCCCACAGAATGCCCTTAGTAATAATAATTACAACAATCAAATAGTAGATAATACTAATAGAAACACATAATTTAAGAAAATACTAAATATCAAACTAATATAAAATATAGAGTAGAAGCATAATATTCTATTAGTACTCATTCTAAGCTCAGTTCCATCCCTGGACCATAAGGATCCCTCACCATCGTCGCCCTCAATATCCTCCATCATCATGGGTTTAGATCTCCCACAGAATGCCCTTAGTAATAATAATTACAACAATCAAATAGTAGATAATACTAATAGAAACACATAATTTAAGAAAATACTAAATATCAAACTAATATAAAATATAGAGTAGAAGCATAATATTCTATTAGTACTCATTCTAAGCTCAGTTCCATCCCTGGACCATAAGGACCCCTCACCATCGTCGCCCTCAATATCCTCCATCATCATGGGTTTAGATCTCCCACAGAATGCCCTTAGTAATAATAATTACAACAATCAAATAGTAGATAATACTAATAGAAACACATAATTTAAGAAAATACTAAATATCAAACTAATATAAAATATAGAGTAGAAGCATAATATTCTATTAGTACTCATTCTAAGCTCAGTTCCATCCCTGGACCATAAGGATCCCTCACCATCGTCGCCCTCAATATCCTCCATCATCATGGGTTTAGATCTCCCACAGAATGCCCTTAGTAATAATAATTACAACAATCAAATAGTAGATAATACTAATAGAAACACATAATTTAAGAAAATACTAAATATCAAACTAATATAAAATATAGAGTAGAAGCATAATATTCTATTAGTACTCATTCTAAGCTCAGTTCCATCCCTGGACCATAAGGACCCCTCACCATCGTCGCCCTCAATATCCTCCATCATCATGGGTTTAGATCTCCCACAGAATGCCCTTAGTAATAATAATTACAACAATCAAATAGTAGATAATACTAATAGAAACACATAATTTAAGAAAATACTAAATATCAAACTAATATAAAATATAGAGTAGAAGCATAATATTCTATTAGTACTCATTCTAAGCTCAGTTCCATCCCTGGACCATAAGGACCCCTCACCATCGTCGCCCTCAATATCCTCCATCATCATGGGTTTAGATCTCCCACAGAATGCCCTTAGTAATAATAATTACAACAATCAAATAGTAGATAATACTAATAGAAACACATAATTTAAGAAAATACTAAATATCAAACTAATATAAAATATAGAGTAGAAGCATAATATTCTATTAGTACTCATTCTAAGCTCAGTTCCATCCCTGGACCATAAGGACCCCTCACCATCGTCGCCCTCAATATCCTCCATCATCATGGGTTTAGATCTCCCACAGAATGCCCTTAGTAATAATAATTACAACAATCAAATAGTAGATAATACTAATAGAAACACATAATTTAAGAAAATACTAAATATCAAACTAATATAAAATATAGAGTAGAAGCATAATATTCTATTAGTACTCATTCTAAGCTCAGTTCCATCCCTGGACCATAAGGACCCCTCACCATCGTCGCCCTCAATATCCTCCATCATCATGGGTTTAGATCTCCCACAGAATGCCCTTAGTAATAATAATTACAACAATCAAATAGTAGATAATACTAATAGAAACACATAATTTAAGAAAATACTAAATATCAAACTAATATAAAATATAGAGTAGAAGCATAATATTCTATTAGTACTCATTCTAAGCTCAGTTCCATCCCTGGACCATAAGGATCCCTCACCATCGTCGCCCTCAATATCCTCCATCATCATGGGTTTAGATCTCCCACAGAATGCCCTTAGTAATAATAATTACAACAATCAAATAGTAGATAATACTAATAGAAACACATAATTTAAGAAAATACTAAATATCAAACTAATATAAAATATAGAGTAGAAGCATAATATTCTATTAGTACTCATTCTAAGCTCAGTTCCATCCCTGGACCATAAGGACCCCTCACCATCGTCGCCCTCAATATCCTCCATCATCATGGGTTTAGATCTCCCACAGAATGCCCTTAGTAATAATAATTACAACAATCAAATAGTAGATAATACTAATAGAAACACATAATTTAAGAAAATACTAAATATCAAACTAATATAAAATATAGAGTAGAAGCATAATATTCTATTAGTACTCATTCTAAGCTCAGTTCCATCCCTGGACCATAAGGACCCCTCACCATCGTCGCCCTCAATATCCTCCATCATCATGGGTTTAGATCTCCCACAGAATGCCCTTAGTAATAATAATTACAACAATCAAATAGTAGATAATACTAATAGAAACACATAATTTAAGAAAATACTAAATATCAAACTAATATAAAATATAGAGTAGAAGCATAATATTCTATTAGTACTCATTCTAAGCTCAGTTCCATCCCTGGACCATAAGGACCCCTCACCATCGTCGCCCTCAATATCCTCCATCATCATGGGTTTAGATCTCCCACAGTATGCCCTGAGTAATAATAATCACAACAATCAAATATTAGATAATACTAATAGAAACACATAATTTAAGAAAATACTAAATATCAAACTAATATAAAATATAGAGTAGAAGCATAATATTCTATTAGTACTCATTCTAAGCTCAGTTCCATCCCTGGACCATAAGGACCCCTCACCGTCGTCGCCCTCAATATTCTCCATCATCATGGGTTTAGATCTCCCACAGAATGCCCTTAGTAATAATAATTACAACAATCAAATAGTAGATAATACTAATAGAAACACATAATTTAAGAAAATACTAAATATCAAACTAATATAAAATATAGAGTAGAAGCATAATATTCTATTAGTACTCATTCTAAGCTCAGTTCCATCCCTGGACCATAAGGACCCCTCACCGTCGTCGCCCTCAATATTCTCCATCATCATGGGTTTAGATCTCCCACAGAATGCCCTTAGTAATAATAATTACAACAATCAAATAGTAGATAATACTAATAGAAACACATAATTTAAGAAAATACTAAATATCAAACTAATATAAAATATAGAGTAGAAGCATAATATTCTATTAGTACTCATTCTAAGCTCAGTTCCATCCCTGGACCATAAGGACCCCTCACCGTCGTCGCCCTCAATATCCTCCATCATCATGGGTTTAGATCTCCCACAGAATGCCCTTAGTAATAATAATTACAACAATCAAATAGTAGATAATACTAATAGAAACACATAATTTAAGAAAATACTAAATATCAAACTAATATAAAATATAGAGTAGAAGCATAATATTCTATTAGTACTCATTCTAAGCTCAGTTCCATCCCTGGACCATAAGGACCCCTCACCGTCGTCGCCCTCAATATTCTCCATCATCATGGGTTTAGATCTCCCACAGAATGCCCTTAGTAATAATAATTACAACAATCAAATAGTAGATAATACTAATAGAAACACATAATTTAAGAAAATACTAAATATCAAACTAATATAAAATATAGAGTAGAAGCATAATATTCTATTAGTACTCATTCTAAGCTCAGTTCCATCCCTGGACCATAAGGACCCCTCACCGTCGTCGCCCTCAATATTCTCCATCATCATGGGTTTAGATCTCCCACAGAATGCCCTTAGTAATAATAATTACAACAATCAAATAGTAGATAATACTAATAGAAACACATAATTTAAGAAAATACTAAATATCAAACTAATATAAAATATAGAGTAGAAGCATAATATTCTATTAGTACTCATTCTAAGCTCAGTTCCATCCCTGGACCATAAGGACCCCTCACCGTCGTCTCCCTCAATATCCTCCATCATCATGGGTTTAGATCTCCCACAGAATGCCCTTAGTAATAATAATTACAACAATCAAATAGTAGATAATACTAATAGAAACACATAATTTAAGAAAATACTAAATATCAAACTAATATAAAATATAGAGTAGAAGCATAATATTCTATTAGTACTCATTCTAAGCTCAGTTCCATCCCTGGACCATAAGGACCCCTCACCGTCGTCGCCCTCAATATCCTCCATCATCATGGGTTTAGATCTCCCACAGAATGCCCTTAGTAATAATAATTACAACAATCAAATAGTAGATAATACTAATAGAAAGAAACACATAATTTAAGAAAATACTAAATATCAAACTAATATAAAATATAGAGTAGAAGCATAATATTCTATTAGTACTCATTCTAAGCTCAGTTCCATCCCTGGACCATAAGGACCCCTCACCGTCGTCGCCCTCAATATTCTCCATCATCATGGGTTTAGATCTCCCACAGAATGCCCTTAGTAATAATAATTACAACAATCAAATAGTAGATAATACTAATAGAAACACATAATTTAAGAAAATACTAAATATCAAACTAATATAAAATATAGAGTAGAAGCATAATATTCTATTAGTACTCATTCTAAGCTCAGTTCCATCCCTGGACCATAAGGACCCCTCACCGTCGTCGCCCTCAATATCCTCCATCATCATGGGTTTAGATCTCCCACAGAATGCCCTTAGTAATAATAATTACAACAATCAAATAGTAGATAATACTAATAGAAACACATAATTTAAGAAAATACTAAATATCAAACTAATATAAAATATAGAGTAGAAGCATAATATTCCATTAGTACTCATTCTAAGCTCAGTTCCATCCCTGGACCATAAGGACCCCTCACCGTCGTCGCCCTCAATATTCTCCATCATCATGGGTTTAGATCTCCCACAGAATGCCCTTAGTAATAATAATTACAACAATCAAATAGTAGATAATACTAATAGAAACACATAATTTAAGAAAATACTAAATATCAAACTAATATAAAATATAGAGTAGAAGCATAATATTCTATTAGTACTCATTCTAAGCTCAGTTCCATCCCTGGACCATAAGGACCCCTCACCGTCGTCGCCCTCAATATCCTCCATCATCATGGGTTTAGATCTCCCACAGAATGCCCTTAGTAATAATAATTACAACAATCAAATAGTAGATAATACTAATAGAAACACATAATTTAAGAAAATACTAAATATCAAACTAATATAAAATATAGAGTAGAAGCATAATATTCTATTAGTACTCATTCTAAGCTCAGTTCCATCCCTGGACCATAAGGACTGTTCGGCGTCGTCGCCGTCAAATATCCTCCATCATCATGGGTTTAGATCTCCCACAGTATGCCCTGAGTAATAATAATTACAACAATCAAATATTAGATAATACTAATAGAAACACATAATTTAAGAAAATACTAAAAATCAAACTAATATAAAATATAGAGTAGAAGCATAATATTCTATTAGTACTCATTCTAAGCTCAGTTCCATCCCTGGACCATAAGGAGTGTTCGGTATGGTCGCCGTCAAATATCCTCCATCATCATGGGTTTAGATCTCCCACAGTATGCCCTGAGTAACAATAATTACAACAATCAAATATTAGATAATACTAATAGAAACACATAATTTAAGAAAATACTAAAAATCAAACTAATATAAAATATAGAGTAGAAGCATAATATTCTATTAGTACTCATTCTAAGCTCAGTTCCATCCCTGGACCATAAGGACTGTTCGGTGTCGTCGCCGTCAAATATCCTCCATCATCATGGGTTTAGATCTCCCACAGTATGCCCTGAGTAATAATAATTACAACAATCAAATATTAGAGAATACTAATAAAACACATAATTTAAGAAAATACTAAAAATCAAACTAATATAAAATATAGAGTAGAAGCATAATATTCTATTAGTACTCATTCTAAGCTCAGTTCCATCCCTGGACCATAAGGACTGTTCGGTGTCGTCGCCGTCAAATATCCTCCATCATCATGGGTTTAGATCTCCCACAGTATGCCCAGAGTAATAATAATTACAACAATCAAATATTAGAGAATACTAATAAAACACATAATTTAAGAAAATACTAAAAATCAAACTAATATAAAATATAGAGTAGAAGCATAATATTTTATTAGTACTCATTCTAAGCTCAGTTCCATCCCTGGACCATAAGGACTGTTCGGTGTCGTCGCCGTCAAATATCCTCCATCATCATGGGTTTAGATCTCCCACAGTATGCCCAGAGTAATAATAATTACAACAATCAAATATTAGAGAATACTAATAAAACACATAATTTAAGAAAATACTAAAAATCAAACTAATATAAAATATAGAGTAGAAGCATAATATTCTATTAGTACTCATTCTAAGCTCAGTTCCATCCCTGGACCATTTGGACTGTTCGGCGTGGTCACCGTCAAATATCCTCCATCATCATGGGTTTAGATCTCCCACAGTATGCCCTGAGTAATAATAATTACAACAATCAAATATTAGAGAATACTAATAGAAACACATAATTTAAGAAAATACTAAAAATCAAACTAATATAAAATATAGAGTAGAAGCATAATATTCTATTAGTACTCATTCTAAGCTCAGTTCCATCCCTGGACCATTTGGACTGTTCGGCGTGGTCACCGTCAAATATCCTCCATCATCATGGGTTTAGATCTCCCACAGAATGCCCTGAGTAATAATAAATACAACAATCAAATATTAGAGAATACTAATAGAAACACATAATTTAAGAAAATACTAAAAATCAAACTAATATAAAATATAGAGTAGAAGCATAATATTCTATTAGTACTCATTCTAAGCTCAGTTCCATCCCTGGACCATAAGGACTGTTCGGTGTCGTCGCCGTCAAATATCCTCCATCATCATGGGTTTAGATCTCCCACAGTATGCCCAGAGTAATAATAATTACAACAATCAAATATTAGAGAATACTAATAAAACACATAATTTAAGAAAATACTAAAAATCAAACTAATATAAAATATAGAGTAGAAGCATAATATTCTATTAGTACTCATTCTAAGCTCAGTTCCATCCCTGGACCATTTGGACTGTTCGGCGTGGTCACCGTCAAATATCCTCCATCATCATGGGTTTAGATCTCCCACAGTATGCCCTGGGTAATAATAATTACAACAATCAAATATTAGAGAATACTAATAGAAACACATAATTTAAGAAAATACTAAAAATCAAACTAATATAAAATATAGAGTAGAAGCATAATATTCTATTAGTACTCATTCTAAGCTCAGTTCCATCCCTGGACCATTTGGACTGTTCGGTGTCGTCGCCGTCAAATATCCTCCATCATCATGGGTTTAGATCTCCCCCAGTATGCCCTGAGTAATAATAAATACAACAATCAAATATTAGAGAATACTAATAGAAACACATAATTTAAGAAAATACTAAAAATCAAACTAATATAAAATATAGAGTAGAAGCATAATATTCTATTAGTACTCATTCTAAGCTCAGTTCCATCCCTGGACCATAAGGACCCCTCACCGTCGTCGCCGTCAAATATCCTCCATCATCATGGGTTTAGATCTCCCACAGTATGCCCTGAGTAATAATAATTACAGCAATCAAATATTAGATAATACTAATAGAAACACATAATTTAAGAAAATACTAAAAATCAAACTAATATAAAATATAGAGTAGGAGCATAATATTCTATTAGTACTCATTCTAAGCTCAGTTCCATCCCTGGACCATTTGGACTGTTCGGCGTGGTCGCCGTCAAATATCCTCCATCATCATGGGTTTAGATCTCCCACAGTATGCCCTGAGTAATAATAATTACAACAATCAAATATTAGATAATACTAATAGAAACACATAATTTAAGAAAATACTAAAAATCAAACTAATATAAAATATAGAGTAGGAGCATAATATTCTATTAGTACTCATTCTAAGCTCAGTTCCATCCCTGGACCATTTGGACTGTTCGGCGTGGTCACCGTCAAATATCCTCCATCATCATGGGTTTAGATCTCCCACAGTATGCCCTGAGTAATAATAATTACAACAATCAAATATTAGATAATACTAATAGAAACACATAATTTAAGAAAATACTAAAAATCAAACTAATATAAAATATAGAGTAGGAGCATAATATTCTATTAGTACTCATTCTAAGCTCAGTTCCATCCCTGGACCATTTGGACTGTTCGGCGTGGTCACCGTCAAATATCCTCCATCATCATGGGTTTAGATCTCCCACAGTATGCCCTGAGTAATAATAATTACAGCAATCAAATATTAGATAATACTAATAGAAACACATAATTTAAGAAAATACTAAAATCAAACTAATATAAAATATAGAGTAGTAGCATAATATTCTATTAGTACTCATTCTAAGCTCAGTTCCATCCCTGGACCATTTGGACTGTTCGGTGTCGTCACCGTCAAATATCCTCCATCATCATGGGTTTAGATCTCCCACAGTATGCCCTGAGTAATAATAATTACAGCAATCAAATATTAGATAATACTAATAGAAACACATAATTTAAGAAAATACTAAAAATCAAACTAATATAAAATATAGAGTAGAAGCATAATATTCTATTAGTACTCATTCTAAGCTCAGTTCCATCCCTGGACCATAAGGACCCCTCACCGTCGTCGCCGTCAAATATCCTCCATCATCATGGGTTTAGATCTCCCACAGTATGCCCTGAGTAATAATAATTACAACAATCAAATATTAGATAATACTAATAAAACACATAATTTAAGAAAATACTAAAAATCAAACTAATATAAAATATAGAGTAGAAGCATAATATTCTATTAGTACTCATTCTAAGCTCAGTTCCATCCCTGGACCATAAGGACCCCTCACCGTCGTCGCCGTCAAATATCCTCCATCATCATGGGTTTAGATCTCCCTCAGTATGCCCTGAGTAACAATAATTACAACAATCAAATATTAGAGAAGACTAATAGAAACACATAATTTAAGAAAATACTAAAAATCAAACTAATATAAAATATAGAGTAGAAGCATAATATTCTATTAGTACTCATTCTAAGCTCAGTTCCATCCCTGGACCATAAGGACCCCTCACCGTCGTCGCCGTCAAATATCCTCCATCATCATGGGTTTAGATCTCCCTCAGTATGCCCTGAGTAATAATAATTACAACAATCAAATATTAGAGAAGACTAATAGAAACACATAATTTAAGAAAATACTAAAAATCAAACTAATATAAAATATAGAGTAGAAGCATAATATTCTATTAGTACTCATTCTAAGCTCAGTTCCATCCCTGGACCATAAGGACCCCTCACCGTCGTCGCCGTCAAATATCCTCCATCATCATGGGTTTAGATCTCCCTCAGTATGCCCTGAGTAACAATAATTACAACAATCAAATATTAGATAATACTAATAGAAACACATAATTTAAGAAAATACTAAAAATCAAACTAATATAAAATATAGAGTAGAAGCATAATATTCTATTAGTACTCATTCTAAGCTCAGTTCCATCCCTGGACCATAAGGACCCCTCACCGTCGTCGCCGTCAAATATCCTCCATCATCATGGGTTTAGATCTCCCACAGTATGCCCTGAGTAACAATAATTACAACAATCAAATATTAGAGAAGACTAATAGAAACACATAATTTAAGAAAATACTAAAAATCAAACTAATATAAAATATAGAGTAGAAGCATAATATTCTATTAGTACTCATTCTAAGCTCAGTTCCATCCCTGGACCATAAGGACCCCTCACCGTCGTCGCCGTCAAATATCCTCCATCATCATGGGTTTAGATCTCCCACAGTATGCCCTGAGTAATAATAATTACAACAATCAAATATTAGAGAAGACTAATAGAAACACATAATTTAAGAAAATACTAAAAATCAAACTAATATAAAATATAGAGTAGAAGCATAATATTCTATTAGTACTCATTCTAAGCTCAGTTCCATCCCTGGACCATAAGGACCCCTCACCGTCGTCGCCGTCAAATATCCTCCATCATCATGGGTTTAGATCTCCCACAGTATGCCCTGAGTAATAATAATTACAACAATCAAATATTAGAGAAGACTAATAGAAACACATAATTTAAGAAAATACTAAAAATCAAACTAATATAAAATATAGAGTAGAAGCATAATATTCTATTAGTACTCATTCTAAGCTCAGTTCCATCCCTGGACCATAAGGACCCCTCACCGTCGTCGCCGTCAAATATCCTCCATCATCATGGGTTTAGATCTCCCACAGAATGCCCTGAGTAATAATAATTACAACAATCAAATATTAGATAATACTAATAAAACACATAATTTAAGAAAATACTAAAAATCAAACTAATATAAAATATAGAGTAGAAGCATAATATTCTATTAGTACTCATTCTAAGCTCAGTTCCATCCCTGGACCATAAGGACCCCTCACCGTCGTCGCCGTCAAATATCCTCCATCATCATGGGTTTAGATCTCCCACAGTATGCCCTGAGTAATAATAATTACAACAATCAAATATTAGATAATACTAATAAAACACATAATTTAAGAAAATACTAAAAATCAAACTAATATAAAATATAGAGTAGAAGCATAATATTCTATTAGTACTCATTCTAAGCTCAGTTCCATCCCTGGACCATAAGGACCCCTCACCGTCGTCGCCGTCAAATATCCTCCATCATCATGGGTTTAGATCTCCCTCAGTATGCCCTGAGTAATAATAATTACAACAATCAAATATTAGAGAAGACTAATAGAAACACATAATTTAAGAAAATACTAAAAATCAAACTAATATAAAATATAAAGTAGAATCATAATATTCTATTAGTACTCATTCTAAGCTCAGTTCCATCCCTGGACCATAAGGACCCCTCACCGTCGTCGCCGTCAAATATCCTCCATCATCATGGGTTTAGATCTCCCACAGTATGCCCTGAGTAACAATAATTACAACAATCAAATATTAGAGAAGACTAATAGAAACACATAATTTAAGAAAATACTAAAAATCAAACTAATATAAAATATAGAGTAGAAGCATAATATTCTATTAGTACTCATTCTAAGCTCAGTTCCATCCCTGGACCATAAGGACCCCTCACCGTCGTCGCCGTCAAATATCCTCCATCATCATGGGTTTAGATCTCCCTCAGTATGCCCTGAGTAACAATAATTACAACAATCAAATATTAGAGAAGACTAATAGAAACACATAATTTAAGAAAATACTAAAAATCAAACTAATATAAAATATAGAGTAGAAGCATAATATTCTATTAGTACTCATTCTAAGCTCAGTTCCATCCCTGGACCATAAGGACCCCTCACCGTCGTCGCCGTCAAATATCCTCCATCATCATGGGTTTAGATCTCCCTCAGTATGCCCTGAGTAACAATAATTACAACAATCAAATATTAGATAATACTAATAAAACACATAATTTAAGAAAATACTAAAAATCAAACTAATATAAAATATAGAGTAGAAGCATAATATTCTATTAGTACTCATTCTAAGCTCAGTTCCATCCCTGGACCATAAGGACCCCTCACCGTCGTCGCCGTCAAATATCCTCCATCATCATGGGTTTAGATCTCCCACAGTATGCCCTGAGTAATAATAATTACAACAATCAAATATTAGATAATACTAATAAAACACATAATTTAAGAAAATACTAAAAATCAAACTAATATAAAATATAGAGTAGAAGCATAATATTCTATTAGTACTCATTCTAAGCTCAGTTCCATCCCTGGATCATAAGGACCCCTCTGCGTCGTCGCCGTCAAATATCCTCCATCATCATGGGTTTAGATCTCCCACAGTATGCCCTGAGTAACAATAATTACAACAATCAAATATTAGAGAAGACTAATAGAAACACATAATTTAAGAAAATACTAAAAATCAAACTAATATAAAATATAGAGTAGAAGCATAATATTCTATTAGTACTCATTCTAAGCTCAGTTCCATCCCTGGACCATAAGGACCCCTCACCGTCGTCGCCGTCAAATATCCTCCATCATCATGGGTTTAGATCTCCCTCAGTATGCCCTGAGTAACAATAATTACAACAATCAAATATTAGAGAAGACTAATAGAAACACATAATTTAAGAAAATACTAAAAATCAAACTAATATAAAATATAGAGTAGAAGCATAATATTCTATTAGTACTCATTCTAAGCTCAGTTCCATCCCTGGACCATAAGGACCCCTCACCGTCGTCGCCGTCAAATATCCTCCATCATCATGGGTTTAGATCTCCCTCAGTATGCCCTGAGTAACAATAATTACAACAATCAAATATTAGAGAAGACTAATAGAAACACATAATTTAAGAAAATACTAAAACTCAAACTAATATAAAATATAGAGTAGAAGCATAATATTCTATTAGTACTCATTCTAAGCTCAGTTCCATCCCTGGACCATAAGGACCCCTCACCGTCGTCGCCGTCAAATATCCTCCATCATCATGGGTTTAGATCTCCCACAGTATGCCCTGAGTAACAATAATTACAACAATCAAATATTAGAGAAGACTAATAGAAACACATAATTTAAGAAAATACTAAAAATCAAACTAATATAAAATATAGAGTAGAAGCATAATATTCTATTAGTACTCATTCTAAGCTCAGTTCCATCCCTGGACCATAAGGACCCCTCACCGTCGTCGCCGTCAAATATCCTCCATCATCATGGGTTTAGATCTCCCACAGTATGCCCTGAGTAATAATAATTACAACAATCAAATATTAGAGAAGACTAATAGAAACACATAATTTAAGAAAATACTAAAAATCAAACTAATATAAAATATAGAGTAGAAGCATAATATTCTATTAGTACTCATTCTAAGCTCAGTTCCATCCCTGGACCATAAGGACCCCTCACCGTCGTCGCCGTCAAATATCCTCCATCATCATGGGTTTAGATCTCCCTCAGTATGCCCTGAGTAACAATAATTACAACAATCAAATATTAGAGAAGACTAATAGAAACACATAATTTAAGAAAATACTAAAAATCAAACAAATATAAAATATAGAGTAGAAGCATAATATTCTATTAGTACTCATTCTAAGCTCAGTTCCATCCCTGGACCATAAGGACCCCTCACCGTCGTCGCCGTCAAATATCCTCCATCATCATGGGTTTAGATCTCCCTCAGTATGCCCTGAGTAACAATAATTACAACAATCAAATATTAGAGAAGACTAATAGAAACACATAATTTAAGAAAATACTAAAACTCAAACTAATATAAAATATAGAGTAGAAGCATAATATTCTATTAGTACTCATTCTAAGCTCAGTTCCATCCCTGGACCATAAGGACCCCTCACCGTCGTCGCCGTCAAATATCCTCCATCATCATGGGTTTAGATCTCCCACAGTATGCCCTGAGTAATAATAATTACAACAATCAAATATTAGAGAAGACTAATAGAAACACATAATTTAAGAAAATACTAAAAATCAAACTAATATAAAATATAGAGTAGAAGCATAATATTCTATTAGTACTCATTCTAAGCTCAGTTCCATCCCTGGACCATAAGGACCCCTCTGCGTCGTCGCCGTCAAATATCCTCCATCATCATGGGTTTAGATCTCCCACAGTATGCCCTGAGTAATAATAATTACAACAATCAAATATTAGAGAAGACTAATAGAAACACATAATTTAAGAAAATACTAAAAATCAAACTAATATAAAATATAGAGTAGAAGCATAATATTCTATTAGTACTCATTCTAAGCTCAGTTCCATCCCTGGACCATAAGGACCCCTCACCGTCGTCGCCGTCAAATATCCTCCATCATCATGGGTTTAGATCTCCCTCAGTATGCCCTGAGTAACAATAATTACAACAATCAAATATTAGAGAAGACTAATAGAAACACATAATTTAAGAAAATACTAAAAATCAAACAAATATAAAATATAGAGTAGAAGCATAATATTCTATTAGTACTCATTCTAAGCTCAGTTCCATCCCTGGACCATAAGGACCCCTCACCGTCGTCGCCGTCAAATATCCTCCATCATCATGGGTTTAGATCTCCCTCAGTATGCCCTGAGTAACAATAATTACAACAATCAAATATTAGAGAAGACTAATAGAAACACATAATTTAAGAAAATACTAAAAATCAAACTAATATAAAATATAGAGTAGAAGCATAATATTCTATTAGTACTCATTCTAAGCTCAGTTCCATCCCTGGACCATAAGGACCCCTCACCGTCGTCGCCGTCAAATATCCTCCATCATCATGGGTTTAGATCTCCCTCAGTATGCCCTGAGTAACAATAATTACAACAATCAAATATTAGATAATACTAATAAAACACATAATTTAAGAAAATACTAAAAATCAAACTAATATAAAATATAGAGTAGAAGCATAATATTCTATTAGTACTCATTCTAAGCTCAGTTCCATCCCTGGACCATAAGGACCCCTCACCGTCGTCGCCGTCAAATATCCTCCATCATCATGGGTTTAGATCTCCCACAGTATGCCCTGAGTAATAATAATTACAACAATCAAATATTAGATAATACTAATAAAACACATAATTTAAGAAAATACTAAAAATCAAACTAATATAAAATATAGAGTAGAAGCATAATATTCTATTAGTACTCATTCTAAGCTCAGTTCCATCCCTGGATCATAAGGACCCCTCTGCGTCGTCGCCGTCAAATATCCTCCATCATCATGGGTTTAGATCTCCCACAGTATGCCCTGAGTAACAATAATTACAACAATCAAATATTAGAGAAGACTAATAGAAACACATAATTTAAGAAAATACTAAAAATCAAACTAATATAAAATATAGAGTAGAAGCATAATATTCTATTAGTACTCATTCTAAGCTCAGTTCCATCCCTGGACCATAAGGACCCCTCACCGTCGTCGCCGTCAAATATCCTCCATCATCATGGGTTTAGATCTCCCTCAGTATGCCCTGAGTAACAATAATTACAACAATCAAATATTAGAGAAGACTAATAGAAACACATAATTTAAGAAAATACTAAAAATCAAACTAATATAAAATATAGAGTAGAAGCATAATATTCTATTAGTACTCATTCTAAGCTCAGTTCCATCCCTGGACCATAAGGACCCCTCACCGTCGTCGCCGTCAAATATCCTCCATCATCATGGGTTTAGATCTCCCTCAGTATGCCCTGAGTAACAATAATTACAACAATCAAATATTAGAGAAGACTAATAGAAACACATAATTTAAGAAAATACTAAAACTCAAACTAATATAAAATATAGAGTAGAAGCATAATATTCTATTAGTACTCATTCTAAGCTCAGTTCCATCCCTGGACCATAAGGACCCCTCACCGTCGTCGCCGTCAAATATCCTCCATCATCATGGGTTTAGATCTCCCACAGTATGCCCTGAGTAACAATAATTACAACAATCAAATATTAGAGAAGACTAATAGAAACACATAATTTAAGAAAATACTAAAAATCAAACTAATATAAAATATAGAGTAGAAGCATAATATTCTATTAGTACTCATTCTAAGCTCAGTTCCATCCCTGGACCATAAGGACCCCTCACCGTCGTCGCCGTCAAATATCCTCCATCATCATGGGTTTAGATCTCCCTCAGTATGCCCTGAGTAATAATAATTACAACAATCAAATATTAGAGAAGACTAATAGAAACACATAATTTAAGAAAATACTAAAAATCAAACTAATATAAAATATAGAGTAGAAGCATAATATTCTATTAGTACTCATTCTAAGCTCAGTTCCATCCCTGGACCATAAGGACCCCTCACCGTCGTCGCCGTCAAATATCCTCCATCATCATGGGTTTAGATCTCCCTCAGTATGCCCTGAGTAACAATAATTACAACAATCAAATATTAGATAATACTAATAAAACACATAATTTAAGAAAATACTAAAAATCAAACTAATATAAAATATAGAGTAGAAGCATAATATTCTATTAGTACTCATTCTAAGCTCAGTTCCATCCCTGGACCATAAGGACCCCTCACCGTCGTCGCCTGTCAAATATCCTCCATCATCATGGGTTTAGATCTCCCACAGTATGCCCTGAGTAATAATAATTACAACAATCAAATATTAGATAATACTAATAAAACACATAATTTAAGAAAATACTAAAAATCAAACTAATATAAAATATAGAGTAGAAGCATAATATTCTATTAGTACTCATTCTAAGCTCAGTTCCATCCCTGGATCATAAGGACCCCTCTGCGTCGTCGCCGTCAAATATCCTCCATCATCATGGGTTTAGATCTCCCACAGTATGCCCTGAGTAACAATAATTACAACAATCAAATATTAGAGAAGACTAATAGAAACACATAATTTAAGAAAATACTAAAAATCAAACTAATATAAAATATAGAGTAGAAGCATAATATTCTATTAGTACTCATTCTAAGCTCAGTTCCATCCCTGGACCATAAGGACCCCTCACCGTCGTCGCCGTCAAATATCCTCCATCATCATGGGTTTAGATCTCCCTCAGTATGCCCTGAGTAACAATAATTACAACAATCAAATATTAGAGAAGACTAATAGAAACACATAATTTAAGAAAATACTAAAACTCAAACTAATATAAAATATAGAGTAGAAGCATAATATTCTATTAGTACTCATTCTAAGCTCAGTTCCATCCCTGGACCATAAGGACCCCTCACCGTCGTCGCCGTCAAATATCCTCCATCATCATGGGTTTAGATCTCCCACAGTATGCCCTGAGTAACAATAATTACAACAATCAAATATTAGAGAAGACTAATAGAAACACATAATTTAAGAAAATACTAAAAATCAAACTAATATAAAATATAGAGTAGAAGCATAATATTCTATTAGTACTCATTCTAAGCTCAGTTCCATCCCTGGACCATAAGGACCCCTCACCGTCGTCGCCGTCAAATATCCTCCATCATCATGGGTTTAGATCTCCCTCAGTATGCCCTGAGTAACAATAATTACAACAATCAAATATTAGAGAAGACTAATAGAAACACATAATTTAAGAAAATACTAAAAATCAAACAAATATAAAATATAGAGTAGAAGCATAATATTCTATTAGTACTCATTCTAAGCTCAGTTCCATCCCTGGACCATAAGGACCCCTCACCGTCGTCGCCGTCAAATATCCTCCATCATCATGGGTTTAGATCTCCCTCAGTATGCCCTGAGTAACAATAATTACAACAATCAAATATTAGAGAAGACTAATAGAAACACATAATTTAAGAAAATACTAAAACTCAAACTAATATAAAATATAGAGTAGAAGCATAATATTCTATTAGTACTCATTCTAAGCTCAGTTCCATCCCTGGACCATAAGGACCCCTCACCGTCGTCGCCGTCAAATATCCTCCATCATCATGGGTTTAGATCTCCCACAGTATGCCCTGAGTAATAATAATTACAACAATCAAATATTAGAGAAGACTAATAGAAACACATAATTTAAGAAAATACTAAAAATCAAACTAATATAAAATATAGAGTAGAAGCATAATATTCTATTAGTACTCATTCTAAGCTCAGTTCCATCCCTGGACCATAAGGACCCCTCTGCGTCGTCGCCGTCAAATATCCTCCATCATCATGGGTTTAGATCTCCCACAGTATGCCCTGAGTAACAATAATTACAACAATCAAATATTAGATAATACTAATAGAAACACATAATTTAAGAAAATACTAAATATCAAACTAATATAAAATATAGAGTAGAAGCATAATATTCTATTAGTACTCATTCTAAGCTCAGTTCCATCCCTGGATCATAAGGACCCCTCTGCGTCGTCGCCGTCAAATATCCTCCATCATCATGGGTTTAGATCTCCCACAGTATGCCCTTAGTAACAATAATTACAACAATCAAATATTAGATAATACTAATAGAAACACATAATTTAAGAAAATACTAAATATCAAACTAATATAAAATATAGAGTAGAAGCATAATATTCTATTAGTACTCATTCTAAGCTCAGTTCCATCCCTGGACCATAAGGACCCCTCTGCGTCGTCGCCGTCAAATATCCTCCATCATCGTGGGTTTAGATCTCCCACAGTATGCCCTTAGTAACAATAATTACAACAATCAAATATTAGATAATACTAATAGAAACACATAATTTAAGAAAATACTAAAAATCAAACTAATATAAAATATAGAGTAGAAGCATAATATTCTATTAGTACTCATTCTAAGCTCAGTTCCATCCCTGGACCATAAGGATCCCTTTGTGTCGTCGGCGTCAAATATCCTCCATCATCATGGGTTTAGATCTCCCACAGTATGCCCTGAGTAACAATAATTACAACAATCAAATATTAGATAATACTAATAAAACACATAATTTAAGAAAATACTAAAAATCAAACTAATATAAAATATAGAGTAGAAGCATAATATTCTATTAGTACTCATTCTAAGCTCAGTTCCATCCCTGGACCATAAGGATCCCTTTGTGTCGTCGGCGTCAAATACCCTCCATCATCATGGGTTTAGATCTCCCACAGTATGCCCTGAGTAACAATAATTACAACAATCAAATATTAGATAATACTAATAAAACACATAATTTAAGAAAATACTAAAAATCAAACTAATATAAAATATATAGTAGAAGCATAATATTCTATTAGTACTCATTCTAAGCTCAGTTCCATCCCTGGACCATAAGGATCCCTTTGTGTCGTCGGCGTCAAATATCCTCCATCATCATGGGTTTAGATCTCCCACAGTATGCCCTGAGTAACAATAATTACAACAATCAAATATTAGATAATACTAATAGAAACACATAATTTAAGAAAATACTAAAAATCAAACTAATATAAAATATAGAGTAGAAGCATAATATTCTATTAGTACTCATTCTAAGCTCAGTTCCATCCCTGGACTATTTGGACCCCTCGCCGTCGTCGCTCTGTCATTATCCTCCATCATCATGGGTTTAGATCTCCCACAGTATGCCCTGAGTAACAATAATTACAACAATCAAATATTAGATAATACTAATAGAAACACATAATTTAAGAAAATACTAAAAATCAAACTAATATAAAATATAGAGTAGAAGCATAATATTCTATTAGTACTCATTCTAAGCTCAGTTCCATCCCTGGACTATTTGGACCCCTCGCCGTCGTCGCTCTGTCATTATCCTCCATCATCATGGGTTTAGATCTCCCACAGTATGCCCTGAGTAACAATAATTACAACAATCAAATATTAGATAATACTAATAGAAACACATAATTTAAGAAAATACTAAAAATCAAACTAATATAAAATATAGAGTAGAAGCATAATATTCTATTAGTACTCATTCTAAGCTCAGTTCCATCCCTGGACCATAAGGATCCCTTTGTGTCGTCGGCGTCAAATACCCTCCATCATCATGGGTTTAGATCTCCCACAGTATGCCCTGAGTAACAATAATTACAACAATCAAATATTAGATAATACTAATAAAACACATAATTTAAGAAAATACTAAAAATCAAACTAATATAAAATATATAGTAGAAGCATAATATTCTATTAGTACTCATTCTAAGCTCAGTTCCATCCCTGGACCATAAGGATCCCTTTGTGTCGTCGGCGTCAAATATCCTCCATCATCATGGGTTTAGATCTCCCACAGTATGCCCTGAGTAACAATAATTACAACAATCAAATATTAGATAATACTAATAGAAACACATAATTTAAGAAAATACTAAAAATCAAACTAATATAAAATATAGAGTAGAAGCATAATATTCTATTAGTACTCATTCTAAGCTCAGTTCCATCCCTGGACTATTTGGACCCCTCGCCGTCGTCGCTCTGTCATTATCCTCCATCATCATGGGTTTAGATCTCCCACAGTATGCCCTGAGTAACAATAATTACAACAATCAAATATTAGATAATACTAATAGAAACACATAATTTAAGAAAATACTAAAAATCAAACTAATATAAAATATAGAGTAGAAGCATAATATTCTATTAGTACTCATTCTAAGCTCAGTTCCATCCCTGGACTATTTGGACCCCTCGCCGTCGTCGCTCTGTCAATATTCTCCATCATCATGGGTTTAGATCTCCCACAGTATGCCCTGAGTAACAATAATTACAACAATCAAATATTAGATAATACTAATAGAAACACATAATTTAAGAAAATACTAAAAATCAAACTAATATAAAATATAGAGTAGAAGCATAATATTCTATTAGTACTCATTCTAAGCTCAGTTCCATCCCTGGACTATTTGGACCCCTCGCCGTCGTCGCTCTGTCAATATTCTCCATCATCATGGGTTTAGATCTCCCACAGTATGCCCTGAGTAACAATAATTACAACAATCAAATATTAGATAATACTAATAGAAACACATAATTTAAGAAAATACTAAAAATCAAACTAATATAAAATATAGAGTAGAAGCATAATATTCTATTAGTACTCATTCTAAGCTCAGTTCCATCCCTGGACTATTTGGACCCCTCGCCGTCGTCGCTCTGTCAATATCCTCCATCATCATGGGTTTAGATCTCCCACAGTATGCCCTGAGTAACAATAATTACAACAATCAAATATTAGATAATACTAATAGAAACACATAATTTAAGAAAATACTAAAAATCAAACTAATATAAAATATAGAGTAGAAGCATAATATTCTATTAGTACTCATTCTAAGCTCAGTTCCATCCCTGGACTATTTGGACCCCTCGCCGTCGGTTCTCTCAATATCCTCCATCATCATGGGTTTAGATCTCCCACAGTATGCCCTGAGTAACAATAATTACAACAATCAAATATTAGATAATACTAATAGAAACACATAATTTAAGAAAATACTAAAAATCAAACTAATATAAAATATAGAGTAGTAGCATAATATTCTATTAGTACTCATTCTAAGCTCAGTTCCATCCCTGGACTATTTGGACCCCTCGCCGTCGGTTCTCTCAATATCCTCCATCATCATGGGTTTAGATCTCCCACAGTATGCCCTGAGTAACAATAATTACAACAATCAAATATTAGATAATACTAATAGAAACACATAATTTAAGAAAATACTAAAAATCAAACTAATATAAAATATAGAGTAGAAGCATAATATTCTATTAGTACTCATTCTAAGCTCAGTTCCATCCCTGGACTATTTGGACCCCTCGCCGTCGTCGCTCTGTCAATATCCTCCATCATCATGGGTTTAGATCTCCCACAGTATGCCCTGAGTAACAATAATTACAACAATCAAATATTAGATAATACTAATAGAAACACATAATTTAAGAAAATACTAAAAATCAAACTAATATAAAATATAGAGTAGAAGCATAATATTCTATTAGTACTCATTCTAAGCTCAGTTCCATCCCTGGACTATTTGGACCCCTCGCCGTCGTCGCTCTGTCAATATCCTCCATCATCATGGGTTTAGATCTCCCACAGTATGCCCTGAGTAACAATAATTACAACAATCAAATATTAGATAATACTAATAGAAACACATAATTTAAGAAAATACTAAAAATCAAACTAATATAAAATATAGAGTAGAAGCATAATATTCTATTAGTACTCATTCTAAGCTCAGTTCCATCCCTGGACTATTTGGACCCCTCGCCGTCGTCGCTCTGTCAATATTCTCCATCATCATGGGTTTAGATCTCCCACAGTATGCCCTGAGTAACAATAATTACAACAATCAAATATTAGATAATACTAATAGAAACACATAATTTAAGAAAATACTAAAAATCAAACTAATATAAAATATAGAGTAGAAGCATAATATTCTATTAGTACTCATTCTAAGCTCAGTTCCATCCCTGGACTATTTGGACCCCTCGCCGTCGTCGCTCTGTCAATATCCTCCATCATCATGGGTTTAGATCTCCCACAGTATGCCCTGAGTAACAATAATTACAACAATCAAATATTAGATAATACTAATAGAAACACATAATTTAAGAAAATACTAAAAATCAAACTAATATAAAATATAGAGTAGAAGCATAATATTCTATTAGTACTCATTCTAAGCTCAGTTCCATCCCTGGACTATTTGGACCCCTCGCCGTCGGTTCTCTCAATATCCTCCATCATCATGGGTTTAGATCTCCCACAGTATGCCCTGAGTAACAATAATTACAACAATCAAATATTAGATAATACTAATAGAAACACATAATTTAAGAAAATACTAAAAATCAAACTAATATAAAATATAGAGTAGAAGCATAATATTCTATTAGTACTCATTCTAAGCTCAGTTCCATCCCTGGACTATTTGGACCCCTCGCCGTCGGTTCTCTCAATATCCTCCATCATCATGGGTTTAGATCTCCCACAGTATGCCCTGAGTAACAATAATTACAACAATCAAATATTAGATAATACTAATAGAAACACATAATTTAAGAAAATACTAAAAATCAAACTAATATAAAATATAGAGTAGAAGCATAATATTCTATTAGTACTCATTCTAAGCTCAGTTCCATCCCTGGACTATTTGGACCCCTCGCCGTCGTCGCTCTGTCAATATCCTCCATCATCATGGGTTTAGATCTCCCACAGTATGCCCTGAGTAACAATAATTACAACAATCAAATATTAGATAATACTAATAGAAACACATAATTTAAGAAAATACTAAAAATCAAACTAATATAAAATATAGAGTAGAAGCATAATATTCTATTAGTACTCATTCTAAGCTCAGTTCCATCCCTGGACTATTTGGACCCCTCGCCGTCGGTTCTCTCAATATCCTCCATCATCATGGGTTTAGATCTCCCACAGTATGCCCTGAGTAACAATAATTACAACAATCAAATATTAGATAATACTAATAGAAACACATAATTTAAGAAAATACTAAAAATCAAACTAATATAAAATATAGAGTAGAAGCATAATATTCTATTAGTACTCATTCTAAGCTCAGTTCCATCCCTGGACTATTTGGACCCCTCGCCGTCGGTTCTCTCAATATCCTCCATCATCATGGGTTTAGATCTCCCACAGTATGCCCTGAGTAACAATAATTACAACAATCAAATATTAGATAATACTAATAGAAACACATAATTTAAGAAAATACTAAAAATCAAACTAATATAAAATATAGAGTAGAAGCATAATATTCTATTAGTACTCATTCTAAGCTCAGTTCCATCCCTGGACTATTTGGACCCCTCGCCGTCGGTTCTCTCAATATCCTCCATCATCATGGGTTTAGATCTCCCACAGTATGCCCTGAGTAACAATAATTACAACAATCAAATATTAGATAATACTAATAGAAACACATAATTTAAGAAAATACTAAAAATCAAACTAATATAAAATATAGAGTAGAAGCATAATATTCTATTAGTACTCATTCTAAGCTCAGTTCCATCCCTGGACTATTTGGACCCCTCGCCGTCGTCGGTTCTCTCAATATCCTCCATCATCATGGGTTTAGATCTCCCACAGTATGCCCTGAGTAACAATAATTACAACAATCAAATATTAGATAATACTAATAGAAACACATAATTTAAGAAAATACTAAAAATCAAACTAATATAAAATATAGAGTAGAAGCATAATATTCTATTAGTACTCATTCTAAGCTCAGTTCCATCCCTGGACTATTTGGACCCCTCGCCGTCGGTTCTCTCAATATCCTCCATCATCATGGGTTTAGATCTCCCACAGTATGCCCTGAGTAACAATAATTACAACAATCAAATATTAGATAATACTAATAGAAACACATAATTTAAGAAAATACTAAAAATCAAACTAATATAAAATATAGAGTAGAAGCATAATATTCTATTAGTACTCATTCTAAGCTCAGTTCCATCCCTGGACTATTTGGACCCCTCGCCGTCGGTTCTCTCAATATCCTCCATCATCATGGGTTTAGATCTCCCACAGTATGCCCTGAGTAACAATAATTACAACAATCAAATATTAGATAATACTAATAGAAACACATAATTTAAGAAAATACTAAAAATCAAACTAATATAAAATATAGAGTAGAAGCATAATATTCTATTAGTACTCATTCTAAGCTCAGTTCCATCCCTGGACTATTTGGACCCCTCGCCGTCGTCGCTCTGTCAATATCCTCCATCATCATGGGTTTAGATCTCCCACAGTATGCCCTGAGTAACAATAATTACAACAATCAAATATTAGATAATACTAATAGAAACACATAATTTAAGAAAATACTAAAAATCAAACTAATATAAAATATAGAGTAGAAGCATAATATTCTATTAGTACTCATTCTAAGCTCAGTTCCATCCCTGGACTATTTGGACCCCTCGCCGTCGGTTCTCTCAATATCCTCCATCATCATGGGTTTAGATCTCCCACAGTATGCCCTGAGTAACAATAATTACAACAATCAAATATTAGATAATACTAATAGAAACACATAATTTAAGAAAATACTAAAAATCAAACTAATATAAAATATAGAGTAGTAGCATAATATTCTATTAGTACTCATTCTAAGCTCAGTTCCATCCCTGGACTATTTGGACCCCTCGCCGTCGTCGCTCTGTCAATATCCTCCATCATCATGGGTTTAGATCTCCCACAGTATGCCCTGAGTAACAATAATTACAACAATCAAATATTAGATAATACTAATAGAAACACATAATTTAAGAAAATACTAAAAATCAAACTAATATAAAATATAGAGTAGAAGCATAATATTCTATTAGTACTCATTCTAAGCTCAGTTCCATCCCTGGACTATTTGGACCCCTCGCCGTCGGTTCTCTCAATATCCTCCATCATCATGGGTTTAGATCTCCCACAGTATGCCCTGAGTAACAATAATTACAACAATCAAATATTAGATAATACTAATAGAAACACATAATTTAAGAAAATACTAAAAATCAAACTAATATAAAATATAGAGTAGAAGCATAATATTCTATTAGTACTCATTCTAAGCTCAGTTCCATCCCTGGACTATTTGGACCCCTCGCCGTCGGTTCTCTCAATATCCTCCATCATCATGGGTTTAGATCTCCCACAGTATGCCCTGAGTAACAATAATTACAACAATCAAATATTAGATAATACTAATAGAAACACATAATTTAAGAAAATACTAAAAATCAAACTAATATAAAATATAGAGTAGAAGCATAATATTCTATTAGTACTCATTCTAAGCTCAGTTCCATCCCTGGACTATTTGGACCCCTCGCCGTCGGTTCTCTCAATATCCTCCATCATCATGGGTTTAGATCTCCCACAGTATGCCCTGAGTAACAATAATTACAACAATCAAATATTAGATAATACTAATAGAAACACATAATTTAAGAAAATACTAAAAATCAAACTAATATAAAATATAGAGTAGAAGCATAATATTCTATTAGTACTCATTCTAAGCTCAGTTCCATCCCTGGACTATTTGGACCCCTCGCCGTCGGTTCTCTCAATATCCTCCATCATCATGGGTTTAGATCTCCCACAGTATGCCCTGAGTAACAATAATTACAACAATCAAATATTAGATAATACTAATAGAAACACATAATTTAAGAAAATACTAAAAATCAAACTAATATAAAATATAGAGTAGAAGCATAATATTCTATTAGTACTCATTCTAAGCTCAGTTCCATCCCTGGACTATTTGGACCCCTCGCCGTCGTCGCTCTGTCAATATCCTCCATCATCATGGGTTTAGATCTCCCACAGTATGCCCTGAGTAACAATAATTACAACAATCAAATATTAGATAATACTAATAGAAACACATAATTTAAGAAAATACTAAAAATCAAACTAATATAAAATATAGAGTAGAAGCATAATATTCTATTAGTACTCATTCTAAGCTCAGTTCCATCCCTGGACTATTTGGACCCCTCGCCGTCGGTTCTCTCAATATCCTCCATCATCATGGGTTTAGATCTCCCACAGTATGCCCTGAGTAATAATAATTACAACAATCAAATATTAGATAATACTAATAGAAACACATAATTTAAGAAAATACTAAAAATCAAACTAATATAAAATATAGAGTAGTAGCATAATATTCTATTAGTACTCATTCTAAGCTCAGTTCCATCCCTGGACTATTTGGACCCCTCGCCGTCGGTTCTCTCAATATCCTCCATCATCATGGGTTTAGATCTCCCACAGTATGCCCTGAGTAACAATAATTACAACAATCAAATATTAGATAATACTAATAGAAACACATAATTTAAGAAAATACTAAAAATCAAACTAATATAAAATATAGAGTAGAAGCATAATATTCTATTAGTACTCATTCTAAGCTCAGTTCCATCCCTGGACTATTTGGACCCCTCGCCGTCGGTTCTCTCAATATCCTCCATCATCATGGGTTTAGATCTCCCACAGTATGCCCTGAGTAACAATAATTACAACAATCAAATATTAGATAATACTAATAGAAACACATAATTTAAGAAAATACTAAAAATCAAACTAATATAAAATATAGAGTAGAAGCATAATATTCTATTAGTACTCATTCTAAGCTCAGTTCCATCCCTGGACTATTTGGACCCCTCGCCGTCGTCGCTCTGTCAATATCCTCCATCATCATGGGTTTAGATCTCCCACAGTATGCCCTGAGTAACAATAATTACAACAATCAAATATTAGATAATACTAATAGAAACACATAATTTAAGAAAATACTAAAAATCAAACTAATATAAAATATAGAGTAGAAGCATAATATTCTATTAGTACTCATTCTAAGCTCAGTTCCATCCCTGGACTATTTGGACCCCTCGCCGTCGGTTCTCTCAATATCCTCCATCATCATGGGTTTAGATCTCCCACAGTATGCCCTGAGTAACAATAATTACAACAATCAAATATTAGATAATACTAATAGAAACACATAATTTAAGAAAATACTAAAAATCAAACTAATATAAAATATAGAGTAGAAGCATAATATTCTATTAGTACTCATTCTAAGCTCAGTTCCATCCCTGGACTATTTGGACCCCTCGCCGTCGTCGCTCTGTCAATATCCTCCATCATCATGGGTTTAGATCTCCCACAGTATGCCCTGAGTAACAATAATTACAACAATCAAATATTAGATAATACTAATAGAAACACATAATTTAAGAAAATACTAAAAATCAAACTAATATAAAATATAGAGTAGAAGCATAATATTCTATTAGTACTCATTCTAAGCTCAGTTCCATCCCTGGACTATTTGGACCCCTCGCCGTCGGTTCTCTCAATATTCTCCATCATCATGGGTTTAGATCTCCCACAGTATGCCCTGAGTAACAATAATTACAACAATCAAATATTAGATAATACTAATAGAAACACATAATTTAAGAAAATACTAAAAATCAAACTAATATAAAATATAGAGTAGAAGCATAATATTCTATTAGTACTCATTCTAAGCTCAGTTCCATCCCTGGACTATTTGGACCCCTCGCCGTCGGTTCTCTCAATATCCTCCATCATCATGGGTTTAGATCTCCCACAGTATGCCCTGAGTAACAATAATTACAACAATCAAATATTAGATAATACTAATAGAAACACATAATTTAAGAAAATACTAAAAATCAAACTAATATAAAATATAGAGTAGAAGCATAATATTCTATTAGTACTCATTCTAAGCTCAGTTCCATCCCTGGACTATTTGGACCCCTCGCCGTCGGTTCTCTCAATATCCTCCATCATCATGGGTTTAGATCTCCCACAGTATGCCCTGAGTAACAATAATTACAACAATCAAATATTAGATAATACTAATAGAAACACATAATTTAAGAAAATACTAAAAATCAAACTAATATAAAATATAGAGTAGAAGCATAATATTCTATTAGTACTCATTCTAAGCTCAGTTCCATCCCTGGACTATTTGGACCCCTCGCCGTCGTCGCTCTGTCAATATTCTCCATCATCATGGGTTTAGATCTCCCACAGTATGCCCTGAGTAACAATAATTACAACAATCAAATATTAGATAATACTAATAGAAACACATAATTTAAGAAAATACTAAAAATCAAACAAATATAAAATATAGAGTAGAAGCATAATATTCTATTAGTACTCATTCTAAGCTCAGTTCCATCCCTGGACTATTTGGACCCCTCGCCGTCGGTTCTCTCAATATCCTCCATCATCATGGGTTTAGATCTCCCACAGTATGCCCTGAGTAACAATAATTACAACAATCAAATATTAGATAATACTAATAGAAACACATAATTTAAGAAAATACTAAAAATCAAACTAATATAAAATATAGAGTAGAAGCATAATATTCTATTAGTACTCATTCTAAGCTCAGTTCCATCCCTGGACTATTTGGACCCCTCGCCGTCGTCGCTCTGTCAATATTCTCCATCATCATGGGTTTAGATCTCCCACAGTATGCCCTGAGTAACAATAATTACAACAATCAAATATTAGAGAATACTAATAGAAACACATAATTTAAGAAAATACTAAAAATCAAACTAATATAAAATATAGAGTAGAAGCATAATATTCTATTAGTACTCATTCTAAGCTCAGTTCCATCCCTGGACTATTTGGACCCCTCGCCGTCGTCGCTCTGTCAATATCCTCCATCATCATGGGTTTAGATCTCCCACAGTATGCCCTGAGTAACAATAATTACAACAATCAAATATTAGATAATACTAATAGAAACACATAATTTAAGAAAATACTAAAAATCAAACTAATATAAAATATAGAGTAGAAGCATAATATTCTATTAGTACTCATTCTAAGCTCAGTTCCATCCCTGGACTATTTGGACCCCTCGCCGTCGGTTCTCTCAATATTCTCCATCATCATGGGTTTAGATCTCCCACAGTATGCCCTGAGTAACAATAATTACAACAATCAAATATTAGATAATACTAATAGAAACACATAATTTAAGAAAATACTAAAAATCAAACTAATATAAAATATAGAGTAGAAGCATAATATTCTATTAGTACTCATTCTAAGCTCAGTTCCATCCCTGGACTATTTGGACCCCTCGCCGTCGGTTCTCTCAATATCCTCCATCATCATGGGTTTAGATCTCCCACAGTATGCCCTGAGTAACAATAATTACAACAATCAAATATTAGATAATACTAATAGAAACACATAATTTAAGAAAATACTAAAAATCAAACTAATATAAAATATAGAGTAGAAGCATAATATTCTATTAGTACTCATTCTAAGCTCAGTTCCATCCCTGGACTATTTGGACCCCTCGCCGTCGTCGCTCTGTCAATATTCTCCATCATCATGGGTTTAGATCTCCCACAGTATGCCCTGAGTAACAATAATTACAACAATCAAATATTAGATAATACTAATAGAAACACATAATTTAAGAAAATACTAAAAATCAAACTAATATAAAATATAGAGTAGAAGCATAATATTCTATTAGTACTCATTCTAAGCTCAGTTCCATCCCTGGACTATTTGGACCCCTCGCCGTCGTCGCTCTGTCAATATTCTCCATCATCATGGGTTTAGATCTCCCACAGTATGCCCTGAGTAATAATAATTACAACAATCAAATATTAGAGAATACTAATAGAAACACATAATTTCAGAAAATACTAAAAATCAAACTAATATAAAATATAGAGTAGAAGCATAATATTCTATTAGTACTCATTCTAAGCTCAGTTCCATCCCTGGACCATAAGGACCCCTCGCCATCGTCGCCCTCAATATCCTCCATCATCATGGGTTTAGATCTCCCACAGTATGCCCTGAGTAATAATAATTACAACAATCAAATATTAGAGAATACTAATAGAAACACATAATTTAAGAAAATACTAAAAATCAAACTAATATAAAATATAGAGTAGAAGCATAATATTCTATTAGTACTCATTCTAAGCTCAGTTCCATCCCTGGACCATAAGGACTGTTCGGTGTCGTCGCCGTCAAATATCCTCCATCATCATGGGTTTAGATCTCCCACAGTATGCCCTGAGTAATAATAATTACAACAATCAAATATTAGAGAATACTAATAGAAACACATAATTTCAGAAAATACTAAAAATCAAACTAATATAAAATATAGAGTAGAAGCATAATATTCTATTAGTACTCATTCTAAGCTCAGTTCCATCCCTGGACCATAAGGACCCCTCGCCATCGTCGCCCTCAATATCCTCCATCATCATGGGTTTAGATCTCCCTCAGTATGCCCTGAGTAATAATAATTACAACAATCAAATATTAGAGAATACTAATAGAAACACATAATTTAAGAAAATACTAATAATCAAACTAATATAAAATATAGAGTAGAAGCATAATATTCTATTAGTACTCATTCTAAGCTCAGTTCCATCCCTGGACCATAAGGACCCCTCGCCATCGTCGCCCTCAATATCCTCCATCATCATGGGTTTAGATCTCCCACAGTATGCCCTGAGTAATAATAATTACAACAATCAAATATTAGAGAATACTAATAGAAACACATAATTTAAGAAAATACTAAAAATCAAACTAATATAAAATATAGAGTAGAAGCATAATATTCTTAGTACTCATTCTAAGCTCAGTTCCATCCCTGGACCATAAGGACTGTTTGGTGTCGTCGCCGTCAAATATCCTCCATCATCATGGGTTTAGATCTCCCTCAGTATGCCCTGAGTAATAATAATTACAACAATCAAATATTAGAGAATACTAATAGAAACACATAATTTAAGAAAATACTAATAATCAAACTAATATAAAATATAGAGTAGAAGCCTAATATTCTATTAGTACTCATTCTAAGCTCAGTTCCATCCCTGGACCATAAGGACTGTTTGGTGTCGTCGCCGTCAAATATCCTCCATCATCATGGGTTTAGATCTCCCACAGTATGCCCTGAGTATTAATAATTACAACAATCAAATATTAGAGAATACTAATAGAAACACATAATTTAAGAAAATACTAATAATCAAACTAATATAAAATATAGAGTAGAAGCATAATATTCTATTAGTACTCATTCTAAGCTCAGTTCCATCCCTGGACCATAAGGACTGTTCGGCGTCGTCGCCGTCAAATATCCTCCATCATCATGGGTTTAGACCTCCCACAGTATGCCCTGAGTAATAATAATTACAACAATCAAATATTAGAGAATACTAATGGAAACACATAATTTAAGAAAATACTAAAAATCAAACTAATATAAAATATAGAGTAGAAGCATAATATTCTATTAGTACTCATTCTAAGCTCAGTTCCATCCCTGGACCATAAGGACTGTTCGGGTTCGTCGCCTTCAAATATTCTCCATCATCATGGGTTTAGATCTCCCACAGTATGCCCTGAGTAATAATAATTACAACAATCAAATATTAGAGAATACTAAAAGAAACACATTATTTAAGAAAATACTAAAAATCAAACTAATATAAAATATAGAGTAGAAGCATAATATTCTATTAGTACTCATTCTAAGCTCAGTTCCATCCCTGGACCATAAGGACTGTTCGGGTTCGTCGCCTTCAAATATCCTCCATCATCATGGGTTTAGATCTCCCTCAGTATGCCCTGAGTAATAATAATTACAACAATCAAATATTAGAGAATACTAATAGAAACACATAATTTAAGAAAATACTAAAAATCAAACTAATATAAAATATAGAGTAGAAGCATAATATTCTATTAGTACTCATTCTAAGCTCAGTTCCATCCCTGGACCATAAGGACTGTTCGGGTTCGTCGCCTTCAAATATTCTCCATCATCATGGGTTTAGATCTCCCTCAGTATGCCCTGAGTAATAATAATTACAACAATCAAATATTAGAGAATACTAAAAGAAACACATAATTTAAGAAAATACTAAAAATCAAACTAATATAAAATATAGAGTAGAAGCATAATATTCTATTAGTACTCATTCTAAGCTCAGTTCCATCCCTGGACCATAAGGACTGTTCGGGTTCGTCGCCTTCAAATATTCTCCATCATCATGGGTTTAGATCTCCCTCAGTATGCCCTGAGTAATAATAATTACAACAATCAAATATTAGAGAATACTAAAAGAAACACATAATTTAAGAAAATACTAAAAATCAAACTAATATAAAATATAGAGTAGAAGCATAATATTCTATTAGTACTCATTCTAAGCTCAGTTCCATCCCTGGACCATAAGGACTGTTCGGGTTCGTCGCCTTCAAATATTCTCCATCATCATGGGTTTAGATCTCCCACAGTATGCCCTGAGTAATAATAATTACAACAATCAAATATTAGAGAATACTAATAGAAACACATAATTTAAGAAAATACTAAAAATCAAACTAATATAAAATATAGAGTAGAAGCATAATATTCTATTAGTACTCATTCTAAGCTCAGTTCCATCCCTGGACCATAAGGACTGTTCGGGTTCGTCGCCTTCAAATATCCTCCATCATCATGGGTTTAGATCTCCCACAGTATGCCCTGAGTAATAATAATTACAACAATCAAATATTAGAGAATACTAATAGAAACACATAATTTAAGAAAATACTAAAAATCAAACTAATATAAAATATAGAGTAGAAGCATAATATTCTATTAGTACTCATTCTAAGCTCAGTTCCATCCCTGGACCATAAGGACTGTTCGGGTTCGTCGCCTTCAAATATTCTCCATCATCATGGGTTTAGATCTCCCTCAGTATGCCCTGAGTAATAATAATTACAACAATCAAATATTAGAGAATACTAAAAGAAACACATAATTTAAGAAAATACTAAAAATCAAACTAATATAAAATATAGAGTAGAAGCATAATATTCTATTAGTACTCATTCTAAGCTCAGTTCCATCCCTGGACCATAAGGACTGTTCGGGTTCGTCGCCTTCAAATATTCTCCATCATCATGGGTTTAGATCTCCCACAGTATGCCCTGAGTAATAATAATTACAACAATCAAATATTAGAGAATACTAATAGAAACACATAATTTAAGAAAATACTAAAAATCAAACTAATATAAAATATAGAGTAGAAGCATAATATTCTATTAGTACTCATTCTAAGCTCAGTTCCATCCCTGGACCATAAGGACTGTTCGGGTTCGTCGCCTTCAAATATCCTCCATCATCATGGGTTTAGATCTCCCACAGTATGCCCTGAGTAATAATAATTACAACAATCAAATATTAGAGAATACTAATAGAAACACATAATTTAAGAAAATACTAAAAATCAAACTAATATAAAATATAGAGTAGAAGCATAATATTCTATTAGTACTCATTCTAAGCTCAGTTCCATCCCTGGACCATAAGGACTGTTCGGGTTCGTCGCCTTCAAATATTCTCCATCATCATGGGTTTAGATCTCCCTCAGTATGCCCTGAGTAATAATAATTACAACAATCAAATATTAGAGAATACTAAAAGAAACACATAATTTAAGAAAATACTAAAAATCAAACTAATATAAAATATAGAGTAGAAGCATAATATTCTATTAGTACTCATTCTAAGCTCAGTTCCATCCCTGGACCATAAGGACTGTTCGGGTTCGTCGCCTTCAAATATTCTCCATCATCATGGGTTTAGATCTCCCTCAGTATGCCCTGAGTAATAATAATTACAACAATCAAATATTAGAGAATACTAAAAGAAACACATAATTTAAGAAAATACTAAAAATCAAACTAATATAAAATATAGAGTAGAAGCATAATATTCTATTAGTACTCATTCTAAGCTCAGTTCCATCCCTGGACCATAAGGACTGTTCGGGTTCGTCGCCTTCAAATATTCTCCATCATCATGGGTTTAGATCTCCCACAGTATGCCCTGAGTAATAATAATTACAACAATCAAATATTAGAGAATACTAATAGAAACACATAATTTAAGAAAATACTAAAAATCAAACTAATATAAAATATAGAGTAGAAGCATAATATTCTATTAGTACTCATTCTAAGCTCAGTTCCATCCCTGGACCATAAGGACTGTTCGGGTTCGTCGCCTTCAAATATTCTCCATCATCATGGGTTTAGATCTCCCACAGTATGCCCTGAGTAATAATAATTACAACAATCAAATATTAGAGAATACTAATGGAAACACATAATTTAAGAAAATACTAAAAATCAAACTAATATAAAATATAGAGTAGAAGCATAATATTCTATTAGTACTCATTCTAAGCTCAGTTCCATCCCTGGACCATAAGGACTGTTCGGGTTCGTCGCCTTCAAATATTCTCCATCATCATGGGTTTAGATCTCCCACAGTATGCCCTGAGTAATAATAATTACAACAATCAAATATTAGAGAATACTAATGGAAACACATAATTTAAGAAAATACTAAAAATCAAACTAATATAAAATATAGAGTAGAAGCATAATATTCTATTAGTACTCATTCTAAGCTCAGTTCCATCCCTGGACCATAAGGACTGTTCGGGTTCGTCGCCTTCAAATATTCTCCATCATCATGGGTTTAGATCTCCCACAGTATGCCCTGAGTAATAATAATTACAACAATCAAATATTAGAGAATACTAATAGAAACACATAATTTAAGAAAATACTAAAAATCAAACTAATATAAAATATAGAGTAGAAGCATAATATTCTATTAGTACTCATTCTAAGCTCAGTTCCATCCCTGGACCATAAGGACTGTTCGGGTTGGTCGCCTTCAAATATTCTCCATCATCATGGGTTTAGATCTCCCACAGTATGCCCTGAGTAATAATAATTACAACAATCAAATATTAGAGAATACTAATAGAAACACATAATTTAAGAAAATACTAAAAATCAAACTAATATAAAATATAGAGTAGAAGCATAATATTCTATTAGTACTCATTCTAAGCTCAGTTCCATCCCTGGACCATAAGGACTGTTCGGTGTCGTCGCCGTCAAATATCCTCCATCATCATGGGTTTAGATCTCCCTCAGTATGCCCTGAGTAATAATAATTACAACAATCAAATATTAGATAATACTAATAAAACACATAATTTAAGAAAATACTAAAAATCAAACTAATATAAAATATAGAGTAGTAGCATAATATTCTATTAGTACTCATTCTAAGCTCAGTTCCATCCCTGGACCATTTGGACTGTTCGGCGTCATCGCCATCAAATATCCTCCATCATCATGGGTTTAGATCTCCCACAGTATGCCCTGAGTAACAATAATTACAACAATCAAATATTAGATAATACTAATAAAACACATAATTTAAGAAAATACTAAAAATCAAACTAATATAAAATATAGAGTAGTAGCATAATATTCTATTAGTACTCATTCTAAGCTCAGTTCCATCCCTGGACCATAAGGACTTTTCGGCGTCGTCACCGTCAAATATCCTCCATCATCATGGGTTTAGATCTCCCACAGTATGCCCTGAGTAATAATAATTACAACAATCAAATATTAGAGAATACTAATAAAACACATAATTTAAGAAAATACTAAAAATCAAACTAATATAAAATATAGAGTAGTAGCATAATATTCTATTAGTACTCATTCTAAGCTCAGTTCCATCCCTGGACCATAAGGACTTTTCGGCGTCGTCACCGTCAAATATCCTCCATCATCATGGGTTTAGATCTCCCTCAGTATGCCCTGAGTAATAATAATTACAACAATCAAATATTAGATAATACTAATAAAACACATAATTTAAGAAAATACTAAAAATCAAACTAATATAAAATATAGAGTAGTAGCATAATATTCTATTAGTACTCATTCTAAGCTCAGTTCCATCCCTGGACCATTTGGACTGTTCGGCGTCATCGCCATCAAATATCCTCCATCATCATGGGTTTAGATCTCCCACAGTATGCCCTGAGTAATAATAATTACAACAATCAAATATTAGAGAATACTAATAGAAACACATAATTTAAGAAAATACTAAAAATCAAACTAATATAAAATATAGAGTAGAAGCATAATATTCTATTAGTACTCATTCTAAGCTCAGTTTCATCCCTGGACCATAAGGACTTTTCGGCGTCGTCACCGTCAAATATCCTCCATCATCATGGGTTTAGATCTCCCACAGTATGCCCTGAGTAATAATAATTACAACAATCAAATATTAGAGAATACTAATAGAAACACATAATTTAAGAAAATACTAAAAATCAAACTAATATAAAATATAGAGTAGAAGCATAATATTCTATTAGTACTCATTCTAAGCTCAGTTCCATCCCTGGACCATAAGGACTTTTCGGCGTCGTCACCGTCAAATATCCTCCATCATCATGGGTTTAGATCTCCCACAGTATGCCCTGAGTAATAATAATTACAACAATCAAATATTAGAGAATACTAATAGAAACACATAATTTAAGAAAATACTAAAAATCAAACTAATATAAAATATAGAGTAGAAGCATAATATTCTATTAGTACTCATTCTAAGCTCAGTTCCATCCCTGGACCATTTGGACTGTTCGGTGTCGTCGGCGTCAAATATCCTCCATCATCATGGGTTTAGATCTCCCACAGAATGCCCTGAGTAACAATAATCACAACAATCAAATATTAGAGAATACTAATAGAAACACATAATTTAAGAAAATACTAAAAATCAAACTAATATAAAATATAGAGTAGAAGCATAATATTCTATTAGTACTCATTCTAAGCTCAGTTCCATCCCTGGACCATTTGGACTGTTCGGTGTCGTCGGCGTCAAATATCCTCCATCATCATGGGTTTAGATCTCCCACAGTATGCCCTGAGTAACAATAATCACAACAATCAAATATTAGAGAATACTAATAGAAACACATAATTTAAGAAAATACTAAAAATCAAACTAATATAAAATATAGAGTAGAAGCATAATATTCTATTAGTACTCATTCTAAGCTCAGTTCCATCCCTGGACCATTTGGACTGTTCGGTGTCGTCGGCGTCAAATATCCTCCATCATCATGGGTTTAGATCTCCCACAGTATGCCCTGAGTAATAATAATTACAACAATCAAATATTAGAGAATACTAATAGAAACACATAATTTAAGAAAATACTAAAAATCAAACTAATATAAAATATAGAGTAGAAGCATAATATTCTATTAGTACTCATTCTAAGCTCAGTTCCATCCCTGGACCATAAGGACCCCTCTGCGTCGTCGCCCTCCAATATCCTCCATCATCATGGGTTTAGATCTCCCACAGTATGCCCTGAGTAACAATAATTACAACAATCAAATATTAGATAATACTAATAGAAACACATAATTTAAGAAAATACTAAAAATCAAACTAATATAAAATATAGAGTAGAAGCATAATATTCTATTAGTACTCATTCTAAGCTCAGTTCCATCCCTGGACCATAAGGACCCCTCTGCGTCGTCGCCCTCCAATATCCTCCATCATCATGGGTTTAGATCTCCCACAGTATGCCCTGAGTAACAATAATTACAACAATCAAATATTAGATAATACTAATAGAAACACATAATTTAAGAAAATACTAAAAATCAAACTAATATAAAATATAGAGTAGAAGCATAATATTCTATTAGTACTCATTCTAAGCTCAGTTCCATCCCTGGACCATAAGGACCCCTCTGCGTCGTCGCCCTCCAATATCCTCCATCATCATGGGTTTAGATCTCCCACAGTATGCCCTGAGTAATAATAATTACAACAATCAAATATTAGAGAATACTAATAGAAACACATAATTTAAGAAAATACTAAAAATCAAACTAATATAAAATATAGAGTAGAAGCATAATATTCTATTAGTACTCATTCTAAGCTCAGTTCCATCCCTGGACCATAAGGACCCCTCTGCGTCGTCGCCCTCCAATATCCTCCATCATCATGGGTTTAGATCTCCCACAGTATGCCCTGAGTAATAATAATTACAACAATCAAATATTAGATAATACTAATAGAAACACATAATTTAAGAAAATACTAAAAATCAAACTAATATAAAATATAGAGTAGAAGCATAATATTCTATTAGTACTCATTCTAAGCTCAGTTCCATCCCTGGACCAGAAGGACTGTTCTGCTTCGTCGGCGTCAAATATCCTCCATCATCATGGGTTTAGATCTCCCTCAGTATGCCCTGAGTAATAATAATTACAACAATCAAATATTAGAGAATACTAATAGAAACACATAATTTAAGAAAATACTAAAAATCAAACTAATATAAAATATAGAGTAGAAGCATAATATTCTATTAGTACTCATTCTAAGCTCAGTTCCATCCCTGGACCAGAAGGACTGTTCTGCTTCGTCGCCGTCTAATATCCTCCATCATCATGGGTTTAGATCTCCCTCAGTATGCCCTGAGTAATAATAATTACAACAATCAAATATTAGAGAATACTAATAAAACACATAATTTAAGAAAATACTAAAAATCAAACTAATATAAAATATAGAGTAGAAGCATAATATTCTATTAGTACTCATTCTAAGCTCAGTTCCATCCCTGGACCAGAAGGACTGTTCTGCTTCGTCGCCGTCTAATATCCTCCATCATCATGGGTTTAGATCTCCCACAGTATGCCCTGAGTAATAATAATTACAACAATCAAATATTAGAGAATACTAATAAAACACATAATTTAAGAAAATACTAAAAATCAAACTAATATAAAATATAGAGTAGAAGCATAATATTCTATTAGTACTCATTCTAAGCTCAGTTCCATCCCTGGACCAGAAGGACTGTTCTGCTTCGTCGGCGTCAAATATCCTCCATCATCATGGGTTTAGATCTCCCTCAGTATGCCCTGAGTAATAATAATTACAACAATCAAATATTAGAGAATACTAATAAAACACATAATTTAAGAAAATACTAAAAATCAAACTAATATAAAATATAGAGTAGAAGCATAATATTCTATTAGTACTCATTCTAAGCTCAGTTCCATCCCTGGACCAGAAGGACTGTTCTGCTTCGTCGCCGTCTAATATCCTCCATCATCATGGGTTTAGATCTCCCTCAGTATGCCCTGAGTAATAATAATTACAACAATCAAATATTAGAGAATACTAATAAAACACATAATTTAAGAAAATACTAAAAATCAAACTAATATAAAATATAGAGTAGAAGCATAATATTCTATTAGTACTCATTCTAAGCTCAGTTCCATCCCTGGACCAGAAGGACTGTTCTGCGTCGTCGGCGTCAAATATCCTCCATCATCATGGGTTTAGATCTCCCTCAGTATGCCCTGAGTAATAATAATTACAACAATCAAATATTAGAGAATACTAATAAAACACATAATTTAAGAAAATACTAAAAATCAAACTAATATAAAATATAGAGTAGAAGCATAATATTCTATTAGTACTCATTCTAAGCTCAGTTCCATCCCTGGACCAGAAGGACTGTTCTGCTTCGTCGGCGTCAAATATCCTCCATCATCATGGGTTTAGATCTCCCTCAGTATGCCCTGAGTAATAATAATTACAACAATCAAATATTAGAGAATACTAATAGAAACACATAATTTAAGAAAATACTAAAAATCAAACTAATATAAAATATAGAGTAGAAGCATAATATTCTATTAGTACTCATTCTAAGCTCAGTTCCATCCCTGGACCAGAAGGACTGTTCTGCTTCGTCGGCGTCAAATATCCTCCATCATCATGGGTTTAGATCTCCCTCAGTATGCCCTGAGTAATAATAATTACAACAATCAAATATTAGAGAATACTAATAAAACACATAATTTAAGAAAATACTAAAAATCAAACTAATATAAAATATAGAGTAGAAGCATAATATTCTATTAGTACTCATTCTAAGCTCAGTTCCATCCCTGGACCAGAAGGACTGTTCTGCTTCGTCGGCGTCAAATATCCTCCATCATCATGGGTTTAGATCTCCCTCAGTATGCCCTGAGTAATAATAATTACAACAATCAAATATTAGAGAATACTAATAAAACACATAATTTAAGAAAATACTAAAAATCAAACTAATATAAAATATAGAGTAGAAGCATAATATTCTATTAGTACTCATTCTAAGCTCAGTTCCATCCCTGGACCAGAAGGACTGTTCTGCTTCGTCGGCGTCAAATATCCTCCATCATCATGGGTTTAGATCTCCCTCAGTATGCCCTGAGTAATAATAATTACAACAATCAAATATTAGATAATACTAATAGAAACACATAATTTAAGAAAAGGTTACCTAACAAACTAATATAAAATATAGAGTAGAAGCATAATATTCAATTAGTACTCATTCTAAGCTCAGTTCCATCCCTGGACCAGAAGGACTGTTCTGCTTCGTCGCCGTCTAATATCCTCCATCATCATGGGTTTAGATCTCCCACAGTATGCCCTGAGTAATAATAATTACAACAATCAAATATTAGAGAATACTAATAAAACACATAATTTAAGAAAATACTAAAAATCAAACTAATATAAAATATAGAGTAGAAGCATAATATTCTATTAGTACTCATTCTAAGCTCAGTTCCATCCCTGGACCAGAAGGACTGTTCTGCTTCGTCGCCGTCTAATATCCTCCATCATCATGGGTTTAGATCTCCCTCAGTATGCCCTGAGTAATAATAATTACAACAATCAAATATTAGAGAATACTAATAAAACACATAATTTAAGAAAATACTAAAAATCAAACTAATATAAAATATAGAGTAGAAGCATAATATTCTATTAGTACTCATTCTAAGCTCAGTTCCATCCCTGGACCAGAAGGACTGTTCTGCTTCGTCGGCGTCAAATATCCTCCATCATCATGGGTTTAGATCTCCCTCAGTATGCCCTGAGTAATAATAATTACAACAATCAAATATTAGAGAATACTAATAGAAACACATAATTTAAGAAAATACTAAAAATCAAACTAATATAAAATATAGAGTAGAAGCATAATATTCTATTAGTACTCATTCTAAGCTCAGTTCCATCCCTGGACCAGAAGGACTGTTCTGCTTCGTCGCCGTCTAATATCCTCCATCATCATGGGTTTAGATCTCCCTCAGTATGCCCTGAGTAATAATAATTACAACAATCAAATATTAGAGAATACTAATAGAAACACATAATTTAAGAAAATACTAAAAATCAAACTAATATAAAATATAGAGTAGAAGCATAATATTCTATTAGTACTCATTCTAAGCTCAGTTCCATCCCTGGACCATAAGGACTGTTCTGCTTCGTCGCTGTCAAATATCCTCCATCATCATGGGTTTAGATCTCCCACAGTATGCCCTGAGTAACAATAATTACAACAATCAAATATTAGATAATACTAATAGAATCACATAATTTAAGAAAATACTAAAAATCAAACTAATATAAAATATAGAGTAGAAGCATAATATTCTATTAGTACTCATTCTAAGCTCAGTTCCATCCCTGGACCAGAAGGACTGTTCTGCTTCGTCGCCGTCAAATATCCTCCATCATCATGGGTTTAGATCTCCCACAGTATGCCCTGAGTAACAATAATTACAACAATCAAATATTAGATAATACTAATAGAATCACATAATTTAAGAAAATACTAAAAATCAAACTAATATAAAATATAGAGTAGAAGCATAATATTCTATTAGTACTCATTCTAAGCTCAGTTCCATCCCTGGACCAGAAGGACTGTTCTGCTTCGTCGCTGTCAAATATCCTCCATCATCATGGGTTTAGATCTCCCACAGTATGCCCTGAGTAACAATAATCACAACAATCAAATATTAGAGAATACTAATAGAAACACATAATTTAAGAAAATACTAAATATCAAACTAATATAAAATATAGAGTAGAAGCATAATATTCTATTAGTACTCATTCTAAGCTCAGTTCCATCCCTGGACCATAAGGAGTGTTCGGTATGGTCGCCGTCAAATATCCTCCATCATCATGGGTTTAGATCTCCCACAGTATGCCCTGAGTAATAATAATTACAACAATCAAATATTAGATAATACTAATAGAAACACATAATTTAAGAAAATACTAAAAATCAAACTAATATAAAATATAGAGTAGGAGCATAATATTCTATTAGTACTCATTCTAAGCTCAGTTCCATCCCTGGACCAGAAGGACTGTTCTGCTTCGTCGCTGTCAAATATCCTCCATCATCATGGGTTTAGATCTCCCACAGTATGCCCTGAGTAATAATAATTACAACAATCAAATAGTAGATAATACTAATAGAAACACATAATTTAAGAAAATACTAAAAATCAAACTAATATAAAATATAGAGTAGAAGCATAATATTCTATTAGTACTCATTCTAAGCTCAGTTCCATCCCTGGACCATAAGGAGTGTTCGGTATGGTCGCCGTCAAATATCCTCCATCATCATGGGTTTAGATCTCCCACAGTATGCCCTGAGTAATAATAATTACAACAATCAAATATTAGATAATACTAATAGAAACACATAATTTAAGAAAATACTAAAAATCAAACTAATATAAAATATAGAGTAGGAGCATAATATTCTATTAGTACTCATTCTAAGCTCAGTTCCATCCCTGGACCAGAAGGACTGTTCTGCTTCGTCGCCGTCAAATATCCTCCATCATCATGGGTTTAGATCTCCCACAGTATGCCCTGAGTAATAATAATTACAACAATCAAATAGTAGATAATACTAATAGAAACACATAATTTAAGAAAATACTAAATATCAAACTAATATAAAATATAGAGTAGAAGCATAATATTCTATTAGTACTCATTCTAAGCTCAGTTCCATCCCTGGACCAGAAGGACTGTTCTGCTTCGTCGCCGTCAAATATCCTCCATCATCATGGGTTTAGATCTCCCACAGTATGCCCTGAGTAACAATAATTACAACAATCAAATATTAGATAATACTAATAGAATCACATAATTTAAGAAAATACTAAAAATCAAACTAATATAAAATATAGAGTAGAAGCATAATATTCTATTAGTACTCATTCTAAGCTCAGTTCCATCCCTGGACCAGAAGGACTGTTCTGCTTCGTCGCCGTCAAATATCCTCCATCATCATGGGTTTAGATCTCCCACAGTATGCCCTGAGTAACAATAATTACAACAATCAAATATTAGATAATACTAATAGAAACACATAATTTAAGAAAATACTAAAAATCAAACTAATATAAAATATAGAGTAGAAGCATAATATTCTATTAGTACTCATTCTAAGCTCAGTTCCATCCCTGGACCAGAAGGACTGTTCTGCTTCGTCGCCGTCAAATATCCTCCATCATCATGGGTTTAGATCTCCCACAGTATGCCCTGAGTAACAATAATTACAACAATCAAATATTAGATAATACTAATAGAATCACATAATTTAAGAAAATACTAAAAATCAAACTAATATAAAATATAGAGTAGAAGCATAATATTCTATTAGTACTCATTCTAAGCTCAGTTCCATCCCTGGACCAGAAGGACTGTTCTGCTTCGTCGCTGTCAAATATCCTCCATCATCATGGGTTTAGATCTCCCACAGTATGCCCTGAGTAACAATAATCACAACAATCAAATATTAGAGAATACTAATAGAAACACATAATTTAAGAAAATACTAAATATCAAACTAATATAAAATATAGAGTAGAAGCATAATATTCTATTAGTACTCATTCTAAGCTCAGTTCCATCCCTGGACCATAAGGACTGTTTGGTGTCGTCACCGTCAAATATCCTCCATCATCATGGGTTTAGATCTCCCACAGTATGCCCTGAGTAACAATAATCACAACAATCAAATATTAGAGAATACTAATAGAAACACATAATTTAAGAAAATACTAAATATCAAACTAATATAAAATATAGAGTAGAAGCATAATATTCTATTAGTACTCATTCTAAGCTCAGTTCCATCCCTGGACCATAAGGACTGTTCGGTGTCGTCGCCGTCAAATATCCTCCATCATCATGGGTTTAGATCTCCCACAGTATGCCCTTAGTAACAATAATTACAACAATCAAATATTAGATAATACTAATAGAAACACATAATTTAAGAAAATACTAAAAATCAAACTAATATAAAATATAGAGTAGAAGCATAATATTCTATTAGTACTCATTCTAAGCTCAGTTCCATCCCTGGACCATAAGGACTGTTTGGTGTCGTCACCGTCAAATATCCTCCATCATCATGGGTTTAGATCTCCCACAGTATGCCCTGAGTAATAATAATTACAACAATCAAATATTAGATATTACTAATAGAAACACATAATTTAAGAAAATACTAAAGATCAAACTAATATAAAATATAGAGTAGAAGCATAATATTCTATTAGTACTCATTCTAAGCTCAGTTCCATCCCTGGACCATAAGGACTGTTTGGTGTCGTCACCGTCAAATATCCTCCATCATCATGGGTTTAGATCTCCCACAGTATGCCCTGAGTAATAATAATTACAACAATCAAATATTAGATATTACTAATAGAAACACATAATTTAAGAAAATACTAAAAATCAAACTAATATAAAATATAGAGTAGTAGCTTAATATTCTATTAGTACTCATTCTAAGCTCAGTTCCATCCCTGGACCATAAGGACCCCTCTGCGTCGTCGCCGTCAAATATCCTCCATCATCATGGGTTTAGATCTCCCACAGTATGCCCTTAGTAACAATAATTACAACAATCAAATATTAGATAATACTAATAGAAACACATAATTTAAGAAAATACTAAAAATCAAACTAATATAAAATATAGAGTAGAAGCATAATATTCTATTAGTACTCATTCTAAGCTCAGTTCCATCCCTGGACCATAAGGACTGTTTGGTGTCGTCACCGTCAAATATCCTCCATCATCATGGGTTTAGATCTCCCACAGTATGCCCTGAGTAATAATAATTACAACAATCAAATATTAGATATTACTAATAGAAACACATAATTTAAGAAAATACTAAAAATCAAACTAATATAAAATATAGAGTAGTAGCTTAATATTCTATTAGTACTCATTCTAAGCTCAGTTCCATCCCTGGACCATAAGGACTGTTCGGTGTCATCGCCGTCAAATATCCTCCATCATCATGGGTTTAGATCTCCCACAGAATGCCCTGAGTAATAATAATTACAACAATCAAATATTAGATATTACTAATAGAAACACATAATTTAAGAAAATACTAAAAATCAAACTAATATAAAATATAGAGTAGTAGCTTAATATTCTATTAGTACTCATTCTAAGCTCATATCCATCCCTGGACCATAAGGACTGTTTGGTGTCGTCACCGTCAAATATCCTCCATCATCATGGGTTTAGATCTCCCACAGTATGCCCTGAGTAATAATAATTACAACAATCAAATATTAGATATTACTAATAGAAACACATAATTTAAGAAAATACTAAAAATCAAACTAATATAAAATATAGAGTAGGAGCATAATATTCTATTAGTACTCATTCTAAGCTCAGTTCCATCCCTGGACCATAAGGACTGTTCGGTGTCGTCACCGTCAAATATCCTCCATCATCATGGGTTTAGATCTCCCACAGTATGCCCTTAGTAATAATAATTACAACAATCAAATATTAGATATTACTAATAGAAACACATAATTTAAGAAAATACTAAAAATCAAACTAATATAAAATATAGAGTAGGAGCATAATATTCTATTAGTACTCATTCTAAGCTCAGTTCCATCCCTGGACCATTTGGACTGTTCGGGTTCGTCACCGTCAAATATCCTCCATCATCATGGGTTTAGATCTCCCACAGTATGCCCTGAGTAACAATAATTACAACAATCAAATATTAGATAATACTAATAGAAACACATAATTTAAGAAAATACTAAAAATCAAACTAATATAAAATATAGAGTAGAAGCATAATATTCTATTAGTACTCATTCTAAGCTCAGTTCCATCCCTGGACCATAAGGACTGTTTGGTGTCGTCACCGTCAAATATCCTCCATCATCATGGGTTTAGATCTCCCACAGTATGCCCTGAGTAATAATAATTACAACAATCAAATATTAGATATTACTAATAGAAACACATAATTTAAGAAAATACTAAAAATCAAACTAATATAAAATATAGAGTAGTAGCTTAATATTCTATTAGTACTCATTCTAAGCTCAGTTCCATCCCTGGACCATAAGGACTGTTCGGTGTCATCGCCGTCAAATATCCTCCATCATCATGGGTTTAGATCTCCCACAGAATGCCCTGAGTAATAATAATTACAACAATCAAATATTAGATATTACTAATAGAAACACATAATTTAAGAAAATACTAAAAATCAAACTAATATAAAATATAGAGTAGTAGCTTAATATTCTATTAGTACTCATTCTAAGCTCATATCCATCCCTGGACCATAAGGACTGTTTGGTGTCGTCACTGTCAAATATCCTCCATCATCATGGGTTTAGATCTCCCACAGTATGCCCTGAGTAATAATAATTACAACAATCAAATATTAGATATTACTAATAGAAACACATAATTTAAGAAAATACTAAAAATCAAACTAATATAAAATATAGAGTAGGAGCATAATATTCTATTAGTACTCATTCTAAGCTCAGTTCCATCCCTGGACCATAAGGACTGTTCGGTGTCGTCACCGTCAAATATCCTCCATCATCATGGGTTTAGATCTCCCACAGTATGCCCTTAGTAATAATAATTACAACAATCAAATATTAGATATTACTAATAGAAACACATAATTTAAGAAAATACTAAAAATCAAACTAATATAAAATATAGAGTAGGAGCATAATATTCTATTAGTACTCATTCTAAGCTCAGTTCCATCCCTGGACCATAAGGACTGTTCGGTGTCGTCGCCGTCAAATATCCTCCATCATCATGGGTTTAGATCTCCCACAGAATGCCCTGAGTAACAATAATTACAACAATCAAATATTAGATAATACTAATAGAAACACATAATTTAAGAAAATACTAAAAATCAAACTAATATAAAATATAGAGTAGGAGCATAATATTCTATTAGTACTCATTCTAAGCTCAGTTCCATCCCTGGACCATAAGGACTGTTCGGTGTCGTCGCCGTCAAATATCCTCCATCATCATGGGTTTAGATCTCCCACAGTATGCCCTGAGTAATAATAATTACAACAATCAAATATTAGATAATACTAATAGAAACACATAATTTAAGAAAATACTAAAAATCAAACTAATATAAAATATAGAGTAGGAGCATAATATTCTATTAGTACTCATTCTAAGCTCAGTTCCATCCCTGGACCATAAGGACTGTTCGGTGTCGTCGCCGTCAAATATCCTCCATCATCATGGGTTTAGATCTCCCACAGAATGCCCTGAGTAACAATAATTACAACAATCAAATATTAGATAATACTAATAGAAACACATAATTTAAGAAAATACTAAAAATCAAACTAATATAAAATATAGAGTAGAAGCATAATATTCTATTAGTACTCATTCTAAGCTCAGTTCCATCCCTGGACCATTTGGACTGTTCGGTGTCGTCGCCGTCAAATATCCTCCATAATCATGGGTTTAGATCTCCCACAGTATGCCCTGAGTAATAATAATTACAACAATCAAATATTAGAGAATACTAATAGAAACACATAATTTAAGAAAATACTAAAAATCAAACTAATATAAAATATAGAGTAGTAGCTTAATATTCTATTAGTACTCATTCTAAGCTCAGTTCCATCCCTGGACCATTTGGACTGTTCGGCGTCGTCGGCGTCAAATATCCTCCATCATCATGGGTTTAGATCTCCCACAGTATGCCCTGAGTAACAATAATTACAACAATCAAATATTAGATAATACTAATAGAAACACATAATTTAAGAAAATACTAAAAATCAAACTAATATAAAATATAGAGTAGGAGCATAATATTCTATTAGTACTCATTCTAAGCTCAGTTCCATCCCTGGACCATTTGGACTGTTCGGCGTCGTCGGCGTCAAATATCCTCCATCATCATGGGTTTAGATCTCCCACAGTATGCCCTGAGTAATAATAATTACAACAATCAAATATTAGAGAATACTAATAGAAACACATAATTTAAGAAAATACTAAAAATCAAACTAATATAAAATATAGAGTAGAAGCTTAATATTCTATTAGTACTCATTCTAAGCTCAGTTCCATCCCTGGACCATAAGGACCCCTCTGCGTTCGGTTCTGTCAATATCCTCCATCATCATGGGTTTAGATCTCCCTCAGTATGCCCTGAGTAACAATAATTACAACAATCAAATATTAGAGAATACTAATAGAAACACATAATTTAAGAAAATACTAAAAATCAAACTAATATAAAATATAGAGTAGGAGCATAATATTCTATTAGTACTCATTCTAAGCTCAGTTCCATCCCTGGACCATTTGGACTGTTCGGCGTCGTCGCCCTCAATATCCTCCATCATCATGGGTTTAGATCTCCCACAGTATGCCCTGAGTAATAATAATTACAACAATCAAATATTAGAGAATACTAATAAAACACATAATTTAAGAAAATACTAAAAATCAAACTAATATAAAATATAGAGTAGAAGCATAATATTCTATTAGTACTCATTCTAAGCTCAGTTCCATCCCTGGACCATAAGGACTGTTCGGCGTCGTCGCCGTCAAATATCCTCCATCATCATGGGTTTAGATCTCCCACAGTATGCCCTGAGTAATAATAATTACAACAATCAAATATTAGATAATACTAATAGAAACACATAATTTAAGAAAATACTAAAAATCAAACTAATATAAAATATAGAGTAGAAGCATAATATTCTATTAGTACTCATTCTAAGCTCAGTTCCATCCCTGGACCATTTGGACTCCAATGCGTCGTCTCTGTCAATATTCTCCATCATCATGGGTTTAGATCTCCCACAGTATGCCCAGAGTAATAATAATTACAACAATCAAATATTAGAGAATACTAATAGAAACACATAATTTAAGAAAATACTAAAAATCAAACTAATATAAAATATAGAGTAGAAGCATAATATTCTATTAGTACTCATTCTAAGCTCAGTTCCATCCCTGGACCATAAGGACCCCTCTGCGTCGTCGCCCTCAATATCCTCCATCATCATGGGTTTAGATCTCCCACAGTATGCCCTGAGTAATAATAATTACAACAATCAAATATTAGAGAATACTAATAAAACACATAATTTAAGAAAATACTAAAAATCAAACTAATATAAAATATAGAGTAGAAGCATAATATTCTATTAGTACTCATTCTAAGCTCAGTTCCATCCCTGGACCATAAGGACTGTTCGGCGTCGTCGCCGTCAAATATCCTCCATCATCATGGGTTTAGATCTCCCACAGTATGCCCTGAGTAATAATAATTACAACAATCAAATATTAGATAATACTAATAGAAACACATAATTTAAGAAAATACTAAAAATCAAACTAATATAAAATATAGAGTAGAAGCATAATATTCTATTAGTACTCATTCTAAGCTCAGTTCCATCCCTGGACCATTTGGACTGTTCGGCGTGGTCACCGTCAAATATCCTCCATCATCATGGGTTTAGATCTCCCACAGTATGCCCTGAGTAATAATAATTACAACAATCAAATATTAGAGAATACTAATAGAAACACATAATTTAAGAAAATACTAAAAATCAAACTAATATAAAATATAGAGTAGTAGCATAATATTCTATTAGTACTCATTCTAAGCTCAGTTCCATCCCTGGACCATTTGGACTGTTCGGCGTGGTCACCGTCAAATATCCTCCATCATCATGGGTTTAGATCTCCCACAGTATGCCCTGAGTAATAATAATTACAACAATCAAATATTAGAGAATACTAATAGAAACACATAATTTAAGAAAATACTAAAAATCAAACTAATATAAAATATAGAGTAGTAGCATAATATTCTATTAGTACTCATTCTAAGCTCAGTTCCATCCCTGGACCATTTGGACTGTTCGGCGTGGTCACCGTCAAATATCCTCCATCATCATGGGTTTAGATCTCCCACAGTATGCCCTGAGTAATAATAATTACAACAATCAAATATTAGAGAATACTAATAGAAACACATAATTTAAGAAAATACTAAAAATCAAACTAATATAAAATATAGAGTAGTAGCATAATATTCTATTAGTACTCATTCTAAGCTCAGTTCCATCCCTGGACCATTTGGACTGTTCGGCGTGGTCGCCGTCAAATATCCTCCATCATCATGGGTTTAGATCTCCCACAGTATGCCCTGAGTAATAATAATTACAACAATCAAATATTAGAGAATACTAATAGAAACACATAATTTAAGAAAATACTAAAAATCAAACTAATATAAAATATAGAGTAGTAGCATAATATTCTATTAGTACTCATTCTAAGCTCAGTTCCATCCCTGGACCATAAGGACTGTTCGGCGTGGTCGCCGTCAAATATCCTCCATCATCATGGGTTTAGATCTCCCACAGTATGCCCTGAGTAATAATAATTACAACAATCAAATATTAGAGAATACTAATAGAAACACATAATTTAAGAAAATACTAAAAATCAAACTAATATAAAATATAGAGTAGTAGCATAATATTCTATTAGTACTCATTCTAAGCTCAGTTCCATCCCTGGACCATTTGGACTGTTCGGCGTGGTCACCGTCAAATATCCTCCATCATCATGGGTTTAGATCTCCCACAGTATGCCCTGAGTAATAATAATTACAACAATCAAATATTAGAGAATACTAATAGAAACACATAATTTAAGAAAATACTAAAAATCAAACTAATATAAAATATAGAGTAGTAGCATAATATTCTATTAGTACTCATTCTAAGCTCAGTTCCATCCCTGGACCATTTGGACTGTTCGGCGTGGTCGCCGTCAAATATCCTCCATCATCATGGGTTTAGATCTCCCACAGTATGCCCTGAGTAATAATAATTACAACAATCAAATATTAGAGAATACTAATAGAAACACATAATTTAAGAAAATACTAAAAATCAAACTAATATAAAATATAGAGTAGTAGCATAATATTCTATTAGTACTCATTCTAAGCTCAGTTCCATCCCTGGACCATTTGGACTGTTCGGCGTGGTCGCCGTCAAATATCCTCCATCATCATGGGTTTAGATCTCCCACAGTATGCCCTGAGTAATAATAATTACAACAATCAAATATTAGAGAATACTAATAGAAACACATAATTTAAGAAAATACTAAAAATCAAACTAATATAAAATATAGAGTAGTAGCATAATATTCTATTAGTACTCATTCTAAGCTCAGTTCCATCCCTGGACCATAAGGACTGTTCGGCGTGGTCGCCGTCAAATATCCTCCATCATCATGGGTTTAGATCTCCCACAGTATGCCCTGAGTAATAATAATTACAACAATCAAATATTAGAGAATACTAATAGAAACACATAATTTAAGAAAATACTAAAAATCAAACTAATATAAAATATAGAGTAGTAGCATAATATTCTATTAGTACTCATTCTAAGCTCAGTTCCATCCCTGGACCATAAGGACTGTTTGGTGTCGTCGCTGTCAAATATTCTCCATCATCATGGGTTTAGATCTCCCACAGAATGCCCTGAGTAATAATAATTACAACAATCAAATATTAGAGAATACTAATAGAAACACATAATTTAAGAAAATACTAAAAATCAAACTAATATAAAATATAGAGTAGTAGCATAATATTCTATTAGTACTCATTCTAAGCTCAGTTCCATCCCTGGACCATAAGGACTGTTCGGCGTGGTCGCCGTCAAATATCCTCCATCATCATGGGTTTAGATCTCCCACAGAATGCCCTGAGTAATAATAATTACAACAATCAAATATTAGAGAATACTAATAGAAACACATAATTTAAGAAAATACTAAAAATCAAACTAATATAAAATATAGAGTAGTAGCATAATATTCTATTAGTACTCATTCTAAGCTCAGTTCCATCCCTGGACCATTTGGACTGTTCGGCGTGGTCACCGTCAAATATCCTCCATCATCATGGGTTTAGATCTCCCACAGTATGCCCTGAGTAATAATAATTACAACAATCAAATATTAGAGAATACTAATAGAAACACATAATTTAAGAAAATACTAAAAATCAAACTAATATAAAATATAGAGTAGTAGCATAATATTCTATTAGTACTCATTCTAAGCTCAGTTCCATCCCTGGACCATAAGGACCCCTCTGTGTCGTCCCCGTCAAATCCCCTCCATCATCATGGGTTTAGATCTCCCTCAGTATGCCCTGAGTAATAATAATTACAACAATCAAATATTAGATAATACTAATAGAAACACATAATTTAAGAAAATACTAAAAATCAAACTAATATAAAATATAGAGTAGTAGCATAATATTCTATTAGTACTCATTCTAAGCTCAGTTCCATCCCTGGACCATAAGGACCCCTCTGTGTCGTCCCCGTCAAATCCCCTCCATCATCATGGGTTTAGATCTCCCTCAGTATGCCCTGAGTAACACTAATTACAACAATCAAATATTAGATAATACTAATAAAACACATAATTTAAGAAAATACTAAAAATCAAACTAATATAAAATATAGAGTAGTAGCATAATATTCTATTAGTACTCATTCTAAGCTCAGTTCCATCCCTGGACCATAAGGACCCCTTTGTGTCGTCCCCGTCAAATATCCTCCATCATCATGGGTTTAGATCTCCCACAGTATGCCCTGAGTAACAGTAATTACAACAATCAAATATTAGATAATACTAATAAAACACATAATTTAAGAAAATACTAAAAATCAAACTAATATAAAATATAGAGTAGAAGCATAATATTCTATTAGTACTCATTCTAAGCTCAGTTCCATCCCTGGACCATAAGGACCCCTCTGCGTCGTCGCCCTCAAATATCCTCCATCATCATGGGTTTAGATCTCCCACAGTATGCCCTGAGTAACAATAATTACAACAATCAAATATTAGAGAATACTAATAAAACACATAATTTAAGAAAATACTAAAAATCAAACTAATATAAAATATAGAGTAGAAGCATAATATTCTATTAGTACTCATTCTAAGCTCAGTTCCATCCCTGGACCATAAGGACCCCTCTGCGTCGTCGCCCTCAAATATCCTCCATCATCATGGGTTTAGATCTCCCACAGTATGCCCTGAGTAACAATAATTACAACAATCAAATATTAGATAATACTAATAGAAACACATAATTGAAGAAAATACTAAAAATCAAACTAATATAAAATATAGAGTAGAAGCATAATATTCTATTAGTACTCATTCTAAGCTCAGTTCCATCCCTGGACCATTTGGACCCCTCTGCGTTCGGTTCTGTCAATATTCTCCATCATCATGGGTTTAGATCTCCCACAGTATGCCCTGAGTAATAATAATTACAACAATCAAATATTAGATAATACTAATAGAAACACATAATTTAAGAAAAGGTTACCTAACAAACTAATATAAAATATAGAGTAGAAGCATAATATTCTATTAGTACTCATTCTAAGCTCAGTTCCATCCCTGGACCATAACGACCCCTCTGCGTCGTCGCCCTCAAATATCCTCCATCATCATGGGTTTAGATCTCCCACAGTATGCCCTGAGTAATAATAATTACAACAATCAAATATTAGATAATACTAATAGAAACACATAATTGAAGAAAATACTAAAAATCAAACTAATATAAAATATAGAGTAGAAGCATAATATTCTATTAGTACTCATTCTAAGCTCAGTTCCATCCCTGGACCATAAGGACCCCTGTGCGTCGTCGGCGTCAAATATCCTCCATCATCATGGGTTTAGATCTCCCACAGTATGCCCTGAGTAATAATAATTACAACAATCATATATTAGATAATACTAATAGAAACACATAATTGAAGAAAATACTAAAAATCAAACTAATATAAAATATAGAGTAGAAGCATAATATTCTATTAGTACTCATTCTAAGCTCAGTTCCATCCCTGGACCATAAGGACCCCTCTGTGTCGTCCCCGTCAAATCCCCTCCATCATCATGGGTTTAGATCTCCCACAGTATGCCCTGAGTAATAATAATTACAACAATCAAATATTAGAGAATACTAATAGAAACACATGATTTAAGAAAATACTAAAAATCAAACTAATATAAAATATAGAGTAGAAGCATAATATTCTATTAGTACTCATTCTTAGCTCAGTTCCATCCCTGGACCAGAAGGACCCCTCTGTGTCGTCCCCGTCAAATCCCCTCCATCATCATGGGTTTAGATCTCCCACAGTATGCCCTGAGTAATAATAATTACAACAATCAAATATTAGATAATACTAATAGAAACACATAATTTAAGAAAATACTAAAAATCAAACTAATATAAAATATAGAGTAGTAGCATAATATTCTATTAGTACTCATTCTAAGCTCAGTTCCATCCCTGGACCAGAAGGACCCCTCGCCGTCGTCGCCCTCAAATATCCTCCATCATCATGGGTTTAGATCTCCCACAGTATGCCCTGAGTAATAATAATTACAACAATCAAATATTAGAGAATACTAATAGAAACACATAATTTAAGAAAATACTAAAAATCAAACTAATATAAAATATAGAGTAGTAGCATAATATTCTATTAGTACTCATTCTAAGCTCAGTTCCATCCCTGGACCATAAGGACCCCTCGCCGTCGTCGCCCTCAAATATCCTCCATCATCATGGGTTTAGATCTCCCACAGTATGCCCTGAGTAATAACAATTACAACAATCAAATATTAGAGAATACTAATAGAAACACATAATTTAAGAAAATACTAAAAATCAAACTAATATAAAATATAGAGTAGTAGCATAATATTCTATTAGTACTCATTCTAAGCTCAGTTCCATCCCTGGACCATAAGGACCCCTGTGCGTCGTCGGCGTCAAATATCCTCCATCATCATGGGTTTAGATCTCCCACAGTATGCCCTGAGTAATAATAATTACAACAATCAAATATTAGATAATACTAATAGAAACACATAATTGAAGAAAATACTAAAAATCAAACTAATATAAAATATAGAGTAGAAGCATAATATTCTATTAGTACTCATTCTAAGCTCAGTTCCATCCCTGGACCATAAGGACCCCTCGCCGTCGTCGCCCTCAAATATCCTCCATCATCATGGGTTTAGATCTCCCACAGTATGCCCTGAGTAATAATAATTACAACAATCAAATATTAGAGAATACTAATAGAAACACATAATTGAAGAAAATACTAAAAATCAAACTAATATAAAATATAGAGTAGAAGCATAATATTCTATTAGTACTCATTCTAAGCTCAGTTCCATCCCTGGACCATAAGGACCCCTCTGTGTCGTCCCCGTCAAATCCCCTCCATCATCATGGGTTTAGATCTCCCACAGTATGCCCTGAGTAATAATAATTACAACAATCAAATATTAGAGAATACTAATAGAAACACATGATTTAAGAAAATACTAAAAATCAAACTAATATAAAATATAGAGTAGAAGCATAATATTCTATTAGTACTCATTCTAAGCTCAGTTCCATCCCTGGACCATAAGGACCCCTCTGTGTCGTCCCCGTCAAATCCCCTCCATCATCATGGGTTTAGATCTCCCACAGTATGCCCTGAGTAATAATAATTACAACAATCAAATATTAGAGAATACTAATAGAAACACATGATTTAAGAAAATACTAAAAATCAAACTAATATAAAATATAGAGTAGAAGCATAATATTCTATTAGTACTCATTCTAAGCTCAGTTCCATCCCTGGACCAGAAGGACCCCTCTGTGTCGTCCCCGTCAAATCCCCTCCATCATCATGGGTTTAGATCTCCCACAGTATGCCCTGAGTAATAATAATTACAACAATCAAATATTAGATAATACTAATAGAAACACATAATTTAAGAAAATACTAAAAATCAAACTAATATAAAATATAGAGTAGTAGCATAATATTCTATTAGTACTCATTCTAAGCTCAGTTCCATCCCTGGACCATTTGGACCCCTCTGCGTTCGGTTCTGTCAATATTCTCCATCATCATGGGTTTAGATCTCCCACAGTATGCCCTGAGTAATAATAATTACAACAATCAAATATTAGATAATACTAATAGAAACACATAATTTAAGAAAAGGTTACCTAACAAACTAATATAAAATATAGAGTAGAAGCATAATATTCTATTAGTACTCATTCTAAGCTCAGTTCCATCCCTGGACCATAAGGACCCCTCTGTGTCGTCCCCGTCAAATCCCCTCCATCATCATGGGTTTAGATCTCCCACAGTATGCCCTGAGTAATAATAATTACAACAATCAAATATTAGAGAATACTAATAGAAACACATAATTGAAGAAAATACTAAAAATCAAACTAATATAAAATATAGAGTAGAAGCATAATATTCTATTAGTACTCATTCTAAGCTCAGTTCCATCCCTGGACCATAAGGACCCCTGTGCGTCGTCGGCGTCAAATATCCTCCATCATCATGGGTTTAGATCTCCCACAGTATGCCCTGAGTAATAATAATTACAACAATCATATATTAGATAATACTAATAGAAACACATAATTGAAGAAAATACTAAAAATCAAACTAATATAAAATATAGAGTAGAAGCATAATATTCTATTAGTACTCATTCTAAGCTCAGTTCCATCCCTGGACCATAAGGACCCCTCTGTGTCGTCCCCGTCAAATCCCCTCCATCATCATGGGTTTAGATCTCCCACAGTATGCCCTGAGTAATAATAATTACAACAATCAAATATTAGAGAATACTAATAGAAACACATGATTTAAGAAAATACTAAAAATCAAACTAATATAAAATATAGAGTAGAAGCATAATATTCTATTAGTACTCATTCTTAGCTCAGTTCCATCCCTGGACCAGAAGGACCCCTCTGTGTCGTCCCCGTCAAATCCCCTCCATCATCATGGGTTTAGATCTCCCACAGTATGCCCTGAGTAATAATAATTACAACAATCAAATATTAGAGAATACTAATAGAAACACATGATTTAAGAAAATACTAAAAATCAAACTAATATAAAATATAGAGTAGAAGCATAATATTCTATTAGTACTCATTCTAAGCTCAGTTCCATCCCTGGACCAGAAGGACCCCTCTGTGTCGTCCCCGTCAAATCCCCTCCATCATCATGGGTTTAGATCTCCCACAGTATGCCCTGAGTAATAATAATTACAACAATCAAATATTAGATAATACTAATAGAAACACATAATTTAAGAAAATACTAAAAATCAAACTAATATAAAATATAGAGTAGTAGCATAATATTCTATTAGTACTCATTCTAAGCTCAGTTCCATCCCTGGACCATTTGGACCCCTCTGCGTTCGGTTCTGTCAATATTCTCCATCATCATGGGTTTAGATCTCCCACAGTATGCCCTGAGTAATAATAATTACAACAATCAAATATTAGATAATACTAATAGAAACACATAATTTAAGAAAAGGTTACCTAACAAACTAATATAAAATATAGAGTAGAAGCATAATATTCTATTAGTACTCATTCTAAGCTCAGTTCCATCCCTGGACCATAAGGACCCCTCTGTGTCGTCCCCGTCAAATCCCCTCCATCATCATGGGTTTAGATCTCCCACAGTATGCCCTGAGTAATAATAATTACAACAATCAAATATTAGAGAATACTAATAGAAACACATAATTGAAGAAAATACTAAAAATCAAACTAATATAAAATATAGAGTAGAAGCATAATATTCTATTAGTACTCATTCTAAGCTCAGTTCCATCCCTGGACCATAAGGACCCCTGTGCGTCGTCGGCGTCAAATATCCTCCATCATCATGGGTTTAGATCTCCCACAGTATGCCCTGAGTAATAATAATTACAACAATCATATATTAGATAATACTAATAGAAACACATAATTGAAGAAAATACTAAAAATCAAACTAATATAAAATATAGAGTAGAAGCATAATATTCTATTAGTACTCATTCTAAGCTCAGTTCCATCCCTGGACCATAAGGACCCCTCTGTGTCGTCCCCGTCAAATCCCCTCCATCATCATGGGTTTAGATCTCCCACAGTATGCCCTGAGTAATAATAATTACAACAATCAAATATTAGAGAATACTAATAGAAACACATGATTTAAGAAAATACTAAAAATCAAACTAATATAAAATATAGAGTAGAAGCATAATATTCTATTAGTACTCATTCTTAGCTCAGTTCCATCCCTGGACCAGAAGGACCCCTCTGTGTCGTCCCCGTCAAATCCCCTCCATCATCATGGGTTTAGATCTCCCACAGTATGCCCTGAGTAATAATAATTACAACAATCAAATATTAGATAATACTAATAGAAACACATAATTTAAGAAAATACTAAAAATCAAACTAATATAAAATATAGAGTAGTAGCATAATATTCTATTAGTACTCATTCTAAGCTCAGTTCCATCCCTGGACCAGAAGGACCCCTCGCCGTCGTCGCCCTCAAATATCCTCCATCATCATGGGTTTAGATCTCCCACAGTATGCCCTGAGTAATAATAATTACAACAATCAAATATTAGAGAATACTAATAGAAACACATAATTTAAGAAAATACTAAAAATCAAACTAATATAAAATATAGAGTAGTAGCATAATATTCTATTAGTACTCATTCTAAGCTCAGTTCCATCCCTGGACCATAAGGACCCCTCGCCGTCGTCGCCCTCAAATATCCTCCATCATCATGGGTTTAGATCTCCCACAGTATGCCCTGAGTAATAACAATTACAACAATCAAATATTAGAGAATACTAATAGAAACACATAATTTAAGAAAATACTAAAAATCAAACTAATATAAAATATAGAGTAGTAGCATAATATTCTATTAGTACTCATTCTAAGCTCAGTTCCATCCCTGGACCATAAGGACCCCTGTGCGTCGTCGGCGTCAAATATCCTCCATCATCATGGGTTTAGATCTCCCACAGTATGCCCTGAGTAATAATAATTACAACAATCAAATATTAGATAATACTAATAGAAACACATAATTGAAGAAAATACTAAAAATCAAACTAATATAAAATATAGAGTAGAAGCATAATATTCTATTAGTACTCATTCTAAGCTCAGTTCCATCCCTGGACCATAAGGACCCCTCGCCGTCGTCGCCCTCAAATATCCTCCATCATCATGGGTTTAGATCTCCCACAGTATGCCCTGAGTAATAATAATTACAACAATCAAATATTAGAGAATACTAATAGAAACACATAATTGAAGAAAATACTAAAAATCAAACTAATATAAAATATAGAGTAGAAGCATAATATTCTATTAGTACTCATTCTAAGCTCAGTTCCATCCCTGGACCATAAGGACCCCTGTGCGTCGTCGGCGTCAAATATCCTCCATCATCATGGGTTTAGATCTCCCACAGTATGCCCTGAGTAATAATAATTACAACAATCATATATTAGATAATACTAATAGAAACACATAATTGAAGAAAATACTAAAAATCAAACTAATATAAAATATAGAGTAGAAGCATAATATTCTATTAGTACTCATTCTAAGCTCAGTTCCATCCCTGGACCATAAGGACCCCTCTGTGTCGTCCCCGTCAAATCCCCTCCATCATCATGGGTTTAGATCTCCCACAGTATGCCCTGAGTAATAATAATTACAACAATCAAATATTAGAGAATACTAATAGAAACACATGATTTAAGAAAATACTAAAAATCAAACTAATATAAAATATAGAGTAGAAGCATAATATTCTATTAGTACTCATTCTAAGCTCAGTTCCATCCCTGGACCAGAAGGACCCCTCTGTGTCGTCCCCGTCAAATCCCCTCCATCATCATGGGTTTAGATCTCCCACAGTATGCCCTGAGTAATAATAATTACAACAATCAAATATTAGATAATACTAATAGAAACACATAATTTAAGAAAATACTAAAAATCAAACTAATATAAAATATAGAGTAGTAGCATAATATTCTATTAGTACTCATTCTAAGCTCAGTTCCATCCCTGGACCATTTGGACCCCTCTGCGTTCGGTTCTGTCAATATTCTCCATCATCATGGGTTTAGATCTCCCACAGTATGCCCTGAGTAATAATAATTACAACAATCAAATATTAGATAATACTAATAGAAACACATAATTTAAGAAAAGGTTACCTAACAAACTAATATAAAATATAGAGTAGAAGCATAATATTCTATTAGTACTCATTCTAAGCTCAGTTCCATCCCTGGACCATAAGGACCCCTCGCCGTCGTCGCCCTCAAATATCCTCCATCATCATGGGTTTAGATCTCCCACAGTATGCCCTGAGTAATAATAATTACAACAATCAAATATTAGAGAATACTAATAGAAACACATAATTTAAGAAAATACTAAAAATCAAACTAATATAAAATATAGAGTAGTAGCATAATATTCTATTAGTACTCATTCTAAGCTCAGTTCCATCCCTGGACCATTTGGACCCCTCTGCGTTCGGTTCTGTCAATATTCTCCATCATCATGGGTTTAGATCTCCCACAGTATGCCCTGAGTAATAATAATTACAACAATCAAATATTAGATAATACTAATAGAAACACATAATTTAAGAAAAGGTTACCTAACAAACTAATATAAAATATAGAGTAGAAGCATAATATTCTATTAGTACTCATTCTAAGCTCAGTTCCATCCCTGGACCATAAGGACCCCTCGCCGTCGTCGCCCTCAAATATCCTCCATCATCATGGGTTTAGATCTCCCACAGTATGCCCTGAGTAATAACAATTACAACAATCAAATATTAGAGAATACTAATAGAAACACATAATTTAAGAAAATACTAAAAATCAAACTAATATAAAATATAGAGTAGTAGCATAATATTCTATTAGTACTCATTCTAAGCTCAGTTCCATCCCTGGACCATAAGGACCCCTCGCCGTCGTCGCCCTCAAATATCCTCCATCATCATGGGTTTAGATCTCCCACAGTATGCCCTGAGCAATAATAATTACAACAATCAAATATTAGAGAATACTAATAGAAACACATAATTTAAGAAAATACTAAAAATCAAACTAATATAAAATATAGAGTAGTAGCATAATATTCTATTAGTACTCATTCTAAGCTCAGTTCCATCCCTGGACCATAAGGACCCCTTTGTGTCGTCCCCGTCAAATATCCTCCATCATCATGGGTTTAGATCTCCCACAGTATGCCCTGAGTAACAGTAATTACAACAATCAAATATTAGATAATACTAATAAAACACATAATTTAAGAAAATACTAAAAATCAAACTAATATAAAATATAGAGTAGAAGCATAATATTCTATTAGTACTCATTCTAAGCTCAGTTCCATCCCTGGACCATAAGGACCCCTCTGCGTCGTCGCCCTCAAATATCCTCCATCATCATGGGTTTAGATCTCCCACAGTATGCCCTGAGTAACAATAATTACAACAATCAAATATTAGAGAATACTAATAAAACACATAATTTAAGAAAATACTAAAAATCAAACTAATATAAAATATAGAGTAGAAGCATAATATTCTATTAGTACTCATTCTAAGCTCAGTTCCATCCCTGGACCATAAGGACCCCTCTGCGTCGTCGCCCTCAAATATCCTCCATCATCATGGGTTTAGATCTCCCACAGTATGCCCTGAGTAACAATAATTACAACAATCAAATATTAGATAATACTAATAGAAACACATAATTGAAGAAAATACTAAAAATCAAACTAATATAAAATATAGAGTAGAAGCATAATATTCTATTAGTACTCATTCTAAGCTCAGTTCCATCCCTGGACCATTTGGACCCCTCTGCGTTCGGTTCTGTCAATATTCTCCATCATCATGGGTTTAGATCTCCCACAGTATGCCCTGAGTAATAATAATTACAACAATCAAATATTAGATAATACTAATAGAAACACATAATTTAAGAAAAGGTTACCTAACAAACTAATATAAAATATAGAGTAGAAGCATAATATTCTATTAGTACTCATTCTAAGCTCAGTTCCATCCCTGGACCATAACGACCCCTCTGCGTCGTCGCCCTCAAATATCCTCCATCATCATGGGTTTAGATCTCCCACAGTATGCCCTGAGTAATAATAATTACAACAATCAAATATTAGATAATACTAATAGAAACACATAATTGAAGAAAATACTAAAAATCAAACTAATATAAAATATAGAGTAGAAGCATAATATTCTATTAGTACTCATTCTAAGCTCAGTTCCATCCCTGGACCATAAGGACCCCTGTGCGTCGTCGGCGTCAAATATCCTCCATCATCATGGGTTTAGATCTCCCACAGTATGCCCTGAGTAATAATAATTACAACAATCATATATTAGATAATACTAATAGAAACACATAATTGAAGAAAATACTAAAAATCAAACTAATATAAAATATAGAGTAGAAGCATAATATTCTATTAGTACTCATTCTAAGCTCAGTTCCATCCCTGGACCAGAAGGACCCCTCTGTGTCGTCCCCGTCAAATCCCCTCCATCATCATGGGTTTAGATCTCCCACAGTATGCCCTGAGTAATAATAATTACAACAATCAAATATTAGAGAATACTAATAGAAACACATGATTTAAGAAAATACTAAAAATCAAACTAATATAAAATATAGAGTAGAAGCATAATATTCTATTAGTACTCATTCTAAGCTCAGTTCCATCCCTGGACCAGAAGGACCCCTCTGTGTCGTCCCCGTCAAATCCCCTCCATCATCATGGGTTTAGATCTCCCACAGTATGCCCTGAGTAATAATAATTACAACAATCAAATATTAGAGAATACTAATAGAAACACATGATTTAAGAAAATACTAAAAATCAAACTAATATAAAATATAGAGTAGAAGCATAATATTCTATTAGTACTCATTCTTAGCTCAGTTCCATCCCTGGACCAGAAGGACCCCTCTGTGTCGTCCCCGTCAAATCCCCTCCATCATCATGGGTTTAGATCTCCCACAGTATGCCCTGAGTAATAATAATTACAACAATCAAATATTAGAGAATACTAATAGAAACACATAATTGAAGAAAATACTAAAAATCAAACTAATATAAAATATAGAGTAGAAGCATAATATTCTATTAGTACTCATTCTAAGCTCAGTTCCATCCCTGGACCAGAAGGACCCCTCTGTGTCGTCCCCGTCAAATCCCCTCCATCATCATGGGTTTAGATCTCCCACAGTATGCCCTGAGTAATAATAATTACAACAATCAAATATTAGAGAATACTAATAGAAACACATGATTTAAGAAAATACTAAAAATCAAACTAATATAAAATATAGAGTAGAAGCATAATATTCTATTAGTACTCATTCTTAGCTCAGTTCCATCCCTGGACCAGAAGGACCCCTCTGTGTCGTCCCCGTCAAATCCCCTCCATCATCATGGGTTTAGATCTCCCACAGTATGCCCTGAGTAATAATAATTACAACAATCAAATATTAGAGAATACTAATAGAAACACATAATTGAAGAAAATACTAAAAATCAAACTAATATAAAATATAGAGTAGAAGCATAATATTCTATTAGTACTCATTCTAAGCTCAGTTCCATCCCTGGACCAGAAGGACCCCTCTGTGTCGTCCCCGTCAAATCCCCTCCATCATCATGGGTTTAGATCTCCCACAGTATGCCCTGAGTAATAATAATTACAACAATCAAATATTAGAGAATACTAATAGAAACACATGATTTAAGAAAATACTAAAAATCAAACTAATATAAAATATAGAGTAGAAGCATAATATTCTATTAGTACTCATTCTTAGCTCAGTTCCATCCCTGGACCAGAAGGACCCCTCTGTGTCGTCCCCGTCAAATCCCCTCCATCATCATGGGTTTAGATCTCCCACAGTATGCCCTGAGTAATAATAATTACAACAATCAAATATTAGAGAATACTAATAAAACACATAATTTAAGAAAAGTTTACCTATCAAACTAATATAAAATATAGAGTAGAAGCATAATATTCTATTAGTACTCATTCTAAGCTCAGTTCCATCCCTGGACTATTTGGACCCCTAAGCGTCGGTCCAATCAATATTCTCCATCATCATGGGTTTAGATCTCCCACAGTATGCCCTGAGTAACAATAATTACAACAATCAAATATTAGATAATACTAATAGAAACACATAATTTAAGAAAATACTAAAAATCAAACTAATATAAAATATAGAGTAGAAGCATAATATTCTATTAGTACTCATTCTAAGCTCAGTTCCATCCCTGGACTATTTGGACCCCAAAGAGTCGTCGCAGTCCATATCCTCCATCATCATGGGTTTAGATCTCCCACAGTATGCCCTGAGTAATAATAATTACAACAATCAAATATTAGAGAATACTAATAAAACACATAATTTAAGAAAAGTTTACCTAACAACTAATATAAAATATAGAGTAGAAGCATAATATTCTATTAGTACTCATTCTAAGCTCAGTTCCATCCCTGGACTATTTGGACCCCTAAGCGTCGGTCCAATCAATATTCTCCATCATCATGGGTTTAGATCTCCCACAGTATGCCCTGAGTAACAATAATTACAACAATCAAATATTAGATAATACTAATAGAAACACATAATTTAAGAAAATACTAAAAATCAAACTAATATAAAATATAGAGTAGAAGCATAATATTCTATTAGTACTCATTCTAAGCTCAGTTCCATCCCTGGACTATTTGGACCCCAAAGAGTCGTCGCAGTCCATATCCTCCATCATCATGGGTTTAGATCTCCCACAGTATGCCCTGAGTAATAATAATTACAACAATCAAATATTAGAGAATACTAATAAAACACATAATTTAAGAAAAGTTTACCTAACAACTAATATAAAATATAGAGTAGAAGCATAATATTCTATTAGTACTCATTCTAAGCTCAGTTCCATCCCTGGACTATTTGGACCCCTAAGCGTCGGTCCAATCAATATCCTCCATCATCATGGGTTTAGATCTCCCACAGTATGCCCTGAGTAATAATAATTACAACAATCAAATATTAGAGAATACTAATAAAACACATAATTTAAGAAAAGTTTACCTATCAAACTAATATAAAATATAGAGTAGAAGCATAATATTCTATTAGTACTCATTCTAAGCTCAGTTCCATCCCTGGACTATTTGGACCCCAAAGAGTCGTCGCAGTCCATATCCTCCATCATCATGGGTTTAGATCTCCCACAGTATGCCCTGAGTAATAATAATTACAACAATCAAATATTAGATAATACTAATAAAACACATAATTTAAGAAAAGTTTACCTAACAACTAATATAAAATATAGAGTAGAAGCATAATATTCTATTAGTACTCATTCTAAGCTCAGTTCCATCCCTGGACTATTTGGACCCCAAAGCGTCGTCGCAGTCCATATCCTCCATCATCATGGGTTTAGATCTCCCTCAGTATGCCCTGAGTAATAATAATTACAACAATCAAATATTAGAGAATACTAATAAAACACATAATTTAAGAAAAGTTTACCTAACAACTAATATAAAATATAGAGTAGAAGCATAATATTCTATTAGTACTCATTCTAAGCTCAGTTCCATCCCTGGACTATTTGGACCCCTAAGCGTCGGTCCAATCAATATCCTCCATCATCATGGGTTTAGATCTCCCACAGTATGCCCTGAGTAATAATAATTACAACAATCAAATATTAGAGAATACTAATAAAACACATAATTTAAGAAAAGTTTACCTAACAACTAATATAAAATATAGAGTAGAAGCATAATATTCTATTAGTACTCATTCTAAGCTCAGTTCCATCCCTGGACTATTTGGACGCCGCAGCGTCGGTCCAATCAATATTCTCCATCATCATGGGTTTAGATCTCCCTCAGTATGCCCTGAGTAATAATAATTACAACAATCAAATATTAGAGAATACTAATAAAACACATAATTTAAGAAAAGGTTACCTATCAAACTAATATAAAATATAGAGTAGAAGCATAATATTCTATTAGTACTCATTCTAAGCTCAGTTCCATCCCTGGACCATTTGGACCCCTAAGCGTCGGTCCAATCAATATCCTCCATCATCATGGGTTTAGATCTCCCACAGTATGCCCTGAGTAATAATAATTACAACAATCAAATATTAGAGAATACTAATAAAACACATAATTTAAGAAAAGTTTACCTATCAAACTAATATAAAATATAGAGTAGAAGCATAATATTCTATTAGTACTCATTCTAAGCTCAGTTCCATCCCTGGACCATTTGGACCCCTAAGCGTCGGTCCAATCAATATCCTCCATCATCATGGGTTTAGATCTCCCACAGTATGCCCTGAGTAATAATAATTACAACAATCAAATATTAGAGAATACTAATAAAACACATAATTTAAGAAAAGTTTACCTATCAAACTAATATAAAATATAGAGTAGAAGCATAATATTCTATTAGTACTCATTCTAAGCTCAGTTCCATCCCTGGACCATTTGGACCCCTAAGCGTCGGTCCAATCAATATCCTCCATCATCATGGGTTTAGATCTCCCACAGTATGCCCTGAGTAATAATAATTACAACAATCAAATATTAGATAATACTAATAAAACACATAATTTAAGAAAAGTTTACCTAACAACTAATATAAAATATAGAGTAGAAGCATAATATTCTATTAGTACTCATTCTAAGCTCAGTTCCATCCCTGGACTATTTGGACCCCTAAGCGTCGGTCCAATCAATATCCTCCATCATCATGGGTTTAGATCTCCCACAGTATGCCCTGAGTAATAATAATTACAACAATCAAATATTAGAGAATACTAATAAAACACATAATTTAAGAAAAGTTTACCTAACAACTAATATAAAATATAGAGTAGAAGCATAATATTCTATTAGTACTCATTCTAAGCTCAGTTCCATCCCTGGACCATTTGGACCCCTAAGCGTCGGTCCAATCAATATCCTCCATCATCATGGGTTTAGATCTCCCACAGTATGCCCTGAGTAATAATAATTACAACAATCAAATATTAGAGAATACTAATAAAACACATAATTTAAGAAAAGGTTACCTATCAAACTAATATAAAATATAGAGTAGAAGCATAATATTCTATTAGTACTCATTCTAAGCTCAGTTCCATCCCTGGACCATTTGGACCCCTAAGCGTCGGTCCAATCAATATCCTCCATCATCATGGGTTTAGATCTCCCACAGTATGCCCTGAGTAATAATAATTACAACAATCAAATATTAGATAATACTAATAAAACACATAATTTAAGAAAAGTTTACCTAACAACTAATATAAAATATAGAGTAGAAGCATAATATTCTATTAGTACTCATTCTAAGCTCAGTTCCATCCCTGGACTATTTGGACCCCAAAGCGTCGTCGCAGTCCATATCCTCCATCATCATGGGTTTAGATCTCCCTCAGTATGCCCTGAGTAATAATAATTACAACAATCAAATATTAGAGAATACTAATAAAACACATAATTTAAGAAAAGTTTACCTAACAACTAATATAAAATATAGAGTAGAAGCATAATATTCTATTAGTACTCATTCTAAGCTCAGTTCCATCCCTGGACTATTTGGACCCCTAAGCGTCGGTCCAATCAATATCCTCCATCATCATGGGTTTAGATCTCCCACAGTATGCCCTGAGTAATAATAATTACAACAATCAAATATTAGAGAATACTAATAAAACACATAATTTAAGAAAAGTTTACCTAACAACTAATATAAAATATAGAGTAGAAGCATAATATTCTATTAGTACTCATTCTAAGCTCAGTTCCATCCCTGGACCATTTGGACCCCTAAGCGTCGGTCCAATCAATATCCTCCATCATCATGGGTTTAGATCTCCCACAGTATGCCCTGAGTAATAATAATTACAACAATCAAATATTAGAGAATACTAATAAAACACATAATTTAAGAAAAGGTTACCTATCAAACTAATATAAAATATAGAGTAGAAGCATAATATTCTATTAGTACTCATTCTAAGCTCAGTTCCATCCCTGGACCATTTGGACCCCTAAGCGTCGGTCCAATCAATATCCTCCATCATCATGGGTTTAGATCTCCCACAGTATGCCCTGAGTAATAATAATTACAACAATCAAATATTAGAGAATACTAATAAAACACATAATTTAAGAAAAGTTTACCTAACAACTAATATAAAATATAGAGTAGAAGCATAATATTCTATTAGTACTCATTCTAAGCTCAGTTCCATCCCTGGACCATTTGGACCCCTAAGCGTCGGTCCAATCAATATCCTCCATCATCATGGGTTTAGATCTCCCACAGTATGCCCTGAGTAATAATAATTACAACAATCAAATATTAGAGAATACTAATAAAACACATAATTTAAGAAAAGGTTACCTATCAAACTAATATAAAATATAGAGTAGAAGCATAATATTCTATTAGTACTCATTCTAAGCTCAGTTCCATCCCTGGACCATTTGGACCCCTAAGCGTCGGTCCAATCAATATCCTCCATCATCATGGGTTTAGATCTCCCACAGTATGCCCTGAGTAATAATAATTACAACAATCAAATATTAGAGAATACTAATAAAACACATAATTTAAGAAAAGTTTACCTATCAAACTAATATAAAATATAGAGTAGAAGCATAATATTCTATTAGTACTCATTCTAAGCTCAGTTCCATCCCTGGACCATTTGGACCCCTAAGCGTCGGTCCAATCAATATCCTCCATCATCATGGGTTTAGATCTCCCACAGTATGCCCTGAGTAATAATAATTACAACAATCAAATATTAGAGAATACTAATAAAACACATAATTTAAGAAAAGTTTACCTAACAACTAATATAAAATATAGAGTAGAAGCATAATATTCTATTAGTACTCATTCTAAGCTCAGTTCCATCCCTGGACTATTTGGACGCCGCAGCGTCGGTCCAATCAATATCCTCCATCATCATGGGTTTAGATCTCCCACAGTATGCCCTGAGTAATAATAATTACAACAATCAAATATTAGAGAATACTAATAAAACACATAATTTAAGAAAAGGTTACCTATCAAACTAATATAAAATATAGAGTAGAAGCATAATATTCTATTAGTACTCATTCTAAGCTCAGTTCCATCCCTGGACTATTTGGACCCCTAAGCGTCGGTCCAATCAATATTCTCCATCATCATGGGTTTAGATCTCCCACAGTATGCCCTGAGTAATAATAATTACAACAATCAAATATTAGAGAATACTAATAAAACACATAATTTAAGAAAAGGTTACCTAACAACCTAATATAAAATATAGAGTAGAAGCATAATATTCTATTAGTACTCATTCTAAGCTCAGTTCCATCCCTGGACTATTTGGACCCCAAAGCGTCGTCGCAGTCCATATCCTCCATCATCATGGGTTTAGATCTCCCACAGTATGCCCTGAGTAATAATAATTACAACAATCAAATATTAGAGAATACTAATAAAACACATAATTTAAGAAAAGGTTACCTAACAACCTAATATAAAATATAGAGTAGTAGCATAATATTCTATTAGTACTCATTCTAAGCTCAGTTCCATCCCTGGACTATTTGGACCCCAAAGCGTCGTCGCAGTCCATATCCTCCATCATCATGGGTTTAGATCTCCCACAGTATGCCCTGAGTAATAATAATTACAACAATCAAATATTAGAGAATACTAATAGAAACACATAATTTAAGAAAATACTAAAAATCAAACTAATATAAAATATAGAGTAGTAGCATAATATTCTATTAGTACTCATTCTAAGCTCAGTTCCATCCCTGGACCATAAGGACCCCTCACCGTCGTCGCCGTCAATCTTCTCCATCATCATGGGTTTAGATCTCCCACAGTATGCCCTGAGTAATAATAATTACAACAATCAAATATTAGAGAATACTAATAGAAACACATAATTTAAGAAAATACTAAAAACCAAACTAATATAAAATATAGAGTAGTAGCATAATATTCTATTAGTACTCATTCTAAGCTCAGTTCCATCCCTGGACCATAAGGACCCCTCACCGTCGTCGCCGTCAATCTTCTCCATCATCATGGGTTTAGATCTCCCACAGTATGCCCTGAGTAATAATAATTACAACAATCAAATATTAGAGAATACTAATAGAAACACATAATTTAAGAAAATACTAAAAATCAAACTAATATAAAATATAGAGTAGTAGCATAATATTCTATTAGTACTCATTCTAAGCTCAGTTCCATCCCTGGACCATAAGGACCCCTCACCGTCGTCGCCGTCAATCTTCTCCATCATCATGGGTTTAGATCTCCCACAGTATGCCCTGAGTAATAATAATTACAACAATCAAATATTAGAGAATACTAATAGAAACACATAATTTAAGAAAATACTAAAAATCAAACTAATATAAAATATAGAGTAGTAGCATAATATTCTATTAGTACTCATTCTAAGCTCAGTTCCATCCCTGGACCATAAGGACCCCTCACCGTCGTCGCCGTCAATCTTCTCCATCATCATGGGTTTAGATCTCCCACAGTATGCCCTGAGTAATAATAATTACAACAATCAAATATTAGAGAATACTAATAGAAACACATAATTTAAGAAAATACTAAAAATCAAACTAATATAAAATATAGAGTAGTAGCATAATATTCTATTAGTACTCATTCTAAGCTCAGTTCCATCCCTGGACCATAAGGACCCCTCACCGTCGTCGCCGTCAATCTTCTCCATCATCATGGGTTTAGATCTCCCACAGTATGCCCTGAGTAATAATAATTACAACAATCAAATATTAGAGAATACTAATAGAAACACATAATTTAAGAAAATACTAAAAACCAAACTAATATAAAATATAGAGTAGTAGCATAATATTCTATTAGTACTCATTCTAAGCTCAGTTCCATCCCTGGACCAGAAGGACCCCTCACCGTCGTCGCCGTCAATCTTCTCCATCATCATGGGTTTAGATCTCCCACAGTATGCCCTGAGTAATAATAATTACAACAATCAAATATTAGAGAATACTAATAGAAACACATAATTTAAGAAAATACTAAAAACCAAACTAATATAAAATATAGAGTAGTAGCATAATATTCTATTAGTACTCATTCTAAGCTCAGTTCCATCCCTGGACCATAAGGACCCCTCACCGTCGTCGCCGTCAATCTTCTCCATCATCATGGGTTTAGATCTCCCACAGTATGCCCTGAGTAATAATAATTACAACAATCAAATATTAGAGAATACTAATAGAAACACATAATTTAAGAAAATACTAAAAATCAAACTAATATAAAATATAGAGTAGTAGCATAATATTCTATTAGTACTCATTCTAAGCTCAGTTCCATCCCTGGACCATAAGGACCCCTCACCGTCGTCGCCGTCAATCTTCTCCATCATCATGGGTTTAGATCTCCCACAGTATGCCCTGAGTAATAATAATTACAACAATCAAATATTAGAGAATACTAATAGAAACACATAATTTAAGAAAATACTAAAAATCAAACTAATATAAAATATAGAGTAGTAGCATAATATTCTATTAGTACTCATTCTAAGCTCAGTTCCATCCCTGGACCATAAGGACCCCTCACCGTCGTCGCCGTCAATCTTCTCCATCATCATGGGTTTAGATCTCCCACAGTATGCCCTGAGTAATAATAATTACAACAATCAAATATTAGAGAATACTAATAGAAACACATAATTTAAGAAAATACTAAAAACCAAACTAATATAAAATATAGAGTAGTAGCATAATATTCTATTAGTACTCATTCTAAGCTCAGTTCCATCCCTGGACCATAAGGACCCCTCACCGTCGTCGCCGTCAATCTTCTCCATCATCATGGGTTTAGATCTCCCACAGTATGCCCTGAGTAATAATAATTACAACAATCAAATATTAGAGAATACTAATAGAAACACATAATTTAAGAAAATACTAAAAATCAAACTAATATAAAATATAGAGTAGTAGCATAATATTCTATTAGTACTCATTCTAAGCTCAGTTCCATCCCTGGACCATAAGGACCCCTCACCGTCGTCGCCGTCAATCTTCTCCATCATCATGGGTTTAGATCTCCCACAGTATGCCCTGAGTAATAATAATTACAACAATCAAATATTAGAGAATACTAATAGAAACACATAATTTAAGAAAATACTAAAAATCAAACTAATATAAAATATAGAGTAGTAGCATAATATTCTATTAGTACTCATTCTAAGCTCAGTTCCATCCCTGGACCATAAGGACCCCTCACCGTCGTCGCCGTCAATCTTCTCCATCATCATGGGTTTAGATCTCCCACAGTATGCCCTGAGTAATAATAATTACAACAATCAAATATTAGAGAATACTAATAGAAACACATAATTTAAGAAAATACTAAAAATCAAACTAATATAAAATATAGAGTAGTAGCATAATATTCTATTAGTACTCATTCTAAGCTCAGTTCCATCCCTGGACCATAAGGACCCCTCACCGTCGTCGCCGTCAATCTTCTCCATCATCATGGGTTTAGATCTCCCACAGTATGCCCTGAGTAATAATAATTACAACAATCAAATATTAGAGAATACTAATAGAAACACATAATTTAAGAAAATACTAAAAATCAAACTAATATAAAATATAGAGTAGTAGCATAATATTCTATTAGTACTCATTCTAAGCTCAGTTCCATCCCTGGACCATAAGGACCCCTCACCGTCGTCGCCGTCAATCTTCTCCATCATCATGGGTTTAGATCTCCCACAGTATGCCCTGAGTAATAATAATTACAACAATCAAATATTAGAGAATACTAATAGAAACACATAATTTAAGAAAATACTAAAAATCAAACTAATATAAAATATAGAGTAGTAGCATAATATTCTATTAGTACTCATTCTAAGCTCAGTTCCATCCCTGGACCATTTGGACCCCTCACCGTCGTCGCCCTCAATATTCTCCATCATCATGGGTTTAGATCTCCCACAGTATGCCCTGAGTAATAATAATTACAACAATCAAATATTAGAGAATACTAATAGAAACACATAATTTAAGAAAATACTAAAAATCAAACTAATATAAAATATAGAGTAGTAGCATAATATTCTATTAGTACTCATTCTAAGCTCAGTTCCATCCCTGGACCATAAGGACCCCTCACCGTCGTCGCCGTCAATCTTCTCCATCATCATGGGTTTAGATCTCCCACAGTATGCCCTGAGTAATAATAATTACAACAATCAAATATTAGAGAATACTAATAGAAACACATAATTTAAGAAAATACTAAAAATCAAACTAATATAAAATATAGAGTAGTAGCATAATATTCTATTAGTACTCATTCTAAGCTCAGTTCCATCCCTGGACCATAAGGACCCCTCACCGTCGTCGCCGTCAATCTTCTCCATCATCATGGGTTTAGATCTCCCACAGTATGCCCTGAGTAATAATAATTACAACAATCAAATATTAGAGAATACTAATAGAAACACATAATTTAAGAAAATACTAAAAATCAAACTAATATAAAATATAGAGTAGTAGCATAATATTCTATTAGTACTCATTCTAAGCTCAGTTCCATCCCTGGACCATTTGGACCCCTCACCGTCGTCGCCCTCAATATTCTCCATCATCATGGGTTTAGATCTCCCACAGAATGCCCTGAGTAATAATAATTACAACAATCAAATATTAGAGAATACTAATAGAAACACATAATTTAAGAAAATACTAAAAATCAAACTAATATAAAATATAGAGTAGTAGCATAATATTCTATTAGTACTCATTCTAAGCTCAGTTCCATCCCTGGACCATAAGGACCCCTCACCGTCGTCGCCGTCAATCTTCTCCATCATCATGGGTTTAGATCTCCCACAGTATGCCCTGAGTAATAATAATTACAACAATCAAATATTAGAGAATACTAATAGAAACACATAATTTAAGAAAATACTAAAAATCAAACTAATATAAAATATAGAGTAGTAGCATAATATTCTATTAGTACTCATTCTAAGCTCAGTTCCATCCCTGGACCATAAGGACCCCTCACCGTCGTCGCCGTCAATCTTCTCCATCATCATGGGTTTAGATCTCCCACAGTATGCCCTGAGTAATAATAATTACAACAATCAAATATTAGAGAATACTAATAGAAACACATAATTTAAGAAAATACTAAAAATCAAACTAATATAAAATATAGAGTAGTAGCATAATATTCTATTAGTACTCATTCTAAGCTCAGTTCCATCCCTGGACCATAAGGACCCCTCACCGTCGTCGCCGTCAATCTTCTCCATCATCATGGGTTTAGATCTCCCACAGTATGCCCTGAGTAATAATAATTACAACAATCAAATATTAGAGAATACTAATAGAAACACATAATTTAAGAAAATACTAAAAATCAAACTAATATAAAATATAGAGTAGAAGCATAATATTCTATTAGTACTCATTCTAAGCTCAGTTCCATCCCTGGACCATAAGGACCCCTCACCGTCGTCGCCGTCAATCTTCTCCATCATCATGGGTTTAGATCTCCCACAGTATGCCCTGAGTAATAATAATTACAACAATCAAATATTAGAGAATACTAATAGAAACACATAATTTAAGAAAATACTAAAAATCAAACTAATATAAAATATAGAGTAGTAGCATAATATTCTATTAGTACTCATTCTAAGCTCAGTTCCATCCCTGGACCATAAGGACCCCTCACCGTCGTCGCCGTCAATCTTCTCCATCATCATGGGTTTAGATCTCCCACAGTATGCCCTGAGTAATAATAATTACAACAATCAAATATTAGAGAATACTAATAGAAACACATAATTTAAGAAAATACTAAAAATCAAACTAATATAAAATATAGAGTAGTAGCATAATATTCTATTAGTACTCATTCTAAGCTCAGTTCCATCCCTGGACCATAAGGACCCCTCACCGTCGTCGCCGTCAATCTTCTCCATCATCATGGGTTTAGATCTCCCACAGTATGCCCTGAGTAATAATAATTACAACAATCAAATATTAGAGAATACTAATAGAAACACATAATTTAAGAAAATACTAAAAATCAAACTAATATAAAATATAGAGTAGTAGCATAATATTCTATTAGTACTCATTCTAAGCTCAGTTCCATCCCTGGACCATAAGGACCCCTCACCGTCGTCGCCGTCAATCTTCTCCATCATCATGGGTTTAGATCTCCCACAGAATGCCCTGAGTAATAATAATTACAACAATCAAATATTAGATAATACTAATAGAAACACATAATTTAAGAAAATACTAAAAATCAAACTAATATAAAATATAGAGTAGTAGCATAATATTCTATTAGTACTCATTCTAAGCTCAGTTCCATCCCTGGACCATAAGGACCCCTCACCGTCGTCGCCGTCAATCTTCTCCATCATCATGGGTTTAGATCTCCCACAGTATGCCCTGAGTAATAATAATTACAACAATCAAATATTAGAGAATACTAATAGAAACACATAATTTAAGAAAATACTAAAAATCAAACTAATATAAAATATAGAGTAGTAGCATAATATTCTATTAGTACTCATTCTAAGCTCAGTTCCATCCCTGGACCATAAGGACCCCTCACCGTCGTCGCCGTCAATCTTCTCCATCATCATGGGTTTAGATCTCCCACAGTATGCCCTGAGTAATAATAATTACAACAATCAAATATTAGAGAATACTAATAGAAACACATAATTTAAGAAAATACTAAAAATCAAACTAATATAAAATATAGAGTAGTAGCATAATATTCTATTAGTACTCATTCTAAGCTCAGTTCCATCCCTGGACCATAAGGACCCCTCACCGTCGTCGCCGTCAATCTTCTCCATCATCATGGGTTTAGATCTCCCACAGAATGCCCTGAGTAATAATAATTACAACAATCAAATATTAGAGAATACTAATAGAAACACATAATTTAAGAAAATACTAAAAATCAAACTAATATAAAATATAGAGTAGTAGCATAATATTCTATTAGTACTCATTCTAAGCTCAGTTCCATCCCTGGACCATAAGGACCCCTCACCGTCGTCGCCGTCAATCTTCTCCATCATCATGGGTTTAGATCTCCCACAGTATGCCCTGAGTAATAATAATTACAACAATCAAATATTAGAGAATACTAATAGAAACACATAATTTAAGAAAATACTAAAAATCAAACTAATATAAAATATAGAGTAGTAGCATAATATTCTATTAGTACTCATTCTAAGCTCAGTTCCATCCCTGGACCATAAGGACCCCTCACCGTCGTCGCCGTCAATCTTCTCCATCATCATGGGTTTAGATCTCCCACAGTATGCCCTGAGTAATAATAATTACAACAATCAAATATTAGAGAATACTAATAGAAACACATAATTTAAGAAAATACTAAAAATCAAACTAATATAAAATATAGAGTAGTAGCATAATATTCTATTAGTACTCATTCTAAGCTCAGTTCCATCCCTGGACCATAAGGACCCCTCACCGTCGTCGCCGTCAATCTTCTCCATCATCATGGGTTTAGATCTCCCACAGAATGCCCTGAGTAATAATAATTACAACAATCAAATATTAGATAATACTAATAGAAACACATAATTTAAGAAAATACTAAAAATCAAACTAATATAAAATATAGAGTAGTAGCATAATATTCTATTAGTACTCATTCTAAGCTCAGTTCCATCCCTGGACCATAAGGACCCCTCACCGTCGTCGCCGTCAATCTTCTCCATCATCATGGGTTTAGATCTCCCACAGTATGCCCTGAGTAATAATAATTACAACAATCAAATATTAGAGAATACTAATAGAAACACATAATTTAAGAAAATACTAAAAATCAAACTAATATAAAATATAGAGTAGTAGCATAATATTCTATTAGTACTCATTCTAAGCTCAGTTCCATCCCTGGACCATAAGGACCCCTCACCGTCGTCGCCGTCAATCTTCTCCATCATCATGGGTTTAGATCTCCCACAGTATGCCCTGAGTAATAATAATTACAACAATCAAATATTAGAGAATACTAATAGAAACACATAATTTAAGAAAATACTAAAAATCAAACTAATATAAAATATAGAGTAGAAGCATAATATTCTATTAGTACTCATTCTAAGCTCAGTTCCATCCCTGGACAGAAGGACCCCTCACCGTCGTCGCCGTCAATCTTCTCCATCATCATGGGTTTAGATCTCCCACAGTATGCCCTGAGTAATAATAATTACAACAATCAAATATTAGAGAATACTAATAGAAACACATAATTTAAGAAAATACTAAAAATCAAACTAATATAAAATATAGAGTAGTAGCATAATATTCTATTAGTACTCATTCTAAGCTCAGTTCCATCCCTGGACCATAAGGACCCCTCACCGTCGTCGCCGTCAATCTTCTCCATCATCATGGGTTTAGATCTCCCACAGTATGCCCTGAGTAATAATAATTACAACAATCAAATATTAGAGAATACTAATAGAAACACATAATTTAAGAAAATACTAAAAATCAAACTAATATAAAATATAGAGTAGTAGCATAATATTCTATTAGTACTCATTCTAAGCTCAGTTCCATCCCTGGACCATAAGGACCCCTCACCGTCGTCGCCGTCAATCTTCTCCATCATCATGGGTTTAGATCTCCCACAGAATGCCCTGAGTAATAATAATTACAACAATCAAATATTAGATAATACTAATAGAAACACATAATTTAAGAAAATACTAAAAATCAAACTAATATAAAATATAGAGTAGTAGCATAATATTCTATTAGTACTCATTCTAAGCTCAGTTCCATCCCTGGACCATAAGGACCCCTCACCGTCGTCGCCGTCAATCTTCTCCATCATCATGGGTTTAGATCTCCCACAGTATGCCCTGAGTAATAATAATTACAACAATCAAATATTAGAGAATACTAATAGAAACACATAATTTAAGAAAATACTAAAAATCAAACTAATATAAAATATAGAGTAGTAGCATAATATTCTATTAGTACTCATTCTAAGCTCAGTTCCATCCCTGGACCATAAGGACCCCTCACCGTCGTCGCCGTCAATCTTCTCCATCATCATGGGTTTAGATCTCCCACAGTATGCCCTGAGTAATAATAATTACAACAATCAAATATTAGAGAATACTAATAGAAACACATAATTTAAGAAAATACTAAAAATCAAACTAATATAAAATATAGAGTAGAAGCATAATATTCTATTAGTACTCATTCTAAGCTCAGTTCCATCCCTGGACCATTTGGACCCCTCTGCGTCGTCGCCGTCGCATATCCTCCATCATCATGGGTTTAGATCTCCCACAGTATGCCCTGAGTAATAATAATCACAACAATCAAATATTAGAGAATACTAATAGAAACACATAATTTAAGAAAATACTAAAAATCAAACTAATATAAAATATAGAGTAGAAGCATAATATTCTATTAGTACTCATTCTAAGCTCAGTTCCATCCCTGGACCATTTGGACCCCTCTGCGTCGTCGCCGTCGCATATCCTCCATCATCATGGGTTTAGATCTCCCACAGTATGCCCTGAGTAATAATAATCACAACAATCAAATATTAGAGAATACTAATAGAAACACATAATTTAAGAAAATACTAAAAATCAAACTAATATAAAATATAGAGTAGAAGCATAATATTCTATTAGTACTCATTCTAAGCTCAGATCCATCCCTGGACCATAAGGACCCCTCGCCGTCGCCGCCCTCAAATATCCTCCATCATCATGGGTTTAGATCTCCCTCAGTATGCCCTGAGTAACAATAATTACAACAATCAAATATTAGATAATACTAATAGAAACACATAATTTAAGAAATTACTAAAAATCAAACTAATATAAAATATAGAGAAGAAGCATAATATTCTATTAGTACTCATTCTAAGCTCAGATCCATCCCTGGACCATAAGGACCCCTCGCCGTCGCCGCCCTCAAATATCCTCCATCATCATGGGTTTAGATCTCCCACAGTATGCCCTGAGTAATAATAATCACAACAATCAAATATTAGATAATACTAATAGAAACACATAATTTAAGAAGATACTAAAAATCAAACTAATATAAAATATAGAGTAGAAGCATAATATTCTATTAGTACTCATTCTAAGCTCAGTTCCATCCCTGGAACATAAGGACCCCTCCACGTCGTCGCCCTCAAATATCCTCCATCATCATGGGTTTAGATCTCCCACAGTATGCCCTGAGTAATAATAATCACAACAATCAAATATTAGAGAATACTAATAGAAACACATAATTTAAGAAAATACTAAAAATCAAACTAATATAAAATATAGAGTAGAAGCATAATATTCTATTAGTACTCATTCTAAGCTCAGTTCCATCCCTGGACCATAAGGACTGTTCGGCGTCTTCGGCGTCAAATATCCTCCATCATCATGGGTTTAGATCTCCCACAGAATGCCCTGAGTAATAATAATTACAACAATCAAATATTAGAGAATACTAATAGAAACACATAATTTAAGAAAATACTAAAAATCAAACTAATATAAAATATAGAGTAGAAGCATAATATTCTATTAGTACTCATTCTAAGCTCAGTTCCATCCCTGGAACATAAGGACCCCTCCACGTCGTCGCCCTCAAATATCCTCCATCATCATGGGTTTAGATCTCCCACAGTATGCCCTGAGTAATAATAATCACAACAATCAAATATTAGATAATACTAATAGAAACACATAATTTAAGAAGATACTAAAAATCAAACTAATATAAAATATAGAGTAGAAGCATAATATTCTATTAGTACTCATTCTAAGCTCAGTTCCATCCCTGGAACATAAGGACCCCTCCACGTCGTCGCCCTCAAATATCCTCCATCATCATGGGTTTAGATCTCCCACAGTATGCCCTGAGTAATAATAATTACAACAATCAAATATTAGAGAATACTAATAGAAACACATAATTTAAGAAAATACTAAAAATCAAACTAATATAAAATATAGAGTAGAAGCATAATATTCTATTAGTACTCATTCTAAGCTCAGTTCCATCCCTGGACCATAAGGACTGTTCGGCGTCTTCGGCGTCAAATATCCTCCATCATCATGGGTTTAGATCTCCCACAGTATGCCCTGAGTAATAATAATTACAACAATCAAATATTAGAGATTACTAATAGAAACACATAATTTAAGAAAATACTAAAAATCAAACTAATATAAAATATAGAGTAGAAGCATAATATTCTATTAGTACTCATTCTAAGCTCAGTTCCATCCCTGGACCATAAGGACTGTTCGGCGTCTTCGGCGTCAAATATCCTCCATCATCATGGGTTTAGATCTCCCACAGAATGCCCTGAGTAATAATAATTACAACAATCAAATATTAGAGAATACTAATAGAAACACATAATTTAAGAAAATACTAAAAATCAAACTAATATAAAATATAGAGTAGAAGCATAATATTCTATTAGTACTCATTCTAAGCTCAGTTCCATCCCTGGAACATAAGGACCCCTCCACGTCGTCGCCCTCAAATATCCTCCATCATCATGGGTTTAGATCTCCCACAGTATGCCCTGAGTAATAATAATCACAACAATCAAATATTAGATAATACTAATAGAAACACATAATTTAAGAAGATACTAAAAATCAAACTAATATAAAATATAGAGTAGAAGCATAATATTCTATTAGTACTCATTCTAAGCTCAGTTCCATCCCTGGACCATAAGGACTGTTCGGCGTCATCGGCGTCAAATATCCTCCATCATCATGGGTTTAGATCTCCCACAGTATGCCCTGAGTAACAATAATTACAACAATCAAATATTAGATAATACTAATAGAAACACATAATTTAAGAAAATACTAAAAATCAAACTAATATAAAATATAGAGTTGTAGCATAATATTCTATTAGTACTCATTCTAAGCTCAGTTCCATCCCTGGACCATAAGGACTGTTCGGCGTCATCGGCGTCAAATATCCTCCATCATCATGGGTTTAGATCTCCCACAGAATGCCCTGAGTAAAAATAATTACAAAAATCAAATATTAGGGAATACTAATAGAAACACATAATTTAAGAAAATACTAAAAATCAAACTAATATAAAATATAGAGTTGTAGCATAATATTCTATTAGTACTCATTCTAAGCTCAGTTCCATCCCTGGACCATAAGGACTGTTCGGCGTCGTCGGCGTCAAATATCCTCCATCATCATGGGTTTAGATCTCCCACAGTATGCCCTGAGTAACAATAATTACAACAATCAAATATTAGAGAATACTAATAAAACACATAATTTAAGAAAATAGTAAAAACCAAACTAATATAAAATATAGAGTAGTAGCATAATATTCTATTAGTACTCATTCTAAGCTCAGTTCCATCCCTGGACCATAAGGACTGTTCGGCGTCATCGGCGTCAAATATCCTCCATCATCATGGGTTTAGATCTCCCACAGAATGCCCTGAGTAAAAATAATTACAAAAATCAAATATTAGGGAATACTAATAGAAACACATAATTTAAGAAAATACTAAAAATCAAACTAATATAAAATATAGAGTTGTAGCATAATATTCTATTAGTACTCATTCTAAGCTCAGTTCCATCCCTGGACCATAAGGACTGTTCGGCGTCGTCGGCGTCAAATATCCTCCATCATCATGGGTTTAGATCTCCCACAGTATGCCCTGAGTAACAATAATTACAACAATCAAATATTAGAGAATACTAATAAAACACATAATTTAAGAAAATAGTAAAAACCAAACTAATATAAAATATAGAGTAGTAGCATAATATTCTATTAGTACTCATTCTAAGCTCAGTTCCATCCCTGGACCATAAGGACTGTTCGGCGTCATCGGCGTCAAATATCCTCCATCATCATGGGTTTAGATCTCCCACAGAATGCCCTGAGTAAAAATAATTACAAAAATCAAATATTAGGGAATACTAATAGAAACACATAATTTAAGAAAATACTAAAAATCAAACTAATATAAAATATAGAGTTGTAGCATAATATTCTATTAGTACTCATTCTAAGCTCAGTTCCATCCCTGGACCATAAGGACTGTTTGGTGTCGTCGGCGTCAAATATCCTCCATCATCATGGGTTTAGATCTCCCACAGAATGCCCTGAGTAAAAATAATTACAAAAATCAAATATTAGGGAATACTAATAGAAACACATAATTTAAGAAAATACTAAAAATCAAACTAATATAAAATATAGAGTTGTAGCATAATATTCTATTAGTACTCATTCTAAGCTCAGTTCCATCCCTGGACCATAAGGACTGTTCGGCGTCGTCGGCGTCAAATATCCTCCATCATCATGGGTTTAGATCTCCCACAGTATGCCCTGAGTAATAATAATCACAACAATCAAATATTAGATAATACTAATAGAAACACATAATTTAAGAAGATACTAAAAATCAAACTAATATAAAATATAGAGTAGAAGCATAATATTCTATTAGTACTCATTCTAAGCTCAGTTCCATCCCTGGACCATAAGGACTGTTCGGCGTCATCGGCGTCAAATATCCTCCATCATCATGGGTTTAGATCTCCCACAGTATGCCCTGAGTAACAATAATTACAACAATCAAATATTAGATAATACTAATAGAAACACATAATTTAAGAAAATACTAAAAATCAAACTAATATAAAATATAGAGTTGTAGCATAATATTCTATTAGTACTCATTCTAAGCTCAGTTCCATCCCTGGACCATAAGGACTGTTCGGCGTCATCGGCGTCAAATATCCTCCATCATCATGGGTTTAGATCTCCCACAGAATGCCCTGAGTAATAATAATTACAACAATCAAATATTAGAGAATACTAATAGAAACACATAATTTAAGAAAATACTAAAAATCAAACTAATATAAAATATAGAGTAGAAGCATAATATTCTATTAGTACTCATTCTAAGCTCAGTTCCATCCCTGGAACATAAGGACCCCTCCACGTCGTCGCCCTCAAATATCCTCCATCATCATGGGTTTAGATCTCCCACAGTATGCCCTGAGTAATAATAATCACAACAATCAAATATTAGATAATACTAATAGAAACACATAATTTAAGAAGATACTAAAAATCAAACTAATATAAAATATAGAGTAGAAGCATAATATTCTATTAGTACTCATTCTAAGCTCAGTTCCATCCCTGGACCATAAGGACTGTTCGGCGTCATCGGCGTCAAATATCCTCCATCATCATGGGTTTAGATCTCCCACAGTATGCCCTGAGTAACAATAATTACAACAATCAAATATTAGATAATACTAATAGAAACACATAATTTAAGAAAATACTAAAAATCAAACTAATATAAAATATAGAGTTGTAGCATAATATTCTATTAGTACTCATTCTAAGCTCAGTTCCATCCCTGGACCATAAGGACTGTTCGGCGTCATCGGCGTCAAATATCCTCCATCATCATGGGTTTAGATCTCCCACAGAATGCCCTGAGTAAAAATAATTACAAAAATCAAATATTAGGGAATACTAATAGAAACACATAATTTAAGAAAATACTAAAAATCAAACTAATATAAAATATAGAGTTGTAGCATAATATTCTATTAGTACTCATTCTAAGCTCAGTTCCATCCCTGGACCATAAGGACTGTTCGGCGTCGTCGGCGTCAAATATCCTCCATCATCATGGGTTTAGATCTCCCACAGTATGCCCTGAGTAACAATAATTACAACAATCAAATATTAGAGAATACTAATAAAACACATAATTTAAGAAAATAGTAAAAACCAAACTAATATAAAATATAGAGTAGTAGCATAATATTCTATTAGTACTCATTCTAAGCTCAGTTCCATCCCTGGACCATAAGGACTGTTCGGCGTCATCGGCGTCAAATATCCTCCATCATCATGGGTTTAGATCTCCCACAGAATGCCCTGAGTAAAAATAATTACAAAAATCAAATATTAGGGAATACTAATAGAAACACATAATTTAAGAAAATACTAAAAATCAAACTAATATAAAATATAGAGTTGTAGCATAATATTCTATTAGTACTCATTCTAAGCTCAGTTCCATCCCTGGACCATAAGGACTGTTCGGCGTCGTCGGCGTCAAATATCCTCCATCATCATGGGTTTAGATCTCCCACAGTATGCCCTGAGTAACAATAATTACAACAATCAAATATTAGAGAATACTAATAAAACACATAATTTAAGAAAATAGTAAAAACCAAACTAATATAAAATATAGAGTAGTAGCATAATATTCTATTAGTACTCATTCTAAGCTCAGTTCCATCCCTGGACCATAAGGACTGTTCGGCGTCATCGGCGTCAAATATCCTCCATCATCATGGGTTTAGATCTCCCACAGAATGCCCTGAGTAAAAATAATTACAAAAATCAAATATTAGGGAATACTAATAGAAACACATAATTTAAGAAAATACTAAAAATCAAACTAATATAAAATATAGAGTTGTAGCATAATATTCTATTAGTACTCATTCTAAGCTCAGTTCCATCCCTGGACCATAAGGACTGTTTGGTGTCGTCGGCGTCAAATATCCTCCATCATCATGGGTTTAGATCTCCCACAGAATGCCCTGAGTAAAAATAATTACAAAAATCAAATATTAGGGAATACTAATAGAAACACATAATTTAAGAAAATACTAAAAATCAAACTAATATAAAATATAGAGTTGTAGCATAATATTCTATTAGTACTCATTCTAAGCTCAGTTCCATCCCTGGACCATAAGGACTGTTCGGCGTCGTCGGCGTCAAATATCCTCCATCATCATGGGTTTAGATCTCCCACAGAATGCCCTGAGTAAAAATAATTACAAAAATCAAATATTAGGGAATACTAATAGAAACACATAATTTAAGAAAATACTAAAAATCAAACTAATATAAAATATAGAGTTGTAGCATAATATTCTATTAGTACTCATTCTAAGCTCAGTTCCATCCCTGGACCATAAGGACTGTTCGGCGTCGTCGGCGTCAAATATCCTCCATCATCATGGGTTTAGATCTCCCACAGTATGCCCTGAGTAACAATAATTACAACAATCAAATATTAGAGAATACTAATAAAACACATAATTTAAGAAAATAGTAAAAACCAAACTAATATAAAATATAGAGTAGTAGCATAATATTCTATTAGTACTCATTCTAAGCTCAGTTCCATCCCTGGACCATAAGGACTGTTTGGTGTCGTCGGCGTCAAATATCCTCCATCATCATGGGTTTAGATCTCCCACAGAATGCCCTGAGTAAAAATAATTACAAAAATCAAATATTAGGGAATACTAATAGAAACACATAATTTAAGAAAATACTAAAAATCAAACTAATATAAAATATAGAGTTGTAGCATAATATTCTATTAGTACTCATTCTAAGCTCAGTTCCATCCCTGGACCATAAGGACTGTTCGGCGTCGTCGGCGTCAAATATCCTCCATCATCATGGGTTTAGATCTCCCACAGTATGCCCTGAGTAACAATAATTACAACAATCAAATATTAGATAATACTAATAGAAACACATAATTTAAGAAAATACTAAAAATCAAACTAATATAAAATATAGAGTTGTAGCATAATATTCTATTAGTACTCATTCTAAGCTCAGTTCCATCCCTGGACCATTTGGACTGTTCGGCGTCGTCGCCGTCAAATATTCTCCATCATCATGGGTTTAGATCTCCCACAGTATGCCCTGAGTAAAAATAATTACAACAATCAAATATTAGGGAATACTAATAGAAACACATAATTTAAGAAAATACTAAAAATCAAACTAATATAAAATATAGAGTAGAAGCATAATATTCTATTAGTACTCATTCTAAGCTCAGTTCCATCCCTGGACCATTTGGACTGTTCGGTGTCGTCGCCGTCAAATATCCTCCATCATCATGGGTTTAGATCTCCCACAGTATGCCCTGAGTAATAATAATTACAACAATCAAATATTAGATAATACTAATAGAAACACATAATTTAAGAAAATACTAAAAATCAAACTAATATAAAATATAGAGTAGAAGCATAATATACTATTAGTACTCATTCTAAGCTCAGTTCCATCCCTGGACAGAAGGACTCCTCTGCGTCGTCGGCGTCAAATATCCTCCATCATCATGGGTTTAGATCTCCCACAGTATGCCCTGAGTAATAATAATTACAACAATCAAATATTAGAGAATACTAATAGAAACACATAATTTAAGAAAATACTAAAAATCAAACTAATATAAAATATAGAGTAGGAGCATAATATTCTATTAGTACTCATTCTAAGCTCAGTTCCATCCCTGGACCAGAAGGACTGTTCTGCGTTGTCGCTGTCAAATATCCTCCATCATCATGGGTTTAGATCTCCCACAGAATGCCCTGAGTAATAATAATTACAACAATCAAATATTAGATAATACTAATAGAAACACATAATTTAAGAAAATACTAAAAATCAAACTAATATAAAATATAGAGTAGAAGCATAATATTCTATTAGTACTCATTCTAAGCTCAGTTCCATCCCTGGACCATTTGGACTGTTCGGCGTGGTCACCGTCAAATATCCTCCATCATCATGGGTTTAGATCTCCCACAGTATGCCCTGAGTAATAATAATTACAACAATCAAATATTAGAGAATACTAATAGAAACACATAATTTAAGAAAATACTAAAAATCAAACTAATATAAAATATAGAGTAGAAGCATAATATTCTATTAGTACTCATTCTAAGCTCAGTTCCATCCCTGGACCATAAGGACTGTTCGGCGTCGTCGGCGTCAAATATCCTCCATCATCATGGGTTTAGATCTCCCACAGTATGCCCTGAGTAATAATAATTACAACAATCAAATATTAGATAATACTAATAGAAACACATAATTTAAGAAAATACTAAAAATCAAACTAATATAAAATATAGAGTAGAAGCATAATATTCTATTAGTACTCATTCTAAGCTCAGTTCCATCCCTGGACCATTTGGACTGTTCGGCGTGGTCACCGTCAAATATCCTCCATCATCATGGGTTTAGATCTCCCACAGTATGCCCTGAGTAATAATAATTACAACAATCAAATATTAGAGAATACTAATAGAAACACATAATTTAAGAAAATACTAAAAATCAAACTAATATAAAATATAGAGTAGAAGCATAATATTCTATTAGTACTCATTCTAAGCTCAGTTCCATCCCTGGACCATAAGGACTGTTCGGCGTCGTCGGCGTCAAATATCCTCCATCATCATGGGTTTAGATCTCCCACAGAATGCCCTGAGTAATAATAATTACAACAATCAAATATTAGATAATACTAATAGAAACACATAATTTAAGAAAATACTAAAAATCAAACTAATATAAAATATAGAGTAGAAGCATAATATTCTATTAGTACTCATTCTAAGCTCAGTTCCATCCCTGGACCATTTGGACTGTTCGGCGTGGTCACCGTCAAATATCCTCCATCATCATGGGTTTAGATCTCCCACAGTATGCCCTGAGTAATAATAATTACAACAATCAAATATTAGAGAATACTAATAGAAACACATAATTTAAGAAAATACTAAAAATCAAACTAATATAAAATATAGAGTAGAAGCATAATATTCTATTAGTACTCATTCTAAGCTCAGTTCCATCCCTGGACCATAAGGACTGTTCGGCGTCGTCGGCGTCAAATATCCTCCATCATCATGGGTTTAGATCTCCCACAGTATGCCCTGAGTAATAATAATTACAACAATCAAATATTAGATAATACTAATAGAAACACATAATTTAAGAAAATACTAAAAATCAAACTAATATAAAATATAGAGTAGAAGCATAATATTCTATTAGTACTCATTCTAAGCTCAGTTTCATCCCTGGACAGAAGGACTCCTCTGCGTCGTCGGCGTCAAATATCCTCCATCATCATGGGTTTTGATCTCCCACAGTATGCCCTGAGTAATAATAATTACAACAATCAAATATTAGAGAATACTAATAGAAACACATAATTTAAGAAAATACTAAAAATCAAACTAATATAAAATATAGAGTAGAAGCATAATATACTATTAGTACTCATTCTAAGCTCAGTTCCATCCCTGGACAGAAGGACTCCTCTGCGTCGTCGGCGTCAAATATCCTCCATCATCATGGGTTTTGATCTCCCACAGTATGCCCTGAGTAATAATAATTACAACAATCAAATATTAGAGAATACTAATAGAAACACATAATTTAAGAAAATACTAAAAATCAAACTAATATAAAATATAGAGTAGAAGCATAATATTCTATTAGTACTCATTCTAAGCTCAGTTCCATCCCTGGACCAGAAGGACTCCTCTGTGTCGTCGGCGTCAAATATCCTCCATCATCATGGGTTTAGATCTCCCACAGAATGCCCTGAGTAATAATAATTACAACAATCAGATATTAGAGAATACTAATAGAAACACATAATTTAAGAAAATACTAAAAATCCAACTAATATAAAATATAGAGTAGAAGCATAATATTCTATTAGTACTCATTCTAAGCTCAGTTCCATCCCTGGACCAGAAGGACTCCTCTGCGTCGTCGCCGTCAAATATCCTCCATCATCATGGGTTTAGATCTCCCACAGTATGCCCTGAGTAATAATAATTACAACAATCAAATATTAGAGAATACTAATAAAACACATAATTTAAGAAAAGGTTAACTAACAAAATAATATAAAATATAGAGTAGAAGCATAATATTCTATTAGTACTCATTCTAAGCTCAGTTCCATCCCTTGACCATAAGGACTGTTCGGTGTCGTCACCGTCAAATATCCTCCATCATCATGGGTTTAGATCTCCCACAGTATGCCCTGAGTAATAATAATTACAACAATCAAATATTAGAGAATACTAATAGAAACACATAATTTAAGAAAATACTAAAAATCAAACTAATATAAAATATAGAGTAGAAGCATAATATTCTATTAGTACTCATTCTAAGCTCAGTTCCATCCCTGGACCAGAAGGACTCCTCTGCGTCGTCGGCGTCAAATATCCTCCATCATCATGGGTTTAGATCTCCCACAGAATGCCCTGAGTAATAATAATTACAACAATCAGATATTAGAGAATACTAATAGAAACACATAATTTAAGAAAATACTAAAAATCCAACTAATATAAAATATAGAGTAGAAGCATAATATTCTATTAGTACTCATTCTAAGCTCAGTTCCATCCCTGGACCAGAAGGACTCCTCTGCGTCGTCGCCGTCAAATATCCTCCATCATCATGGGTTTAGATCTCCCACAGTATGCCCTGAGTAATAATAATTACAACAATCAAATATTAGAGAATACTAATAGAATCACATAATTTAAGAAAATACTAAAAATCAAACTAATATAAAATATAGAGTAGAAGCATAATATTCTATTAGTACTCATTCTAAGCTCAGTTCCATCCCTGGACCAGAAGGACTCCTCTGCTTCGTCGCCGTCAAATATCCTCCATCATCATGGGTTTAGATCTCCCACAGTATGCCCTGAGTAATAATAATTATAACAATCAAATATTAGAGAATACTAATAGAAACACATAATTTAAGAAAATACTAAAAATCAAACTAATATAAAATATAGAGTAGAAGCATAATATTCTATTAGTACTCATTCTAAGCTCAGTTCCATCCCTGGACCATAAGGACCCCATTGTGTCGTCCCCGTCAAATCCCCTCCATCATCATGGGTTTAGATCTCCCTCAGTATGCCCTGAGTAACAATAATTACAACAATCAAATATTAGAGAATACTAATAGAAACACATAATTTAAGAAAATACTAAAAATCAAACTAATATAAAATATAGAGTAGAAGCATAATATTCTATTAGTACTCATTCTAAGCTCAGTTCCATCCCTGGACCATAAGGACCCCATTGTGTGGTCCCCGTCAAATATCCTCCATCATCATGGGTTTAGATCTCCCACAGTATGCCCTGAGTAATAATAATTACAACAATCAAATATTAGAGAATACTAATAGAAACACATAATTTAAGAAAATACTAAAAATCAAACTAATATAAAATATAGAGTAGAAGCATAATATTCTATTAGTACTCATTCTAAGCTCAGTTCCATCCCTGGACCATAAGGACCCCATTGTGTGGTCCCCGTCAAATATCCTCCATCATCATGGGTTTAGATCTCCCTCAGTATGCCCTGAGTAATAATAATTACAACAATCAAATATTAGAGAATACTAATGAAACACATAATTTAAGAAAATACTAAAAATCAAACTAATATAAAATATAGAGTAGAAGCATAATATTCTATTAGTACTCATTCTAAGCTCAGTTCCATCCCTGGACCATAAGGACCCCATTGTGTCGTCCCCGTCAAATCCCCTCCATCATCATGGGTTTAGATCTCCCTCAGTATGCCCTGAGTAACAATAATTACAACAATCAAATATTAGAGAATACTAATAGAAACACATAATTTAAGAAAATACTAAAAATCAAACTAATATAAAATATAGAGTAGAAGCATAATATTCTATTAGTACTCATTCTAAGCTCAGTTCCATCCCTGGACCATAAGGACCCCATTGTGTGGTCCCCGTCAAATATCCTCCATCATCATGGGTTTAGATCTCCCACAGTATGCCCTGAGTAATAATAATTACAACAATCAAATATTAGAGAATACTAATAGAAACACATAATTTAAGAAAATACTAAAAATCAAACTAATATAAAATATAGAGTAGAAGCATAATATTCTATTAGTACTCATTCTAAGCTCAGTTCCATCCCTGGACCATAAGGACCCCATTGTGTGGTCCCCGTCAAATATCCTCCATCATCATGGGTTTAGATCTCCCTCAGTATGCCCTGAGTAATAATAATTACAACAATCAAATATTAGAGAATACTAATGAAACACATAATTTAAGAAAATACTAAAAATCAAACTAATATAAAATATAGAGTAGTAGCATAATATTCTATTAGTACTCATTCTAAGCTCAGTTCCATCCCTGGACCATAAGGACCCCATTGTGTCGTCCCCGTCAAATCCCCTCCATCATCATGGGTTTAGATCTCCCTCAGTATGCCCTGAGTAACAATAATTACAACAATCAAATATTAGAGAATACTAATAGAAACACATAATTTAAGAAAATACTAAAAATCAAACTAATATAAAATATAGAGTAGAAGCATAATATTCTATTAGTACTCATTCTAAGCTCAGTTCCATCCCTGGACCATAAGGACCCCATTGTGTCGTCCCCGTCAAATCCCCTCCATCATCATGGGTTTGGATCTCCCTCAGTATGCCCTGAGTAACAATAATTACAACAATCAAATATTAGAGAATACTAATAGAAACACATAATTTAAGAAAATACTAAAAATCAAACTAATATAAAATATAGAGTAGAAGCATAATATTCTATTAGTACTCATTCTAAGCTCAGTTCCATCCCTGGACCATAAGGACCCCATTGTGTGGTCCCCGTCAAATATCCTCCATCATCATGGGTTTAGATCTCCCACAGTATGCCCTGAGTAATAATAATTACAACAATCAAATATTAGAGAATACTAATAGAAACACATAATTTAAGAAAATACTAAAAATCAAACTAATATAAAATATAGAGTAGAAGCATAATATTCTATTAGTACTCATTCTAAGCTCAGTTCCATCCCTGGACCATAAGGACCCCATTGTGTGGTCCCCGTCAAATATCCTCCATCATCATGGGTTTAGATCTCCCTCAGTATGCCCTGAGTAATAATAATTACAACAATCAAATATTAGAGAATACTAATGAAACACATAATTTAAGAAAATACTAAAAATCAAACTAATATAAAATATAGAGTAGTAGCATAATATTCTATTAGTACTCATTCTAAGCTCAGTTCCATCCCTGGACCATAAGGACCCCATTGTGTCGTCCCCGTCAAATCCCCTCCATCATCATGGGTTTAGATCTCCCTCAGTATGCCCTGAGTAACAATAATTACAACAATCAAATATTAGAGAATACTAATAGAAACACATAATTTAAGAAAATACTAAAAATCAAACTAATATAAAATATAGAGTAGAAGCATAATATTCTATTAGTACTCATTCTAAGCTCAGTTCCATCCCTGGACCATAAGGACCCCATTGTGTCGTCCCCGTCAAATCCCCTCCATCATCATGGGTTTGGATCTCCCTCAGTATGCCCTGAGTAACAATAATTACAACAATCAAATATTAGAGAATACTAATAGAAACACATAATTTAAGAAAATACTAAAAATCAAACTAATATAAAATATAGAGTAGAAGCATAATATTCTATTAGTACTCATTCTAAGCTCAGTTCCATCCCTGGACCATAAGGACCCCATTGTGTGGTCCCCGTCAAATATCCTCCATCATCATGGGTTTAGATCTCCCACAGTATGCCCTGAGTAATAATAATTACAACAATCAAATATTAGAGAATACTAATAGAAACACATAATTTAAGAAAATACTAAAAATCAAACTAATATAAAATATAGAGTAGAAGCATAATATTCTATTAGTACTCATTCTAAGCTCAGTTCCATCCCTGGACCATAAGGACCCCATTGTGTGGTCCCCGTCAAATATCCTCCATCATCATGGGTTTAGATCTCCCTCAGTATGCCCTGAGTAATAATAATTACAACAATCAAATATTAGAGAATACTAATGAAACACATAATTTAAGAAAATACTAAAAATCAAACTAATATAAAATATAGAGTAGAAGCATAATATTCTATTAGTACTCATTCTAAGCTCAGTTCCATCCCTGGACCATAAGGACCCCATTGTGTCGTCCCCGTCAAATCCCCTCCATCATCATGGGTTTGGATCTCCCTCAGTATGCCCTGAGTAACAATAATTACAACAATCAAATATTAGAGAATACTAATAGAAACACATAATTTAAGAAAATACTAAAAATCAAACTAATATAAAATATAGAGTAGAAGCATAATATTCTATTAGTACTCATTCTAAGCTCAGTTCCATCCCTGGACCATAAGGACCCCATTGTGTGGTCCCCGTCAAATATCCTCCATCATCATGGGTTTAGATCTCCCACAGTATGCCCTGAGTAATAATAATTACAACAATCAAATATTAGAGAATACTAATAGAAACACATAATTTAAGAAAATACTAAAAATCAAACTAATATAAAATATAGAGTAGAAGCATAATATTCTATTAGTACTCATTCTAAGCTCAGTTCCATCCCTGGACCATAAGGACCCCATTGTGTGGTCCCCGTCAAATATCCTCCATCATCATGGGTTTAGATCTCCCTCAGTATGCCCTGAGTAATAATAATTACAACAATCAAATATTAGAGAATACTAATGAAACACATAATTTAAGAAAATACTAAAAATCAAACTAATATAAAATATAGAGTAGTAGCATAATATTCTATTAGTACTCATTCTAAGCTCAGTTCCATCCCTGGACCATAAGGACCCCATTGTGTCGTCCCCGTCAAATCCCCTCCATCATCATGGGTTTAGATCTCCCTCAGTATGCCCTGAGTAACAATAATTACAACAATCAAATATTAGAGAATACTAATAGAAACACATAATTTAAGAAAATACTAAAAATCAAACTAATATAAAATATAGAGTAGAAGCATAATATTCTATTAGTACTCATTCTAAGCTCAGTTCCATCCCTGGACCATAAGGACCCCATTGTGTCGTCCCCGTCAAATCCCCTCCATCATCATGGGTTTGGATCTCCCTCAGTATGCCCTGAGTAACAATAATTACAACAATCAAATATTAGAGAATACTAATAGAAACACATAATTTAAGAAAATACTAAAAATCAAACTAATATAAAATATAGAGTAGAAGCATAATATTCTATTAGTACTCATTCTAAGCTCAGTTCCATCCCTGGACCATAAGGACCCCATTGTGTCGTCCCCGTCAAATCCCCTCCATCATCATGGGTTTGGATCTCCCTCAGTATGCCCTGAGTAACAATAATTACAACAATCAAATATTAGAGAATACTAATAGAAACACATAATTTAAGAAAATACTAAAAATCAAACTAATATAAAATATAGAGTAGAAGCATAATATTCTATTAGTACTCATTCTAAGCTCAGTTCCATCCCTGGACCATAAGGACCCCATTGTGTCGTCCCCGTCAAATCCCCTCCATCATCATGGGTTTGGATCTCCCTCAGTATGCCCTGAGTAACAATAATTACAACAATCAAATATTAGAGAATACTAATAGAAACACATAATTTAAGAAAATACTAAAAATCAAACTAATATAAAATATAGAGTAGAAGCATAATATTCTATTAGTACTCATTCTAAGCTCAGTTCCATCCCTGGACCATAAGGACCCCATTGTGTCGTCCCCGTCAAATCCCCTCCATCATCATGGGTTTGGATCTCCCTCAGTATGCCCTGAGTAACAATAATTACAACAATCAAATATTAGAGAATACTAATAGAAACACATAATTTAAGAAAATACTAAAAATCAAACTAATATAAAATATAGAGTAGAAGCATAATATTCTATTAGTACTCATTCTAAGCTCAGTTCCATCCCTGGACCATAAGGACCCCATTGTGTCGTCCCCGTCAAATCCCCTCCATCATCATGGGTTTGGATCTCCCTCAGTATGCCCTGAGTAACAATAATTACAACAATCAAATATTAGAGAATACTAATAGAAACACATAATTTAAGAAAATACTAAAAATCAAACTAATATAAAATATAGAGTAGAAGCATAATATTCTATTAGTACTCATTCTAAGCTCAGTTCCATCCCTGGACCATAAGGACCCCATTGTGTCGTCCCCGTCAAATCCCCTCCATCATCATGGGTTTGGATCTACCACAGTATGCCCTGAGTAACAATAATTACAACAATCAAATATTAGAGAATACTAATAGAAACACATAATTTAAGAAAATACTAAAAATCAAACTAATATAAAATATAGAGTAGAAGCATAATATTCTATTAGTACTCATTCTAAGCTCAGTTCCATCCCTGGACCATAAGGACCCCATTGTGTCGTCCCCGTCAAATCCCCTCCATCATCATGGGTTTGGATCTCCCTCAGTATGCCCTGAGTAACAATAATTACAACAATCAAATATTAGAGAATACTAATAGAAACACATAATTTAAGAAAATACTAAAAATCAAACTAATATAAAATATAGAGTAGTAGCATAATATTCTATTAGTACTCATTCTAAGCTCAGTTCCATCCCTGGACCATAAGGACCCCATTGTGTCGTCCCCGTCAAATCCCCTCCATCATCATGGGTTTGGATCTCCCTCAGTATGCCCTGAGTAACAATAATTACAACAATCAAATATTAGAGAATACTAATAGAAACACATAATTTAAGAAAATACTAAAAATCAAACTAATATAAAATATAGAGTAGAAGCATAATATTCTATTAGTACTCATTCTAAGCTCAGTTCCATCCCTGGACCATAAGGACCCCATTGTGTCGTCCCCGTCAAATCCCCTCCATCATCATGGGTTTGGATCTCCCTCAGTATGCCCTGAGTAACAATAATTACAACAATCAAATATTAGAGAATACTAATAGAAACACATAATTTAAGAAAATACTAAAAATCAAACTAATATAAAATATAGAGTAGAAGCATAATATTCTATTAGTACTCATTCTAAGCTCAGTTCCATCCCTGGACCATAAGGACCCCATTGTGTCGTCCCCGTCAAATCCCCTCCATCATCATGGGTTTGGATCTCCCTCAGTATGCCCTGAGTAACAATAATTACAACAATCAAATATTAGAGAATACTAATAGAAACACATAATTTAAGAAAATACTAAAAATCAAACTAATATAAAATATAGAGTAGAAGCATAATATTCTATTAGTACTCATTCTAAGCTCAGTTCCATCCCTGGACCATAAGGACCCCATTGTGTCGTCCCCGTCAAATCCCCTCCATCATCATGGGTTTGGATCTCCCTCAGTATGCCCTGAGTAACAATAATTACAACAATCAAATATTAGAGAATACTAATAGAAACACATAATTTAAGAAAATACTAAAAATCAAACTAATATAAAATATAGAGTAGAAGCATAATATTCTATTAGTACTCATTCTAAGCTCAGTTCCATCCCTGGACCATAAGGACCCCATTGTGTCGTCCCCGTCAAATCCCCTCCATCATCATGGGTTTGGATCTCCCTCAGTATGCCCTGAGTAACAATAATTACAACAATCAAATATTAGAGAATACTAATAGAAACACATAATTTAAGAAAATACTAAAAATCAAACTAATATAAAATATAGAGTAGAAGCATAATATTCTATTAGTACTCATTCTAAGCTCAGTTCCATCCCTGGACCATAAGGACCCCATTGTGTCGTCCCCGTCAAATCCCCTCCATCATCATGGGTTTGGATCTCCCTCAGTATGCCCTGAGTAACAATAATTACAACAATCAAATATTAGAGAATACTAATAGAAACACATAATTTAAGAAAATACTAAAAATCAAACTAATATAAAATATAGAGTAGTAGCATAATATTCTATTAGTACTCATTCTAAGCTCAGTTCCATCCCTGGACCATAAGGACCCCATTGTGTCGTCCCCGTCAAATCCCCTCCATCATCATGGGTTTGGATCTCCCTCAGTATGCCCTGAGTAACAATAATTACAACAATCAAATATTAGAGAATACTAATAGAAACACATAATTTAAGAAAATACTAAAAATCAAACTAATATAAAATATAGAGTAGAAGCATAATATTCTATTAGTACTCATTCTAAGCTCAGTTCCATCCCTGGACCATAAGGACCCCATTGTGTCGTCCCCGTCAAATCCCCTCCATCATCATGGGTTTGGATCTCCCTCAGTATGCCCTGAGTAACAATAATTACAACAATCAAATATTAGAGAATACTAATAGAAACACATAATTTAAGAAAATACTAAAAATCAAACTAATATAAAATATAGAGTAGAAGCATAATATTCTATTAGTACTCATTCTAAGCTCAGTTCCATCCCTGGACCATAAGGACCCCATTGTGTCGTCCCCGTCAAATCCCCTCCATCATCATGGGTTTGGATCTCCCTCAGTATGCCCTGAGTAACAATAATTACAACAATCAAATATTAGAGAATACTAATAGAAACACATAATTTAAGAAAATACTAAAAATCAAACTAATATAAAATATAGAGTAGAAGCATAATATTCTATTAGTACTCATTCTAAGCTCAGTTCCATCCCTGGACCATAAGGACCCCATTGTGTCGTCCCCGTCAAATCCCCTCCATCATCATGGGTTTGGATCTCCCTCAGTATGCCCTGAGTAACAATAATTACAACAATCAAATATTAGAGAATACTAATAGAAACACATAATTTAAGAAAATACTAAAAATCAAACTAATATAAAATATAGAGTAGTAGCATAATATTCTATTAGTACTCATTCTAAGCTCAGTTCCATCCCTGGACCATAAGTACCCCATTGTGTCGTCCCCGTCAAATCCCCTCCATCATCATGGGTTTGGATCTCCCTCAGTATGCCCTGAGTAACAATAATTACAACAATCAAATATTAGAGAATACTAATAGAAACACATAATTTAAGAAAATACTAAAAATCAAACTAATATAAAATATAGAGTAGAAGCATAATATTCTATTAGTACTCATTCTAAGCTCAGTTCCATCCCTGGACCATAAGGACCCCATTGTGTCGTCCCCGTCAAATCCCCTCCATCATCATGGGTTTGGATCTCCCTCAGTATGCCCTGAGTAACAATAATTACAACAATCAAATATTAGAGAATACTAATAGAAACACATAATTTAAGAAAATACTAAAAATCAAACTAATATAAAATATAGAGTAGAAGCATAATATTCTATTAGTACTCATTCTAAGCTCAGTTCCATCCCTGGACCATAAGGACCCCATTGTGTCGTCCCCGTCAAATCCCCTCCATCATCATGGGTTTGGATCTCCCTCAGTATGCCCTGAGTAACAATAATTACAACAATCAAATATTAGAGAATACTAATAGAAACACATAATTTAAGAAAATACTAAAAATCAAACTAATATAAAATATAGAGTAGAAGCATAATATTCTATTAGTACTCATTCTAAGCTCAGTTCCATCCCTGGACCATAAGGACCCCATTGTGTCGTCCCCGTCAAATCCCCTCCATCATCATGGGTTTGGATCTCCCTCAGTATGCCCTGAGTAACAATAATTACAACAATCAAATATTAGAGAATACTAATAGAAACACATAATTTAAGAAAATACTAAAAATCAAACTAATATAAAATATAGAGTAGAAGCATAATATTCTATTAGTACTCATTCTAAGCTCAGTTCCATCCCTGGACCATAAGGACCCCATTGTGTCGTCCCCGTCAAATCCCCTCCATCATCATGGGTTTGGATCTCCCTCAGTATGCCCTGAGTAACAATAATTACAACAATCAAATATTAGAGAATACTAATAGAAACACATAATTTAAGAAAATACTAAAAATCAAACTAATATAAAATATAGAGTAGAAGCATAATATTCTATTAGTACTCATTCTAAGCTCAGTTCCATCCCTGGACCATAAGGACCCCATTGTGTCGTCCCCGTCAAATCCCCTCCATCATCATGGGTTTGGATCTCCCTCAGTATGCCCTGAGTAACAATAATTACAACAATCAAATATTAGAGAATACTAATAGAAACACATAATTTAAGAAAATACTAAAAATCAAACTAATATAAAATATAGAGTAGAAGCATAATATTCTATTAGTACTCATTCTAAGCTCAGTTCCATCCCTGGACCATAAGGACCCCATTGTGTCGTCCCCGTCAAATCCCCTCCATCATCATGGGTTTGGATCTCCCTCAGTATGCCCTGAGTAATAATAATTACAACAATCAAATATTAGAGAATACTAATAGAAACACATAATTTAAGAAAATACTAAAAATCAAACTAATATAAAATATAGAGTAGAAGCATAATATTCTATTAGTACTCATTCTAAGCTCAGTTCCATCCCTGGACCATAAGGACCCCATTGTGTCGTCCCCGTCAAATCCCCTCCATCATCATGGGTTTGGATCTCCCTCAGTATGCCCTGAGTAACAATAATTACAACAATCAAATATTAGAGAATACTAATAGAAACACATAATTTAAGAAAATACTAAAAATCAAACTAATATAAAATATAGAGTAGAAGCATAATATTCTATTAGTACTCATTCTAAGCTCAGTTCCATCCCTGGACCATAAGGACCCCATTGTGTCGTCCCCGTCAAATCCCCTCCATCATCATGGGTTTGGATCTCCCTCAGTATGCCCTGAGTAACAATAATTACAACAATCAAATATTAGAGAATACTAATAGAAACACATAATTTAAGAAAATACTAAAAATCAAACTAATATAAAATATAGAGTAGAAGCATAATATTCTATTAGTACTCATTCTAAGCTCAGTTCCATCCCTGGACCATAAGGACCCCATTGTGTCGTCCCCGTCAAATCCCCTCCATCATCATGGGTTTGGATCTCCCTCAGTAAGCCCTGAGTAACAATAATTACAACAATCAAATATTAGAGAATACTAATAGAAACACATAATTTAAGAAAATACTAAAAATCAAACTAATATAAAATATAGAGTAGAAGCATAATATTCTATTAGTACTCATTCTAAGCTCAGTTCCATCCCTGGACCATAAGGACCCCATTGTGTCGTCCCCGTCAAATCCCCTCCATCATCATGGGTTTGGATCTCCCTCAGTATGCCCTGAGTAACAATAATTACAACAATCAAATATTAGAGAATACTAATAGAAACACATAATTTAAGAAAATACTAAAAATCAAACTAATATAAAATATAGAGTAGAAGCATAATATTCTATTAGTACTCATTCTAAGCTCAGTTCCATCCCTGGACCATAAGGACCCCATTGTGTCGTCCCCGTCAAATCCCCTCCATCATCATGGGTTTGGATCTCCCTCAGTATGCCCTGAGTAACAATAATTACAACAATCAAATATTAGAGAATACTAATAGAAACACATAATTTAAGAAAATACTAAAAATCAAACTAATATAAAATATAGAGTAGAAGCATAATATTCTATTAGTACTCATTCTAAGCTCAGTTCCATCCCTGGACCATAAGGACCCCATTGTGTCGTCCCCGTCAAATCCCCTCCATCATCATGGGTTTGGATCTCCCTCAGTATGCCCTGAGTAACAATAATTACAACAATCAAATATTAGAGAATACTAATAGAAACACATAATTTAAGAAAATACTAAAAATCAAACTAATATAAAATATAGAGTAGAAGCATAATATTCTATTAGTACTCATTCTAAGCTCAGTTCCATCCCTGGACCATAAGGACCCCATTGTGTCGTCCCCGTCAAATCCCCTCCATCATCATGGGTTTGGATCTCCCTCAGTATGCCCTGAGTAACAATAATTACAACAATCAAATATTAGAGAATACTAATAGAAACACATAATTTAAGAAAATACTAAAAATCAAACTAATATAAAATATAGAGTAGAAGCATAATATTCTATTAGTACTCATTCTAAGCTCAGTTCCATCCCTGGACCATAAGGACCCCATTGTGTCGTCCCCGTCAAATCCCCTCCATCATCATGGGTTTGGATCTCCCTCAGTATGCCCTGAGTAACAATAATTACAACAATCAAATATTAGAGAATACTAATAGAAACACATAATTTAAGAAAATACTAAAAATCAAACTAATATAAAATATAGAGTAGAAGCATAATATTCTATTAGTACTCATTCTAAGCTCAGTTCCATCCCTGGACCATAAGGACCCCATTGTGTCGTCCCCGTCAAATCCCCTCCATCATCATGGGTTTGGATCTCCCTCAGTATGCCCTGAGTAATAATAATTACAACAATCAAATATTAGAGAATACTAATAGAAACACATAATTTAAGAAAATACTAAAAATCAAACTAATATAAAATATAGAGTAGAAGCATAATATTCTATTAGTACTCATTCTAAGCTCAGTTCCATCCCTGGACCATAAGGACCCCATTGTGTCGTCCCCGTCAAATCCCCTCCATCATCATGGGTTTGGATCTCCCTCAGTATGCCCTGAGTAATAATAATTACAACAATCAAATATTAGAGAATACTAATAGAAACACATAATTTAAGAAAATACTAAAAATCAAACTAATATAAAATATAGAGTAGAAGCATAATATTCTATTAGTACTCATTCTAAGCTCAGTTCCATCCCTGGACCATAAGGACCCCATTGTGTCGTCCCCGTCAAATCCCCTCCATCATCATGGGTTTGGATCTCCCTCAGTATGCCCTGAGTAATAATAATTACAACAATCAAATATTAGAGAATACTAATAGAAACACATAATTTAAGAAAATACTAAAAATCAAACTAATATAAAATATAGAGTAGAAGCATAATATTCTATTAGTACTCATTCTAAGCTCAGTTCCATCCCTGGACCATAAGGACCCCATTGTGTCGTCCCCGTCAAATCCCCTCCATCATCATGGGTTTGGATCTCCCTCAGTATGAACTGAGTAACAATAATTACAACAATCAAATATTAGAGAATACTAATAGAAACACATAATTTAAGAAAATACTAAAAATCAAACTAATATAAAATATAGAGTAGAAGCATAATATTCTATTAGTACTCATTCTAAGCTCAGTTCCATCCCTGGACCATAAGGACCCCATTGTGTCGTCCCCGTCAAATCCCCTCCATCATCATGGGTTTGGATCTCCCTCAGTATGCCCTGAGTAACAATAATTACAACAATCAAATATTAGAGAATACTAATAGAAACACATAATTTAAGAAAATACTAAAAATCAAACTAATATAAAATATAGAGTAGAAGCATAATATTCTATTAGTACTCATTCTAAGCTCAGTTCCATCCCTGGACCATAAGGACCCCATTGTGTCGTCCCCGTCAAATCCCCTCCATCATCATGGGTTTGGATCTCCCTCAGTATGCCCTGAGTAACAATAATTACAACAATCAAATATTAGAGAATACTAATAGAAACACATAATTTAAGAAAATACTAAAAATCAAACTAATATAAAATATAGAGTAGAAGCATAATATTCTATTAGTACTCATTCTAAGCTCAGTTCCATCCCTGGACCATAAGGACCCCATTGTGTCGTCCCCGTCAAATCCCCTCCATCATCATGGGTTTGGATCTCCCTCAGTATGAACTGAGTAACAATAATTACAACAATCAAATATTAGAGAATACTAATAGAAACACATAATTTAAGAAAATACTAAAAATCAAACTAATATAAAATATAGAGTAGAAGCATAATATTCTATTAGTACTCATTCTAAGCTCAGTTCCATCCCTGGACCATAAGGACCCCATTGTGTCGTCCCCGTCAAATCCCCTCCATCATCATGGGTTTGGATCTCCCACAGTATGCCCTGAGTAACAATAATTACAACAATCAAATATTAGAGAATACTAATAGAAACACATAATTTAAGAAAATACTAAAAATCAAACTAATATAAAATATAGAGTAGAAGCATAATATTCTATTAGTACTCATTCTAAGCTCAGTTCCATCCCTGGACCATAAGGACCCCATTGTGTCGTCCCCGTCAAATCCCCTCCATCATCATGGGTTTGGATCTCCCTCAGTATGAACTGAGTAACAATAATTACAACAATCAAATATTAGAGAATACTAATAGAAACACATAATTTAAGAAAATACTAAAAATCAAACTAATATAAAATATAGAGTAGAAGCATAATATTCTATTAGTACTCATTCTAAGCTCAGTTCCATCCCTGGACCATAAGGACCCCATTGTGTCGTCCCCGTCAAATCCCCTCCATCATCATGGGTTTGGATCTCCCTCAGTATGCCCTGAGTAACAATAATTACAACAATCAAATATTAGAGAATACTAATAGAAACACATAATTTAAGAAAATACTAAAAATCAAACTAATATAAAATATAGAGTAGAAGCATAATATTCTATTAGTACTCATTCTAAGCTCAGTTCCATCCCTGGACCATAAGGACCCCATTGTGTCGTCCCCGTCAAATCCCCTCCATCATCATGGGTTTGGATCTCCCTCAGTATGCCCTGAGTAACAATAATTACAACAATCAAATATTAGAGAATACTAATAGAAACACATAATTTAAGAAAATACTAAAAATCAAACTAATATAAAATATAGAGTAGAAGCATAATATTCTATTAGTACTCATTCTAAGCTCAGTTCCATCCCTGGACCATAAGGACCCCATTGTGTCGTCCCCGTCAAATATCCTCCATCATCATGGGTTTGGATCTCCCTCAGTATGCCCTGAGTAATAATAATTACAACAATCAAATATTAGAGAATACTAATAGAAACACATAATTTAAGAAAATACTAAAAATCAAACTAATATAAAATATAGAGTAGAAGCATAATATTCTATTAGTACTCATTCTAAGCTCAGTTCCATCCCTGGACCATAAGGACCCCATTGTGTCGTCCCCGTCAAATCCCCTCCATCATCATGGGTTTGGATCTCCCTCAGTATGCCCTGAGTAACAATAATTACAACAATCAAATATTAGAGAATACTAATAGAAACACATAATTTAAGAAAATACTAAAAATCAAACTAATATAAAATATAGAGTAGAAGCATAATATTCTATTAGTACTCATTCTAAGCTCAGTTCCATCCCTGGACCATAAGGACCCCATTGTGTCGTCCCCGTCAAATCCCCTCCATCATCATGGGTTTGGATCTCCCTCAGTATGCCCTGAGTAACAATAATTACAACAATCAAATATTAGAGAATACTAATAGAAACACATAATTTAAGAAAATACTAAAAATCAAACTAATATAAAATATAGAGTAGAAGCATAATATTCTATTAGTACTCATTCTAAGCTCAGTTCCATCCCTGGACCATAAGGACCCCATTGTGTCGTCCCCGTCAAATCCCCTCCATCATCATGGGTTTGGATCTCCCTCAGTATGCCCTGAGTAACAATAATTACAACAATCAAATATTAGAGAATACTAATAGAAACACATAATTTAAGAAAATACTAAAAATCAAACTAATATAAAATATAGAGTAGAAGCATAATATTCTATTAGTACTCATTCTAAGCTCAGTTCCATCCCTGGACCATAAGGACCCCATTGTGTCGTCCCCGTCAAATCCCCTCCATCATCATGGGTTTGGATCTCCCTCAGTATGCCCTGAGTAATAATAATTACAACAATCAAATATTAGAGAATACTAATAGAAACACATAATTTAAGAAAATACTAAAAATCAAACTAATATAAAATATAGAGTAGAAGCATAATATTCTATTAGTACTCATTCTAAGCTCAGTTCCATCCCTGGACCATAAGGACCCCATTGTGTCGTCCCCGTCAAATCCCCTCCATCATCATGGGTTTGGATCTCCCTCAGTATGCCCTGAGTAACAATAATTACAACAATCAAATATTAGAGAATACTAATAGAAACACATAATTTAAGAAAATACTAAAAATCAAACTAATATAAAATATAGAGTAGAAGCATAATATTCTATTAGTACTCATTCTAAGCTCAGTTCCATCCCTGGACCATAAGGACCCCATTGTGTCGTCCCCGTCAAATCCCCTCCATCATCATGGGTTTGGATCTCCCTCAGTATGCCCTGAGTAATAATAATTACAACAATCAAATATTAGAGAATACTAATAGAAACACATAATTTAAGAAAATACTAAAAATCAAACTAATATAAAATATAGAGTAGAAGCATAATATTCTATTAGTACTCATTCTAAGCTCAGTTCCATCCCTGGACCATAAGGACCCCATTGTGTCGTCCCCGTCAAATCCCCTCCATCATCATGGGTTTGGATCTCCCTCAGTATGCCCTGAGTAATAATAATTACAACAATCAAATATTAGAGAATACTAATAGAAACACATAATTTAAGAAAATACTAAAAATCAAACTAATATAAAATATAGAGTAGAAGCATAATATTCTATTAGTACTCATTCTAAGCTCAGTTCCATCCCTGGACCATAAGGACCCCATTGTGTCGTCCCCGTCAAATCCCCTCCATCATCATGGGTTTGGATCTCCCTCAGTATGCCCTGAGTAACAATAATTACAACAATCAAATATTAGAGAATACTAATAGAAACACATAATTTAAGAAAATACTAAAAATCAAACTAATATAAAATATAGAGTAGAAGCATAATATTCTATTAGTACTCATTCTAAGCTCAGTTCCATCCCTGGACCATAAGGACCCCATTGTGTCGTCCCCGTCAAATCCCCTCCATCATCATGGGTTTGGATCTCCCTCAGTATGCCCTGAGTAATAATAATTACAACAATCAAATATTAGAGAATACTAATAGAAACACATAATTTAAGAAAATACTAAAAATCAAACTAATATAAAATATAGAGTAGAAGCATAATATTCTATTAGTACTCATTCTAAGCTCAGTTCCATCCCTGGACCATAAGGACCCCATTGTGTCGTCCCCGTCAAATCCCCTCCATCATCATGGGTTTGGATCTCCCTCAGTATGCCCTGAGTAACAATAATTACAACAATCAAATATTAGAGAATACTAATAGAAACACATAATTTAAGAAAATACTAAAAATCAAACTAATATAAAATATAGAGTAGAAGCATAATATTCTATTAGTACTCATTCTAAGCTCAGTTCCATCCCTGGACCATAAGGACCCCATTGTGTCGTCCCCGTCAAATCCCCTCCATCATCATGGGTTTGGATCTCCCTCAGTATGCCCTGAGTAATAATAATTACAACAATCAAATATTAGAGAATACTAATAGAAACACATAATTTAAGAAAATACTAAAAATCAAACTAATATAAAATATAGAGTAGAAGCATAATATTCTATTAGTACTCATTCTAAGCTCAGTTCCATCCCTGGACCATAAGGACCCCATTGTGTCGTCCCCGTCAAATCCCCTCCATCATCATGGGTTTGGATCTCCCTCAGTATGCCCTGAGTAATAATAATTACAACAATCAAATATTAGAGAATACTAATAAAACACATAATTTAAGAAAATACTAAAAATCAAACTAATATAAAATATAGAGTAGAAGCATAATATTCTATTAGTACTCATTCTAAGCTCAGTTCCATCCCTGGACCATAAGGACCCCATTGTGTCGTCCCCGTCAAATCCCCTCCATCATCATGGGTTTGGATCTCCCTCAGTATGCCCTGAGTAACAATAATTACAACAATCAAATATTAGAGAATACTAATAGAAACACATAATTTAAGAAAATACTAAAAATCAAACTAATATAAAATATAGAGTAGAAGCATAATATTCTATTAGTACTCATTCTAAGCTCAGTTCCATCCCTGGACCATAAGGACCCCATTGTGTCGTCCCCGTCAAATCCCCTCCATCATCATGGGTTTGGATCTCCCTCAGTATGCCCTGAGTAATAATAATTACAACAATCAAATATTAGAGAATACTAATAGAAACACATAATTTAAGAAAATACTAAAAATCAAACTAATATAAAATATAGAGTAGAAGCATAATATTCTATTAGTACTCATTCTAAGCTCAGTTCCATCCCTGGACCATAAGGACCCCATTGTGTCGTCCCCGTCAAATCCCCTCCATCATCATGGGTTTGGATCTCCCTCAGTATGCCCTGAGTAATAATAATTACAACAATCAAATATTAGAGAATACTAATAGAAACACATAATTTAAGAAAATACTAAAAATCAAACTAATATAAAATATAGAGTAGAAGCATAATATTCTATTAGTACTCATTCTAAGCTCAGTTCCATCCCTGGACCATAAGGACCCCATTGTGTCGTCCCCGTCAAATCCCCTCCATCATCATGGGTTTGGATCTCCCTCAGTATGCCCTGAGTAACAATAATTACAACAATCAAATATTAGAGAATACTAATAGAAACACATAATTTAAGAAAATACTAAAAATCAAACTAATATAAAATATAGAGTAGAAGCATAATATTCTATTAGTACTCATTCTAAGCTCAGTTCCATCCCTGGACCATAAGGACCCCATTGTGTCGTCCCCGTCAAATCCCCTCCATCATCATGGGTTTGGATCTCCCTCAGTATGCCCTGAGTAATAATAATTACAACAATCAAATATTAGAGAATACTAATAGAAACACATAATTTAAGAAAATACTAAAAATCAAACTAATATAAAATATAGAGTAGAAGCATAATATTCTATTAGTACTCATTCTAAGCTCAGTTCCATCCCTGGACCATAAGGACCCCATTGTGTCGTCCCCGTCAAATCCCCTCCATCATCATGGGTTTGGATCTCCCTCAGTATGCCCTGAGTAACAATAATTACAACAATCAAATATTAGAGAATACTAATAGAAACACATAATTTAAGAAAATACTAAAAATCAAACTAATATAAAATATAGAGTAGAAGCATAATATTCTATTAGTACTCATTCTAAGCTCAGTTCCATCCCTGGACCATAAGGACCCCATTGTGTCGTCCCCGTCAAATCCCCTCCATCATCATGGGTTTGGATCTCCCTCAGTATGCCCTGAGTAACAATAATTACAACAATCAAATATTAGAGAATACTAATAGAAACACATAATTTAAGAAAATACTAAAAATCAAACTAATATAAAATATAGAGTAGAAGCATAATATTCTATTAGTACTCATTCTAAGCTCAGTTCCATCCCTGGACCATAAGGACCCCATTGTGTCGTCCCCGTCAAATCCCCTCCATCATCATGGGTTTGGATCTCCCTCAGTATGCCCTGAGTAACAATAATTACAACAATCAAATATTAGAGAATACTAATAGAAACACATAATTTAAGAAAATACTAAAAATCAAACTAATATAAAATATAGAGTAGAAGCATAATATTCTATTAGTACTCATTCTAAGCTCAGTTCCATCCCTGGACCATAAGGACCCCATTGTGTCGTCCCCGTCAAATCCCCTCCATCATCATGGGTTTGGATCTCCCTCAGTATGCCCTGAGTAATAATAATTACAACAATCAAATATTAGAGAATACTAATAGAAACACATAATTTAAGAAAATACTAAAAATCAAACTAATATAAAATATAGAGTAGAAGCATAATATTCTATTAGTACTCATTCTAAGCTCAGTTCCATCCCTGGACCATAAGGACCCCATTGTGTCGTCCCCGTCAAATCCCCTCCATCATCATGGGTTTGGATCTCCCTCAGTATGCCCTGAGTAACAATAATTACAACAATCAAATATTAGAGAATACTAATAGAAACACATAATTTAAGAAAATACTAAAAATCAAACTAATATAAAATATAGAGTAGAAGCATAATATTCTATTAGTACTCATTCTAAGCTCAGTTCCATCCCTGGACCATAAGGACCCCATTGTGTCGTCCCCGTCAAATCCCCTCCATCATCATGGGTTTGGATCTCCCTCAGTATGCCCTGAGTAATAATAATTACAACAATCAAATATTAGAGAATACTAATAGAAACACATAATTTAAGAAAATACTAAAAATCAAACTAATATAAAATATAGAGTAGAAGCATAATATTCTATTAGTACTCATTCTAAGCTCAGTTCCATCCCTGGACCATAAGGACCCCATTGTGTCGTCCCCGTCAAATCCCCTCCATCATCATGGGTTTGGATCTCCCTCAGTATGCCCTGAGTAACAATAATTACAACAATCAAATATTAGAGAATACTAATAGAAACACATAATTTAAGAAAATACTAAAAATCAAACTAATATAAAATATAGAGTAGAAGCATAATATTCTATTAGTACTCATTCTAAGCTCAGTTCCATCCCTGGACCATAAGGACCCCATTGTGTCGTCCCCGTCAAATCCCCTCCATCATCATGGGTTTGGATCTCCCTCAGTATGCCCTGAGTAACAATAATTACAACAATCAAATATTAGAGAATACTAATAGAAACACATAATTTAAGAAAATACTAAAAATCAAACTAATATAAAATATAGAGTAGAAGCATAATATTCTATTAGTACTCATTCTAAGCTCAGTTCCATCCCTGGACCATAAGGACCCCATTGTGTCGTCCCCGTCAAATCCCCTCCATCATCATGGGTTTAGATCTCCCTCAGTATGCCCTGAGTAACAATAATTACAACAATCAAATATTAGAGAATACTAATAGAAACACATAATTTAAGAAAATACTAAAAATCAAACTAATATAAAATATAGAGTAGAAGCATAATATTCTATTAGTACTCATTCTAAGCTCAGTTCCATCCCTGGACCATAAGGACCCCATTGTGTCGTCCCCGTCAAATCCCCTCCATCATCATGGGTTTGGATCTCCCTCAGTATGCCCTGAGTAACAATAATTACAACAATCAAATATTAGAGAATACTAATAGAAACACATAATTTAAGAAAATACTAAAAATCAAACTAATATAAAATATAGAGTAGAAGCATAATATTCTATTAGTACTCATTCTAAGCTCAGTTCCATCCCTGGACCATAAGGACCCCATTGTGTCGTCCCCGTCAAATCCCCTCCATCATCATGGGTTTGGATCTCCCTCAGTATGCCCTGAGTAACAATAATTACAACAATCAAATATTAGAGAATACTAATAGAAACACATAATTTAAGAAAATACTAAAAATCAAACTAATATAAAATATAGAGTAGAAGCATAATATTCTATTAGTACTCATTCTAAGCTCAGTTCCATCCCTGGACCATAAGGACCCCATTGTGTCGTCCCCGTCAAATCCCCTCCATCATCATGGGTTTGGATCTCCCTCAGTATGCCCTGAGTAACAATAATTACAACAATCAAATATTAGAGAATACTAATAGAAACACATAATTTAAGAAAATACTAAAAATCAAACTAATATAAAATATAGAGTAGAAGCATAATATTCTATTAGTACTCATTCTAAGCTCAGTTCCATCCCTGGACCATAAGGACCCCATTGTGTCGTCCCCGTCAAATCCCCTCCATCATCATGGGTTTGGATCTCCCTCAGTATGCCCTGAGTAACAATAATTACAACAATCAAATATTAGAGAATACTAATAGAAACACATAATTTAAGAAAATACTAAAAATCAAACTAATATAAAATATAGAGTAGAAGCATAATATTCTATTAGTACTCATTCTAAGCTCAGTTCCATCCCTGGACCATAAGGACCCCATTGTGTCGTCCCCGTCAAATCCCCTCCATCATCATGGGTTTAGATCTCCCACAGTATGCCCTGAGTAACAATAATTACAACAATCAAATATTAGATAATACTAAGAGAAACACATAATTTAAGAAAATACTAAAAATCAAACTAATATAAAATATAGAGTAGAAGCATAATATTCTATTAGTACTCATTCTAAGCTCAGTTCCATCCCTGGACCATAAGGACCCCATTGTGTCGTCCCCGTCAAATCCCCTCCATCATCATGGGTTTGGATCTCCCTCAGTATGCCCTGAGTAACAATAATTACAACAATCAAATATTAGAGAATACTAATAGAAACACATAATTTAAGAAAATACTAAAAATCAAACTAATATAAAATATAGAGTAGAAGCATAATATTCTATTAGTACTCATTCTAAGCTCAGTTCCATCCCTGGACCATAAGGACCCCATTGTGTCGTCCCCGTCAAATCCCCTCCATCATCATGGGTTTGGATCTCCCTCAGTATGCCCTGAGTAATAATAATTACAACAATCAAATATTAGAGAATACTAATAGAAACACATAATTTAAGAAAATACTAAAAATCAAACTAATATAAAATATAGAGTAGAAGCATAATATTCTATTAGTACTCATTCTAAGCTCAGTTCCATCCCTGGACCATAAGGACCCCATTGTGTCGTCCCCGTCAAATCCCCTCCATCATCATGGGTTTGGATCTCCCTCAGTATGCCCTGAGTAATAATAATTACAACAATCAAATATTAGAGAATACTAATAGAAACACATAATTTAAGAAAATACTAAAAATCAAACTAATATAAAATATAGAGTAGAAGCATAATATTCTATTAGTACTCATTCTAAGCTCAGTTCCATCCCTGGACCATAAGGACCCCATTGTGTCGTCCCCGTCAAATCCCCTCCATCATCATGGGTTTGGATCTCCCTCAGTATGCCCTGAGTAATAATAATTACAACAATCAAATATTAGAGAATACTAATAGAAACACATAATTTAAGAAAATACTAAAAATCAAACTAATATAAAATATAGAGTAGAAGCATAATATTCTATTAGTACTCATTCTAAGCTCAGTTCCATCCCTGGACCATAAGGACCCCATTGTGTCGTCCCCGTCAAATCCCCTCCATCATCATGGGTTTGGATCTCCCTCAGTATGCCCTGAGTAACAATAATTACAACAATCAAATATTAGAGAATACTAATAGAAACACATAATTTAAGAAAATACTAAAAATCAAACTAATATAAAATATAGAGTAGAAGCATAATATTCTATTAGTACTCATTCTAAGCTCAGTTCCATCCCTGGACCATAAGGACCCCATTGTGTCGTCCCCGTCAAATCCCCTCCATCATCATGGGTTTGGATCTCCCTCAGTATGCCCTGAGTAATAATAATTACAACAATCAAATATTAGAGAATACTAATAGAAACACATAATTTAAGAAAATACTAAAAATCAAACTAATATAAAATATAGAGTAGAAGCATAATATTCTATTAGTACTCATTCTAAGCTCAGTTCCATCCCTGGACCATAAGGACCCCATTGTGTCGTCCCCGTCAAATCCCCTCCATCATCATGGGTTTGGATCTCCCTCAGTATGCCCTGAGTAATAATAATTACAACAATCAAATATTAGAGAATACTAATAGAAACACATAATTTAAGAAAATACTAAAAATCAAACTAATATAAAATATAGAGTAGAAGCATAATATTCTATTAGTACTCATTCTAAGCTCAGTTCCATCCCTGGACCATAAGGACCCCATTGTGTCGTCCCCGTCAAATCCCCTCCATCATCATGGGTTTGGATCTCCCTCAGTATGCCCTGAGTAATAATAATTACAACAATCAAATATTAGAGAATACTAATAGAAACACATAATTTAAGAAAATACTAAAAATCAAACTAATATAAAATATAGAGTAGAAGCATAATATTCTATTAGTACTCATTCTAAGCTCAGTTCCATCCCTGGACCATAAGGACCCCATTGTGTCGTCCCCGTCAAATCCCCTCCATCATCATGGGTTTGGATCTCCCTCAGTATGCCCTGAGTAACAATAATTACAACAATCAAATATTAGAGAATACTAATAGAAACACATAATTTAAGAAAATACTAAAAATCAAACTAATATAAAATATAGAGTAGAAGCATAATATTCTATTAGTACTCATTCTAAGCTCAGTTCCATCCCTGGACCATAAGGACCCCATTGTGTCGTCCCCGTCAAATCCCCTCCATCATCATGGGTTTGGATCTCCCTAGTATGCCCTGAGTAATAATAATTACAACAATCAAATATTAGAGAATACTAATAGAAACACATAATTTAAGAAAATACTAAAAATCAAACTAATATAAAATATAGAGTAGAAGCATAATATTCTATTAGTACTCATTCTAAGCTCAGTTCCATCCCTGGACCATAAGGACCCCATTGTGTCGTCCCCGTCAAATCCCCTCCATCATCATGGGTTTGGATCTCCCTCAGTATGCCCTGAGTAATAATAATTACAACAATCAAATATTAGAGAATACTAATAGAAACACATAATTTAAGAAAATACTAAAAATCAAACTAATATAAAATATAGAGTAGAAGCATAATATTCTATTAGTACTCATTCTAAGCTCAGTTCCATCCCTGGACCATAAGGACCCCATTGTGTCGTCCCCGTCAAATCCCCTCCATCATCATGGGTTTGGATCTCCCTCAGTATGCCCTGAGTAACAATAATTACAACAATCAAATATTAGAGAATACTAATAGAAACACATAATTTAAGAAAATACTAAAAATCAAACTAATATAAAATATAGAGTAGAAGCATAATATTCTATTAGTACTCATTCTAAGCTCAGTTCCATCCCTGGACCATAAGGACCCCATTGTGTCGTCCCCGTCAAATCCCCTCCATCATCATGGGTTTGGATCTCCCTCAGTATGCCCTGAGTAACAATAATTACAACAATCAAATATTAGAGAATACTAATAGAAACACATAATTTAAGAAAATACTAAAAATCAAACTAATATAAAATATAGAGTAGAAGCATAATATTCTATTAGTACTCATTCTAAGCTCAGTTCCATCCCTGGACCATAAGGACCCCATTGTGTCGTCCCCGTCAAATCCCCTCCATCATCATGGGTTTGGATCTCCCTCAGTATGCCCTGAGTAACAATAATTACAACAATCAAATATTAGAGAATACTAATAGAAACACATAATTTAAGAAAATACTAAAAATCAAACTAATATAAAATATAGAGTAGAAGCATAATATTCTATTAGTACTCATTCTAAGCTCAGTTCCATCCCTGGACCATAAGGACCCCATTGTGTCGTCCCCGTCAAATCCCCTCCATCATCATGGGTTTGGATCTCCCTCAGTATGCCCTGAGTAACAATAATTACAACAATCAAATATTAGAGAATACTAATAGAAACACATAATTTAAGAAAATACTAAAAATCAAACTAATATAAAATATAGAGTAGAAGCATAATATTCTATTAGTACTCATTCTAAGCTCAGTTCCATCCCTGGACCATAAGGACCCCATTGTGTCGTCCCCGTCAAATCCCCTCCATCATCATGGGTTTGGATCTCCCTCAGTATGCCCTGAGTAACAATAATTACAACAATCAAATATTAGAGAATACTAATAGAAACACATAATTTAAGAAAATACTAAAAATCAAACTAATATAAAATATAGAGTAGAAGCATAATATTCTATTAGTACTCATTCTAAGCTCAGTTCCATCCCTGGACCATAAGGACCCCATTGTGTCGTCCCCGTCAAATCCCCTCCATCATCATGGGTTTGGATCTCCCTCAGTATGCCCTGAGTAACAATAATTACAACAATCAAATATTAGAGAATACTAATAGAAACACATAATTTAAGAAAATACTAAAAATCAAACTAATATAAAATATAGAGTAGAAGCATAATATTCTATTAGTACTCATTCTAAGCTCAGTTCCATCCCTGGACCATAAGGACCCCATTGTGTCGTCCCCGTCAAATCCCCTCCATCATCATGGGTTTGGATCTCCCTCAGTATGCCCTGAGTAACAATAATTACAACAATCAAATATTAGAGAATACTAATAGAAACACATAATTTAAGAAAATACTAAAAATCAAACTAATATAAAATATAGAGTAGAAGCATAATATTCTATTAGTACTCATTCTAAGCTCAGTTCCATCCCTGGACCATAAGGACCCCATTGTGTCGTCCCCGTCAAATCCCCTCCATCATCATGGGTTTGGATCTCCCTCAGTATGCCCTGAGTAACAATAATTACAACAATCAAATATTAGAGAATACTAATAGAAACACATAATTTAAGAAAATACTAAAAATCAAACTAATATAAAATATAGAGTAGAAGCATAATATTCTATTAGTACTCATTCTAAGCTCAGTTCCATCCCTGGACCATAAGGACCCCATTGTGTCGTCCCCGTCAAATCCCCTCCATCATCATGGGTTTGGATCTCCCTCAGTATGCCCTGAGTAACAATAATTACAACAATCAAATATTAGAGAATACTAATAGAAACACATAATTTAAGAAAATACTAAAAATCAAACTAATATAAAATATAGAGTAGAAGCATAATATTCTATTAGTACTCATTCTAAGCTCAGTTCCATCCCTGGACCATAAGGACCCCATTGTGTCGTCCCCGTCAAATCCCCTCCATCATCATGGGTTTGGATCTCCCTCAGTATGCCCTGAGTAACAATAATTACAACAATCAAATATTAGAGAATACTAATAGAAACACATAATTTAAGAAAATACTAAAAATCAAACTAATATAAAATATAGAGTAGAAGCATAATATTCTATTAGTACTCATTCTAAGCTCAGTTCCATCCCTGGACCATAAGGACCCCATTGTGTCGTCCCCGTCAAATCCCCTCCATCATCATGGGTTTAGATCTCCCACAGTATGCCCTGAGTAACAATAATTACAACAATCAAATATTAGATAATACTAAGAGAAACACATAATTTAAGAAAATACTAAAAATCAAACTAATATAAAATATAGAGTAGAAGCATAATATTCTATTAGTACTCATTCTAAGCTCAGTTCCATCCCTGGACCATAAGGACCCCATTGTGTCGTCCCCGTCAAATCCCCTCCATCATCATGGGTTTGGATCTCCCTCAGTATGCCCTGAGTAACAATAATTACAACAATCAAATATTAGATAATACTAAGAGAAACACATAATTTAAGAAAATACTAAAAATCAAACTAATATAAAATATAGAGTAGAAGCATAATATTCTATTAGTACTCATTCTAAGCTCAGTTCCATCCCTGGACCATAAGGACCCCATTGTGTCGTCCCCGTCAAATCCCCTCCATCATCATGGGTTTGGATCTCCCTCAGTATGCCCTGAGTAACAATAATTACAACAATCAAATATTAGAGAATACTAATAGAAACACATAATTTAAGAAAATACTAAAAATCAAACTAATATAAAATATAGAGTAGAAGCATAATATTCTATTAGTACTCATTCTAAGCTCAGTTCCATCCCTGGACCATAAGGACCCCATTGTGTCGTCCCCGTCAAATCCCCTCCATCATCATGGGTTTGGATCTCCTTCAGTATGCCCTGAGTAACAATAATTACAACAATCAAATATTAGATAATACTAAGAGAAACACATAATTTAAGAAAATACTAAAAATCAAACTAATATAAAATATAGAGTAGAAGCATAATATTCTATTAGTACTCATTCTAAGCTCAGTTCCATCCCTGGACCATAAGGACCCCATTGTGTCGTCCCCGTCAAATCCCCTCCATCATCATGGGTTTAGATCTCCCACAGTATGCCCTGAGTAATAATAATTACAACAATCAAATATTAGAGAATACTAATAGAAACACATAATTTAAGAAAATACTAAAAATCAAACTAATATAAAATATAGAGTAGAAGCATAATATTCTATTAGTACTCATTCTAAGCTCAGTTCCATCCCTGGACCATAAGGACCCCATTGTGTCGTCCCCGTCAAATCCCCTCCATCATCATGGGTTTAGATCTCCCACAGTATGCCCTGAGTAATAATAATTACAACAATCAAATATTAGAGAATACTAATAGAAACACATAATTTAAGAAAATACTAAAAATCAAACTAATATAAAATATAGAGTAGAAGCATAATATTCTATTAGTACTCATTCTAAGCTCAGTTCCATCCCTGGACCATAAGGACCCCATTGTGTCGTCCCCGTCAAATCCCCTCCATCATCATGGGTTTGGATCTCCCTCAGTATGCCCTGAGTAACAATAATTACAACAATCAAATATTAGAGAATACTAATAGAAACACATAATTTAAGAAAATACTAAAAATCAAACTAATATAAAATATAGAGTAGAAGCATAATATTCTATTAGTACTCATTCTAAGCTCAGTTCCATCCCTGGACCATAAGGACCCCATTGTGTCGTCCCCGTCAAATCCCCTCCATCATCATGGGTTTGGTTCTCCCTCAGTATGCCCTGAGTAATAATAATTACAACAATCAAATATTAGAGAATACTAATAGAAACACATAATTTAAGAAAATACTAAAAATCAAACTAATATAAAATATAGAGTAGAAGCATAATATTCTATTAGTACTCATTCTAAGCTCAGTTCCATCCCTGGACCATAAGGACCCCATTGTGTCGTCCCCGTCAAATCCCCTCCATCATCATGGGTTTGGATCTCCCTCAGTATGCCCTGAGTAATAATAATTACAACAATCAAATATTAGAGAATACTAATAGAAACACATAATTTAAGAAAATACTAAAAATCAAACTAATATAAAATATAGAGTAGAAGCATAATATTCTATTAGTACTCATTCTAAGCTCAGTTCCATCCCTGGACCATAAGGACCCCATTGTGTCGTCCCCGTCAAATCCCCTCCATCATCATGGGTTTAGATCTCCCACAGTATGCCCTTAGTAATAATAATCACAACAATCAAATATTAGAGAATACTAATAGAAACACATAATTTAAGAAAATACTAAAAATCAAACTAATATAAAATATAGAGTAGAAGCATAATATTCTATTAGTACTCATTCTAAGCTCAGTTCCATCCCTGGACCATAAGGACCCCATTGTGTCGTCCCCGTCAAATCCCCTCCATCATCATGGGTTTAGATCTCCCACAGTATGCCCTGAGTAATAATAATTACAACAATCAAATATTAGAGAATACTAATAGAAACACATAATTTAAGAAAATACTAAAAATCAAACTAATATAAAATATAGAGTAGAAGCATAATATTCTATTAGTACTCATTCTAAGCTCAGTTCCATCCCTGGACCATAAGGACCCCATTGTGTCGTCCCCGTCAAATCCCCTCCATCATCATGGGTTTAGATCTCCCACAGTATGCCCTGAGTAATAATAATTACAACAATCAAATATTAGAGAATACTAATAGAAACACATAATTTAAGAAAATACTAAAAATCAAACTAATATAAAATATAGAGTAGAAGCATAATATTCTATTAGTACTCATTCTAAGCTCAGTTCCATCCCTGGACCATAAGGACCCCATTGTGTCGTCCCCGTCAAATCCCCTCCATCATCATGGGTTTAGATCTCCCACAGTATGCCCTTAGTAATAATAATCACAACAATCAAATATTAGAGAATACTAATAGAAACACATAATTTAAGAAAATACTAAAAATCAAACTAATATAAAATATAGAGTAGAAGCATAATATTCTATTAGTACTCATTCTAAGCTCAGTTCCATCCCTGGACCATAAGGACTGTTCGGTGTCGTCACCGTCAAATATCCTCCATCATCATGGGTTTGGATCTCCCTCAGTATGCCCTGAGTAATAATAATTACAACAATCAAATATTAGAGAATACTAATAGAAACACATAATTTAAGAAAATACTAAAAATCAAACTAATATAAAATATAGAGTAGAAGCATAATATTCTATTAGTACTCATTCTAAGCTCAGTTCCATCCCTGGACCATAAGGACCCCATTGTGTCGTCCCCGTCAAATCCCCTCCATCATCATGGGTTTGGATCTCCCTCAGTATGCCCTGAGTAACAATAATTACAACAATCAAATATTAGAGAATACTAATAGAAACACATAATTTAAGAAAATACTAAAAATCAAACTAATATAAAATATAGAGTAGAAGCATAATATTCTATTAGTACTCATTCTAAGCTCAGTTCCATCCCTGGACCATAAGGACCCCATTGTGTCGTCCCCGTCAAATCCCCTCCATCATCATGGGTTTGGATCTCCCTCAGTATGCCCTGAGTAATAATAATTACAACAATCAAATATTAGAGAATACTAATAGAAACACATAATTTAAGAAAATACTAAAAATCAAACTAATATAAAATATAGAGTAGAAGCATAATATTCTATTAGTACTCATTCTAAGCTCAGTTCCATCCCTGGACCATAAGGACCCCATTGTGTCGTCCCCGTCAAATCCCCTCCATCATCATGGGTTTGGATCTCCCTCAGTATGCCCTGAGTAACAATAATTACAACAATCAAATATTAGAGAATACTAATAGAAACACATAATTTAAGAAAATACTAAAAATCAAACTAATATAAAATATAGAGTAGAAGCATAATATTCTATTAGTACTCATTCTAAGCTCAGTTCCATCCCTGGACCATAAGGACCCCATTGTGTCGTCCCCGTCAAATCCCCTCCATCATCATGGGTTTGGATCTCCCTCAGTATGCCCTGAGTAACAATAATTACAACAATCAAATATTAGAGAATACTAATAGAAACACATAATTTAAGAAAATACTAAAAATCAAACTAATATAAAATATAGAGTAGAAGCATAATATTCTATTAGTACTCATTCTAAGCTCAGTTCCATCCCTGGACCATAAGGACCCCATTGTGTCGTCCCCGTCAAATCCCCTCCATCATCATGGGTTTGGATCTCCCTCAGTATGCCCTGAGTAACAATAATTACAACAATCAAATATTAGAGAATACTAATAGAAACACATAATTTAAGAAAATACTAAAAATCAAACTAATATAAAATATAGAGTAGAAGCATAATATTCTATTAGTACTCATTCTAAGCTCAGTTCCATCCCTGGACCATAAGGACCCCATTGTGTCGTCCCCGTCAAATCCCCTCCATCATCATGGGTTTGGATCTCCCTCAGTATGCCCTGAGTAACAATAATTACAACAATCAAATATTAGAGAATACTAATAGAAACACATAATTTAAGAAAATACTAAAAATCAAACTAATATAAAATATAGAGTAGAAGCATAATATTCTATTAGTACTCATTCTAAGCTCAGTTCCATCCCTGGACCATAAGGACCCCATTGTGTCGTCCCCGTCAAATCCCCTCCATCATCATGGGTTTGGATCTCCCTCAGTATGCCCTGAGTAACAATAATTACAACAATCAAATATTAGAGAATACTAATAGAAACACATAATTTAAGAAAATACTAAAAATCAAACTAATATAAAATATAGAGTAGAAGCATAATATTCTATTAGTACTCATTCTAAGCTCAGTTCCATCCCTGGACCATAAGGACCCCATTGTGTCGTCCCCGTCAAATCACTCCATCATCATGGGTTTAGATCTCCCACAGTATGCCCTGAGTAACAATAATTACAACAATCAAATATTAGATAATACTAAGAGAAACACATAATTTAAGAAAATACTAAAAATCAAACTAATATAAAATATAGAGTAGAAGCATAATATTCTATTAGTACTCATTCTAAGCTCAGTTCCATCCCTGGACCATAAGGACCCCATTGTGTCGTCCCCGTCAAATCCCCTCCATCATCATGGGTTTGGATCTCCCTCAGTATGCCCTGAGTAACAATAATTACAACAATCAAATATTAGAGAATACTAATAGAAACACATAATTTAAGAAAATACTAAAAATCAAACTAATATAAAATATAGAGTAGAAGCATAATATTCTATTAGTACTCATTCTAAGCTCAGTTCCATCCCTGGACCATAAGGACCCCATTGTGTCGTCCCCGTCAAATCCCCTCCATCATCATGGGTTTAGATCTCCCTCAGTATGCCCTGAGTAACAATAATTACAACAATCAAATATTAGAGAATACTAATAGAAACACATAATTTAAGAAAATACTAAAAATCAAACTAATATAAAATATAGAGTAGAAGCATAATATTCTATTAGTACTCATTCTAAGCTCAGTTCCATCCCTGGACCATAAGGACCCCATTGTGTCGTCCCCGTCAAATCCCCTCCATCATCATGGGTTTGGATCTCCCTCAGTATGCCCTGAGTAACAATAATTACAACAATCAAATATTAGAGAATACTAATAGAAACACATAATTTAAGAAAATACTAAAAATCAAACTAATATAAAATATAGAGTAGAAGCATAATATTCTATTAGTACTCATTCTAAGCTCAGTTCCATCCCTGGACCATAAGGACCCCATTGTGTCGTCCCCGTCAAATCCCCTCCATCATCATGGGTTTTGGATCTCCCTCAGTATGCCCTGAGTAACAATAATTACAACAATCAAATATTAGAGAATACTAATAGAAACACATAATTTAAGAAATACTAAAAATCAAACTAATATAAAATATAGAGTAGAAGCATAATATTCTATTAGTACTCATTCTAAGCTCAGTTCCATCCCTGGACCATAAGGACCCCATTGTGTCGTCCCCGTCAAATCCCCTCCATCATCATGGGTTTGGATCTCCCTCAGTATGCCCTGAGTAATAATAATTACAACAATCAAATATTAGAGAATACTAATAGAAACACATAATTTAAGAAAATACTAAAAATCAAACTAATATAAAATATAGAGTAGAAGCATAATATTCTATTAGTACTCATTCTAAGCTCAGTTCCATCCCTGGACCATAAGGACCCCATTGTGTCGTCCCCGTCAAATCCCCTCCATCATCATGGGTTTGGATCTCCCTCAGTATGCCCTGAGTAATAATAATTACAACAATCAAATATTAGAGAATACTAATAGAAACACATAATTTAAGAAAATACTAAAAATCAAACTAATATAAAATATAGAGTAGAAGCATAATATTCTATTAGTACTCATTCTAAGCTCAGTTCCATCCCTGGACCATAAGGACCCCATTGTGTCGTCCCCGTCAAATCCCCTCCATCATCATGGGTTTAGATCTCCCACAGTATGCCCTTAGTAATAATAATCACAACAATCAAATATTAGAGAATACTAATAGAAACACATAATTTAAGAAAATACTAAAAATCAAACTAATATAAAATATAGAGTAGAAGCATAATATTCTATTAGTACTCATTCTAAGCTCAGTTCCATCCCTGGACCATAAGGACCCCATTGTGTCGTCCCCGTCAAATCCCCTCCATCATCATGGGTTTAGATCTCCCACAGTATGCCCTGAGTAATAATAATTACAACAATCAAATATTAGAGAATACTAATAGAAACACATAATTTAAGAAAATACTAAAAATCAAACTAATATAAAATATAGAGTAGAAGCATAATATTCTATTAGTACTCATTCTAAGCTCAGTTCCATCCCTGGACCATAAGGACCCCATTGTGTCGTCCCCGTCAAATCCCCTCCATCATCATGGGTTTAGATCTCCCACAGTATGCCCTGAGTAATAATAATTACAACAATCAAATATTAGAGAATACTAATAGAAACACATAATTTAAGAAAATACTAAAAATCAAACTAATATAAAATATAGAGTAGAAGCATAATATTCTATTAGTACTCATTCTAAGCTCAGTTCCATCCCTGGACCATAAGGACCCCATTGTGTCGTCCCCGTCAAATCCCCTCCATCATCATGGGTTTAGATCTCCCACAGTATGCCCTTAGTAATAATAATCACAACAATCAAATATTAGAGAATACTAATAGAAACACATAATTTAAGAAAATACTAAAAAATCAAACTAATATAAAATATAGAGTAGAAGCATAATATTCTATTAGTACTCATTCTAAGCTCAGTTCCATCCCTGGACCATAAGGACTGTTCGGTGTCGTCACCGTCAAATATCCTCCATCATCATGGGTTTGGATCTCCCTCAGTATGCCCTGAGTAATAATAATTACAACAATCAAATATTAGAGAATACTAATAGAAACACATAATTTAAGAAAATACTAAAAATCAAACTAATATAAAATATAGAGTAGAAGCATAATATTCTATTAGTACTCATTCTAAGCTCAGTTCCATCCCTGGACCATAAGGACCCCATTGTGTCGTCCCCGTCAAATCCCCTCCATCATCATGGGTTTGGATCTCCCTCAGTATGCCCTGAGTAACAATAATTACAACAATCAAATATTAGAGAATACTAATAGAAACACATAATTTAAGAAAATACTAAAAATCAAACTAATATAAAATATAGAGTAGAAGCATAATATTCTATTAGTACTCATTCTAAGCTCAGTTCCATCCCTGGACCATAAGGACCCCATTGTGTCGTCCCCGTCAAATCCCCTCCATCATCATGGGTTTGGATCTCCCTCAGTATGCCCTGAGTAATAATAATTACAACAATCAAATATTAGAGAATACTAATAGAAACACATAATTTAAGAAAATACTAAAAATCAAACTAATATAAAATATAGAGTAGAAGCATAATATTCTATTAGTACTCATTCTAAGCTCAGTTCCATCCCTGGACCATAAGGACCCCATTGTGTCGTCCCCGTCAAATCCCCTCCATCATCATGGGTTTGGATCTCCCTCAGTATGCCCTGAGTAACAATAATTACAACAATCAAATATTAGAGAATACTAATAGAAACACATAATTTAAGAAAATACTAAAAATCAAACTAATATAAAATATAGAGTAGAAGCATAATATTCTATTAGTACTCATTCTAAGCTCAGTTCCATCCCTGGACCATAAGGACCCCATTGTGTCGTCCCCGTCAAATCCCCTCCATCATCATGGGTTTGGATCTCCCTCAGTATGCCCTGAGTAACAATAATTACAACAATCAAATATTAGAGAATACTAATAGAAACACATAATTTAAGAAAATACTAAAAATCAAACTAATATAAAATATAGAGTAGAAGCATAATATTCTATTAGTACTCATTCTAAGCTCAGTTCCATCCCTGGACCATAAGGACCCCATTGTGTCGTCCCCGTCAAATCCCCTCCATCATCATGGGTTTGGATCTCCCTCAGTATGCCCTGAGTAACAATAATTACAACAATCAAATATTAGAGAATACTAATAGAAACACATAATTTAAGAAAATACTAAAAATCAAACTAATATAAAATATAGAGTAGAAGCATAATATTCTATTAGTACTCATTCTAAGCTCAGTTCCATCCCTGGACCATAAGGACCCCATTGTGTCGTCCCCGTCAAATCCCCTCCATCATCATGGGTTTGGATCTCCCTCAGTATGCCCTGAGTAACAATAATTACAACAATCAAATATTAGAGAATACTAATAGAAACACATAATTTAAGAAAATACTAAAAATCAAACTAATATAAAATATAGAGTAGAAGCATAATATTCTATTAGTACTCATTCTAAGCTCAGTTCCATCCCTGGACCATAAGGACCCCATTGTGTCGTCCCCGTCAAATCCCCTCCATCATCATGGGTTTGGATCTCCCTCAGTATGCCCTGAGTAACAATAATTACAACAATCAAATATTAGAGAATACTAATAGAAACACATAATTTAAGAAAATACTAAAAATCAAACTAATATAAAATATAGAGTAGAAGCATAATATTCTATTAGTACTCATTCTAAGCTCAGTTCCATCCCTGGACCATAAGGACCCCATTGTGTCGTCCCCGTCAAATCCCCTCCATCATCATGGGTTTAGATCTCCCACAGTATGCCCTGAGTAATAATAATTACAACAATCAAATATTAGAGAATACTAATAGAAACACATAATTTAAGAAAATACTAAAAATCAAACTAATATAAAATATAGAGTAGAAGCATAATATTCTATTAGTACTCATTCTAAGCTCAGTTCCATCCCTGGACCATAAGGACCCCATTGTGTCGTCCCCGTCAAATCCCCTCCATCATCATGGGTTTGGATCTCCCTCAGTATGCCCTGAGTAACAATAATTACAACAATCAAATATTAGAGAATACTAATAGAAACACATAATTTAAGAAAATACTAAAAATCAAACTAATATAAAATATAGAGTAGAAGCATAATATTCTATTAGTACTCATTCTAAGCTCAGTTCCATCCCTGGACCATAAGGACCCCATTGTGTCGTCCCCGTCAAATCCCCTCCATCATCATGGGTTTGGATCTCCCTCAGTATGCCCTGAGTAACAATAATTACAACAATCAAATATTAGAGAATACTAATAGAAACACATAATTTAAGAAAATACTAAAAATCAAACTAATATAAAATATAGAGTAGAAGCATAATATTCTATTAGTACTCATTCTAAGCTCAGTTCCATCCCTGGACCATAAGGACCCCATTGTGTCGTCCCCGTCAAATCCCCTCCATCATCATGGGTTTGGATCTCCCTCAGTATGCCCTGAGTAACAATAATTACAACAATCAAATATTAGAGAATACTAATAGAAACACATAATTTAAGAAAATACTAAAAATCAAACTAATATAAAATATAGAGTAGAAGCATAATATTCTATTAGTACTCATTCTAAGCTCAGTTCCATCCCTGGACCATAAGGACCCCATTGTGTCGTCCCCGTCAAATCCCCTCCATCATCATGGGTTTAGATCTCCCACAGTATGCCCTGAGTAACAATAATTACAACAATCAAATATTAGATAATACTAAGAGAAACACATAATTTAAGAAAATACTAAAAATCAAACTAATATAAAATATAGAGTAGAAGCATAATATTCTATTAGTACTCATTCTAAGCTCAGTTCCATCCCTGGACCATAAGGACCCCATTGTGTCGTCCCCGTCAAATCCCCTCCATCATCATGGGTTTGGATCTCCCTCAGTATGCCCTGAGTAACAATAATTACAACAATCAAATATTAGAGAATACTAATAGAAACACATAATTTAAGAAAATACTAAAAATCAAACTAATATAAAATATAGAGTAGAAGCATAATATTCTATTAGTACTCATTCTAAGCTCAGTTCCATCCCTGGACCATAAGGACCCCATTGTGTCGTCCCCGTCAAATCCCCTCCATCATCATGGGTTTAGATCTCCCTCAGTATGCCCTGAGTAACAATAATTACAACAATCAAATATTAGAGAATACTAATAGAAACACATAATTTAAGAAAATACTAAAAATCAAACTAATATAAAATATAGAGTAGAAGCATAATATTCTATTAGTACTCATTCTAAGCTCAGTTCCATCCCTGGACCATAAGGACCCCATTGTGTCGTCCCCGTCAAATCCCCTCCATCATCATGGGTTTGGATCTCCCTCAGTATGCCCTGAGTAACAATAATTACAACAATCAAATATTAGAGAATACTAATAGAAACACATAATTTAAGAAAATACTAAAAATCAAACTAATATAAAATATAGAGTAGAAGCATAATATTCTATTAGTACTCATTCTAAGCTCAGTTCCATCCCTGGACCATAAGGACCCCATTGTGTCGTCCCCGTCAAATCCCCTCCATCATCATGGGTTTGGATCTCCCTCAGTATGCCCTGAGTAACAATAATTACAACAATCAAATATTAGAGAATACTAATAGAAACACATAATTTAAGAAAATACTAAAAATCAAACTAATATAAAATATAGAGTAGAAGCATAATATTCTATTAGTACTCATTCTAAGCTCAGTTCCATCCCTGGACCATAAGGACCCCATTGTGTCGTCCCCGTCAAATCCCCTCCATCATCATGGGTTTGGATCTCCCTCAGTATGCCCTGAGTAACAATAATTACAACAATCAAATATTAGAGAATACTAATAGAAACACATAATTTAAGAAAATACTAAAAATCAAACTAATATAAAATATAGAGTAGAAGCATAATATTCTATTAGTACTCATTCTAAGCTCAGTTCCATCCCTGGACCATAAGGACCCCATTGTGTCGTCCCCGTCAAATCCCCTCCATCATCATGGGTTTAGATCTCCCTCAGTATGCCCTGAGTAATAATAATTACAACAATCAAATATTAGAGAATACTAATAGAAACACATAATTTAAGAAAATACTAAAAATCAAACTAATATAAAATATAGAGTAGAAGCATAATATTCTATTAGTACTCATTCTAAGCTCAGTTCCATCCCTGGACCATAAGGACCCCATTGTGTCGTCCCCGTCAAATCCCCTCCATCATCATGGGTTTAGATCTCCCTCAGTATGCCCTGAGTAACAATAATCACAACAATCAAATATTAGAGAATACTAATAGAAACACATAATTTAAGAAAATACTAAAAATCAAGCTAATATAAAATATAGAGTAGAAGCATAATATTCTATTAGTACTCATTCTAAGCTCAGTTCCATCCCTGGACCATAAGGACCCCATTGTGTCGTCCCCGTCAAATCCCCTCCATCATCATGGGTTTAGATCTCCCTCAGTATGCCCTGAGTAATAATAATTACAACAATCAAATATTAGAGAATACTAATAGAAACACATAATTTAAGAAAATACTAAAAATCAAACTAATATAAAATATAGAGTAGAAGCATAATATTCTATTAGTACTCATTCTAAGCTCAGTTCCATCCCTGGACCAGAAGGACTGTTCTGCGTCGTCGCCGTCAAATATCCTCCATCATCATGGGTTTAGATCTCCCACAGTATGCCCTTAGTAATAATAATCACAACAATCAAATATTAGAGAATACTAATAGAAACACATAATTTAAGAAAATACTAAAAATCAAACTAATATAAAATATAGAGTAGAAGCATAATATTCTATTAGTACTCATTCTAAGCTCAGTTCCATCCCTGGACCATAAGGACTGTTCGGTGTCGTCACCGTCAAATATCCTCCATCATCATGGGTTTGGATCTCCCTCAGTATGCCCTGAGTAATAATAATTACAACAATCAAATATTAGAGAATACTAATAGAAACACATAATTTAAGAAAATACTAAAAATCAAACTAATATAAAATATAGAGTAGAAGCATAATATTCTATTAGTACTCATTCTAAGCTCAGTTCCATCCCTGGACCATAAGGACCCCATTGTGTCGTCCCCGTCAAATCCCCTCCATCATCATGGGTTTGGATCTCCCTCAGTATGCCCTGAGTAATAATAATTACAACAATCAAATATTAGAGAATACTAATAGAAACACATAATTTAAGAAAATACTAAAAATCAAACTAATATAAAATATAGAGTAGAAGCATAATATTCTATTAGTACTCATTCTAAGCTCAGTTCCATCCCTGGACCATAAGGACCCCATTGTGTCGTCCCCGTCAAATCCCCTCCATCATCATGGGTTTAGATCTCCCACAGTATGCCCTTAGTAATAATAATCACAACAATCAAATATTAGAGAATACTAATAGAAACACATAATTTAAGAAAATACTAAAAATCAAACTAATATAAAATATAGAGTAGAAGCATAATATTCTATTAGTACTCATTCTAAGCTCAGTTCCATCCCTGGACCATAAGGACTGTTCTGCGTCGTCGCCGTCAAATATCCTCCATCATCATGGGTTTGGATCTCCCTCAGTATGCCCTGAGTAATAATAATTACAACAATCAAATATTAGAGAATACTAATAGAAACACATAATTTAAGAAAATACTAAAAATCAAACTAATATAAAATATAGAGTAGAAGCATAATATTCTATTAGTACTCATTCTAAGCTCAGTTCCATCCCTGGACCATAAGGACCCCATTGTGTCGTCCCCGTCAAATCCCCTCCATCATCATGGGTTTGGATCTCCCTCAGTATGCCCTGAGTAATAATAATTACAACAATCAAATATTAGAGAATACTAATAGAAACACATAATTTAAGAAAATACTAAAAATCAAACTAATATAAAATATAGAGTAGAAGCATAATATTCTATTAGTACTCATTCTAAGCTCAGTTCCATCCCTGGACCATAAGGACCCCATTGTGTCGTCCCCGTCAAATCCCCTCCATCATCATGGGTTTAGATCTCCCACAGTATGCCCTTAGTAATAATAATCACAACAATCAAATATTAGAGAATACTAATAGAAACACATAATTTAAGAAAATACTAAAAATCAAACTAATATAAAATATAGAGTAGAAGCATAATATTCTATTAGTACTCATTCTAAGCTCAGTTCCATCCCTGGACCATAAGGACCCCATTGTGTCGTCCCCGTCAAATCCCCTCCATCATCATGGGTTTAGATCTCCCACAGTATGCCCTTAGTAATAATAATCACAACAATCAAATATTAGAGAATACTAATAGAAACACATAATTTAAGAAAATACTAAAAATCAAACTAATATAAAATATAGAGTAGAAGCATAATATTCTATTAGTACTCATTCTAAGCTCAGTTCCATCCCTGGACCATAAGGACCCCATTGTGTCGTCCCCGTCAAATCCCCTCCATCATCATGGGTTTAGATCTCCCACAGTATGCCCTGAGTAATAATAATTACAACAATCAAATATTAGAGAATACTAATAGAAACACATAATTTAAGAAAATACTAAAAATCAAACTAATATAAAATATAGAGTAGAAGCATAATATTCTATTAGTACTCATTCTAAGCTCAGTTCCATCCCTGGACCATAAGGACCCCATTGTGTCGTCCCCGTCAAATCCCCTCCATCATCATGGGTTTAGATCTCCCACAGTATGCCCTTAGTAATAATAATCACAACAATCAAATATTAGAGAATACTAATAGAAACACATAATTTAAGAAAATACTAAAAATCAAACTAATATAAAATATAGAGTAGAAGCATAATATTCTATTAGTACTCATTCTAAGCTCAGTTCCATCCCTGGACCATAAGGACCCCATTGTGTCGTCCCCGTCAAATCCCCTCCATCATCATGGGTTTAGATCTCCCACAGTATGCCCTTAGTAATAATAATCACAACAATCAAATATTAGAGAATACTAATAGAAACACATAATTTAAGAAAATACTAAAAATCAAACTAATATAAAATATAGAGTAGAAGCATAATATTCTATTAGTACTCATTCTAAGCTCAGTTCCATCCCTGGACCATAAGGACCCCATTGTGTCGTCCCCGTCAAATCCCCTCCATCATCATGGGTTTAGATCTCCCACAGTATGCCCTGAGTAATAATAATCACAACAATCAAATATTAGAGAATACTAATAGAAACACATAATTTAAGAAAATACTAAAAATCAAACTAATATAAAATATAGAGTAGAAGCATAATATTCTATTAGTACTCATTCTAAGCTCAGTTCCATCCCTGGACCATAAGGACTGTTCGGCGTCGTCGGCGTCAAATATCCTCCATCATCATGGGTTTAGATCTCCCACAGAATGCCCTGAGTAATAATAATCACAACAATCAAATATTAGATAATACTAATAGAAACACATAATTTAAGGAAATACTAAAAATCAAACTAATATAAAATATAGAGTAGAAGCATAATATTCTATTAGTACTCATTCTAAGCTCAGTTCCATCCCTGGACCAGAAGGACTGTTCGGCGTCGTCGCCGTCAAATATCCTCCATCATCATGGGTTTAGATCTCCCACAGTATGCCCTGAGTAATAATAATTACAACAATCAAATATTAGATAATACTAATAGAAACACATAATTTAAGGAAATACTAAAAATCAAACTAATATAAAATATAGAGTAGAAGCATAATATTCTATTAGTACTCATTCTAAGCTCAGTTCCATCCCTGGACAGAAGGACTCCTCTGCGTCGTCGCCGTCAAATATCCTCCATCATCATGGGTTTAGATCTCCCACAGTATGCCCTGAGTAATAATAATTACAACAATCAAATATTAGAGAATACTAATAGAAACACATAATTTAAGAAAATACTAAAAATCAAACTAATATAAAATATAGAGTAGAAGCATAATATTCTATTAGTACTCATTCTAAGCTCAGTTCCATCCCTGGACCATAAGGACTGTTCGGTGTCGTCGCCGTCAAATATTCTCCATCATCATGGGTTTAGATCTCCCACAGTATGCCCTGAGTAATAATAATTACAACAATCAAATATTAGATAATACTAATAGAAACACATAATTTAAGAAAATACTAAAAATCAAACTAATATAAAATATAGAGTAGAAGCATAATATTCTATTAGTACTCATTCTAAGCTCAGTTCCATCCCTGGACCATAAGGACTGTTCGGCGTCGTCGGCGTCAAATATCCTCCATCATCATGGGTTTAGATCTCCCACAGAATGCCCTGAGTAATAATAATCACAACAATCAAATATTAGATAATACTAATAGAAACACATAATTTAAGGAAATACTAAAAATCAAACTAATATAAAATATAGAGTAGAAGCATAATATTCTATTAGTACTCATTCTAAGCTCAGTTCCATCCCTGGACCAGAAGGACTGTTCGGCGTCGTCGCCGTCAAATATCCTCCATCATCATGGGTTTAGATCTCCCACAGTATGCCCTGAGTAATAATAATTACAACAATCAAATATTAGAGAATACTAATAGAAACACATAATTTAAGAAAATACTAAAAATCAAACTAATATAAAATATAGAGTAGAAGCATAATATTCTATTAGTACTCATTCTAAGCTCAGTTCCATCCCTGGACCATAAGGACTGTTCGGCGTCGTCGGCGTCAAATATCCTCCATCATCATGGGTTTAGATCTCCCACAGAATGCCCTGAGTAATAATAATCACAACAATCAAATATTAGATAATACTAATAGAAACACATAATTTAAGGAAATACTAAAAATCAAACTAATATAAAATATAGAGTAGAAGCATAATATTCTATTAGTACTCATTCTAAGCTCAGTTCCATCCCTGGACCAGAAGGACTGTTCGGCGTCGTCGCCGTCAAATATCCTCCATCATCATGGGTTTAGATCTCCCTCAGTATGCCCTGAGTAATAATAATTACAACAATCAAATATTAGATAATACTAATAGAAACACATAATTTAAGGAAATACTAAAAATCAAACTAATATAAAATATAGAGTAGAAGCATAATATTCTATTAGTACTCATTCTAAGCTCAGTTCCATCCCTGGACAGAAGGACTCCTCTGCGTCGTCGCCGTCAAATATCCTCCATCATCATGGGTTTAGATCTCCCACAGTATGCCCTGAGTAATAATAATTACAACAATCAAATATTAGAGAATACTAATAGAAACACATAATTTAAGAAAATACTAAAAATCAAACTAATATAAAATATAGAGTAGAAGCATAATATTCTATTAGTACTCATTCTAAGCTCAGTTCCATCCCTGGACCATAAGGACTGTTCGGTGTCGTCGCCGTCAAATATTCTCCATCATCATGGGTTTAGATCTCCCACAGTATGCCCTGAGTAATAATAATTACAACAATCAAATATTAGATAATACTAATAGAAACCCATAATTTAAGAAAATACTAAAAATCAAACTAATATAAAATATAGAGTAGGAGCATAATATTCTATTAGTACTCATTCTAAGCTCAGTTCCATCCCTGGACCAGAAGGACTCCTCTGCGTCGTCGGCGTCAAATATCCTCCATCATCATGGGTTTAGATCTCCCACAGTATGCCCTGAGTAATAATAATTACAACAATCAAATGTTAGATAATACTAATAGAAACACATAATTTAAGAAAAGGTTACCTATCAAACTAATATAAAATATAGAGTAGTAGCATAATATTCTATTAGTACTCATTCTAAGCTCAGTTCCATCCCTTGACCATTTGGACCCCTCAGCGTCGCCTCTCTTTCAATATTCTCCATCATCATGGGTTTAGATCTCCCACAGTATGCCCTGAGTAATAATAATTACAACAATCAAATGTTAGATAATACTAATAGAAACACATAATTTAAGAAAAGGTTACCTATCAAACTAATATAAAATATAGAGTAGTAGCATAATATTCTATTAGTACTCATTCTAAGCTCAGTTCCATCCCTTGACCATTTGGACCCCTCAGCGTCGCCTCTCTTTCAATATTCTCCATCATCATGGGTTTAGATCTCCCACAGTATGCCCTGAGTAATAATAATTACAACAATCAAATGTTAGATAATACTAATAGAAACACATAATTTAAGAAAAGGTTACCTATCAAACTAATATAAAATATAGAGTAGTAGCATAATATTCTATTAGTACTCATTCTAAGCTCAGTTCCATCCCTTGACCATTTGGACCCCTCAGCGTCGCCTCTCTTTCAATATTCTCCATCATCATGGGTTTAGATCTCCCACAGTATGCCCTGAGTAATAATAATTACAACAATCAAATGTTAGATAATACTAATAGAAACACATAATTTAAGAAAAGGTTACCTATCAAACTAATATAAAATATAGAGTAGTAGCATAATATTCTATTAGTACTCATTCTAAGCTCAGTTCCATCCCTTGACCATTTGGACCCCTCAGCGTCGCCTCTCTTTCAATATTCTCCATCATCATGGGTTTAGATCTCCCACAGTATGCCCTGAGTAATAATAATTACAACAATCAAATGTTAGATAATACTAATAGAAACACATAATTTAAGAAAAGGTTACCTATCAAACTAATATAAAATATAGAGTAGTAGCATAATATTCTATTAGTACTCATTCTAAGCTCAGTTCCATCCCTTGACCATTTGGACCCCTCAGCGTCGCCTCTCTTTCAATATTCTCCATCATCATGGGTTTAGATCTCCCACAGTATGCCCTGAGTAATAATAATTACAACAATCAAATGTTAGATAATACTAATAGAAACACATAATTTAAGAAAAGGTTACCTATCAAACTAATATAAAATATAGAGTAGTAGCATAATATTCTATTAGTACTCATTCTAAGCTCAGTTCCATCCCTTGACCATTTGGACCCCTCAGCGTCGCCTCTCTTTCAATATTCTCCATCATCATGGGTTTAGATCTCCCACAGTATGCCCTGAGTAATAATAATTACAACAATCAAATGTTAGATAATACTAATAGAAACACATAATTTAAGAAAAGGTTACCTATCAAACTAATATAAAATATAGAGTAGTAGCATAATATTCTATTAGTACTCATTCTAAGCTCAGTTCCATCCCTTGACCATTTGGACCCCTCAGCGTCGCCTCTCTTTCAATATTCTCCATCATCATGGGTTTAGATCTCCCACAGTATGCCCTGAGTAATAATAATTACAACAATCAAATGTTAGATAATACTAATAGAAACACATAATTTAAGAAAAGGTTACCTATCAAACTAATATAAAATATAGAGTAGTAGCATAATATTCTATTAGTACTCATTCTAAGCTCAGTTCCATCCCTTGACCATTTGGACCCCTCAGCGTCGCCTCTCTTTCAATATTCTCCATCATCATGGGTTTAGATCTCCCACAGTATGCCCTGAGTAATAATAATTACAACAATCAAATGTTAGATAATACTAATAGAAACACATAATTTAAGAAAAGGTTACCTATCAAACTAATATAAAATATAGAGTAGTAGCATAATATTCTATTAGTACTCATTCTAAGCTCAGTTCCATCCCTTGACCATTTGGACCCCTCAGCGTCGCCTCTCTTTCAATATTCTCCATCATCATGGGTTTAGATCTCCCACAGTATGCCCTGAGTAATAATAATTACAACAATCAAATGTTAGATAATACTAATAGAAACACATAATTTAAGAAAAGGTTACCTATCAAACTAATATAAAATATAGAGTAGTAGCATAATATTCTATTAGTACTCATTCTAAGCTCAGTTCCATCCCTTGACCATTTGGACCCCTCAGCGTCGCCTCTCTTTCAATATTCTCCATCATCATGGGTTTAGATCTCCCACAGTATGCCCTGAGTAATAATAATTACAACAATCAAATGTTAGATAATACTAATAGAAACACATAATTTAAGAAAAGGTTACCTATCAAACTAATATAAAATATAGAGTAGTAGCATAATATTCTATTAGTACTCATTCTAAGCTCAGTTCCATCCCTTGACCATTTGGACCCCTCAGCGTCGCCTCTCTTTCAATATTCTCCATCATCATGGGTTTAGATCTCCCACAGTATGCCCTGAGTAATAATAATTACAACAATCAAATGTTAGATAATACTAATAGAAACACATAATTTAAGAAAAGGTTACCTATCAAACTAATATAAAATATAGAGTAGTAGCATAATATTCTATTAGTACTCATTCTAAGCTCAGTTCCATCCCTTGACCATTTGGACCCCTCAGCGTCGCCTCTCTTTCAATATTCTCCATCATCATGGGTTTAGATCTCCCACAGTATGCCCTGAGTAATAATAATTACAACAATCAAATGTTAGATAATACTAATAGAAACACATAATTTAAGAAAAGGTTACCTATCAAACTAATATAAAATATAGAGTAGTAGCATAATATTCTATTAGTACTCATTCTAAGCTCAGTTCCATCCCTTGACCATTTGGACCCCTCAGCGTCGCCTCTCTTTCAATATTCTCCATCATCATGGGTTTAGATCTCCCACAGTATGCCCTGAGTAATAATAATTACAACAATCAAATGTTAGATAATACTAATAGAAACACATAATTTAAGAAAAGGTTACCTATCAAACTAATATAAAATATAGAGTAGTAGCATAATATTCTATTAGTACTCATTCTAAGCTCAGTTCCATCCCTTGACCATTTGGACCCCTCAGCGTCGCCTCTCTTTCAATATTCTCCATCATCATGGGTTTAGATCTCCCACAGTATGCCCTGAGTAATAATAATTACAACAATCAAATGTTAGATAATACTAATAGAAACACATAATTTAAGAAAAGGTTACCTATCAAACTAATATAAAATATAGAGTAGTAGCATAATATTCTATTAGTACTCATTCTAAGCTCAGTTCCATCCCTTGACCATTTGGACCCCTCAGCGTCGCCTCTCTTTCAATATTCTCCATCATCATGGGTTTAGATCTCCCACAGTATGCCCTGAGTAATAATAATTACAACAATCAAATGTTAGATAATACTAATAGAAACACATAATTTAAGAAAAGGTTACCTATCAAACTAATATAAAATATAGAGTAGTAGCATAATATTCTATTAGTACTCATTCTAAGCTCAGTTCCATCCCTTGACCATTTGGACCCCTCAGCGTCGCCTCTCTTTCAATATTCTCCATCATCATGGGTTTAGATCTCCCACAGTATGCCCTGAGTAATAATAATTACAACAATCAAATGTTAGATAATACTAATAGAAACACATAATTTAAGAAAAGGTTACCTATCAAACTAATATAAAATATAGAGTAGTAGCATAATATTCTATTAGTACTCATTCTAAGCTCAGTTCCATCCCTTGACCATTTGGACCCCTCAGCGTCGCCTCTCTTTCAATATTCTCCATCATCATGGGTTTAGATCTCCCACAGTATGCCCTGAGTAATAATAATTACAACAATCAAATGTTAGATAATACTAATAGAAACACATAATTTAAGAAAAGGTTACCTATCAAACTAATATAAAATATAGAGTAGTAGCATAATATTCTATTAGTACTCATTCTAAGCTCAGTTCCATCCCTTGACCATTTGGACCCCTCAGCGTCGCCTCTCTTTCAATATTCTCCATCATCATGGGTTTAGATCTCCCACAGTATGCCCTGAGTAATAATAATTACAACAATCAAATGTTAGATAATACTAATAGAAACACATAATTTAAGAAAAGGTTACCTATCAAACTAATATAAAATATAGAGTAGTAGCATAATATTCTATTAGTACTCATTCTAAGCTCAGTTCCATCCCTTGACCATTTGGACCCCTCAGCGTCGCCTCTCTTTCAATATTCTCCATCATCATGGGTTTAGATCTCCCACAGTATGCCCTGAGTAATAATAGTTACAACAATCAAATGTTAGATAATACTAATAGAAACACATAATTTAAGAAAAGGTTACCTATCAAACTAATATAAAATATAGAGTAGTAGCATAATATTCTATTAGTACTCATTCTAAGCTCAGTTCCATCCCTTGACCATTTGGACCCCTCAGCGTCGCCTCTCTTTCAATATTCTCCATCATCATGGGTTTAGATCTCCCACAGTATGCCCTGAGTAATAATAATTACAACAATCAAATGTTAGATAATACTAATAGAAACACATAATTTAAGAAAAGGTTACCTATCAAACTAATATAAAATATAGAGTAGTAGCATAATATTCTATTAGTACTCATTCTAAGCTCAGTTCCATCCCTTGACCATTTGGACCCCTCAGCGTCGCCTCTCTTTCAATATTCTCCATCATCATGGGTTTAGATCTCCCACAGTATGCCCTGAGTAATAATAATTACAACAATCAAATGTTAGATAATACTAATAGAAACACATAATTTAAGAAAAGGTTACCTATCAAACTAATATAAAATATAGAGTAGTAGCATAATATTCTATTAGTACTCATTCTAAGCTCAGTTCCATCCCTTGACCATTTGGACCCCTCAGCGTCGCCTCTCTTTCAATATTCTCCATCATCATGGGTTTAGATCTCCCACAGTATGCCCTGAGTAATAATAATTACAACAATCAAATGTTAGATAATACTAATAGAAACACATAATTTAAGAAAAGGTTACCTATCAAACTAATATAAAATATAGAGTAGTAGCATAATATTCTATTAGTACTCATTCTAAGCTCAGTTCCATCCCTTGACCATTTGGACCCCTCAGCGTCGCCTCTCTTTCAATATTCTCCATCATCATGGGTTTAGATCTCCCACAGTATGCCCTGAGTAATAATAATTACAACAATCAAATGTTAGAGAATACTAATAGAAACACATAATTTAAGAAAATACTAAAAATCAAACTAATATAAAATATAGAGTAGTAGCATAATATTCTATTAGTACTCATTCTAAGCTCAGTTCCATCCCTTGACCATTTGGACCCCTCAGCGTCGCCTCTCTTTCAATATTCTCCATCATCATGGGTTTAGATCTCCCACAGTATGCCCTGAGTAATAATAATTACAACAATCAAATGTTAGATAATACTAATAGAAACACATAATTTAAGAAAAGGTTACCTATCAAACTAATATAAAATATAGAGTAGTAGCATAATATTCTATTAGTACTCATTCTAAGCTCAGTTCCATCCCTTGACCATTTGGACCCCTCAGCGTCGCCTCTCTTTCAATATTCTCCATCATCATGGGTTTAGATCTCCCACAGTATGCCCTGAGTAATAATAATTACAACAATCAAATGTTAGAGAATACTAATAGAAACACATAATTTAAGAAAATACTAAAAATCAAACTAATATAAAATATAGAGTAGTAGCATAATATTCTATTAGTACTCATTCTAAGCTCAGTTCCATCCCTTGACCATTTGGACCCCTCAGCGTCGCCTCTCTTTCAATATTCTCCATCATCATGGGTTTAGATCTCCCACAGTATGCCCTGAGTAATAATAATTACAACAATCAAATGTTAGATAATACTAATAGAAACACATAATTTAAGAAAAGGTTACCTATCAAACTAATATAAAATATAGAGTAGTAGCATAATATTCTATTAGTACTCATTCTAAGCTCAGTTCCATCCCTTGACCATTTGGACCCCTCAGCGTCGCCTCTCTTTCAATATTCTCCATCATCATGGGTTTAGATCTCCCACAGTATGCCCTGAGTAATAATAATTACAACAATCAAATGTTAGATAATACTAATAGAAACACATAATTTAAGAAAAGGTTACCTATCAAACTAATATAAAATATAGAGTAGTAGCATAATATTCTATTAGTACTCATTCTAAGCTCAGTTCCATCCCTTGACCATTTGGACCCCTCAGCGTCGCCTCTCTTTCAATATTCTCCATCATCATGGGTTTAGATCTCCCACAGTATGCCCTGAGTAATAATAATTACAACAATCAAATGTTAGATAATACTAATAGAAACACATAATTTAAGAAAAGGTTACCTATCAAACTAATATAAAATATAGAGTAGTAGCATAATATTCTATTAGTACTCATTCTAAGCTCAGTTCCATCCCTTGACCATTTGGACCCCTCAGCGTCGCCTCTCTTTCAATATTCTCCATCATCATGGGTTTAGATCTCCCACAGTATGCCCTGAGTAATAATAATTACAACAATCAAATGTTAGAGAATACTAATAGAAACACATAATTTAAGAAAATACTAAAAATCAAACTAATATAAAATATAGAGTAGTAGCATAATATTCTATTAGTACTCATTCTAAGCTCAGTTCCATCCCTTGACCATTTGGACCCCTCAGCGTCGCCTCTCTTTCAATATTCTCCATCATCATGGGTTTAGATCTCCCACAGTATGCCCTGAGTAATAATAATTACAACAATCAAATGTTAGATAATACTAATAGAAACACATAATTTAAGAAAAGGTTACCTATCAAACTAATATAAAATATAGAGTAGTAGCATAATATTCTATTAGTACTCATTCTAAGCTCAGTTCCATCCCTTGACCATTTGGACCCCTCAGCGTCGCCTCTCTTTCAATATTCTCCATCATCATGGGTTTAGATCTCCCACAGTATGCCCTGAGTAATAATAATTACAACAATCAAATGTTAGATAATACTAATAGAAACACATAATTTAAGAAAAGGTTACCTATCAAACTAATATAAAATATAGAGTAGTAGCATAATATTCTATTAGTACTCATTCTAAGCTCAGTTCCATCCCTTGACCATTTGGACCCCTCAGCGTCGCCTCTCTTTCAATATTCTCCATCATCATGGGTTTAGATCTCCCACAGTATGCCCTGAGTAATAATAGTTACAACAATCAAATGTTAGATAATACTAATAGAAACACATAATTTAAGAAAAGGTTACCTATCAAACTAATATAAAATATAGAGTAGTAGCATAATATTCTATTAGTACTCATTCTAAGCTCAGTTCCATCCCTTGACCATTTGGACCCCTCAGCGTCGCCTCTCTTTCAATATTCTCCATCATCATGGGTTTAGATCTCCCACAGTATGCCCTGAGTAATAATAATTACAACAATCAAATGTTAGAGAATACTAATAGAAACACATAATTTAAGAAAAGGTTACCTATCAAACTAATATAAAATATAGAGTAGTAGCATAATATTCTATTAGTACTCATTCTAAGCTCAGTTCCATCCCTTGACCATTTGGACCCCTCAGCGTCGCCTCTCTTTCAATATTCTCCATCATCATGGGTTTAGATCTCCCACAGTATGCCCTGAGTAATAATAATTACAACAATCAAATGTTAGATAATACTAATAGAAACACATAATTTAAGAAAAGGTTACCTATCAAACTAATATAAAATATAGAGTAGTAGCATAATATTCTATTAGTACTCATTCTAAGCTCAGTTCCATCCCTTGACCATTTGGACCCCTCAGCGTCGCCTCTCTTTCAATATTCTCCATCATCATGGGTTTAGATCTCCCACAGTATGCCCTGAGTAATAATAATTACAACAATCAAATGTTAGAGAATACTAATAGAAACACATAATTTAAGAAAATACTAAAAATCAAACTAATATAAAATATAGAGTAGAAGCATAATATTCTATTAGTACTCATTCTAAGCTCAGTTCCATCCCTTGACCATTTGGACCCCTCAGCGTCGCCTCTCTTTCAATATTCTCCATCATCATGGGTTTAGATCTCCCACAGTATGCCCTGAGTAATAATAATTACAACAATCAAATGTTAGATAATACTAATAGAAACACATAATTTAAGAAAAGGTTACCTATCAAACTAATATAAAATATAGAGTAGTAGCATAATATTCTATTAGTACTCATTCTAAGCTCAGTTCCATCCCTTGACCATTTGGACCCCTCAGCGTCGCCTCTCTTTCAATATTCTCCATCATCATGGGTTTAGATCTCCCACAGTATGCCCTGAGTAATAATAATTACAACAATCAAATGTTAGAGAATACTAATAGAAACACATAATTTAAGAAAATACTAAAAATCAAACTAATATAAAATATAGAGTAGTAGCATAATATTCTATTAGTACTCATTCTAAGCTCAGTTCCATCCCTGGAACATAAGGACCCCTCACCGTCGTCGCCTTCAATATCCTCCATCATCATGGGTTTAGATCTCCCACAGTATGCCCTGAGTAATAATAATTACAACAATCAAATATTAGATAATACTAATAGAAACACATAATTTAAGAAAATACTAAAAATCAAACTAATATAAAATATAGAGTAGTAGCATAATATTCTATTAGTACTCATTCTAAGCTCAGTTCCATCCCTGGAACATAAGGACCCCTCACCGTCGTCGCCTTCAATATCCTCCATCATCATGGGTTTAGATCTCCCACAGTATGCCCTGAGTAACAATAATTACAACAATCAAATATTAGAGAATACTAATAGAAACACATAATTTAAGAAAATACTAAAAATCAAACTAATATAAAATATAGAGTAGTAGCATAATATTCTATTAGTACTCATTCTAAGCTCAGTTCCATCCCTGGACCATAAGGACTGTTCGGTGTCGTCGCCGTCAAATATCCTCCATCATCATGGGTTTAGATCTCCCACAGTATGCCCTGAGTAATAATAATTACAACAATCAAATATTAGAGAATACTAATAGAAACACATAATTTAAGAAAATACTAAAAATCAAACTAATATAAAATATAGAGTAGTAGCATAATATTCTATTAGTACTCATTCTAAGCTCAGTTCCATCCCTGGAACATAAGGACCCCTCACCGTCGTCGCCTTCAATATCCTCCATCATCATGGGTTTAGATCTCCCACAGTATGCCCTGAGTAACAATAATTACAACAATCAAATATTAGAGAATACTAATAGAAACACATAATTTAAGAAAATACTAAAAATCAAACTAATATAAAATATAGAGTAGTAGCATAATATTCTATTAGTACTCATTCTAAGCTCAGTTCCATCCCTGGACCATAAGGACTGTTCGGTGTCGTCGCCTTCAATATCCTCCATCATCATGGGTTTAGATCTCCCACAGTATGCCCTGAGTAACAATAATTACAACAATCAAATATTAGAGAATACTAATAGAAACACATAATTTAAGAAAATACTAAAAATCAAACTAATATAAAATATAGAGTAGAAGCATAATATTCTATTAGTACTCATTCTAAGCTCAGTTCCATCCCTGGAACATAAGGACCCCTCACCGTCGTCGCCTTCAATATCCTCCATCATCATGGGTTTAGATCTCCCACAGTATGCCCTGAGTAACAATAATTACAACAATCAAATATTAGAGAATACTAATAGAAACACATAATTTAAGAAAATACTAAAAATCAAACTAATATAAAATATAGAGTAGTAGCATAATATTCTATTAGTACTCATTCTAAGCTCAGTTCCATCCCTGGACCATAAGGACTGTTCGGTGTCGTCGCCGTCAAATATCCTCCATCATCATGGGTTTAGATCTCCCACAGTATGCCCTGAGTAATAATAATTACAACAATCAAATATTAGAGAATACTAATAGAAACACATAATTTAAGAAAATACTAAAAATCAAACTAATATAAAATATAGAGTAGTAGCATAATATTCTATTAGTACTCATTCTAAGCTCAGTTCCATCCCTGGAACATAAGGACCCCTCACCGTCGTCGCCTTCAATATCCTCCATCATCATGGGTTTAGATCTCCCACAGTATGCCCTGAGTAACAATAATTACAACAATCAAATATTAGAGAATACTAATAGAAACACATAATTTAAGAAAATACTAAAAATCAAACTAATATAAAATATAGAGTAGTAGCATAATATTCTATTAGTACTCATTCTAAGCTCAGTTCCATCCCTGGACCATAAGGACTGTTCGGTGTCGTCGCCGTCAAATATCCTCCATCATCATGGGTTTAGATCTCCCACAGTATGCCCTGAGTAATAATAATTACAACAATCAAATATTAGAGAATACTAATAGAAACACATAATTTAAGAAAATACTAAAAATCAAACTAATATAAAATATAGAGTAGTAGCATAATATTCTATTAGTACTCATTCTAAGCTCAGTTCCATCCCTGGACCATAAGGACCCCTCTGCGTCGTCGCCCTTAATATCCTCCATCATCATGGGTTTAGATCTCCCACAGTATGCCCTGAGTAATAATAATTACAACAATCAAATATTAGATAATACTAATAGAAACACATAATTTAAGAAAATACTAAAAATCAAACTAATATAAAATATAGAGTAGAAGCATAATATTCTATTAGTACTCATTCTAAGCTCAGTTCCATCCCTGGACAATAAGGACTGTTCTGTGTCGCCGCCGTCAAATATCCTCCATCATCATGGGTTTAGATCTCCCACAGTATGCCCTGAGTAATAATAATTACAACAATCAAATATTAGATAATACTTATAGAAACACATAATTTAAGAAAATACTAAAAATCAAACTAATATAAAATATAGAGTAGAAGCATAATATTCTATTAGTACTCATTCTAAGCTCAGTTCCATCCCTGGACCATAAGGACCCCTCTGCGTCGTCGCCCTTAATATCCTCCATCATCATGGGTTTAGATCTCCCACAGTATGCCCTGAGTAATAATAATTACAACAATCAAATATTAGAGAATACTAATAGAAACACATAATTTAAGAAAATACTAAAAATCAAACTAATATAAAATATAGAGTAGTAGCATAATATTCTATTAGTACTCATTCTAAGCTCAGTTCCATCCCTGGACCATAAGGACCCCTCTGCGTCGTCGCCCTCAATATCCTCCATCATCATGGGTTTAGATCTCCCACAGTATGCCCTGAGTAATAATAATTACAACAATCAAATATTAGAGAATACTAATAGAAACACATAATTTAAGAAAATACTAAAAATCAAACTAATATAAAATATAGAGTAGAAGCATAATATTCTATTAGTACTCATTCTAAGCTCAGTTCCATCCCTGGACCATAAGGACCCCTCTGCGTCGTCGCCCTCAATATCCTCCATCATCATGGGTTTAGATCTCTCACAGTATGCCCTGAGTAATAATAATTACAACAATCAAATATTAGAGAATACTAATAGAAACACATAATTTAAGAAAATACTAAAAATCAAACTAATATAAAATATAGAGTAGAAGCATAATATTCTATTAGTACTCATTCTAAGCTCAGTTCCATCCCTGGACAATAAGGACTGTTCTGTGTCGCCGCCGTCAAATATCCTCCATCATCATGGGTTTAGATCTCCCACAGTATGCCCTGAGTAATAATAATTACAACAATCAAATATTAGATAATACTTATAGAAACACATAATTTAAGAAAATACTAAAAATCAAACTAATATAAAATATAGAGTAGAAGCATAATATTCTATTAGTACTCATTCTAAGCTCAGTTCCATCCCTGGACCATAAGGACCCCTCTGCGTCGTCGCCCTCAATATCCTCCATCATCATGGGTTTAGATCTCTCACAGTATGCCCTGAGTAATAATAATTACAACAATCAAATATTAGATAATACTAATAGAAACACATAATTTAAGAAAATACTAAAAATCAAACTAATATAAAATATAGAGTAGAAGCATAATATTCTATTAGTACTCATTCTAAGCTCAGTTCCATCCCTGGACCATAAGGACCCCTCTGCGTCGTCGCCCTCAATATCCTCCATCATCATGGGTTTAGATCTCCCACAGTATGCCCTGAGTAATAATAATTACAACAATCAAATATTAGATAATACTTATAGAAACACATAATTTAAGAAAATACTAAAAATCAAACTAATATAAAATATAGAGTAGAAGCATAATATTCTATTAGTACTCATTCTAAGCTCAGTTCCATCCCTGGACCATAAGGACCCCTCTGCGTCGTCGCCCTCAATATCCTCCATCATCATGGGTTTAGATCTCTCACAGTATGCCCTGAGTAATAATAATTACAACAATCAAATATTAGATAATACTAATAGAAACACATAATTTAAGAAAATACTAAAAATCAAACTAATATAAAATATAGAGTAGAAGCATAATATTCTATTAGTACTCATTCTAAGCTCAGTTCCATCCCTGGACCATAAGGACCCCTCTGCGTCGTCGCCCTCAATATCCTCCATCATCATGGGTTTAGATCTCTCACAGTATGCCCTGAGTAATAATAATTACAACAATCAAATATTAGATAATACTAATAGAAACACATAATTTAAGAAAATACTAAAAATCAAACTAATATAAAATATAGAGTAGAAGCATAATATTCTATTAGTACTCATTCTAAGCTCAGTTCCATCCCTGGACCATAAGGACCCCTCTGCGTCGTCGCCCTCAATATCCTCCATCATCATGGGTTTAGATCTCTCACAGTATGCCCTGAGTAATAATAATTACAACAATCAAATATTAGATAATACTAATAGAAACACATAATTTAAGAAAATACTAAAAATCAAACTAATATAAAATATAGAGTAGAAGCATAATATTCTATTAGTACTCATTCTAAGCTCAGTTCCATCCCTGGACCATAAGGACCCCTCTGCGTCGTCGCCCTCAATATCCTCCATCATCATGGGTTTAGATCTCCCACAGTATGCCCTGAGTAATAATAATTACAACAATCAAATATTAGATAATACTTATAGAAACACATAATTTAAGAAAATACTAAAAATCAAACTAATATAAAATATAGAGTAGAAGCATAATATTCTATTAGTACTCATTCTAAGCTCAGTTCCATCCCTGGACCATAAGGACCCCTCTGCGTCGTCGCCCTCAATATCCTCCATCATCATGGGTTTAGATCTCTCACAGTATGCCCTGAGTAATAATAATTACAACAATCAAATATTAGATAATACTAATAGAAACACATAATTTAAGAAAATACTAAAAATCAAACTAATATAAAATATAGAGTAGAAGCATAATATTCTATTAGTACTCATTCTAAGCTCAGTTCCATCCCTGGACAATAAGGACTGTTCTGTGTCGTCGCCCTCAATATCCTCCATCATCATGGGTTTAGATCTCTCACAGTATGCCCTGAGTAATAATAATTACAACAATCAAATATTAGAGAATACTAATAGAAACACATAATTTAAGAAAATACTAAAAATCAAACTAATATAAAATATAGAGTAGAAGCATAATATTCTATTAGTACTCATTCTAAGCTCAGTTCCATCCCTGGACAATAAGGACTGTTCTGTGTCGCCGCCGTCAAATATCCTCCATCATCATGGGTTTAGATCTCCCACAGAATGCCCTGAGTAATAATAATTACAACAATCAAATATTAGATAATACTTATAGAAACACATAATTTAAGAAAATACTAAAAATCAAACTAATATAAAATATAGAGTAGAAGCATAATATTCTATTAGTACTCATTCTAAGCTCAGTTCCATCCCTGGACCATAAGGACCCCTCTGCGTCGTCGCCCTCAATATCCTCCATCATCATGGGTTTAGATCTCCCACAGTATGCCCTGAGTAATAATAATTACAACAATCAAATATTAGATAATACTTATAGAAACACATAATTTAAGAAAATACTAAAAATCAAACTAATATAAAATATAGAGTAGAAGCATAATATTCTATTAGTACTCATTCTAAGCTCAGTTCCATCCCTGGACCATAAGGACCCCTCTGCGTCGTCGCCCTCAATATCCTCCATCATCATGGGTTTAGATCTCTCACAGTATGCCCTGAGTAATAATAATTACAACAATCAAATATTAGAGAATACTAATAGAAACACATAATTTAAGAAAATACTAAAAATCAAACTAATATAAAATATAGAGTAGAAGCATAATATTCTATTAGTACTCATTCTAAGCTCAGTTCCATCCCTGGACCATAAGGACCCCTCTGCGTCGTCGCCCTCAATATCCTCCATCATCATGGGTTTAGATCTCCCACAGTATGCCCTGAGTAATAATAATTACAACAATCAAATATTAGATAATACTAATAGAAACACATAATTTAAGAAAATACTAAAAATCAAACTAATATAAAATATAGAGTAGAAGCATAATATTCTATTAGTACTCATTCTAAGCTCAGTTCCATCCCTGGACCATAAGGACCCCTCTGCGTCGTCGCCCTCAATATCCTCCATCATCATGGGTTTAGATCTCTCACAGTATGCCCTGAGTAATAATAATTACAACAATCAAATATTAGATAATACTTATAGAAACACATAATTTAAGAAAATACTAAAAATCAAACTAATATAAAATATAGAGTAGAAGCATAATATTCTATTAGTACTCATTCTAAGCTCAGTTCCATCCCTGGACCATAAGGACCCCTCTGCGTCGTCGCCCTCAATATCCTCCATCATCATGGGTTTAGATCTCTCACAGTATGCCCTGAGTAATAATAATTACAACAATCAAATATTAGAGAATACTAATAGAAACACATAATTTAAGAAAATACTAAAAATCAAACTAATATAAAATATAGAGTAGAAGCATAATATTCTATTAGTACTCATTCTAAGCTCAGTTCCATCCCTGGACCATAAGGACCCCTCTGCGTCGTCGCCCTCAATATCCTCCATCATCATGGGTTTAGATCTCCCACAGTATGCCCTGAGTAATAATAATTACAACAATCAAATATTAGATAATACTAATAGAAACACATAATTTAAGAAAATACTAAAAATCAAACTAATATAAAATATAGAGTAGAAGCATAATATTCTATTAGTACTCATTCTAAGCTCAGTTCCATCCCTGGACAATAAGGACTGTTCTGTGTCGCCGCCGTCAAATATCCTCCATCATCATGGGTTTAGATCTCCCACAGAATGCCCTGAGTAATAATAATTACAACAATCAAATATTAGATAATACTTATAGAAACACATAATTTAAGAAAATACTAAAAATCAAACTAATATAAAATATAGAGTAGAAGCATAATATTCTATTAGTACTCATTCTAAGCTCAGTTCCATCCCTGGACCATAAGGACCCCTCTGCGTCGTCGCCCTCAATATCCTCCATCATCATGGGTTTAGATCTCCCACAGTATGCCCTGAGTAATAATAATTACAACAATCAAATATTAGATAATACTTATAGAAACACATAATTTAAGAAAATACTAAAAATCAAACTAATATAAAATATAGAGTAGAAGCATAATATTCTATTAGTACTCATTCTAAGCTCAGTTCCATCCCTGGACCATAAGGACCCCTCTGCGTCGTCGCCCTCAATATCCTCCATCATCATGGGTTTAGATCTCTCACAGTATGCCCTGAGTAATAATAATTACAACAATCAAATATTAGAGAATACTAATAGAAACACATAATTTAAGAAAATACTAAAAATCAAACTAATATAAAATATAGAGTAGAAGCATAATATTCTATTAGTACTCATTCTAAGCTCAGTTCCATCCCTGGACCATAAGGACCCCTCTGCGTCGTCGCCCTCAATATCCTCCATCATCATGGGTTTAGATCTCCCACAGTATGCCCTGAGTAATAATAATCACAACAATCAAATATTAGAGAATACTAATAGAAACACATAATTTAAGAAAATACTAAAGATCAAACTAATATAAAATATAGAGTAGAAGCATAATATTCTATTAGTACTCATTCTAAGCTCAGTTCCATCCCTGGACCATAAGGACCCCTCGCCGTCGTCACCGTCAAATATCCTCCATCATCATGGGTTTAGATCTCCCACAGTATGCCCTGAGTAATAATAATCACAACAATCAAATATTAGAGAATACTAATAGAAACACATAATTTAAGAAAATACTAAAGATCAAACTAATATAAAATATAGAGTAGAAGCATAATATTCTATTAGTACTCATTCTAAGCTCAGTTCCATCCCTGGACCATAAGGACCCCTCGCCGTCGTCACCGTCAAATATCCTCCATCATCATGGGTTTAGATCTCCCACAGTATGCCCTGAGTAATAATAATCACAACAATCAAATATTAGAGAATACTAATAGAAACACATAATTTAAGAAAATACTAAAGATCAAACTAATATAAAATATAGAGTAGAAGCATAATATTCTATTAGTACTCATTCTAAGCTCAGTTCCATCCCTGGACCATAAGGACCCCTCGCCGTCGTCGCCGTCAAATATCCTCCATCCTCATGGGTTTAGATCTCCCACAGTATGCCCTGAGTAATAATATTTACAACAATCAAATATTAGAGAATACTAATAGAAACACATAATTTAAGAAAATACTAAAGATCAAACTAATATAAAATATAGAGTAGAAGCATAATATTCTATTAGTACTCATTCTAAGCTCAGTTCCATCCCTGGACCATAAGGACCCCTCGCCGTCGTCACCGTCAAATATCCTCCATCCTCATGGGTTTAGATCTCCCACAGTATGCCCTGAGTAATAATAATCACAACAATCAAATATTAGAGAATACTAATAGAAACACATAATTTAAGAAAATACTAAAGATCAAACTAATATAAAATATAGAGTAGAAGCATAATATTCTATTAGTACTCATTCTAAGCTCAGTTCCATCCCTGGACCATAAGGACCCCTCTGCGTCGTCGCCCTCAAATATCCTCCATCATCATGGGTTTAGATCTCCCACAGTATGCCCTGAGTAATAATAATCACAACAATCAAATATTAGAGAATACTAATAGAAACACATAATTTAAGAAAATACTAAAGATCAAACTAATATAAAATATAGAGTAGAAGCATAATATTCTATTAGTACTCATTCTAAGCTCAGTTCCATCCCTGGACCATAAGGACCCCTCGCCGTCGTCGCCCTCAAATATCCTCCATCCTCATGGGTTTAGATCTCCCACAGTATGCCCTGAGTAATAATATTTACAACAATCAAATATTAGAGAATACTAATAGAAACACATAATTTAAGAAAATACTAAAGATCAAACTAATATAAAATATAGAGTAGAAGCATAATATTCTATTAGTACTCATTCTAAGCTCAGTTCCATCCCTGGACCATAAGGACCCCTCGCCGTCGTCCCCGTCAAATATCCTCCATCCTCATGGGTTTAGATCTCCCACAGTATGCCCTGAGTAATAATAATCACAACAATCAAATATTAGAGAATACTAATAGAAACACATAATTTAAGAAAATACTAAAGATCAAACTAATATAAAATATAGAGTAGAAGCATAATATTCTATTAGTACTCATTCTAAGCTCAGTTCCATCCCTGGACCATAAGGACCCCTCGCCGTCGTCACCGTCAAATATCCTCCATCCTCATGGGTTTAGATCTCCCACAGTATGCCCTGAGTAATAATAATTACAACAATCAAATATTAGAGAATACTAATAGAAACACATAATTTAAGAAAATACTAAAGATCAAACTAATATAAAATATAGAGTAGAAGCATAATATTCTATTAGTACTCATTCTAAGCTCAGTTCCATCCCTGGACCATAAGGACCCCTCGCCGTCGTCGCCCTCAAATATCCTCCATCCTCATGGGTTTAGATCTCCCACAGTATGCCCTGAGTAATAATAATTACAACAATCAAATATTAGAGAATACTAATAGAAACACATAATTTAAGAAAATACTAAAGATCAAACTAATATAAAATATAGAGTAGAAGCATAATATTCTATTAGTACTCATTCTAAGCTCAGTTCCATCCCTGGACCATAAGGACCCCTCGCCGTCGTCGCCGTCAAATATCCTCCATCCTCATGGGTTTAGATCTCCCACAGTATGCCCTGAGTAATAATAATTACAACAATCAAATAGTAGATAATACTAATAGAAACACATAATTTAAGAAAATACTAAAAATCAAACTAATATAAAATATAGAGTAGAAGCATAATATTCTATTAGTACTCATTCTAAGCTCAGTTCCATCCCTGGACCATAAGGACCCCTCGCCGTCGTCGCCGTCAAATATCCTCCATCCTCATGGGTTTAGATCTCCCACAGTATGCCCTGAGTAATAATAATTACAACAATCAAATAGTAGATAATACTAATAGAAACACATAATTTAAGAAAATACTAAAAATCAAACTAATATAAAATATAGAGTAGAAGCATAATATTCTATTAGTACTCATTCTAAGCTCAGTTCCATCCCTGGACCATAAGGACCCCTCGCCGTCGTCGCCGTCAAATATCCTCCATCCTCATGGGTTTAGATCTCCCACAGTATGCCCTGAGTAATAATATTTACAACAATCAAATATTAGAGAATACTAATAGAAACACATAATTTAAGAAAATACTAAAGATCAAACTAATATAAAATATAGAGTAGAAGCATAATATTCTATTAGTACTCATTCTAAGCTCAGTTCCATCCCTGGACCATAAGGACCCCTCGCCGTCGTCACCGTCAAATATCCTCCATCCTCATGGGTTTAGATCTCCCACAGTATGCCCTGAGTAATAATAATCACAACAATCAAATATTAGAGAATACTAATAGAAACACATAATTTAAGAAAATACTAAAGATCAAACTAATATAAAATATAGAGTAGAAGCATAATATTCTATTAGTACTCATTCTAAGCTCAGTTCCATCCCTGGACCATAAGGACCCCTCGCCGTCGTCACCGTCAAATATCCTCCATCCTCATGGGTTTAGATCTCCCACAGTATGCCCTGAGTAATAATAATCACAACAATCAAATATTAGAGAATACTAATAGAAACACATAATTTAAGAAAATACTAAAGATCAAACTAATATAAAATATAGAGTAGAAGCATAATATTCTATTAGTACTCATTCTAAGCTCAGTTCCATCCCTGGACCATAAGGACCCCTCGCCGTCGTCACCGTCAAATATCCTCCATCCTCATGGGTTTAGATCTCCCACAGTATGCCCTGAGTAATAATAATCACAACAATCAAATATTAGAGAATACTAATAGAAACACATAATTTAAGAAAATACTAAAGATCAAACTAATATAAAATATAGAGTAGAAGCATAATATTCTATTAGTACTCATTCTAAGCTCAGTTCCATCCCTGGACCATAAGGACCCCTCGCCGTCGTCACCGTCAAATATCCTCCATCCTCATGGGTTTAGATCTCCCACAGTATGCCCTGAGTAATAATAATCACAACAATCAAATATTAGAGAATACTAATAGAAACACATAATTTAAGAAAATACTAAAGATCAAACTAATATAAAATATAGAGTAGAAGCATAATATTCTATTAGTACTCATTCTAAGCTCAGTTCCATCCCTGGACCATAAGGACCCCTCGCCGTCGTCACCGTCAAATATCCTCCATCCTCATGGGTTTAGATCTCCCACAGTATGCCCTGAGTAATAATAATTACAACAATCAAATATTAGAGAATACTAATAGAAACACATAATTTAAGAAAATACTAAAGATCAAACTAATATAAAATATAGAGTAGAAGCATAATATTCTATTAGTACTCATTCTAAGCTCAGTTCCATCCCTGGACCATAAGGACCCCTCGCCGTCGTCGCCGTCAAATATCCTCCATCCTCATGGGTTTAGATCTCCCACAGTATGCCCTGAGTAATAATAATTACAACAATCAAATAGTAGATAATACTAATAGAAACACATAATTTAAGAAAATACTAAAAATCAAACTAATATAAAATATAGAGTAGAAGCATAATATTCTATTAGTACTCATTCTAAGCTCAGTTCCATCCCTGGACCATAAGGACCCCTCGCCGTCGTCGCCGTCAAATATCCTCCATCCTCATGGGTTTAGATCTCCCACAGTATGCCCTGAGTAATAATATTTACAACAATCAAATATTAGAGAATACTAATAGAAACACATAATTTAAGAAAATACTAAAGATCAAACTAATATAAAATATAGAGTAGAAGCATAATATTCTATTAGTACTCATTCTAAGCTCAGTTCCATCCCTGGACCATAAGGACCCCTCGCCGTCGTCACCGTCAAATATCCTCCATCCTCATGGGTTTAGATCTCCCACAGTATGCCCTGAGTAATAATAATCACAACAATCAAATATTAGAGAATACTAATAGAAACACATAATTTAAGAAAATACTAAAGATCAAACTAATATAAAATATAGAGTAGAAGCATAATATTCTATTAGTACTCATTCTAAGCTCAGTTCCATCCCTGGACCATAAGGACCCCTCGCCGTCGTCACCGTCAAATATCCTCCATCCTCATGGGTTTAGATCTCCCACAGTATGCCCTGAGTAATAATAATCACAACAATCAAATATTAGAGAATACTAATAGAAACACATAATTTAAGAAAATACTAAAGATCAAACTAATATAAAATATAGAGTAGAAGCATAATATTCTATTAGTACTCATTCTAAGCTCAGTTCCATCCCTGGACCATAAGGACCCCTCGCCGTCGTCGCCGTCAAATATCCTCCATCATCATGGGTTTAGATCTCCCACAGTATGCCCTGAGTAATAATAATCACAACAATCAAATATTAGAGAATACTAATAGAAACACATAATTTAAGAAAATACTAAAGATCAAACTAATATAAAATATAGAGTAGAAGCATAATATTCTATTAGTACTCATTCTAAGCTCAGTTCCATCCCTGGACCATAAGGACCCCTCGCCGTCGTCACCGTCAAATATCCTCCATCCTCATGGGTTTAGATCTCCCACAGTATGCCCTGAGTAATAATAATTACAACAATCAAATATTAGAGAATACTAATAGAAACACATAATTTAAGAAAATACTAAAGATCAAACTAATATAAAATATAGAGTAGAAGCATAATATTCTATTAGTACTCATTCTAAGCTCAGTTCCATCCCTGGACCATAAGGACCCCTCGCCGTCGTCGCCGTCAAATATCCTCCATCCTCATGAGTTTAGATCTCCCACAGTATGCCCTGAGTAATAATAATTACAACAATCAAATAGTAGATAATACTAATAGAAACACATAATTTAAGAAAATACTAAAAATCAAACTAATATAAAATATAGAGTAGAAGCATAATATTCTATTAGTACTCATTCTAAGCTCAGTTCCATCCCTGGACCATAAGGACCCCTCGCCGTCGTCACCGTCAAATATCCTCCATCCTCATGGGTTTAGATCTCCCACAGTATGCCCTGAGTAATAATATTTACAACAATCAAATATTAGAGAATACTAATAGAAACACATAATTTAAGAAAATACTAAAGATCAAACTAATATAAAATATAGAGTAGAAGCATAATATTCTATTAGTACTCATTCTAAGCTCAGTTCCATCCCTGGACCATAAGGACCCCTCGCCGTCGTCGCCGTCAAATATCCTCCATCCTCATGGGTTTAGATCTCCCACAGTATGCCCTGAGTAATAATAATTACAACAATCAAATAGTAGATAATACTAATAGAAACACATAATTTAAGAAAATACTAAAGATCAAACTAATATAAAATATAGAGTAGAAGCATAATATTCTATTAGTACTCATTCTAAGCTCAGTTCCATCCCTGGACCATAAGGACCCCTCGCCGTCGTCGCCGTCAAATATCCTCCATCCTCATGGGTTTAGATCTCCCACAGTATGCCCTGAGTAATAATAATTACAACAATCAAATAGTAGATAATACTAATAGAAACACATAATTTAAGAAAATACTAAAAATCAAACTAATATAAAATATAGAGTAGAAGCATAATATTCTATTAGTACTCATTCTAAGCTCAGTTCCATCCCTGGACCATAAGGACCCCTCGCCGTCGTCACCGTCAAATATCCTCCATCCTCATGGGTTTAGATCTCCCACAGTATGCCCTGAGTAATAATATTTACAACAATCAAATATTAGAGAATACTAATAGAAACACATAATTTAAGAAAATACTAAAGATCAAACTAATATAAAATATAGAGTAGAAGCATAATATTCTATTAGTACTCATTCTAAGCTCAGTTCCATCCCTGGACCATAAGGACCCCTCGCCGTCGTCGCCGTCAAATATCCTCCATCCTCATGGGTTTAGATCTCCCACAGTATGCCCTGAGTAATAATAATTACAACAATCAAATATTAGAGAATACTAATAGAAACACATAATTTAAGAAAATACTAAAGATCAAACTAATATAAAATATAGAGTAGAAGCATAATATTCTATTAGTACTCATTCTAAGCTCAGTTCCATCCCTGGACCATAAGGACCCCTCGCCGTCGTCGCCGTCAAATATCCTCCATCCTCATGGGTTTAGATCTCCCACAGTATGCCCTGAGTAATAATAATTACAACAATCAAATAGTAGATAATACTAATAGAAACACATAATTTAAGAAAATACTAAAAATCAAACTAATATAAAATATAGAGTAGAAGCATAATATTCTATTAGTACTCATTCTAAGCTCAGTTCCATCCCTGGACCATAAGGACCCCTCGCCGTCGTCACCGTCAAATATCCTCCATCCTCATGGGTTTAGATCTCCCACAGTATGCCCTGAGTAATAATATTTACAACAATCAAATATTAGAGAATACTAATAGAAACACATAATTTAAGAAAATACTAAAGATCAAACTAATATAAAATATAGAGTAGAAGCATAATATTCTATTAGTACTCATTCTAAGCTCAGTTCCATCCCTGGACCATAAGGACCCCTCGCCGTCGTCGCCGTCAAATATCCTCCATCCTCATGGGTTTAGATCTCCCACAGTATGCCCTGAGTAATAATAATTACAACAATCAAATAGTAGATAATACTAATAGAAACACATAATTTAAGAAAATACTAAAAATCAAACTAATATAAAATATAGAGTAGAAGCATAATATTCTATTAGTACTCATTCTAAGCTCAGTTCCATCCCTTGACCATAAGGACCCCTCGCCGTCGTCACCGTCAAATATCCTCCATCCTCATGGGTTTAGATCTCCCACAGTATGCCCTGAGTAATAATAATTACAACAATCAAATAGTAGATAATACTAATAGAAACACATAATTTAAGAAAATACTAAAAATCAAACTAATATAAAATATAGAGTAGAAGCATAATATTCTATTAGTACTCATTCTAAGCTCAGTTCCATCCCTGGACCATAAGGACCCCTCGCCGTCGTCGCCGTCAAATATCCTCCATCCTCATGGGTTTAGATCTCCCACAGTATGCCCTGAGTAATAATATTTACAACAATCAAATATTAGAGAATACTAATAGAAACACATAATTTAAGAAAATACTAAAGATCAAACTAATATAAAATATAGAGTAGAAGCATAATATTCTATTAGTACTCATTCTAAGCTCAGTTCCATCCCTGGACCATAAGGACCCCTCGCCGTCGTCACCGTCAAATATCCTCCATCCTCATGGGTTTAGATCTCCCACAGTATGCCCTGAGTAATAATAATCACAACAATCAAATATTAGAGAATACTAATAGAAACACATAATTTAAGAAAATACTAAAGATCAAACTAATATAAAATATAGAGTAGAAGCATAATATTCTATTAGTACTCATTCTAAGCTCAGTTCCATCCCTGGACCATAAGGACCCCTCGCCGTCGTCACCGTCAAATATCCTCCATCCTCATGGGTTTAGATCTCCCACAGTATGCCCTGAGTAATAATATTTACAACAATCAAATATTAGAGAATACTAATAGAAACACATAATTTAAGAAAATACTAAAGATCAAACTAATATAAAATATAGAGTAGAAGCATAATATTCTATTAGTACTCATTCTAAGCTCAGTTCCATCCCTGGACCATAAGGACCCCTCGCCGTCGTCACCGTCAAATATCCTCCATCCTCATGGGTTTAGATCTCCCACAGTATGCCCTGAGTAATAATAATCACAACAATCAAATATTAGAGAATACTAATAGAAACACATAATTTAAGAAAATACTAAAGATCAAACTAATATAAAATATAGAGTAGAAGCATAATATTCTATTAGTACTCATTCTAAGCTCAGTTCCATCCCTGGACCATAAGGACCCCTCGCCGTCGTCGCCGTCAAATATCCTCCATCATCATGGGTTTAGATCTCCCACAGTATGCCCTGAGTAATAATAATCACAACAATCAAATATTAGAGAATACTAATAGAAACACATAATTTAAGAAAATACTAAAGATCAAACTAATATAAAATATAGAGTAGAAGCATAATATTCTATTAGTACTCATTCTAAGCTCAGTTCCATCCCTGGACCATAAGGACCCCTCGCCGTCGTCGCCGTCAAATATCCTCCATCCTCATGGGTTTAGATCTCCCACAGTATGCCCTGAGTAATAATATTTACAACAATCAAATATTAGAGAATACTAATAGAAACACATAATTTAAGAAAATACTAAAGATCAAACTAATATAAAATATAGAGTAGAAGCATAATATTCTATTAGTACTCATTCTAAGCTCAGTTCCATCCCTGGACCATAAGGACCCCTCGCCGTCGTCACCGTCAAATCCCCTCCATCATCATGGGTTTAGATCTCCCACAGTATGCCCTGAGTAATAATAATTACAACAATCAAATATTAGAGAATACTAATAGAAACACATAATTTAAGAAAATACTAAAGATCAAACTAATATAAAATATAGAGTAGAAGCATAATATTCTATTAGTACTCATTCTAAGCTCAGTTCCATCCCTGGACCATAAGGACCCCTCTGTGTCGTCGCCGTCAAATCCCCTCCATCATCATGGGTTTAGATCTCCCACAGTATGCCCTGAGTAATAATAATTACAACAATCAAATAGTAGATAATACTAATAGAAACACATAATTTAAGAAAATACTAAAAATCAAACTAATATAAAATATAGAGTAGAAGCATAATATTCTATAAGTACTCATTCTAAGCTCAGTTCCATCCCTGGACCATAAGGACCCCTCTGTGTCGTCGCCGTCAAATCCCCTCCATCATCATGGGTTTAGATCTCCCACAGTATGCCCTGAGTAATAATAATTACAACAATCAAATATTAGATAATACTAATAGAAACACATAATTTAAGAAAATACTAAAAATCAAACTAATATAAAATATAGAGTAGAAGCATAATATTCTATAAGTACTCATTCTAAGCTCAGTTCCATCCCTGGACCATAAGGACCCCTCTGTGTCGTCGCCGTCAAATCCCCTCCATCATCATGGGTTTAGATCTCCCACAGTATGCCCTGAGTAATAATAATTACAACAATCAAATAGTAGATAATACTAATAGAAACACATAATTTAAGAAAATACTAAAAATCAAACTAATATAAAATATAGAGTAGAAGCATAATATTCTATAAGTACTCATTCTAAGCTCAGTTCCATCCCTGGACCATAAGGACCCCTCTGTGTCGTCGCCGTCAAATCCCCTCCATCATCATGGGTTTAGATCTCCCACAGAATGCCCTGAGTAATAATAATTACAACAATCAAATAGTAGATAATACTAATAGAAACACATAATTTAAGAAAATACTAAAAATCAAACTAATATAAAATATAGAGTAGAAGCATAATATTCTATAAGTACTCATTCTAAGCTCAGTTCCATCCCTGGACCATAAGGACCCCTCTGTGTCGTCGCCGTCAAATATCCTCCATCATCATGGGTTTAGATCTCCCACAGAATGCCCTGAGTAATAATAATTACAACAATCAAATATTAGAGAATACTAATAGAAACACATAATTTAAGAAAATACTAAAAATCAAACTAATATAAAATATAGAGTAGAAGCATAATATTCTATTAGTACTCATTCTAAGCTCAGTTCCATCCCTGGACCATAAGGACCCCTCTGTGTCGTCGCCGTCAAATATCCTCCATCATCATGGGTTTAGATCTCCCACAGAATGCCCTGAGTAATAATAATTACAACAATCAAATATTAGAGAATACTAATAGAAACACATAATTTAAGAAAATACTAAAAATCAAACTAATATCAAATATAGAGTAGAAGCATAATATTCTATTAGTACTCATTCTAAGCTCAGTTCCATCCCTGGACCATAAGGACCCCTCTGTGTCGTCGCCGTCAAATATCCTCCATCATCATGGGTTTAGATCTCCCACAGAATGCCCTGAGTAATAATAATTACAACAATCAAATATTAGATAATACTAATAGAAACACATAATTTAAGAAAATACTAAAAATCAAACTAATATAAAATATAGAGTAGAAGCATAATATTCTATTAGTACTCATTCTAAGCTCAGTTGCATCCCTGGACAATAAGGACCCCTCTGCGTCGCCGCCGTCAAATATCCTCCATCATCATGGGTTTAGATCTCCCACAGAATGCCCTGAGTAATAATAATTACAACAATCAAATAGTAGATAATACTAATAGAAACACATAATTTAAGAAAATACTAAAAATCAAACTAATATAAAATATAGAGTAGAAGCATAATATTCTATTAGTACTCATTCTAAGCTCAGTTCCATCCCTGGACCATAAGGACCCCTCTGTGTCGTCGCCGTCAAATCCCCTCCATCATCATGGGTTTAGATCTCCCACAGAATGCCCTGAGTAATAATAATTACAACAATCAAATATTAGATAATACTAATAGAAACACATAATTTAAGAAAATACTAAAAATCAAACTAATATAAAATATAGAGTAGAAGCATAATATTCTATTAGTACTCATTCTAAGCTCAGTTCCATCCCTGGACCATAAGGACCCCTCTGTGTCGTCGCCGTCAAATATCCTCCATCATCATGGGTTTAGATCTCCCACAGAATGCCCTGAGTAATAATAATTACAACAATCAAATATTAGATAATACTAATAGAAACACATAATTTAAGAAAATACTAAAAATCAAACTAATATAAAATATAGAGTAGAAGCATAATATTCTATTAGTACTCATTCTAAGCTCAGTTGCATCCCTGGACAATAAGGACCCCTCTGCGTCGCCGCCGTCAAATATCCTCCATCATCATGGGTTTAGATCTCCCACAGAATGCCCTGAGTAATAATAATTACAACAATCAAATAGTAGATAATACTAATAGAAACACATAATTTAAGAAAATACTAAAAATCAAACTAATATAAAATATAGAGTAGAAGCATAATATTCTATTAGTACTCATTCTAAGCTCAGTTCCATCCCTGGACCATAAGGACCCCTCTGTGTCGTCGCCGTCAAATATCCTCCATCATCATGGGTTTAGATCTCCCACAGAATGCCCTGAGTAATAATAATTACAACAATCAAATAGTAGATAATACTAATAGAAACACATAATTTAAGAAAATACTAAAAATCAAACTAATATAAAATATAGAGTAGAAGCATAATATTCTATTAGTACTAATTCTAAGCTCAGTTCCATCCCTGGACCATAAGGACCCCTCTGTGTCGTCGCCGTCAAATATCCTCCATCATCATGGGTTTAGATCTCCCACAGTATGCCCTGAGTAACAATAGTTACAAAAATCAAATATTAGATAATACTAATAGAAACACATAATTTAAGAAAATACTAAAAATCAAACTAATATAAAATATAGAGTAGAAGCATAATATTCTATTAGTACTCATTCTAAGCTCAGTTCCATCCCTGGACCATAAGGACCCCTCTGTGTCGTCGCCGTCAAATATCCTCCATCATCATGGGTTTAGATCTCCCACAGTATGCCCTGAGTAATAATAATTACAACAATCAAATATTAGAGAATACTAATAGAAACACATAATTTAAGAAAATACTAAAAATCAAACTAATATAAAATATAGAGTAGAAGCATAATATTCTATTAGTACTCATTCTAAGCTCAGTTCCATCCCTGGACCATAAGGACCCCTCTGTGTCGTCGCCGTCAAATATTCTCCATCATCATGGGTTTAGATCTCCCACAGTATGCCCTGAGTAATAATAATTACAACAATCAAATATTAGATAATACTAATAGAAACACATAATTTAAGAAAATACTAAAAATCAAACTAATATAAAATATAGAGTAGTAGCATAATATTCTATTAGTACTCATTCTAAGCTCAGTTCCATCCCTGGACCATAAGGACCCCTCGGCGTCGTCGCCCTCAATATCCTCCATCATCATGGGTTTAGATCTCCCACAGTATGCCCTGAGTAATAATAATTACAACAATCAAATATTAGATAATACTAATAGAAACACATAATTTAAGAAAATACTAAAAATCAAACTAATATAAAATATAGAGTAGAAGCATTATATTCTATTAGTACTCATTCTAAGCTCAGTTCCATCCCTGGACCATAAGGACTCCTCTGTGTCGCCGCCGTCAAATATCCTCCATCATCATGGGTTTAGATCTCCCACAGTATGCCCTGAGTAATAATAATTACAACAATCAAATATTAGAGAATACTAATAGAAACACATAATTTAAGAAAATACTAAAAATCAAACTAATATAAAATACAGAGTAGTAGCATAATATTCTATTAGTACTCATTCTTAGCTCAGTTCCATCCCTGGACCATAAGGACCCCTCGGCGTCGTCGCCGTCAAATATCCTCCATCATCATGGGTTTAGATCTCCCACAGTATGCCCTGAGTAATAATAATTACAACAATCAAATATTAGATAATACTAATGAAACACATAATTTAAGAAAATACTAAAAATCAAACTAATATAAAATATAGAGTAGAAGCATTATATTCTATTAGTACTCATTCTAAGCTCAGTTCCATCCCTGGACCATAAGGACTCCTCTGTGTCGCCGCCGTCAAATATCCTCCATCATCATGGGTTTAGATCTCCCACAGTATGCCCTGAGTAATAATAATTACAACAATCAAATATTAGAGAATACTAATGAAACACATAATTTAAGAAAATACTAAAAATCAAACTAATATAAAATATAGAGTAGAAGCATAATATTCTATTAGTACTCATTCTAAGCTCAGTTCCATCCCTGGACCATAAGGACTGTTCGGTGTCGTCACCGTCAAATATCCTCCATCATCATGGGTTTAGATCTCCCACAGTATGCCCTGAGTAATAATAATTACAACAATCAAATATTAGATAATACTAATAGAAACACATAATTTAAGAAAATACTAAAAATCAAACTAATATAAAATATAGAGTAGAAGCATTATATTCTATTAGTACTCATTCTAAGCTCAGTTCCATCCCTGGACCATAAGGACTGTTCGGTGTCGTCACCGTCAAATATCCTCCATCATCATGGGTTTAGATCTCCCACAGTATGCCCTGAGTAATAATAATTACAACAATCAAATATTAGAGAATACTAATAGAAACACATAATTTAAGAAAATACTAAAGATCAAACTAATATAAAATATAGAGTAGTAGCATAATATTCTATTAGTACTCATTCTAAGCTCAGTTCCATCCCTGGACCATAAGGACTATTCTGTGTCGTCGGCGTCAAATATCCTCCATCATCATGGGTTTAGATCTCCCACAGTATGCCCTGAGTAATAATAATTACAACAATCAAATATTAGATAATACTAATAGAAACACATAATTTAAGAAAATACTAAAGATCAAACTAATATAAAATATAGAGTAGTAGCATAATATTCTATTAGTACTCATTCTAAGCTCAGTTCCATCCCTGGACCATAAGGACTATTCTGTGTCGTCGGCGTCAAATATCCTCCATCATCATGGGTTTAGATCTCCCACAGTATGCCCTGAGTAATAATATTTACAACAATCAAATATTAGAGAATACTAATAGAAACACATAATTTAAGAAAATACTAAAAATCAAACTAATATAAAATATAGAATAGAAGCATAATATTCTATTAGTACTCATTCTAAGCTCAGTTCCATCCCTGGACAGAAGGACTCCTCTGCGTCGCCGCCGTCAAATATCCTCCATCATCATGGGTTTAGATCTCCCACAGTATGCCCTGAGTAATAATAATTACAACAATCAAATATTAGATAATACTAATAGAAACACATAATTTAAGAAAATACTAAAAATCAAACTAATATAAAATATAGAGTAGAAGCTTAATATTCTATTAGTACTCATTCTAAGCTCAGTTCCATCCCTGGACCATAAGGACTGTTCGGCGTCGTCTCTGTCAAATATCCTCCATCATCATGGGTTTAGATCTCCCACAGTATGCCCTGAGTAATAATAATTACAACAATCAAATATTAGATAATACTAATAGAAACACATAATTTAAGAAAATACTAAAAATCAAACTAATATAAAATATAGAGTAGAAGCTTAATATTCTATTAGTACTCATTCTAAGCTCAGTTCCATCCCTGGACCAGAAGGACTCCTCTGCGTCGTCGGGGTCAAATATCCTCCATCATCATGGGTTTAGATCTCCCACAGTATGACCTGAGTAATAATAATTACAACAATCAAATATTAGATAATACTAATAGAAACACATAATTTAAGAAAATACTAAAAATCAAACTAATATAAAATATACAGTAGTAGCATAATATTCTATTAGTACTCATTCTAAGCTCAGTTCCATCCCTGGACCAGAAGGACTCCTCTGCGTCGTCGGGGTCAAATATCCTCCATCATCATGGGTTTAGATCTCCCACAGAATGCCCTGAGTAATAATAATTACAACAATCAAATATTAGATAATACTAATAGAAACACATAATTTAAGAAAATACTAAAAATCAAACTAATATAAAATATACAGTAGTAGCATAATATTCTATTAGTACTCATTCTAAGCTCAGTTCCATCCCTGGACCAGAAGGACTCCTCTGCGTCGTCGGGGTCAAATATCCTCCATCATCATGGGTTTAGATCTCCCACAGTATGACCTGAGTAATAATAATTACAACAATCAAATATTAGATAATACTAATAGAAACACATAATTTAAGAAAATACTAAAAATCAAACTAATATAAAATATACAGTAGTAGCATAATATTCTATTAGTACTCATTCTAAGCTCAGTTCCATCCCTGGACCAGAAGGACTCCTCTGCGTCGTCGGGGTCAAATATCCTCCATCATCATGGGTTTAGATCTCCCACAGTATGCCCTGAGTAATAATAATTACAACAATCAAATATTAGATAATACTAATAGAAACACATAATTTAAGAAAATAGTAAAAAATCAAACTAATATAAAATATAGAGTAGTAGCATAATATTCTATTAGTACTCATTCTAAGCTCAGTTCCATCCCTGGACCATAAGGACTCCTCTGCGTCGTCGGGGTCAAATATCCTCCATCATCATGGGTTTAGATCTCCCACAGTATGCCCTGAGTAATAATAATTACAACAATCAAATATTAGATAATACTAATAGAAACACATAATTTAAGAAAATACTAAAAATCAAACTAATATAAAATATACAGTAGTAGCATAATATTCTATTAGTTCTCATTCTAAGCTCAGTTCCATCCCTGGACCAGAAGGACTGTTCTGCGTCGTCGGTGTCAAATATCCTCCATCATCATGGGTTTAGATCTCCCACAGTATGCCCTGAGTAATAATAATTACAACAATCAAATATTAGATAATACTAATAAAACACATAATTTAAGAAAATACTAAAGATCAAACTAATATAAAATATAGAGTAGTAGCATAATATTCTATTAGTACTCATTCTAAGCTCAGTTCCATCCCTGGACCAGAAGGACTGTTCTGCGTCGTCGCTGTCAAATATCCTCCATCATCATGGGTTTAGATCTCCCACAGTATGCCCTGAGTAATAATAATTACAACAATCAAATATTAGATAATACTAATAGAAACACATAATTTAAGAAAATACTAAAAATCAAACTAATATAAAATATAGAGTAGAAGCATAATATTCTATTAGTACTCATTCTAAGCTCAGTTCCATCCCTGGACCAGAAGGACTGTTCAGTGTCGTCGGCGTCAAATATCCTCCATCATCATGGGTTTAGATCTCACACGGTATGCCCTGAGTAATAATAATTACAACAATCAAATATTAGATAATACTAATAGAAACACATAATTTAAGAAAATACTAAATATCAAACTAATATAAAATATAGAGTAGAAGCATAATATTCTATTAGTACTCATTCTAAGCTCAGTTCCATCCCTGGACCAGAAGGACTGTTCGGTGTCGTCGGCGTCAAATATCCTCCATCATCATGGGTTTAGATCTCCCACAGTATGCCCTGAGTAATAATAATTACAACAATCAAATATTAGATAATACTAATAGAAACACATAATTTAAGAAAATACTAAAAATCAAACTAATATAAAATATAGAGTAGAAGCATAATATTCTATTAGTACTCATTCTAAGCTCAGTTCCATCCCTGGACCAGAAGGACTGTTCGGTGTCTTCGGCGTCAAATATCCTCCATCATCATGGGTTTAGATCTCCCACAGTATGCCCTGAGTAATAATAATTACAACAATCAAATATTAGATAATACTAATAGAAACACATAATTTAAGAAAATACTAAAAATCAAACTAATATAAAATATAGAGTAGAAGCATAATATTCTATTAGTACTCATTCTAAGCTCAGTTCCATCCCTGGACCATAAGGACTGTTCGGCGTGGTCGCCGTCAAATATCCTCCATCATCATGGGTTTAGATCTCCCACAGTATGCCCTGAGTAACAATAATTACAACAATCAAATATTAGATAATACTAATAGAAACACATAATTTAAGAAAATACTAAAAATCAAACTAATATAAAATATAGAGTAGGAGCATAATATTCTATTAGTACTCATTCTAAGCTCAGTTCCATCCCTGGACCAGAAGGACCCCTCTGCGTCGTCGCCCTCAATATCCTCCATCATCATGGGTTTAGATCTCCCACAGTATGCCCTGAGTAATAATAATTACAACAATCAAATATTAGAGAATACTAATAGAAACACATAATTTAAGAAAATACTAAAAATCAAACTAATATAAAATATAGAGTAGGAGCATAATATTCTATTAGTACTCATTCTAAGCTCAGTTCCATCCCTGGACCATTTGGACTGTTCGGCGTCGTCGCCATCAAATATCCTCCATCATCATGGGTTTAGATCTCCCACAGTATGCCCTGAGTATTAATAATTACAACAATCAAATATTAGAGAATACTAATAGAAACACATAATTTAAGAAAATACTAAAAATCAAACTAATATAAAATATAGAGTAGAAGCATAATATTCTATTAGTACTCATTCTAAGCTCAGTTCCATCCCTGGACCATAAGGACTGTTCGGTGTCGTCGCTGTCAAATATCCTCCATCATCATGGGTTTAGATCTCCCACAGTATGCCCTGAGTAATAATAATTACAACAATCAAATATTAGAGAATACTAATAGAAACACATAATTTAAGAAAATACTAAAAATCAAACTAATATAAAATATAGAGTAGAAGCATAATATTCTATTAGTACCTATTCTAAGCTCAGTTCCATCCCTGGACCATAAGGACCGTTCGGCGTGGTCACCGTCAAATATCCTCCATCATCATGGGTTTAGATCTCCCACAGTATGCCCTGAGTAATAATAATCACAACAATCAAATATTAGAGAATACTAATAGAAACACATAATTTAAGAAAATACTAAAAATCAAACTAATATAAAATATAGAGTAGAAGCATAATATTCTATTAGTACTCATTCTAAGCTCAGTTCCATCCCTGGACCATTTGGACTGTTCGGTGTCGTCGGCGTCAAATATCCTCCATCATCATGGGTTTAGATCTCCCACAGTATGCCCTGAGTAATAATAATCACAACAATCAAATATTAGAGAATACTAATAAAACCCATAATTTAAGAAAATACTAAAAATCAAACTAATATAAAATATAGAGTAGAAGCATAATATTCTATTAGTACTCATTCTAAGCTCAGTTCCATCCCTGGACCATTTGGACTGTTCGGTGTCGTCGGCGTCAAATATCCTCCATCATCATGGGTTTAGATCTCCCACAGTATGCCCTGAGTAATAATAATCACAACAATCAAATATTAGAGAATACTAATAAAACCCATAATTTAAGAAAATACTAAAAATCAAACTAATATAAAATATAGAGTAGAAGCATAATATTCTATTAGTACTCATTCTAAGCTCAGTTCCATCCCTGGACCATTTGGACTGTTCGGTGTCGTCGGCGTCAAATATCCTCCATCATCATGGGTTTAGATCTCCCACAGTATGCCCTGAGTAATAATAATTACAACAATCAAATATTAGATAATACTAATAGAAACACATAATTTAAGAAAATACTAAAAATCAAACTAATATAAAATATAGAGTAGAAGCATAATATTCTATTAGTACTCATTCTAAGCTCAGTTCCATCCCTGGACCATTTGGACTGTTCGGCGTGGTCACCGTCAAATATCCTCCATCATCATGGGTTTAGATCTCCCACAGTATGCCCTGAGTAATAATAATCACAACAATCAAATATTAGAGAATACTAATAAAACCCATAATTTAAGAAAATACTAAAAATCAAACTAATATAAAATATAGAGTAGAAGCATAATATTCTATTAGTACTCATTCTAAGCTCAGTTCCATCCCTGGACCATTTGGACTGTTCGGTGTCGTCGGCGTCAAATATCCTCCATCATCATGGGTTTAGATCTCCCACAGTATGCCCTGAGTAATAATAATTACAACAATCAAATATTAGATAATACTAATAGAAACACATAATTTAAGAAAATACTAAAAATCAAACTAATATAAAATATAGAGTAGAAGCATAATATTCTATTAGTACTCATTCTAAGCTCAGTTCCATCCCTGGACCATTTGGACTGTTCGGCGTGGTCACCGTCAAATATCCTCCATCATCATGGGTTTAGATCTCCCACAGTATGCCCTGAGTAATAATAATCACAACAATCAAATATTAGAGAATACTAATAAAACCCATAATTTAAGAAAATACTAAAAATCAAACTAATATAAAATATAGAGTAGAAGCATAATATTCTATTAGTACTCATTCTAAGCTCAGTTCCATCCCTGGACCATTTGGACTGTTCGGTGTCGTCGGCGTCAAATATCCTCCATCATCATGGGTTTAGATCTCCCACAGTATGCCCTGAGTAATAATAATTACAACAATCAAATATTAGATAATACTAATAGAAACACATAATTTAAGAAAATACTAGAAATCAAACTAATATAAAATATAGAGTAGAAGCATAATATTCTATTAGTACTCATTCTAAGCTCAGTTCCATCCCTGGACCATTTGGACTGTTCGGCGTGGTCACCGTCAAATATCCTCCATCATCATGGGTTTAGATCTCCCACAGTATGCCCTGAGTAATAATAATTACAACAATCAAATATTAGAGAATACTAATAGAAACACATAATTTAAGAAAATACTAAAAAACAAACTAATATAAAATATAGAGTAGAAGCATAATATTCTATTAGTACTCATTCTAAGCTCAGTTCCATCCCTGGACCATTTGGACTGTTCGGCGTGGTCACCGTCAAATATCCTCCATCATCATGGGTTTAGATCTCCCACAGTATGCCCTGAGTAATAATAATTACAACAATCAAATATTAGAGAATACTAATAGAAACACATAATTTAAGAAAATACTAAAAAACAAACTAATATAAAATATAGAGTAGAAGCATAATATTCTATTAGTACTCATTCTAAGCTCAGTTCCATCCCTGGACCATTTGGACGGTTCGGCGTCGTCGCCGTCAAATATCCTCCATCATCATGGGTTTAGATCTCCCACAGTATGCCCTGAGTAATAATAATTACAACAAACAAATATTAGATAATACTAATAGAAACACATAATTTAAGAAAATACTAAAAATCAAACTAATATAAAATATAGAGTAGAAGCATAATATTCTATTAGTACTCATTGTAAGCTCAGTTCCATCCCTGGACCATTTGGACGGTTCGGTGTCGTCGCCGTCAAATATCCTCCATCATCATGGGTTTAGATCTCCCACAGTATGCCCTGAGTAATAATAATTACAACAATCAAATATTAGAGAATACTAATAGAAACACATAATTTAAGAAAATACTAAAAATCAAACTAATATAAAATATAGAGTAGAAGCATAATATTCTATTAGTACTCATTCTAAGCTCAGTTCCATCCCTGGACCATAAGGACCTCTCTGCGTCTTCGGCGTCAAATATCCTCCATCATCATGGGTTTAGATCTCCCACAGTATGCCCTGAGTAATAATAATTACAACAATCAAATATTAGATAATACTAATAGAAACACATAATTTAAGAAAATACTAAAAATCAAACTAATATAAAATATAGAGTAGGAGCATAATATTCTATTAGTACTCATTCTAAGCTCAGTTCCATCCCTGGACCATAAGGACCCCTCTGTGTCGTCGCCGTCAAATCCCCTCCATCATCATGGGTTTAGATCTCCCACAGTATGCCCTGAGTAATAATAATTACAACAATCAAATATTAGAGAATACTAATAAAACACTTAATTTAAGAAAATACTAAAAATCAAACTAATATAAAATATAGAGTAGAAGCATAATATTCTATTAGTACTCATTCTAAGCTCAGTTCCATCCCTGGACCATAAGGACTGTTCAGTGTCGTCGCCGTCAAATATTCTCCATCATCATGGGTTTAGATCTCCCACAGTATGCCCTGAGTAACAATAATTACAACAATCAAATATTAGAGAATACTAATAAAACACTTAATTTAAGAAAATACTAAAAATCAAACTAATATAAAATATAGAGTAGAAGCATAATATTCTATTAGTACTCATTCTAAGCTCAGTTCCATCCCTGGACCATAAGGACCCCTCCACGTCGTCGCCCTCAAATATCCTCCATCATCATGGGTTTAGATCTCCCACAGTATGCCCTGAGTAATAATAATTACAACAATCAAATATTAGATAATACTAATAGAAACACATAATTTAAGAAAATACTAAAAATCAAACTAATAAAAAATATAGAGTAGAAGCATAATATTCTATTAGTACTCATTCTAAGCTCAGTTCCATCCCTGGACCATTTGGACTGTTCGGTGTCGTCGCCGTCAAATATCCTCCATCATCATGGGTTTAGATCTCCCACAGTATGCCCTGAGTAATAATAATTACAACAATCAAATATTAGAGAATACTAATAGAAACACATAATTTAAGAAAATACTAAAAATCAAACTAATATAAAATATAGAGTAGAAGCATAATATTCTATTAGTACTCATTCTTAGCTCAGTTCCATCCCTGGACCATAAGGACCCCTCCACGTCGTCGCCCTCAAATATCCTCCATCATCATGGGTTTAGATCTCCCACAGTATGCCCTGAGTAATAATAATTACAACAATCAAATATTAGATAATACTAATAGAAACACATAATTTAAGAAAATACTAAAAATCAAACTAATATAAAATATAGAGTAGTAGCTTAATATTCTATTAGTACTCATTCTAAGCTCAGTTCCATCCCTGGACCATAAGGACTGTTTGGTGTCGTCGCCATCAAATATCCTCCATCATCATGGGTTTAGATCTCCCACAGTACGCCCTGAGTAATAATAATTACAACAATCAAATATTAGATAATACTAATAAAACACATAATTTAAGAAAATACTAAAAATCAAACTAATATAAAATATAGAGTAGAAGCATAATATTCTATTAGTACTCATTCTAAGCTCAGTTCCATCCCTGGACCATAAGGACTGTTTGGTGTCGTCGCCATCAAATATCCTCCATCATCATGGGTTTAGATCTCCCTCAGTATGCCCTGAGTAATAATAATTACAACAATCAAATATTAGAGAATACTAATAGAAACACATAATTTAAGAAAATACTAAAAATCAAACTAATATAAAATATAGAGTAGAAGCATAATATTCTATTAGTACTCATTCTAAGCTCAGTTCCATCCCTGGACCATAAGGACTGTTTGGTGTCGTCGCCATCAAATATCCTCCATCATCATGGGTTTAGATCTCCCTCAGTATGCCCTGAGTAATAATAATTACAACAATCAAATATTAGAGAATACTAATAGAAACACATAATTTAAGAAAATACTAAAAATCAAACTAATATAAAATATAGAGTAGTAGCATAATATTCTATTAGTACTCATTCTAAGCTCAGTTCCATCCCTGGACCATAAGGACTGTTTGGTGTCGTCGCCATCAAATATCCTCCATCATCATGGGTTTAGATCTCCCTCAGTATGCCCTGAGTAATAATAATTACAACAATCAAATATTAGATAATACTAATAGAAACACATAATTTAAGAAAATACTAAAAATCAAACTAATATAAAATATAGAGTAGTAGCATAATATTCTATTAGTACTCATTCTAAGCTCAGTTCCATCCCTGGACCATAAGGACTGTTTGGTGTCGTCGCCATCAAATATCCTCCATCATCATGGGTTTAGATCTCCCTCAGTATGCCCTGAGTAATAATAATTACAACAATCAAATATTAGAGAATACTAATAGAAACACATAATTTAAGAAAATACTAAAAATCAAACTAATATAAAATATAGAGTAGAAGCATAATATTCTATTAGTACTCATTCTAAGCTCAGTTCCATCCCTGGACCAGAAGGACTGTTCTGCGTCGCCGCCGTCAAATATCCTCCATCATCATGGGTTTAGATCTCCCACAGTATGCCCTGAGTAACAATAATTACAACAATCAAATATTAGATAATACTAATAGAAACACATAATTTAAGAAAATACTAAAAATCAAACTAATATAAAATATAGAGTAGAAGCATAATATTCTATTAGTACTCATTCTAAGCTCAGTTCCATCCCTGGACCATAAGGACTGTTTGGTGTCGTCGCCATCAAATATCCTCCATCATCATGGGTTTAGATCTCCCACAGTATGCCCTGAGTAATAATAATTACAACAATCAAATATTAGAGAATACTAATAGAAACACATAATTTAAGAAAATACTAAAAATCAAACTAATATAAAATATAGAGTAGAAGCATAATATTCTATTAGTACTCATTCTAAGCTCAGTTCCATCCCTGGACCATAAGGACTGTTTGGTGTCGTCGCCATCAAATATCCTCCATCATCATGGGTTTAGATCTCCCACAGTATGCCCTGAGTAATAATAATTACAACAATCAAATATTAGATAATACTAATAAAACACATAATTTAAGAAAATACTAAAAATCAAACTAATATAAAATATAGAGTAGAAGCATAATATTCTATTAGTACTCATTCTAAGCTCAGTTCCATCCCTGGACCATAAGGACTGTTTGGTGTCGTCGCCATCAAATATCCTCCATCATCATGGGTTTAGATCTCCCACAGTATGCCCTGAGTAATAATAATTACAACAATCAAATATTAGAGAATACTAATAGAAACACATAATTTAAGAAAATACTAAAAATCAAACTAATATAAAATATAGAGTAGAAGCATAATATTCTATTAGTACTCATTCTAAGCTCAGTTCCATCCCTGGACCATAAGGACTGTTTGGTGTCGTCGCCATCAAATATCCTCCATCATCATGGGTTTAGATCTCCCTCAGTATGCCCTGAGTAATAATAATTACAACAATCAAATATTAGAGAATACTAATAGAAACACATAATTTAAGAAAATACTAAAAATCAAACTAATATAAAATATAGAGTAGTAGCATAATATTCTATTAGTACTCATTCTAAGCTCAGTTCCATCCCTGGACCATAAGGACTGTTTGGTGTCGTCGCCATCAAATATCCTCCATCATCATGGGTTTAGATCTCCCTCAGTATGCCCTGAGTAATAATAATTACAACAATCAAATATTAGATAATACTAATAGAAACACATAATTTAAGAAAATACTAAAAATCAAACTAATATAAAATATAGAGTAGTAGCATAATATTCTATTAGTACTCATTCTAAGCTCAGTTCCATCCCTGGACCATAAGGACTGTTTGGTGTCGTCGCCATCAAATATCCTCCATCATCATGGGTTTAGATCTCCCTCAGTATGCCCTGAGTAATAATAATTACAACAATCAAATATTAGAGAATACTAATAGAAACACATAATTTAAGAAAATACTAAAAATCAAACTAATATAAAATATAGAGTAGAAGCATAATATTCTATTAGTACTCATTCTAAGCTCAGTTCCATCCCTGGACCATAAGGACTGTTCTGCGTCGCCGCCGTCAAATATCCTCCATCATCATGGGTTTAGATCTCCCACAGTACGCCCTGAGTAATAATAATTACAACAATCAAATATTAGATAATACTAATAGAAACACATAATTTAAGAAAATACTAAAAATCAAACTAATATAAAATATAGAGTAGTAGCATAATATTCTATTAGTACTCATTCTAAGCTCAGTTCCATCCCTGGACCATAAGGACTGTTTGGTGTCGTCGCCATCAAATATCCTCCATCATCATGGGTTTAGATCTCCCACAGTATGCCCTGAGTAATAATAATTACAACAATCAAATATTAGAGAATACTAATAGAAACACATAATTTAAGAAAATACTAAAAATCAAACTAATATAAAATATAGAGTAGAAGCATAATATTCTATTAGTACTCATTCTAAGCTCAGTTCCATCCCTGGACCATAAGGACTGTTTGGTGTCGTCGCCATCAAATATCCTCCATCATCATGGGTTTAGATCTCCCTCAGTATGCCCTGAGTAATAATAATTACAACAATCAAATATTAGAGAATACTAATAGAAACACATAATTTAAGAAAATACTAAAAATCAAACTAATATAAAATATAGAGTAGTAGCATAATATTCTATTAGTACTCATTCTAAGCTCAGTTCCATCCCTGGACCATAAGGACTGTTTGGTGTCGTCGCCATCAAATATCCTCCATCATCATGGGTTTAGATCTCCCTCAGTATGCCCTGAGTAATAATAATTACAACAATCAAATATTAGATAATACTAATAGAAACACATAATTTAAGAAAATACTAAAAATCAAACTAATATAAAATATAGAGTAGTAGCATAATATTCTATTAGTACTCATTCTAAGCTCAGTTCCATCCCTGGACCATAAGGACTGTTTGGTGTCGTCGCCATCAAATATCCTCCATCATCATGGGTTTAGATCTCCCTCAGTATGCCCTGAGTAATAATAATTACAACAATCAAATATTAGAGAATACTAATAGAAACACATAATTTAAGAAAATACTAAAAATCAAACTAATATAAAATATAGAGTAGAAGCATAATATTCTATTAGTACTCATTCTAAGCTCAGTTCCATCCCTGGACCATAAGGACTGTTTGGTGTCGTCGCCGTCAAATATCCTCCATCATCATGGGTTTAGATCTCCCACAGTATGCCCTGAGTAATAATAATCACAACAATCAAATATTAGAGAATACTAATAAAACACATAATTTAAGAAAATACTAAAAATCAAACTAATATAAAATATAGAGTAGAAGCATAATATTCTATTAGTACTCATTCTAAGCTCAGTTCCATCCCTGGACCAGAAGGACTGTTCTGCGTCGCCGCCCTCAAATATCCTCCATCATCATGGGTTTAGATCTCCCACAGTATGCCCTGAGTAATAATAATTACAACAATCAAATATTAGAGAATACTAATAGAAACACATAATTTAAGAAAATACTAAAAATCAAACTAATATAAAATATAGAGTAGAAGCATAATATTCTATTAGTACTCATTCTAAGCTCAGTTCCATCCCTGGACCAGAAGGACTGTTCTGCGTCGCCGCCGTCAAATATCCTCCATCATCATGGGTTTAGATCTCCCACAGTATGCCCTGAGTAATAATAATTACAACAATCAAATATTAGAGAATACTAATAGAAACACATAATTTAAGAAAATACTAAAAATCAAACTAATATAAAATATAGAGTAGTAGCTTAATATTCTATTAGTACTCATTCTAAGCTCAGTTCCATCCCTGGACCATAAGGACTGTTTGGTGTCGTCGCCGTCAAATATCCTCCATCATCATGGGTTTAGATCTCCCACAGTATGCCCTGAGTAATAATAATCACAACAATCAAATATTAGAGAATACTAATAAAACACATAATTTAAGAAAATACTAAAAATCAAACTAATATAAAATATAGAGTAGAAGCATAATATTCTATTAGTACTCATTCTAAGCTCAGTTCCATCCCTGGACCAGAAGGACTGTTCTGCGTCGCCGCCGTCAAATATCCTCCATCATCATGGGTTTAGATCTCCCACAGTATGCCCTGAGTAATAATAATTACAACAATCAAATATTAGAGAATACTAATAGAAACACATAATTTAAGAAAATACTAAAAATCAAACTAATATAAAATATAGAGTAGTAGCTTAATATTCTATTAGTACTCATTCTAAGCTCAGTTCCATCCCTGGACCATAAGGACTGTTTGGTGTCGTCGCCGTCAAATATCCTCCATCATCATGGGTTTAGATCTCCCACAGTATGCCCTGAGTAATAATAATCACAACAATCAAATATTAGAGAATACTAATAAAACACATAATTTAAGAAAATACTAAAAATCAAACTAATATAAAATATAGAGTAGAAGCATAATATTCTATTAGTACTCATTCTAAGCTCAGTTCCATCCCTGGAGCATAAGGACTGTTTGGTGTCGTCGCCGTCAAATATCCTCCATCATCATGGGTTTAGATCTCCCACAGTATGCCCTGAGTAATAATAATTACAACAATCAAATATTAGAGAATACTAATAGAAACACATAATTTAAGAAAATACTAAAAATCAAACTAATATAAAATATAGAGTAGTAGCTTAATATTCTATTAGTACTCATTCTAAGCTCAGTTCCATCCCTGGACCATAAGGACTGTTTGGTGTCGTCGCCGTCAAATATCCTCCATCATCATGGGTTTAGATCTCCCACAGTATGCCCTGAGTAATAATAATCACAACAATCAAATATTAGAGAATACTAATAAAACACATAATTTAAGAAAATACTAAAAATCAAACTAATATAAAATATAGAGTAGTAGCTTAATATTCTATTAGTACTCATTCTAAGCTCAGTTCCATCCCTGGACCATAAGGACTGTTTGGTGTCGTCGCCGTCAAATATCCTCCATCATCATGGGTTTAGATCTCCCACAGTATGCCCTGAGTAATAATAATTACAACAATCAAATATTAGAGAATACTAATAGAAACACATAATTTAAGAAAATACTAAAAATCAAACTAATATAAAATATAGAGTAGTAGCTTAATATTCTATTAGTACTCATTCTAAGCTCAGTTCCATCCCTGGACCATAAGGACTGTTTGGTGTCGTCGCCGTCAAATATCCTCCATCATCATGGGTTTAGATCTCCCACAGTATGCCCTGAGTAATAATAATCACAACAATCAAATATTAGAGAATACTAATAAAACACATAATTTAAGAAAATACTAAAAATCAAACTAATATAAAATATAGAGTAGTAGCTTAATATTCTATTAGTACTCATTCTAAGCTCAGTTCCATCCCTAGACCATAAGGACTGTTTGGTGTCGTCGCCGTCAAATATCCTCCATCATCATGGGTTTAGATCTCCCACAGTATGCCCTGAGTAATAATAATCACAACAATCAAATATTAGAGAATACTAATAAAACACATAATTTAAGAAAATACTAAAAATCAAACTAATATAAAATATAGAGTAGAAGCATAATATTCTATTAGTACTCATTCTAAGCTCAGTTCCATCCCTAGACCATAAGGACTGTTCGGTGTCGTCGCCGTCAAATATCCTCCATCATCATGGGTTTAGATCTCCCACAGTATGCCCTGAGTAATAATAATTACAACAATCAAATATTAGATAATACTAATAGAAACACATAATTTAAGAAAATACTAAAAATCAAACTAATATAAAATATAGAGTAGAAGCATGAGATTCTATTAGTACTCATTCTAAGCTCAGTTCCATCCCTGGAGCATTTGGACGGTTCGGCGTCGTCACTGTCAAATATCCTCCATCATCATGGGTTTAGATATCCCACAGTATGCCCTGAGTAATAATAATTACAACAATCAAATATTAGAGAATACTAATAGAAACACATAATTTAAGAAAATACTAAAAATCAAACTAATATAAAATATAGAGTAGAAGCATAATATTCTATTAGTACTCATTCTAAGCTCAGTTCCATCCCTGGAACAGAAGGACTCCTCTGCGTCGTCGGCGTCAAATATCCTCCATCATCATGGGTTTAGATCTCCCACAGTATGCCCTGAGTAATAATAATTACAACAATCAAATATTAGAGAATACTAATAGAAACACATAATTCAAGAAAATACTAAAAATCAAACTAATATAAAATATAGAGTAGTAGCATAATATTCTATTAGTACTCATTCTAAGCTCAGTTCCATCCCTGGACCATAAGGAGTGTTCGGTATGGTCGCCGTCAAATATCCTCCATCATCATGGGTTAAGATCTCCCACAGAATGCCCTGAGTAATAATAATTACAACAATCAAATATTAGAGAATACTAATAGAAACACATAATTCAAGAAAATACTAAAAATCAAACTAATATAAAATATAGAGTAGTAGCATAATATTCTATTAGTACTCATTCTAAGCTCAGTTCCATCCCTGGACCATAAGGAGTGTTCGGTATGGTCGCCGTCAAATATCCTCCATCATCATGGGTTAAGATCTCCCACAGAATGCCCTGAGTAATAATAATTACAACAATCAAATATTAGAGAATACTAATAGAAACACATAATTTAAGAAAATACTAAAAATCAAACTAATATAAAATATAGAGTAGTAGCATAATATTCTATTAGTACTCATTCTAAGCTCAGTTCCATCCCTGGACCATTTGGACTGTTTGGTGTCTTCACCGTCAAATATCCTCCATCATCATGGGTTAAGATCTCCCACAGAATGCCCTGAGTAATAATAATTACAACAATCAAATATTAGAGAATACTAATAGAAACACATAATTTAAGAAAATACTAAAAATCAAACTAATATAAAATATAGAGTAGAAGAATAATATTCTATTAGTACTCATTCTAAGCTCAGTTCCATCCCTGGACCATTTGGACTGTTTGGTGTCTTCACCGTCAAATATCCTCCATCATCATGGGTTTAGATCTCCCACAGTATGCCCTGAGTAATAATAATTACAACAATCAAATATAAGAGAATACTAATAGAAACACATAATTTAAGAAAATACTAAAAATCAAACTAATATAAAATATAGAGTAGTAGCATAATATTCTATTAGTACTCATTCTAAGCTCAGTTCCATCCCTGGACCATTTGGACTGTTTGGTGTCTTCACCGTCAAATATCCTCCATCATCATGGGTTAAGATCTCCCACAGAATGCCCTGAGTAATAATAATTACAACAATCAAATATTAGAGAATACTAATAGAAACACATAATTTAAGAAAATACTAAAAATCAAACTAATATAAAATATAGAGTAGAAGAATAATATTCTATTAGTACTCATTCTAAGCTCAGTTCCATCCCTGGACCATTTGGACTGTTTGGTGTCTTCACCGTCAAATATCCTCCATCATCATGGGTTTAGATCTCCCACAGAATGCCCTGAGTAATAATAATTACAACAATCAAATATTAGAGAATACTAATAGAAACACATAATTTAAGAAAATACTAAAAATCAAACTAATATAAAATATAGAGTAGTAGCATAATATTCTATTAGTACTCATTCTAAGCTCAGTTCCATCCCTGGACCATTTGGACTGTTTGGTGTCTTCACCGTCAAATATCCTCCATCATCATGGGTTAAGATCTCCCACAGAATGCCCTGAGTAATAATAATTACAACAATCAAATATTAGAGAATACTAATAGAAACACATAATTTAAGAAAATACTAAAAATCAAACTAATATAAAATATAGAGTAGAAGCATAATATTCTATTAGTACTCATTCTAAGCTCAGTTCCATCCCTGGACCATAAGGACTGTTTGGTGTCGTCACCGTCAAATATCCTCCATCATCATGGGTTTAGATCTCCCACAGTATGCCCTTAGTAATAATAATTACAACAATCAAATATTAGATAATACTAATGAAACACATAATTTAAGAAAATACTAAAAATCAAACTAATATAAAATATAGAGTAGAAGCATAATATTCTATTAGTACTCATTCTAAGCTCAGTTCCATCCCTGGACCATTTGGACTGTTCGGCGTCGTCACCGTCAAATATCCTCCATCATCATGGGTTTAGATCTCCCACAGTATGCCCTGAGTAACAATAATTACAACAATCAAATATTAGATAATACTAATGAAACACATAATTTAAGAAAATACTAAAAATCAAACTAATATAAAATATAGAGTAGAAGCATAATATTCTATTAGTACTCATTCTAAGCTCAGTTCCATCCCTGGACCATTTGGACTGTTCGGCGTCGTCACCGTCAAATATCCTCCATCATCATGGGTTTAGATCTCCCACAGTATGCCCTGAGTAACAATAATTACAACAATCAAATATTAGATAATACTAATGAAACACATAATTTAAGAAAATACTAAAAATCAAACTAATATAAAATATAGAGTAGAAGCATAATATTCTATTAGTACTCATTCTAAGCTCAGTTCCATCCCTGGACCATTTGGACTGTTCGGCGTCGTCACCGTCAAATATCCTCCATCATCATGGGTTTAGATCTCCCACAGTATGCCCTGAGTAACAATAATTACAACAATCAAATATTAGATAATACTAATGAAACACATAATTTAAGAAAATACTAAAAATCAAACTAATATAAAATATAGAGTAGAAGCATAATATTCTATTAGTACTCATTCTAAGCTCAGTTCCATCCCTGGACCATAAGGACTGTTTGGTGTCGTCACCGTCAAATATCCTCCATCATCATGGGTTTAGATCTCCCACAGTATGCCCTTAGTAATAATAATTACAACAATCAAATATTAGATAATACTAATGAAACACATAATTTAAGAAAATACTAAAAATCAAACTAATATAAAATATAGAGTAGAAGCATAATATTCTATTAGTACTCATTCTAAGCTCAGTTCCATCCCTGGACCATTTGGACTGTTCGGCGTCGTCACCGTCAAATATCCTCCATCATCATGGGTTTAGATCTCCCACAGTATGCCCTGAGTAACAATAATTACAACAATCAAATATTAGATAATACTAATGAAACACATAATTTAAGAAAATACTAAAAATCAAACTAATATAAAATATAGAGTAGAAGCATAATATTCTATTAGTACTCATTCTAAGCTCAGTTCCATCCCTGGACCATTTGGACTGTTCGGCGTCGTCACCGTCAAATATCCTCCATCATCATGGGTTTAGATCTCCCACAGTATGCCCTGAGTAACAATAATTACAACAATCAAATATTAGATAATACTAATGAAACACATAATTTAAGAAAATACTAAAAATCAAACTAATATAAAATATAGAGTAGAAGCATAATATTCTATTAGTACTCATTCTAAGCTCAGTTCCATCCCTGGACCATTTGGACTGTTCGGCGTCGTCACCGTCAAATATCCTCCATCATCATGGGTTTAGATCTCCCACAGTATGCCCTGAGTAACAATAATTACAACAATCAAATATTAGATAATACTAATGAAACACATAATTTAAGAAAATACTAAAAATCAAACTAATATAAAATATAGAGTAGAAGCATAATATTCTATTAGTACTCATTCTAAGCTCAGTTCCATCCCTGGACCATAAGGACTGTTCGGCGTCGTCACCGTCAAATATTCTCCATCATCATGGGTTTAGATCTCCCACAGTATGCCCTGAGTAATAATAATTACAACAATCAAATATTAGAGAATACTAATAGAAACACATAATTTAAGAAAATACTAAAAATCAAACTAATATAAAATATAGAGTAGAAGCATAATATTCTATTAGTACTCATTCTAAGCTCAGTTCAATCCCTGGACCATAAGGACTGTTCGGCGTCGTCACCGTCAAATATCCTCCATCATCATGGGTTTAGATCTCCCACAGTATGCCCTGAGTAACAATAATTACAACAATCAAATATTAGATAATACTAATGAAACACATAATTTAAGAAAATACTAAAAATCAAACTAATATAAAATATAGAGTAGAAGCATAATATTCTATTAGTACTCATTCTAAGCTCAGTTCCATCCCTGGACCATAAGGACTGTTCGGCGTCGTCACCGTCAAATATCCTCCATCATCATGGGTTTAGATCTCCCACAGTATGCCCTGAGTAATAATAATTACAACAATCAAATATTAGAGAATACTAATAGAAACACATAATTTAAGAAAATACTAAAAATCAAACTAATATAAAATATAGAGTAGAAGCATAATATTCTATTAGTACTCATTCTAAGCTCAGTTCAATCCCTGGACCATAAGGACTGTTCGGCGTCGTCACCGTCAAATATCCTCCATCATCATGGGTTTAGATCTCCCACAGTATGCCCTGAGTAACAATAATTACAACAATCAAATATTAGATAATACTAATGAAACACATAATTTAAGAAAATACTAAAAATCAAACTAATATAAAATATAGAGTAGAAGCATAATATTCTATTAGTACTCATTCTAAGCTCAGTTCCATCCCTGGACCATAAGGACTGTTCGGCGTCGTCACCGTCAAATATCCTCCATCATCATGGGTTTAGATCTCCCACAGTATGCCCTGAGTAACAATAATTACAACAATCAAATATTAGATAATACTAATGAAACACATAATTTAAGAAAATACTAAAAATCAAACTAATATAAAATATAGAGTAGAAGCATAATATTCTATTAGTACTCATTCTAAGCTCAGTTCCATCCCTGGACCATAAGGACTGTTCGGCGTCGTCACCGTCAAATATTCTCCATCATCATGGGTTTAGATCTCCCACAGTATGCCCTGAGTAATAATAATTACAACAATCAAATATTAGAGAATACTAATAGAAACACATAATTTAAGAAAATACTAAAAATCAAACTAATATAAAATATAGAGTAGAAGCATAATATTCTATTAGTACTCATTCTAAGCTCAGTTCCATCCCTGGACCATTTGGACTGTTCGGGTTCGTCGCTGTCAAATATCCTCCATCATCATGGGTTTAGATCTCCCACAGTATGCCCTGAGTAACAATAATTACAACAATCAAATATTAGATAATACTAATGAAACACATAATTTAAGAAAATACTAAAAATCAAACTAATATAAAATATAGAGTAGAAGCATAATATTCTATTAGTACTCATTCTAAGCTCAGTTCCATCCCTGGACCATAAGGACTGTTCGGCGTCGTCACCGTCAAATATTCTCCATCATCATGGGTTTAGATCTCCCACAGTATGCCCTGAGTAATAATAATTACAACAATCAAATATTAGATAATACTAATAAAACACATAATTTAAGAAAATACTAAAAATCAAACTAATATAAAATATAGAGTAGAAGCATAATATTCTATTAGTACTCATTCTAAGCTCAGTTCCATCCCTGGACCATTTGGACTGTTCGGCGTCGTCGCCGTCAAATATCCTCCATCATCATGGGTTTAGATCTCCCACAGTATGCCCTGAGTAATAATAATTACAACAATCAAATATTAGAGAATACTAATAGAAACACATAATTTAAGAAAATACTAAAAATCAAACTAATATAAAATATAGAGTAGAAGCATAATATTCTATTAGTACTCATTCTAAGCTCAGTTCCATCCCTGGACCATTTGGACTGTTCGGGTTCGTCGCTGTCAAATATTCTCCATCATCATGGGTTTAGATCTCCCACAGTATGCCCTGAGTAATAATAATTACAACAATCAAATATTAGATAATACTAATAAAACACATAATTTAAGAAAATACTAAAAATCAAACTAATATAAAATATAGAGTAGAAGCATAATATTCTATTAGTACTCATTCTAAGCTCAGTTCCATCCCTGGACCATTTGGACTGTTCGGGTTCGTCGCCGTCAAATATTCTCCATCATCATGGGTTTAGATCTCCCACAGTATGCCCTGAGTAATAATAATTACAACAATCAAATATTAGATAATACTAATAAAACACATAATTTAAGAAAATACTAAAAATCAAACTAATATAAAATATAGAGTAGAAGCATAATATTCTATTAGTACTCATTCTAAGCTCAGTTCCATCCCTGGACCATTTGGACTGTTCGGGTTCGTCGCCGTCAAATATTCTCCATCATCATGGGTTTAGATCTCCCACAGTATGCCCTGAGTAATAATAATTACAACAATCAAATATTAGATAATACTAATAAAACACATAATTTAAGAAAATACTAAAAATCAAACTAATATAAAATATAGAGTAGAAGCATAATATTCTATTAGTACTCATTCTAAGCTCAGTTCCATCCCTGGACCATTTGGACTGTTCGGGTTCGTCGCTGTCAAATATTCTCCATCATCATGGGTTTAGATCTCCCACAGTATGCCCTGAGTAATAATAATTACAACAATCAAATATTAGATAATACTAATAAAACACATAATTTAAGAAAATACTAAAAATCAAACTAATATAAAATATAGAGTAGAAGCATAATATTCTATTAGTACTCATTCTAAGCTCAGTTCCATCCCTGGACCATTTGGACTGTTCGGGTTCGTCGCCGTCAAATATTCTCCATCATCATGGGTTTAGATCTCCCACAGTATGCCCTGAGTAATAATAATTACAACAATCAAATATTAGATAATACTAATAAAACACATAATTTAAGAAAATACTAAAAATCAAACTAATATAAAATATAGAGTAGAAGCATAATATTCTATTAGTACTCATTCTAAGCTCAGTTCCATCCCTGGACCATTTGGACTGTTCGGGTTCGTCGCCGTCAAATATCCTCCATCATCATGGGTTTAGATCTCCCACAGTATGCCCTGAGTAACAATAATTACAACAATCAAATATTAGATAATACTAATAAAACACATAATTTAAGAAAATACTAAAAATCAAACTAATATAAAATATAGAGTAGAAGCATAATATTCTATTAGTACTCATTCTAAGCTCAGTTCCATCCCTGGACCATTTGGACTGTTCGGGTTCGTCGCTGTCAAATATTCTCCATCATCATGGGTTTAGATCTCCCACAGTATGCCCTGAGTAATAATAATTACAACAATCAAATATTAGATAATACTAATAAAACACATAATTTAAGAAAATACTAAAAATCAAACTAATATAAAATATAGAGTAGAAGCATAATATTCTATTAGTACTCATTCTAAGCTCAGTTCCATCCCTGGACCATTTGGACTGTTCGGGTTCGTCGCCGTCAAATATTCTCCATCATCATGGGTTTAGATCTCCCACAGTATGCCCTGAGTAATAATAATTACAACAATCAAATATTAGATAATACTAATAAAACACATAATTTAAGAAAATACTAAAAATCAAACTAATATAAAATATAGAGTAGAAGCATAATATTCTATAAGTAATCATTCTAAGCTCAGTTCCATCCCTGGACCATTTGGACTGTTCGGGTTCGTCGCCGTCAAATATCCTCCATCATCATGGGTTTAGATCTCCCACAGTATGCCCTGAGTAATAATAATTACAACAATCAAATATTAGATAATACTAATAAAACACATAATTTAAGAAAATACTAAAAATCAAACTAATATAAAATATAGAGTAGAAGCATAATATTCTATTAGTACTCATTCTAAGCTCAGTTCCATCCCTGGACCATTTGGACTGTTCGGGTTCGTCGCCGTCAAATATTCTCCATCATCATGGGTTTAGATCTCCCACAGTATGCCCTGAGTAATAATAATTACAACAATCAAATATTAGATAATACTAATAAAACACATAATTTAAGAAAATACTAAAAATCAAACTAATATAAAATATAGAGTAGAAGCATAATATTCTATTAGTACTCATTCTAAGCTCAGTTCCATCCCTGGACCATTTGGACTGTTCGGGTTCGTCGCCGTCAAATATCCTCCATCATCATGGGTTTAGATCTCCCACAGTATGCCCTGAGTAATAATAATTACAACAATCAAATATTAGATAATACTAATAAAACACATAATTTAAGAAAATACTAAAAATCAAACTAATATAAAATATAGAGTAGAAGCATAATATTCTATTAGTACTCATTCTAAGCTCAGTTCCATCCCTGGACCATTTGGACTGTTCGGGTTCGTCGCTGTCAAATATTCTCCATCATCATGGGTTTAGATCTCCCACAGTATGCCCTGAGTAATAATAATTACAACAATCAAATATTAGATAATACTAATAAAACACATAATTTAAGAAAATACTAAAAATCAAACTAATATAAAATATAGAGTAGAAGCATAATATTCTATTAGTACTCATTCTAAGCTCAGTTCCATCCCTGGACCATTTGGACTGTTCGGGTTCGTCGCCGTCAAATATTCTCCATCATCATGGGTTTAGATCTCCCACAGTATGCCCTGAGTAATAATAATTACAACAATCAAATATTAGATAATACTAATAAAACACATAATTTAAGAAAATACTAAAAATCAAACTAATATAAAATATAGAGTAGAAGCATAATATTCTATTAGTACTCATTCTAAGCTCAGTTCCATCCCTGGACCATTTGGACTGATCGGGTTCGTCGCCGTCAAATATTCTCCATCATCATGGGTTTAGATCTCCCACAGTATGCCCTGAGTAATAATAATTACAACAATCAAATATTAGATAATACTAATAAAACACATAATTTAAGAAAATACTAAAAATCAAACTAATATAAAATATAGAGTAGAAGCATAATATTCTATTAGTACTCATTCTAAGCTCAGTTCCATCCCTGGACCATTTGGACTGTTCGGGTTCGTCGCTGTCAAATATTCTCCATCATCATGGGTTTAGATCTCCCACAGTATGCCCTGAGTAATAATAATTACAACAATCAAATATTAGATAATACTAATAAAACACATAATTTAAGAAAATACTAAAAATCAAACTAATATAAAATATAGAGTAGAAGCATAATATTCTATTAGTACTCATTCTAAGCTCAGTTCCATCCCTGGACCATTTGGACTGTTCGGGTTCGTCGCCGTCAAATATTCTCCATCATCATGGGTTTAGATCTCCCACAGTATGCCCTGAGTAATAATAATTACAACAATCAAATATTAGATAATACTAATAAAACACATAATTTAAGAAAATACTAAAAATCAAACTAATATAAAATATAGAGTAGAAGCATAATATTCTATTAGTACTCATTCTAAGCTCAGTTCCATCCCTGGACCATTTGGACTGTTCGGGTTCGTCGCCGTCAAATATTCTCCATCATCATGGGTTTAGATCTCCCACAGTATGCCCTGAGTAATAATAATTACAACAATCAAATATTAGATAATACTAATAAAACACATAATTTAAGAAAATACTAAAAATCAAACTAATATAAAATATAGAGTAGAAGCATAATATTCTATTAGTACTCATTCTAAGCTCAGTTCCATCCCTGGACCATTTGGACTGTTCGGGTTCGTCGCTGTCAAATATTCTCCATCATCATGGGTTTAGATCTCCCACAGTATGCCCTGAGTAATAATAATTACAACAATCAAATATTAGATAATACTAATAAAACACATAATTTAAGAAAATACTAAAAATCAAACTAATATAAAATATAGAGTAGAAGCATAATATTCTATTAGTACTCATTCTAAGCTCAGTTCCATCCCTGGACCATTTGGACTGTTCGGGTTCGTCGCCGTCAAATATTCTCCATCATCATGGGTTTAGATCTCCCACAGTATGCCCTGAGTAATAATAATTACAACAATCAAATATTAGATAATACTAATAAAACACATAATTTAAGAAAATACTAAAAATCAAACTAATATAAAATATAGAGTAGAAGCATAATATTCTATTAGTACTCATTCTAAGCTCAGTTCCATCCCTGGACCATTTGGACTGTTCGGGTTCGTCGCCGTCAAATATTCTCCATCATCATGGGTTTAGATCTCCCACAGTATGCCCTGAGTAATAATAATTACAACAATCAAATATTAGATAATACTAATAAAACACATAATTTAAGAAAATACTAAAAATCAAACTAATATAAAATATAGAGTAGAAGCATAATATTCTATTAGTACTCATTCTAAGCTCAGTTCCATCCCTGGACCATTTGGACTGTTCGGGTTCGTCGCTGTCAAATATTCTCCATCATCATGGGTTTAGATCTCCCACAGTATGCCCTGAGTAATAATAATTACAACAATCAAATATTAGATAATACTAATAAAACACATAATTTAAGAAAATACTAAAAATCAAACTAATATAAAATATAGAGTAGAAGCATAATATTCTATTAGTACTCATTCTAAGCTCAGTTCCATCCCTGGACCATTTGGACTGTTCGGGTTCGTCGCTGTCAAATATTCTCCATCATCATGGGTTTAGATCTCCCACAGTATGCCCTGAGTAATAATAATTACAACAATCAAATATTAGATAATACTAATAAAACACATAATTTAAGAAAATACTAAAAATCAAACTAATATAAAATATAGAGTAGAAGCATAATATTCTATTAGTACTCATTCTAAGCTCAGTTCCATCCCTGGACCATTTGGACTGTTCGGGTTCGTCGCCGTCAAATATCCTCCATCATCATGGGTTTAGATCTCCCACAGTATGCCCTGAGTAATAATAATTACAAAAATCAAATATTAGATAATACTAATAAAACACATAATTTAAGAAAATACAAAAATCAAACTAATATAAAATATAGAGTAGAAGCATAATATTCTATTAGTACTCATTCTAAGCTCAGTTCCATCCCTGGACCATTTGGACTGTTCGGGTTCGTCGCCGTCAAATATCCTCCATCATCATGGGTTTAGATCTCCCACAGTATGCCCTGAGTAATAATAATTACAAAAATCAAATATTAGATAATACTAATAAAACACATAATTTAAGAAAATACAAAAATCAAACTAATATAAAATATAGAGTAGAAGCATAATATTCTATTAGTACTCATTCTAAGCTCAGTTCCATCCCTGGACCATTTGGACTGTTCGGGTTCGTCGCCGTCAAATATCCTCCATCATCATGGGTTTAGATCTCCCACAGTATGCCCTGAGTAATAATAATTACAACAATCAAATATTAGATAATACTAATAAAACACATAATTTAAGAAAATACTAAAAATCAAACTAATATAAAATATAGAGTAGAAGCATAATATTCTATTAGTACTCATTCTAAGCTCAGTTCCATCCCTGGACCATTTGGACTGTTCGGGTTCGTCGCCGTCAAATATCCTCCATCATCATGGGTTTAGATCTCCCACAGTATGCCCTGAGTAATAATAATTACAAAAATCAAATATTAGATAATACTAATAAAACACATAATTTAAGAAAATACAAAAATCAAACTAATATAAAATATAGAGTAGAAGCATAATATTCTATTAGTACTCATTCTAAGCTCAGTTCCATCCCTGGACCATTTGGACTGTTCGGGTTCGTCGCCGTCAAATATCCTCCATCATCATGGGTTTAGATCTCCCACAGTATGCCCTGAGTAATAATAATTACAACAATCAAATATTAGAGAATACTAATAGAAACACATAATTTAAGAAAATACAAAAATCAAACTAATATAAAATATAGAGTAGAAGCATAATATTCTATTAGTACTCATTCTAAGCTCAGTTCCATCCCTGGACCATTTGGACTGTTCGGGTTCGTCGCTGTCAAATATTCTCCATCATCATGGGTTTAGATCTCCCACAGTATGCCCTGAGTAATAATAATTACAACAATCAAATATTAGATAATACTAATAAAACACATAATTTAAGAAAATACTAAAAATCAAACTAATATAAAATATAGAGTAGAAGCATAATATTCTATTAGTACTCATTCTAAGCTCAGTTCCATCCCTGGACCATTTGGACTGTTCGGGTTCGTCGCCGTCAAATATCCTCCATCATCATGGGTTTAGATCTCCCACAGTATGCCCTGAGTAATAATAATTACAAAAATCAAATATTAGATAATACTAATAAAACACATAATTTAAGAAAATACTAAAAATCAAACTAATATAAAATATAGAGTAGAAGCATAATATTCTATTAGTACTCATTCTAAGCTCAGTTCCATCCCTGGACCATTTGGACTGTTCGGGTTCGTCGCCGTCAAATATTCTCCATCATCATGGGTTTAGATCTCCCACAGTATGCCCTGAGTAATAATAATTACAACAATCAAATATTAGATAATACTAATAAAACACATAATTTAAGAAAATACTAAAAATCAAACTAATATAAAATATAGAGTAGAAGCATAATATTCTATTAGTACTCATTCTAAGCTCAGTTCCATCCCTGGACCATTTGGACTGTTCGGGTTCGTCGCCGTCAAATATCCTCCATCATCATGGGTTTAGATCTCCCACAGTATGCCCTGAGTAATAATAATTACAACAATCAAATATTAGATAATACTAATAAAACACATAATTTAAGAAAATACTAAAAATCAAACTAATATAAAATATAGAGTAGAAGCATAATATTCTATTAGTACTCATTCTAAGCTCAGTTCCATCCCTGGACCATTTGGACTGTTCGGGTTCGTCGCCGTCAAATATCCTCCATCATCATGGGTTTAGATCTCCCACAGTATGCCCTGAGTAATAATAATTACAACAATCAAATATTAGATAATACTAATAAAACACATAATTTAAGAAAATACTAAAAATCAAACTAATATAAAATATAGAGTAGAAGCATAATATTCTATTAGTACTCATTCTAAGCTCAGTTCCATCCCTGGACCATTTGGACTGTTCGGGTTCGTCGCCGTCAAATATTCTCCATCATCATGGGTTAAGATCTCCCACAGTATGCCCTGAGTAATAATAATTACAACAATCAAATATTAGATAATACTAATAAAACACATAATTTAAGAAAATACTAAAAATCAAACTAATATAAAATATAGAGTAGAAGCATAATATTCTATTAGTACTCATTCTAAGCTCAGTTCCATCCCTGGACCATTTGGACTGTTTGGGTTCGTCGCCGTCAAATATCCTCCATCATCATGGGTTTAGATCTCCCACAGTATGCCCTGAGTAATAATAATTACAAAAATCAAATATTAGATAATACTAATAAAACACATAATTTAAGAAAATACTAAAAATCAAACTAATATAAAATATAGAGTAGAAGCATAATATTCTATTAGTACTCATTCTAAGCTCAGTTCCATCCCTGGACCATTTGGACTGTTCGGGTTCGTCGCCGTCAAATATCCTCCATCATCATGGGTTTAGATCTCCCACAGTATGCCCTGAGTAATAATAATTACAACAATCAAATATTAGATAATACTAATAAAACACATAATTTAAGAAAATACTAAAAATCAAACTAATATAAAATATAGAGTAGAAGCATAATATTCTATTAGTACTCATTCTAAGCTCAGTTCCATCCCTGGACCATTTGGACTGTTCGGCGTCGTCGCCGTCAAATATCCTCCATCATCATGGGTTTAGATCTCCCACAGTATGCCCTTAGTAACAATAATTACAACAATCAAATATTAGATAATACTAATAAAACACATAATTTAAGAAAATACTAAAAATCAAACTAATATAAAATATAGAGTAGGAGCATAATATTCTATTAGTACTCATTCTAAGCTCAGTTCCATCCCTGGACCATAAGGACTGTTCGTGGTCGTCGGCGTCAAATATCCTCCATCATCATGGGTTTAGATCTCCCACAGTATGCCCTTAGTAACAATAATTACAACAATCAAATATTAGATAATACTAATAAAACACATAATTTAAGAAAATACTAAAAATCAAACTAATATAAAATATAGAGTAGGAGCATAATATTCTATTAGTACTCATTCTAAGCTCAGTTCCATCCCTGGACCATTTGGACTGTTCGGGTTCGTCGCCGTCAAATATTCTCCATCATCATGGGTTTAGATCTCCCACAGTATGCCCTGAGTAATAATAATTACAACAATCAAATATTAGATAATACTAATAAAACACATAATTTAAGAAAATACTAAAAATCAAACTAATATAAAATATAGAGTAGGAGCATAATATTCTATTAGTACTCATTCTAAGCTCAGTTCCATCCCTGGACCATTTGGACTGTTCGGGTTCGTCGCCGTCAAATATCCTCCATCATCATGGGTTTAGATCTCCCACAGTATGCCCTGAGTAATAATAATTACAAAAATCAAATATTAGATAATACTAATAAAACACATAATTTAAGAAAATACTAAAAATCAAACTAATATAAAATATAGAGTAGGAGCATAATATTCTATTAGTACTCATTCTAAGCTCAGTTCCATCCCTGGACCATTTGGACTGTTCGGGTTCGTCGCCGTCAAATATTCTCCATCATCATGGGTTTAGATCTCCCACAGTATGCCCTGAGTAATAATAATTACAACAATCAAATATTAGATAATACTAATAAAACACATAATTTAAGAAAATACTAAAAATCAAACTAATATAAAATATAGAGTAGAAGCATAATATTCTATTAGTACTCATTCTAAGCTCAGTTCCATCCCTGGACCATTTGGACTGTTCGGCGTCGTCGCCGTCAAATATCCTCCATCATCATGGGTTTAGATCTCCCACAGTATGCCCTTAGTAACAATAATTACAACAATCAAATATTAGATAATACTAATAAAACACATAATTTAAGAAAATACTAAAAATCAAACTAATATAAAATATAGAGTAGGAGCATAATATTCTATTAGTACTCATTCTAAGCTCAGTTCCATCCCTGGACCATAAGGACTGTTCGTGGTCGTCGGCGTCAAATATCCTCCATCATCATGGGTTTAGATCTCCCACAGTATGCCCTTAGTAACAATAATTACAACAATCAAATATTAGATAATACTAATAGAAACACTTAATTTAAGAAAATACTAAAAATCAAACTAATATAAAATATAGAGTAGAAGCTTAATATTCTATTAGTACTCATTCTAAGCTCAGTTCCATCCCTGGACCATAAGGACTGTTCGTGGTCGTCGCCGTCAAATATCCTCCATCATCATGGGTTTAGATCTCCCACAGTATGCCCTTAGTAACAATAATTACAACAATCAAATATTAGATAATACTAATAAAACACATAATTTAAGAAAATACTAAAAATCAAACTAATATAAAATATAGAGTAGGAGCATAATATTCTATTAGTACTCATTCTAAGCTCAGTTCCATCCCTGGACCATAAGGACTGTTCGTGGTCGTCGCCGTCAAATATCCTCCATCATCATGGGTTTAGATCTCCCACAGTATGCCCTTAGTAACAATAATTACAACAATCAAATATTAGATAATACTAATAGAAACACTTAATTTAAGAAAATACTAAAAATCAAACTAATATAAAATATAGAGTAGAAGCTTAATATTCTATTAGTACTCATTCTAAGCTCAGTTCCATCCCTGGACCATTTGGACTGTTCGGGTTCGTCGCCGTCAAATATTCTCCATCATCATGGGTTTAGATCTCCCACAGTATGCCCTGAGTAATAATAATTACAACAATCAAATATTAGATAATACTAATAAAACACATAATTTAAGAAAATACTAAAAATCAAACTAATATAAAATATAGAGTAGAAGCATAATATTCTATTAGTACTCATTCTAAGCTCAGTTCCATCCCTGGACCATTTGGACTGTTCGGGTTCGTCGCCGTCAAATATTCTCCATCATCATGGGTTTAGATCTCCCACAGTATGCCCTGAGTAATAATAATTACAACAATCAAATATTAGATAATACTAATAAAACACATAATTTAAGAAAATACTAAAAATCAAACTAATATAAAATATAGAGTAGAAGCATAATATTCTATTAGTACTCATTCTAAGCTCAGTTCCATCCCTGGACCATTTGGACTGTTCGGGTTCGTCGCCGTCAAATATTCTCCATCATCATGGGTTTAGATCTCCCACAGTATGCCCTGAGTAATAATAATTACAACAATCAAATATTAGATAATACTAATAAAACACATAATTTAAGAAAATACTAAAAATCAAACTAATATAAAATATAGAGTAGAAGCATAATATTCTATTAGTACTCATTCTAAGCTCAGTTCCATCCCTGGACCATTTGGACTGTTCGGGTTCGTCGCCGTCAAATATCCTCCATCATCATGGGTTTAGATCTCCCACAGTATGCCCTGAGTAATAATAATTACAACAATCAAATATTAGATAATACTAATAAAACACATAATTTAAGAAAATACTAAAAATCAAACTAATATAAAATATAGAGTAGAAGCATAATATTCTATTAGTACTCATTCTAAGCTCAGTTCCATCCCTGGACCATTTGGACTGTTCGGGTTCGTCGCCGTCAAATATCCTCCATCATCATGGGTTTAGATCTCCCACAGTATGCCCTGAGTAATAATAATTACAACAATCAAATATTAGATAATACTAATAAAACACATAATTTAAGAAAATACTAAAAATCAAACTAATATAAAATATAGAGTAGAAGCATAATATTCTATTAGTACTCATTCTAAGCTCAGTTCCATCCCTGGACCATTTGGACTGTTCGGGTTCGTCGCCGTCAAATATTCTCCATCATCATGGGTTTAGATCTCCCACAGTATGCCCTGAGTAATAATAATTACAACAATCAAATATTAGATAATACTAATAAAACACATAATTTAAGAAAATACTAAAAATCAAACTAATATAAAATATAGAGTAGAAGCATAATATTCTATTAGTACTCATTCTAAGCTCAGTTCCATCCCTGGACCATTTGGACTGTTCGGGTTCGTCGCCGTCAAATATTCTCCATCATCATGGGTTTAGATCTCCCACAGTATGCCCTGAGTAATAATAATTACAACAATCAAATATTAGATAATACTAATAAAACACATAATTTAAGAAAATACTAAAAATCAAACTAATATAAAATATAGAGTAGAAGCATAATATTCTATTAGTACTCATTCTAAGCTCAGTTCCATCCCTGGACCATTTGGACTGTTCGGGTTCGTCGCTGTCAAATATTCTCCATCATCATGGGTTTAGATCTCCCACAGTATGCCCTGAGTAATAATAATTACAACAATCAAATATTAGATAATACTAATAAAACACATAATTTAAGAAAATACTAAAAATCAAACTAATATAAAATATAGAGTAGAAGCATAATATTCTATTAGTACTCATTCTAAGCTCAGTTCCATCCCTGGACCATTTGGACTGTTCGGGTTCGTCGCCGTCAAATATTCTCCATCATCATGGGTTTAGATCTCCCACAGTATGCCCTGAGTAATAATAATTACAACAATCAAATATTAGATAATACTAATAAAACACATAATTTAAGAAAATACTAAAAATCAAACTAATATAAAATATAGAGTAGAAGCATAATATTCTATTAGTACTCATTCTAAGCTCAGTTCCATCCCTGGACCATTTGGACTGTTCGGGTTCGTCGCCGTCAAATATTCTCCATCATCATGGGTTTAGATCTCCCACAGTATGCCCTGAGTAATAATAATTACAACAATCAAATATTAGATAATACTAATAAAACACATAATTTAAGAAAATACTAAAAATCAAACTAATATAAAATATAGAGTAGAAGCATAATATTCTATTAGTACTCATTCTAAGCTCAGTTCCATCCCTGGACCATTTGGACTGTTCGGGTTCGTCGCCGTCAAATATCCTCCATCATCATGGGTTTAGATCTCCCACAGTATGCCCTGAGTAATAATAATTACAACAATCAAATATTAGATAATACTAATAAAACACATAATTTAAGAAAATACTAAAAATCAAACTAATATAAAATATAGAGTAGAAGCATAATATTCTATTAGTACTCATTCTAAGCTCAGTTCCATCCCTGGACCATTTGGACTGTTCGGGTTCGTCGCCGTCAAATATTCTCCATCATCATGGGTTTAGATCTCCCACAGTATGCCCTGAGTAATAATAATTACAACAATCAAATATTAGATAATACTAATAAAACACATAATTTAAGAAAATACTAAAAATCAAACTAATATAAAATATAGAGTAGAAGCATAATATTCTATTAGTACTCATTCTAAGCTCAGTTCCATCCCTGGACCATTTGGACTGTTCGGGTTCGTCGCCGTCAAATATTCTCCATCATCATGGGTTTAGATCTCCCACAGTATGCCCTGAGTAATAATAATTACAACAATCAAATATTAGATAATACTAATAAAACACATAATTTAAGAAAATACTAAAAATCAAACTAATATAAAATATAGAGTAGAAGCATAATATTCTATTAGTACTCATTCTAAGCTCAGTTCCATCCCTGGACCATTTGGACTGTTCGGGTTCGTCGCCGTCAAATATCCTCCATCATCATGGGTTTAGATCTCCCACAGTATGCCCTGAGTAATAATAATTACAACAATCAAATATTAGATAATACTAATAAAACACATAATTTAAGAAAATACTAAAAATCAAACTAATATAAAATATAGAGTAGAAGCATAATATTCTATTAGTACTCATTCTAAGCTCAGTTCCATCCCTGGACCATTTGGACTGTTCGGGTTCGTCGCCGTCAAATATTCTCCATCATCATGGGTTTAGATCTCCCACAGTATGCCCTGAGTAATAATAATTACAACAATCAAATATTAGATAATACTAATAAAACACATAATTTAAGAAAATACTAAAAATCAAACTAATATAAAATATAGAGTAGAAGCATAATATTCTATTAGTACTCATTCTAAGCTCAGTTCCATCCCTGGACCATTTGGACTGTTCGGGTTCGTCGCCGTCAAATATCCTCCATCATCATGGGTTTAGATCTCCCACAGTATGCCCTGAGTAATAATAATTACAACAATCAAATATTAGATAATACTAATAAAACACATAATTTAAGAAAATACTAAAAATCAAACTAATATAAAATATAGAGTAGAAGCATAATATTCTATTAGTACTCATTCTAAGCTCAGTTCCATCCCTGGACCATTTGGACTGTTCGGGTTCGTCGCCGTCAAATATTCTCCATCATCATGGGTTTAGATCTCCCACAGTATGCCCTGAGTAATAATAATTACAACAATCAAATATTAGATAATACTAATAAAACACATAATTTAAGAAAATACTAAAAATCAAACTAATATAAAATATAGAGTAGAAGCATAATATTCTATTAGTACTCATTCTAAGCTCAGTTCCATCCCTGGACCATTTGGACTGTTCGGGTTCGTCGCCGTCAAATATCCTCCATCATCATGGGTTTAGATCTCCCACAGTATGCCCTGAGTAATAATAATTACAACAATCAAATATTAGATAATACTAATAAAACACATAATTTAAGAAAATACTAAAAATCAAACTAATATAAAATATAGAGTAGAAGCATAATATTCTATTAGTACTCATTCTAAGCTCAGTTCCATCCCTGGACCATTTGGACTGTTCGGGTTCGTCGCCGTCAAATATTCTCCATCATCATGGGTTTAGATCTCCCACAGTATGCCCTGAGTAATAATAATTACAACAATCAAATATTAGATAATACTAATAAAACACATAATTTAAGAAAATACTAAAAATCAAACTAATATAAAATATAGAGTAGAAGCATAATATTCTATTAGTACTCATTCTAAGCTCAGTTCCATCCCTGGACCATTTGGACTGTTCGGGTTCGTCGCCGTCAAATATTCTCCATCATCATGGGTTTAGATCTCCCACAGTATGCCCTGAGTAATAATAATTACAACAATCAAATATTAGATAATACTAATAAAACACATAATTTAAGAAAATACTAAAAATCAAACTAATATAAAATATAGAGTAGAAGCATAATATTCTATTAGTACTCATTCTAAGCTCAGTTCCATCCCTGGACCATTTGGACTGTTCGGGTTCGTCGCCGTCAAATATCCTCCATCATCATGGGTTTAGATCTCCCACAGTATGCCCTGAGTAATAATAATTACAACAATCAAATATTAGATAATACTAATAAAACACATAATTTAAGAAAATACTAAAAATCAAACTAATATAAAATATAGAGTAGAAGCATAATATTCTATTAGTACTCATTCTAAGCTCAGTTCCATCCCTGGACCATTTGGACTGTTCGGGTTCGTCGCCGTCAAATATTCTCCATCATCATGGGTTTAGATCTCCCACAGTATGCCCTGAGTAATAATAATTACAACAATCAAATATTAGATAATACTAATAAAACACATAATTTAAGAAAATACTAAAAATCAAACTAATATAAAATATAGAGTAGAAGCATAATATTCTATTAGTACTCATTCTAAGCTCAGTTCCATCCCTGGACCATTTGGACTGTTCGGGTTCGTCGCCGTCAAATATCCTCCATCATCATGGGTTTAGATCTCCCACAGTATGCCCTGAGTAATAATAATTACAACAATCAAATATTAGATAATACTAATAAAACACATAATTTAAGAAAATACTAAAAATCAAACTAATATAAAATATAGAGTAGAAGCATAATATTCTATTAGTACTCATTCTAAGCTCAGTTCCATCCCTGGACCATTTGGACTGTTCGGGTTCGTCGCCGTCAAATATCCTCCATCATCATGGGTTTAGATCTCCCACAGTATGCCCTGAGTAATAATAATTACAACAATCAAATATTAGATAATACTAATAAAACACATAATTTAAGAAAATACTAAAAATCAAACTAATATAAAATATAGAGTAGAAGCATAATATTCTATTAGTACTCATTCTAAGCTCAGTTCCATCCCTGGACCATTTGGACTGTTCGGGTTCGTCGCCGTCAAATATTCTCCATCATCATGGGTTTAGATCTCCCACAGTATGCCCTGAGTAATAATAATTACAACAATCAAATATTAGATAATACTAATAAAACACATAATTTAAGAAAATACTAAAAATCAAACTAATATAAAATATAGAGTAGAAGCATAATATTCTATTAGTACTCATTCTAAGCTCAGTTCCATCCCTGGACCATTTGGACTGTTCGGGTTCGTCGCCGTCAAATATTCTCCATCATCATGGGTTTAGATCTCCCACAGTATGCCCTGAGTAATAATAATTACAACAATCAAATATTAGATAATACTAATAAAACACATAATTTAAGAAAATACTAAAAATCAAACTAATATAAAATATAGAGTAGAAGCATAATATTCTATTAGTACTCATTCTAAGCTCAGTTCCATCCCTGGACCATTTGGACTGTTCGGGTTCGTCGCCGTCAAATATCCTCCATCATCATGGGTTTAGATCTCCCACAGTATGCCCTGAGTAATAATAATTACAACAATCAAATATTAGATAATACTAATAAAACACATAATTTAAGAAAATACTAAAAATCAAACTAATATAAAATATAGAGTAGAAGCATAATATTCTATTAGTACTCATTCTAAGCTCAGTTCCATCCCTGGACCATTTGGACTGTTCGGGTTCGTCGCCGTCAAATATCCTCCATCATCATGGGTTTAGATCTCCCACAGTATGCCCTGAGTAATAATAATTACAACAATCAAATATTAGATAATACTAATAAAACACATAATTTAAGAAAATACTAAAAATCAAACTAATATAAAATATAGAGTAGAAGCATAATATTCTATTAGTACTCATTCTAAGCTCAGTTCCATCCCTGGACCATTTGGACTGTTCGGGTTCGTCGCCGTCAAATATTCTCCATCATCATGGGTTTAGATCTCCCACAGTATGCCCTGAGTAATAATAATTACAACAATCAAATATTAGATAATACTAATAAAACACATAATTTAAGAAAATACTAAAAATCAAACTAATATAAAATATAGAGTAGAAGCATAATATTCTATTAGTACTCATTCTAAGCTCAGTTCCATCCCTGGACCATTTGGACTGTTCGGGTTCGTCGCCGTCAAATATTCTCCATCATCATGGGTTTAGATCTCCCACAGTATGCCCTGAGTAATAATAATTACAACAATCAAATATTAGATAATACTAATAAAACACATAATTTAAGAAAATACTAAAAATCAAACTAATATAAAATATAGAGTAGAAGCATAATATTCTATTAGTACTCATTCTAAGCTCAGTTCCATCCCTGGACCATTTGGACTGTTCGGGTTCGTCGCCGTCAAATATCCTCCATCATCATGGGTTTAGATCTCCCACAGTATGCCCTGAGTAATAATAATTACAACAATCAAATATTAGATAATACTAATAAAACACATAATTTAAGAAAATACTAAAAATCAAACTAATATAAAATATAGAGTAGAAGCATAATATTCTATTAGTACTCATTCTAAGCTCAGTTCCATCCCTGGACCATTTGGACTGTTCGGGTTCGTCGCCGTCAAATATCCTCCATCATCATGGGTTTAGATCTCCCACAGTATGCCCTGAGTAATAATAATTACAACAATCAAATATTAGATAATACTAATAAAACACATAATTAAAGAAAATACTAAAAATCAAACTAATATAAAATATAGAGTAGAAGCATAATATTCTATTAGTACTCATTCTAAGCTCAGTTCCATCCCTGGACCATTTGGACTGTTCGGGTTCGTCGCCGTCAAATATTCTCCATCATCATGGGTTTAGATCTCCCACAGTATGCCCTGAGTAATAATAATTACAACAATCAAATATTAGATAATACTAATAAAACACATAATTTAAGAAAATACTAAAAATCAAACTAATATAAAATATAGAGTAGAAGCATAATATTCTATTAGTACTCATTCTAAGCTCAGTTCCATCCCTGGACCATTTGGACTGTTCGGGTTCGTCGCCGTCAAATATTCTCCATCATCATGGGTTTAGATCTCCCACAGTATGCCCTGAGTAATAATAATTACAACAATCAAATATTAGATAATACTAATAAAACACATAATTTAAGAAAATACTAAAAATCAAACTAATATAAAATATAGAGTAGAAGCATAATATTCTATTAGTACTCATTCTAAGCTCAGTTCCATCCCTGGACCATTTGGACTGTTCGGGTTCGTCGCCGTCAAATATTCTCCATCATCATGGGTTTAGATCTCCCACAGTATGCCCTGAGTAATTATAATTACAACAATCAAATATTAGATAATACTAATAAAACACATAATTTAAGAAAATACTAAAAATCAAACTAATATAAAATATAGAGTAGAAGCATAATATTCTATTAGTACTCATTCTAAGCTCAGTTCCATCCCTGGACCATTTGGACTGTTCGGGTTCGTCGCCGTCAAATATTCTCCATCATCATGGGTTTAGATCTCCCACAGTATGCCCTGAGTAATTATAATTACAACAATCAAATATTAGATAATACTAATAAAACACATAATTTAAGAAAATACTAAAAATCAAACTAATATAAAATATAGAGTAGAAGCATAATATTCTATTAGTACTCATTCTAAGCTCAGTTCCATCCCTGGACCATTTGGACTGTTCGGGTTCGTCGCCGTCAAATATTCTCCATCATCATGGGTTTAGATCTCCCACAGTATGCCCTTAGTAACAATAATTACAACAATCAAATATTAGATAATACTAATAGAAACACATAATTTAAGAAAATACTAAATATCAAACTAATATAAAATATAGAGTAGAAGCATAATATTCTATTAGTACTCATTCTAAGCTCAGTTCCATCCCTGGACCATTTGGACTGTTCGGGTTCGTCGCCGTCAAATATTCTCCATCATCATGGGTTTAGATCTCCCACAGTATGCCCTGAGTAATAATAATTACAACAATCAAATATTAGATAATACTAATAAAACACATAATTTAAGAAAATACTAAAAATCAAACTAATATAAAATATAGAGTAGAAGCATAATATTCTATTAGTACTCATTCTAAGCTCAGTTCCATCCCTGGACCATTTGGACTGTTCGGGTTCGTCGCCGTCAAATATCCTCCATCATCATGGGTTTAGATCTCCCACAGTATGCCCTGAGTAATAATAATTACAACAATCAAATATTAGATAATACTAATAAAACACATAATTTAAGAAAATACTAAAAATCAAACTAATATAAAATATAGAGTAGAAGCATAATATTCTATTAGTACTCATTCTAAGCTCAGTTCCATCCCTGGACCATTTGGACTGTTCGGGTTCGTCGCCGTCAAATATTCTCCATCATCATGGGTTTAGATCTCCCACAGTATGCCCTGAGTAATTATAATTACAACAATCAAATATTAGATAATACTAATAAAACACATAATTTAAGAAAATACTAAAAATCAAACTAATATAAAATATAGAGTAGAAGCATAATATTCTATTAGTACTCATTCTAAGCTCAGTTCCATCCCTGGACCATTTGGACTGTTCGGGTTCGTCGCCGTCAAATATTCTCCATCATCATGGGTTTAGATCTCCCACAGTATGCCCTGAGTAATTATAATTACAACAATCAAATATTAGATAATACTAATAAAACACATAATTTAAGAAAATACTAAAAATCAAACTAATATAAAATATAGAGTAGAAGCATAATATTCTATTAGTACTCATTCTAAGCTCAGTTCCATCCCTGGACCATTTGGACTGTTCGGGTTCGTCGCCGTCAAATATTCTCCATCATCATGGGTTTAGATCTCCCACAGTATGCCCTTAGTAACAATAATTACAACAATCAAATATTAGATAATACTAATAGAAACACATAATTTAAGAAAATACTAAATATCAAACTAATATAAAATATAGAGTAGAAGCATAATATTCTATTAGTACTCATTCTAAGCTCAGTTCCATCCCTGGACCATAAGGACTGTTCGGCGTCGTCGCCGTCAAATATCCTCCATCATCATGGGTTTAGATCTCCCTCAGTATGCCATGAGTAACAATAATCACAACAATCAAATATTAGATAATACTAATAAAACACATAATTTAAGAAAATACTAAATATCAAACTAATATAAAATATAGAGTAGAAGCATAATATTCTATTAGTACTCATTCTAAGCTCAGTTCCATCCCTGGACCATAAGGACTGTTCGGCGTCGTCGGCGTCAAATATCCTCCATCATCATGGGTTTAGATCTCCCACAGTATGCCCTGAGTAATAATAATTACAACAATCAAATATTAGAGAATACTAATAGAAACACATAATTTAAGAAAATACTAAATATCAAACTAATATAAAATATAGAGTAGAAGCATAATATTCTATTAGTACTCATTCTAAGCTCAGTTCCATCCCTGGACCATAAGGACTGTTCGGCGTCGTCGCCGTCAAATATCCTCCATCATCATGGGTTTAGATCTCCCTCAGTATGCCATGAGTAACAATAATCACAACAATCAAATATTAGATAATACTAATAAAACACATAATTTAAGAAAATACTAAAAATCAAACTAATATAAAATATAGAGTAGAAGCATAATATTCTATTAGTACTCATTCTAAGCTCAGTTCCATCCCTGGACCAGAAGGACTCCTCTGCGTCGTCGGCGTCAAATATCCTCCATCATCATGGGTTTAGATCTCCCACAGTATGCCCTGAGTAATAATAATCACAACAATCAAATATTAGATAATACTAATAGAAACACATAATTTAAGAAAATACTAAAAATCAAACTAATATAAAATATAGAGTAGTAGCTTAATATTCTATTAGTACTCATTCTAAGCTCAGTTCCATCCCTGGACCAGAAGGACTCCTCTGCGTCGTCGGCGTCAAATATCCTCCATCATCATGGGTTTAGATCTCCCACAGTATGCCCTGAGTAATAATAATTACAACAATCAAATATTAGATAATACTAATAGAAACACATAATTTAAGAAAATACTAAAAATCAAACTAATATAAAATATAGAGTAGAAGCATAATATTCTATTAGTACTCATTCTAAGCTCAGTTCCATCCCTGGACCAGAAGGACTCCTCTGCGTCGTCGGCGTCAAATATCCTCCATCATCATGGGTTTAGATCTCCCACAGTATGCCCTGAGTAACAATAATTACAACAATCAAATATTAGATAATACTAATAGAAACACATAATTTAAGAAAATACTAAAAATCAAACTAATATAAAATATAGAGTAGAAGCATAATATTCTATTAGTACTCATTCTAAGCTCAGTTCCATCCCTGGACCATTTGGACTGTTCGGGTTCGTCGCCGTCAAATATCCTCCATCATCATGGGTTTAGATCTCCCACAGTATGCCCTGAGTAACAATAATTACAACAATCAAATATTAGATAATACTAATAGAAACACATAATTTAAGAAAATACTAAAAATCAAACTAATATAAAATATAGAGTAGAAGCATAATATTCTATTAGTACTCATTCTAAGCTCAGTTCCATCCCTGGACCAGAAGGACTCCTCTGCGTCGTCGGCGTCAAATATCCTCCATCATCATGGGTTTAGATCTCCCACAGTATGCCCTGAGTAACAATAATTACAACAATCAAATATTAGATAATACTAATAGAAACACATAATTTAAGAAAATACTAAAAATCAAACTAATATAAAATATAGAGTAGAAGCATAATATTCTATTAGTACTCATTCTAAGCTCAGTTCCATCCCTGGACCAGAAGGACTCCTCTGCGTCGTCGGCGTCAAATATCCTCCATCATCATGGGTTTAGATCTCCCACAGTATGCCCTGAGTAATAATAGTTACAACAATCAAATATTAGAGAATACTAATAGAAACACATAATTTAAGAAAATACTAAAAATCAAACTAATATAAAATATAGAGTAGAAGCATAATATTCTATTAGTACTCATTCTAAGCTCAGTTCCATCCCTGGACCAGAAGGACTCCTCTGCGTCGTCGGCGTCAAATATCCTCCATCATCATGGGTTTAGATCTCCCACAGTATGCCCTGAGTAACAATAATTACAACAATCAAATATTAGATAATACTAATAGAAACACATAATTTAAGAAAATACTAAAAATCAAACTAATATAAAATATAGAGTAGTAGCATAATATTCTATTAGTACTCATTCTAAGCTCAGTTCCATCCCTGGACCATAAGGACTGTTTGGTGTCGTCACCGTCAAATCCCCTCCATCATCATGGGTTTAGATCTCCCACAGTATGCCCTGAGTAACAATAATTACAACCATCAAATATTAGAGAATACTAATAGAAACACATAATTTAAGAAAATACTAAAAATCAAACTAATATAAAATATAGAGTAGAAGCATAATATTCTATTAGTACTCATTCTAAGCTCAGTTCCATCCCTGGACCAGAAGGACTCCTCTGCGTCGTCGGCGTCAAATATCCTCCATCATCATGGGTTTAGATCTCCCACAGTATGCCCTGAGTAACAATAATTACAACAATCAAATATTAGATAATACTAATAGAAACACATAATTTAAGAAAATACTAAAAATCAAACTAATATAAAATATAGAGTAGAAGCATAATATTCTATTAGTACTCATTCTAAGCTCAGTTCCATCCCTGGACCAGAAGGACTGTTCGGCGTAGTCGGCGTCAAATATCCTCCATCATCATGGGTTTAGATCTCCCACAGTATGCCCTGAGTAACAATAATTACAACAATCAAATATTAGATAATACTAATAGAAACACATAATTTAAGAAAATACTAAAAATCAAACTAATATAAAATATAGAGTAGAAGCATAATATTCTATTAGTACTCATTCTAAGCTCAGTTCCATCCCTGGACCAGAAGGACTCCTCTGCGTCGTCGGCGTCAAATATCCTCCATCATCATGGGTTTAGATCTCCCACAGTATGCCCTGAGTAACAATAATTACAACAATCAAATATTAGATAATACTAATAGAAACACATAATTTAAGAAAATACTAAAAATCAAACTAATATAAAATATAGAGTAGTAGCATAATATTCTATTAGTACTCATTCTAAGCTCAGTTCCATCCCTGGACCATAAGGACTGTTTGGTGTCGTCACCGTCAAATCCCCTCCATCATCATGGGTTTAGATCTCCCACAGTATGCCCTGAGTAACAATAATTACAACAATCAAATATTAGATAATACTAATAGAAACACATAATTTAAGAAAATACTAAAAATCAAACTAATATAAAATATAGAGTAGAAGCATAATATTCTATTAGTACTCATTCTAAGCTCAGTTCCATCCCTGGACCAGAAGGACTGTTCGGCGTAGTCGGCGTCAAATATCCTCCATCATCATGGGTTTAGATCTCCCACAGTATGCCCTGAGTAACAATAATTACAACAATCAAATATTAGATAATACTAATAGAAACACATAATTTAAGAAAATACTAAAAATCAAACTAATATAAAATATAGAGTAGAAGCATAATATTCTATTAGTACTCATTCTAAGCTCAGTTCCATCCCTGGACCAGAAGGACTCCTCTGCGTCGTCGGCGTCAAATATCCTCCATCATCATGGGTTTAGATCTCCCACAGTATGCCCTGAGTAACAATAATTACAACAATCAAATATTAGATAATACTAATAGAAACACATAATTTAAGAAAATACTAAAAATCAAACTAATATAAAATATAGAGTAGTAGCATAATATTCTATTAGTACTCATTCTAAGCTCAGTTCCATCCCTGGACCATAAGGACTGTTTGGTGTCGTCACCGTCAAATCCCCTCCATCATCATGGGTTTAGATCTCCCACAGTATGCCCTGAGTAACAATAATTACAACAATCAAATATTAGATAATACTAATAGAAACACATAATTTAAGAAAATACTAAAAATCAAACTAATATAAAATATAGAGTAGTAGCATAATATTCTATTAGTACTCATTCTAAGCTCAGTTCCATCCCTGGACCATAAGGACTGTTTGGTGTCGTCACCGTCAAATCCCCTCCATCATCATGGGTTTAGATCTCCCACAGTATGCCCTGAGTAACAATAATTACAACAATCAAATATTAGAGAATACTAATAGAAACACATAATTTAAGAAAATACTAAAAATCAAACTAATATAAAATATAGAGTAGAAGCTTAATATTCTATTAGTACTCATTCTAAGCTCAGTTCCATCCCTGGACCATAAGGACCCCTCGCCGTCGTCGCCCTCAATATCCTCCATCATCATGGGTTTAGATCTCCCACAGTATGCCCTGAGTAACAATAATTACAACAATCAAATATTAGAGAATACTAATAGAAACACATAATTTAAGAAAATACTAAAAATCAAACTAATATAAAATATAGAGTAGGAGCATAATATTCTATTAGTACTCATTCTAAGCTCAGTTCCATCCCTGGACCATAAGGACCCCTCGCCGTCGTCGCCCTCAATATTCTCCATCATCATGGGTTTAGATCTCCCACAGTATGCCCTGAGTAACAATAATTACAACAATCAAATATTAGAGAATACTAATAGAAACACATAATTTAAGAAAATACTAAAAATCAAACTAATATAAAATATAGAGTAGAAGCTTAATATTCTATTAGTACTCATTCTAAGCTCAGTTCCATCCCTGGACCAGAAGGACCCCTCTGTGTCGTCGCCCTCAAATATCCTCCATCATCATGGGTTTAGATCTCCCACAGAATGCCCTGAGTAACAATAATTACAACAATCAAATATTAGAGAATACTAATAGAAACACATAATTTAAGAAAATACTAAAAATCAAACTAATATAAAATATAGAGTAGAAGCTTAATATTCTATTAGTACTCATTCTAAGCTCAGTTCCATCCCTGGACCATAAGGACCCCTCACCATCGTCGCCCTCAATATCCTCCATCATCATGGGTTTAGATCTCCCACAGAATGCCCTGAGTAACAATAATTACAACAATCAAATATTAGAGAATACTAATAGAAACACATAATTTAAGAAAATACTAAAAATCAAACTAATATAAAATATAGAGTAGAAGCTTAATATTCTATTAGTACTCATTCTAAGCTCAGTTCCATCCCTGGACCATAAGGACCCCTCGCCGTCGTCGCCCTCAATATTCTCCATCATCATGGGTTTAGATCTCCCACAGAATGCCCTGAGTAACAATAATTACAACAATCAAATATTAGAGAATACTAATAGAAACACATAATTTAAGAAAATACTAAAAATCAAACTAATATAAAATATAGAGTAGAAGCTTAATATTCTATTAGTACTCATTCTAAGCTCAGTTCCATCCCTGGACCATAAGGACCCCTCACCATCGTCGCCCTCAATATCCTCCATCATCATGGGTTTAGATCTCCCACAGAATGCCCTGAGTAACAATAATTACAACAATCAAATATTAGAGAATACTAATAGAAACACATAATTTAAGAAAATACTAAAAATCAAACTAATATAAAATATAGAGTAGAAGCTTAATATTCTATTAGTACTCATTCTAAGCTCAGTTCCATCCCTGGACCATAAGGACCCCTCGCCGTCGTCGCCCTCAATATTCTCCATCATCATGGGTTTAGATCTCCCACAGTATGCCCTGAGTAACAATAATTACAACAATCAAATATTAGAGAATACTAATAGAAACACATAATTTAAGAAAATACTAAAAATCAAACTAATATAAAATATAGAGTAGAAGCTTAATATTCTATTAGTACTCATTCTAAGCTCAGTTCCATCCCTGGACCATAAGGACCCCTCGCCGTCGTCGCCCTCAATATTCTCCATCATCATGGGTTTAGATCTCCCACAGTATGCCCTGAGTAACAATAATTACAACAATCAAATATTAGATAATACTAATAGAAACACATAATTTAAGAAAATACTAAAAATCAAACTAATATAAAATATAGAGTAGAAGCATAATATTCTATTAGTACTCATTCTAAGCTCAGTTCCATCCCTGGACCATAAGGACTGTTTGGTGTCGTCCCCGTCAAATCCCCTCCATCATCATGGGTTTAGATCTCCCACAGTATGCCCTGAGTAACAATAATTACAACAATCAAATATTAGAGAATACTAATAGAAACACATAATTTAAGAAAATACTAAAAATCAAACTAATATAAAATATAGAGTAGAAGCTTAATATTCTATTAGTACTCATTCTAAGCTCAGTTCCATCCCTGGACCATAAGGACCCCTCGCCGTCGTCGCCCTCAATATCCTCCATCATCATGGGTTTAGATCTCCCACAGTATGCCCTGAGTAACAATAATTACAACAATCAAATATTAGAGAATACTAATAGAAACACATAATTTAAGAAAATACTAAAAATCAAACTAATATAAAATATAGAGTAGGAGCATAATATTCTATTAGTACTCATTCTAAGCTCAGTTCCATCCCTGGACCATAAGGACCCCTCGCCGTCGTCGCCCTCAATATTCTCCATCATCATGGGTTTAGATCTCCCACAGTATGCCCTGAGTAACAATAATTACAACAATCAAATATTAGAGAATACTAATAGAAACACATAATTTAAGAAAATACTAAAAATCAAACTAATATAAAATATAGAGTAGAAGCTTAATATTCTATTAGTACTCATTCTAAGCTCAGTTCCATCCCTGGACCATAAGGACCCCTCACCATCGTCGCCCTCAATATCCTCCATCATCATGGGTTTAGATCTCCCACAGAATGCCCTGAGTAACAATAATTACAACAATCAAATATTAGAGAATACTAATAGAAACACATAATTTAAGAAAATACTAAAAATCAAACTAATATAAAATATAGAGTAGAAGCTTAATATTCTATTAGTACTCATTCTAAGCTCAGTTCCATCCCTGGACCATAAGGACCCCTCGCCGTCGTCGCCCTCAATATTCTCCATCATCATGGGTTTAGATCTCCCACAGTATGCCCTGAGTAACAATAATTACAACAATCAAATATTAGAGAATACTAATAGAAACACATAATTTAAGAAAATACTAAAAATCAAACTAATATAAAATATAGAGTAGAAGCTTAATATTCTATTAGTACTCATTCTAAGCTCAGTTCCATCCCTGGACCATAAGGACCCCTCGCCGTCGTCGCCCTCAATATCCTCCATCATCATGGGTTTAGATCTCCCACAGAATGCCCTGAGTAACAATAATTACAACAATCAAATATTAGAGAATACTAATAGAAACACATAATTTAAGAAAATACTAAAAATCAAACTAATATAAAATATAGAGTAGAAGCTTAATATTCTATTAGTACTCATTCTAAGCTCAGTTCCATCCCTGGACCATAAGGACCCCTCGCCGTCGTCGCCCTCAAATATCCTCCATCATCATGGGTTTAGATCTCCCACAGTATGCCCTGAGTAACAATAATTACAACAATCAAATATTAGAGAATACTAATAGAAACACATAATTTAAGAAAATACTAAAAATCAAACTAATATAAAATATAGAGTAGAAGCTTAATATTCTATTAGTACTCATTCTAAGCTCAGTTCCATCCCTGGACCATAAGGACCCCTCGCCGTCGTCGCCCTCAATATCCTCCATCATCATGGGTTTAGATCTCCCACAGTATGCCCTGAGTAACAATAATTACAACAATCAAATATTAGAGAATACTAATAGAAACACATAATTTAAGAAAATACTAAAAATCAAACTAATATAAAATATAGAGTAGGAGCATAATATTCTATTAGTACTCATTCTAAGCTCAGTTCCATCCCTGGACCATAAGGACCCCTCGCCGTCGTCGCCCTCAATATTCTCCATCATCATGGGTTTAGATCTCCCACAGTATGCCCTGAGTAACAATAATTACAACAATCAAATATTAGAGAATACTAATAGAAACACATAATTTAAGAAAATACTAAAAATCAAACTAATATAAAATATAGAGTAGAAGCTTAATATTCTATTAGTACTCATTCTAAGCTCAGTTCCATCCCTGGACCATAAGGACCCCTCGCCGTCGTCGCCCTCAATATTCTCCATCATCATGGGTTTAGATCTCCCACAGTATGCCCTGAGTAACAATAATTACAACAATCAAATATTAGAGAATACTAATAGAAACACATAATTTAAGAAAATACTAAAAATCAAACTAATATAAAATATAGAGTAGAAGCTTAATATTCTATTAGTACTCATTCTAAGCTCAGTTCCATCCCTGGACCATAAGGACCCCTCACCATCGTCGCCCTCAATATCCTCCATCATCATGGGTTTAGATCTCCCACAGAATGCCCTGAGTAACAATAATTACAACAATCAAATATTAGAGAATACTAATAGAAACACATAATTTAAGAAAATACTAAAAATCAAACTAATATAAAATATAGAGTAGAAGCTTAATATTCTATTAGTACTCATTCTAAGCTCAGTTCCATCCCTGGACCATAAGGACCCCTCGCCGTCGTCGCCCTCAATATTCTCCATCATCATGGGTTTAGATCTCCCACAGTATGCCCTGAGTAACAATAATTACAACAATCAAATATTAGAGAATACTAATAGAAACACATAATTTAAGAAAATACTAAAAATCAAACTAATATAAAATATAGAGTAGGAGCATAATATTCTATTAGTACTCATTCTAAGCTCAGTTCCATCCCTGGACCATAAGGACCCCTCGCCGTCGTCGCCCTCAATATTCTCCATCATCATGGGTTTAGATCTCCCACAGTATGCCCTGAGTAACAATAATTACAACAATCAAATATTAGAGAATACTAATAGAAACACATAATTTAAGAAAATACTAAAAATCAAACTAATATAAAATATAGAGTAGAAGCTTAATATTCTATTAGTACTCATTCTAAGCTCAGTTCCATCCCTGGACCATAAGGACCCCTCGCCGTCGTCGCCCTCAATATCCTCCATCATCATGGGTTTAGATCTCCCACAGTATGCCCTGAGTAACAATAATTACAACAATCAAATATTAGAGAATACTAATAGAAACACATAATTTAAGAAAATACTAAAAATCAAACTAATATAAAATATAGAGTAGGAGCATAATATTCTATTAGTACTCATTCTAAGCTCAGTTCCATCCCTGGACCATAAGGACCCCTCGCCGTCGTCGCCCTCAATATTCTCCATCATCATGGGTTTAGATCTCCCACAGTATGCCCTGAGTAACAATAATTACAACAATCAAATATTAGAGAATACTAATAGAAACACATAATTTAAGAAAATACTAAAAATCAAACTAATATAAAATATAGAGTAGAAGCTTAATATTCTATTAGTACTCATTCTAAGCTCAGTTCCATCCCTGGACCATAAGGACCCCTCGCCGTCGTCGCCCTCAATATTCTCCATCATCATGGGTTTAGATCTCCCACAGTATGCCCTGAGTAACAATAATTACAACAATCAAATATTAGAGAATACTAATAGAAACACATAATTTAAGAAAATACTAAAAATCAAACTAATATAAAATATAGAGTAGAAGCTTAATATTCTATTAGTACTCATTCTAAGCTCAGTTCCATCCCTGGACCATAAGGACCCCTCACCATCGTCGCCCTCAATATCCTCCATCATCATGGGTTTAGATCTCCCACAGAATGCCCTGAGTAACAATAATTACAACAATCAAATATTAGAGAATACTAATAGAAACACATAATTTAAGAAAATACTAAAAATCAAACTAATATAAAATATAGAGTAGAAGCTTAATATTCTATTAGTACTCATTCTAAGCTCAGTTCCATCCCTGGACCATAAGGACCCCTCGCCGTCGTCGCCCTCAATATTCTCCATCATCATGGGTTTAGATCTCCCACAGTATGCCCTGAGTAACAATAATTACAACAATCAAATATTAGAGAATACTAATAGAAACACATAATTTAAGAAAATACTAAAAATCAAACTAATATAAAATATAGAGTAGAAGCTTAATATTCTATTAGTACTCATTCTAAGCTCAGTTCCATCCCTGGACCATAAGGACCCCTCGCCGTCGTCGCCCTCAATATCCTCCATCATCATGGGTTTAGATCTCCCACAGTATGCCCTGAGTAACAATAATTACAACAATCAAATATTAGAGAATACTAATAGAAACACATAATTTAAGAAAATACTAAAAATCAAACTAATATAAAATATAGAGTAGAAGCTTAATATTCTATTAGTACTCATTCTAAGCTCAGTTCCATCCCTGGACCATAAGGACCCCTCGCCGTCGTCGCCCTCAATATTCTCCATCATCATGGGTTTAGATCTCCCACAGTATGCCCTGAGTAACAATAATTACAACAATCAAATATTAGAGAATACTAATAGAAACACATAATTTAAGAAAATACTAAAAATCAAACTAATATAAAATATAGAGTAGAAGCTTAATATTCTATTAGTACTCATTCTAAGCTCAGTTCCATCCCTGGACCATAAGGACCCCTCGCCGTCGTCGCCCTCAATATCCTCCATCATCATGGGTTTAGATCTCCCACAGTATGCCCTGAGTAACAATAATTACAACAATCAAATATTAGAGAATACTAATAGAAACACATAATTTAAGAAAATACTAAAAATCAAACTAATATAAAATATAGAGTAGGAGCATAATATTCTATTAGTACTCATTCTAAGCTCAGTTCCATCCCTGGACCATAAGGACCCCTCGCCGTCGTCGCCCTCAATATTCTCCATCATCATGGGTTTAGATCTCCCACAGTATGCCCTGAGTAACAATAATTACAACAATCAAATATTAGAGAATACTAATAGAAACACATAATTTAAGAAAATACTAAAAATCAAACTAATATAAAATATAGAGTAGGAGCATAATATTCTATTAGTACTCATTCTAAGCTCAGTTCCATCCCTGGACCATAAGGACCCCTCGCCGTCGTCGCCCTCAATATTCTCCATCATCATGGGTTTAGATCTCCCACAGTATGCCCTGAGTAACAATAATTACAACAATCAAATATTAGAGAATACTAATAGAAACACATAATTTAAGAAAATACTAAAAATCAAACTAATATAAAATATAGAGTAGTAGCATAATATTCTATTAGTACTCATTCTAAGCTCAGTTCCATCCCTGGACCATATGGACCTCTCTACCTCGTCGGCGTCAACTATCCTCCATCATCATGGGTTTAGATCTCCCACAGTATGCCCTGAGTAATAACAATTACAACAATCAAATATTAGATAATACTAATAAAACACATAATTTAAGAAAATACTAAAAATCAAACTAATATAAAATATAGAGTAGTAGCATAATATTCTATTAGTACTCATTCTAAGCTCAGTTCCATCCCTGGACCATATGGACCTCTCTACCTCGTCGGCGTCAACTATCCTCCATCATCATGGGTTTAGATCTCCCACAGTATGCCCTGAGTAATAATAATTACAACAATCAAATATTAGATAATACTAATAAAACACATAATTTAAGAAAATACTAAAAATCAAACTAATATAAAATATAGAGTAGTAGCATAATATTCTATTAGTACTCATTCTAAGCTCAGTTCCATCCCTGGACCATATGGACCTCTCTACCTCGTCGGCGTCAACTATCCTCCATCATCATGGGTTTAGATCTCCCACAGTATGCCCTGAGTAATAACAATTACAACAATCAAATATTAGATAATACTAATAAAACACATAATTTAAGAAAATACTAAAAATCAAACTAATATAAAATATAGAGTAGTAGCATAATATTCTATTAGTACTCATTCTAAGCTCAGTTCCATCCCTGGACCATATGGACCTCTCTACCTCGTCGGCGTCAACTATCCTCCATCATCATGGGTTTAGATCTCCCACAGTATGCCCTGAGTAATAATAATTACAACAATCAAATATTAGATAATACTAATAAAACACATAATTTAAGAAAATACTAAAAATCAAACTAATATAAAATATAGAGTAGAAGCATAATATTCTATTAGTACTCATTCTAAGCTCAGTTCCATCCCTGGACCATATGGACCTCTCTACCTCGTCGGCGTCAAATATCCTCCATCATCATGGGTTTAGATCTCCCACAGTATGCCCTGAGTAATAATAATTACAACAATCAAATATTAGATAATACTAATAAAACACATAATTTAAGAAAATACTAAAAATCAAACTAATATAAAATATAGAGTAGAAGCATAATATTCTATTAGTACTCATTCTAAGCTCAGTTCCATCCCTGGACCATATGGACCTCTCTACCTCGTCGGCGTCAACTATCCTCCATCATCATGGGTTTAGATCTCCCACAGTATGCCCTGAGTAATAATAATTACAACAATCAAATATTAGATAATACTAATAAAACACATAATTTAAGAAAATACTAAAAATCAAACTAATATAAAATATAGAGTAGTAGCATAATATTCTATTAGTACTCATTCTAAGCTCAGTTCCATCCCTGGACCATATGGACCTCTCTACCTCGTCGGCGTCAAATATCCTCCATCATCATGGGTTTAGATCTCCCACAGTATGCCCTGAGTAATAACAATTACAACAATCAAATATTAGATAATACTAATAAAACACATAATTTAAGAAAATACTAAAAATCAAACTAATATAAAATATAGAGTAGAAGCATAATATTCTATTAGTACTCATTCTAAGCTCAGTTCCATCCCTGGACCATATGGACCTCTCTACCTCGTCGGCGTCAAATATCCTCCATCATCATGGGTTTAGATCTCCCACAGTATGCCCTGAGTAATAATAATTACAACAATCAAATATTAGATAATACTAATAAAACACATAATTTAAGAAAATACTAAAAATCAAACTAATATAAAATATAGAGTAGAAGCATAATATTCTATTAGTACTCATTCTAAGCTCAGTTCCATCCCTGGACCATATGGACCTCTCTACCTCGTCGGCGTCAACTATCCTCCATCATCATGGGTTTAGATCTCCCACAGTATGCCCTGAGTAATAACAATTACAACAATCAAATATTAGATAATACTAATAAAACACATAATTTAAGAAAATACTAAAAATCAAACTAATATAAAATATAGAGTAGAAGCATAATATTCTATTAGTACTCATTCTAAGCTCAGTTCCATCCCTGGACCATATGGACCTCTCTACCTCGTCGGCGTCAACTATCCTCCATCATCATGGGTTTAGATCTCCCACAGTATGCCCTGAGTAATAACAATTACAACAATCAAATATTAGATAATACTAATAAAACACATAATTTAAGAAAATACTAAAAATCAAACTAATATAAAATATAGAGTAGAAGCATAATATTCTATTAGTACTCATTCTAAGCTCAGTTCCATCCCTGGACCATATGGACCTCTCTACCTCGTCGGCGTCAAATATCCTCCATCATCATGGGTTTAGATCTCCCACAGTATGCCCTGAGTAATAATAATTACAACAATCAAATATTAGATAATACTAATAAAACACATAATTTAAGAAAATACTAAAAATCAAACTAATATAAAATATAGAGTAGTAGCATAATATTCTATTAGTACTCATTCTAAGCTCAGTTCCATCCCTGGACCATATGGACCTCTCTACCTCGTCGGCGTCAAATATCCTCCATCATCATGGGTTTAGATCTCCCACAGTATGCCCTGAGTAATAATAATTACAACAATCAAATATTAGATAATACTAATAAAACACATAATTTAAGAAAATACTAAAAATCAAACTAATATAAAATATAGAGTAGTAGCATAATATTCTATTAGTACTCATTCTAAGCTCAGTTCCATCCCTGGACCATATGGACCTCTCTACCTCGTCGGCGTCAACTATCCTCCATCATCATGGGTTTAGATCTCCCACAGTATGCCCTGAGTAATAACAATTACAACAATCAAATATTAGATAATACTAATAAAACACATAATTTAAGAAAATACTAAAAATCAAACTAATATAAAATATAGAGTAGAAGCATAATATTCTATTAGTACTCATTCTAAGCTCAGTTCCATCCCTGGACCATATGGACCTCTCTACCTCGTCGGCGTCAAATATCCTCCATCATCATGGGTTTAGATCTCCCACAGTATGCCCTGAGTAATAATAATTACAACAATCAAATATTAGATAATACTAATAAAACACATAATTTAAGAAAATACTAAAAATCAAACTAATATAAAATATAGAGTAGTAGCATAATATTCTATTAGTACTCATTCTAAGCTCAGTTCCATCCCTGGACCATATGGACCTCTCTACCTCGTCGGCGTCAACTATCCTCCATCATCATGGGTTTAGATCTCCCACAGTATGCCCTGAGTAATAACAATTACAACAATCAAATATTAGATAATACTAATAAAACACATAATTTAAGAAAATACTAAAAATCAAACTAATATAAAATATAGAGTAGAAGCATAATATTCTATTAGTACTCATTCTAAGCTCAGTTCCATCCCTGGACCATATGGACCTCTCTACCTCGTCGGCGTCAACTATCCTCCATCATCATGGGTTTAGATCTCCCACAGTATGCCCTGAGTAATAATAATTACAACAATCAAATATTAGATAATACTAATAAAACACATAATTTAAGAAAATACTAAAAATCAAACTAATATAAAATATAGAGTAGAAGCATAATATTCTATTAGTACTCATTCTAAGCTCAGTTCCATCCCTGGACCATATGGACCTCTCTACCTCGTCGGCGTCAACTATCCTCCATCATCATGGGTTTAGATCTCCCACAGTATGCCCTGAGTAATAACAATTACAACAATCAAATATTAGATAATACTAATAAAACACATAATTTAAGAAAATACTAAAAATCAAACTAATATAAAATATAGAGTAGAAGCATAATATTCTATTAGTACTCATTCTAAGCTCAGTTCCATCCCTGGACCATATGGACCTCTCTACCTCGTCGGCGTCAAATATCCTCCATCATCATGGGTTTAGATCTCCCACAGTATGCCCTGAGTAATAATAATTACAACAATCAAATATTAGATAATACTAATAAAACACATAATTTAAGAAAATACTAAAAATCAAACTAATATAAAATATAGAGTAGTAGCATAATATTCTATTAGTACTCATTCTAAGCTCAGTTCCATCCCTGGACCATATGGACCTCTCTACCTCGTCGGCGTCAACTATCCTCCATCATCATGGGTTTAGATCTCCCACAGTATGCCCTGAGTAATAACAATTACAACAATCAAATATTAGATAATACTAATAAAACACATAATTTAAGAAAATACTAAAAATCAAACTAATATAAAATATAGAGTAGAAGCATAATATTCTATTAGTACTCATTCTAAGCTCAGTTCCATCCCTGGACCATATGGACCTCTCTACCTCGTCGGCGTCAACTATCCTCCATCATCATGGGTTTAGATCTCCCACAGTATGCCCTGAGTAATAATAATTACAACAATCAAATATTAGATAATACTAATAAAACACATAATTTAAGAAAATACTAAAAATCAAACTAATATAAAATATAGAGTAGTAGCATAATATTCTATTAGTACTCATTCTAAGCTCAGTTCCATCCCTGGACCATATGGACCTCTCTACCTCGTCGGCGTCAAATATCCTCCATCATCATGGGTTTAGATCTCCCACAGTATGCCCTGAGTAATAACAATTACAACAATCAAATATTAGATAATACTAATAAAACACATAATTTAAGAAAATACTAAAAATCAAACTAATATAAAATATAGAGTAGTAGCATAATATTCTATTAGTACTCATTCTAAGCTCAGTTCCATCCCTGGACCATATGGACCTCTCTACCTCGTCGGCGTCAACTATCCTCCATCATCATGGGTTTAGATCTCCCACAGTATGCCCTGAGTAATAATAATTACAACAATCAAATATTAGATAATACTAATAAAACACATAATTTAAGAAAATACTAAAAATCAAACTAATATAAAATATAGAGTAGTAGCATAATATTCTATTAGTACTCATTCTAAGCTCAGTTCCATCCCTGGACCATATGGACCTCTCTACCTCGTCGGCGTCAAATATCCTCCATCATCATGGGTTTAGATCTCCCACAGTATGCCCTGAGTAATAACAATTACAACAATCAAATATTAGATAATACTAATAAAACACATAATTTAAGAAAATACTAAAAATCAAACTAATATAAAATATAGAGTAGTAGCATAATATTCTATTAGTACTCATTCTAAGCTCAGTTCCATCCCTGGACCATATGGACCTCTCTACCTCGTCGGCGTCAACTATCCTCCATCATCATGGGTTTAGATCTCCCACAGTATGCCCTGAGTAATAATAATTACAACAATCAAATATTAGATAATACTAATAAAACACATAATTTAAGAAAATACTAAAAATCAAACTAATATAAAATATAGAGTAGAAGCATAATATTCTATTAGTACTCATTCTAAGCTCAGTTCCATCCCTGGACCATATGGACCTCTCTACCTCGTCGGCGTCAAATATCCTCCATCATCATGGGTTTAGATCTCCCACAGTATGCCCTGAGTAATAACAATTACAACAATCAAATATTAGATAATACTAATAAAACACATAATTTAAGAAAATACTAAAAATCAAACTAATATAAAATATAGAGTAGAAGCATAATATTCTATTAGTACTCATTCTAAGCTCAGTTCCATCCCTGGACCATATGGACCTCTCTACCTCGTCGGCGTCAAATATCCTCCATCATCATGGGTTTAGATCTCCCACAGTATGCCCTGAGTAATAACAATTACAACAATCAAATATTAGATAATACTAATAAAACACATAATTTAAGAAAATACTAAAAATCAAACTAATATAAAATATAGAGTAGAAGCATAATATTCTATTAGTACTCATTCTAAGCTCAGTTCCATCCCTGGACCATATGGACCTCTCTACCTCGTCGGCGTCAACTATCCTCCATCATCATGGGTTTAGATCTCCCACAGTATGCCCTGAGTAATAATAATTACAACAATCAAATATTAGATAATACTAATAAAACACATAATTTAAGAAAATACTAAAAATCAAACTAATATAAAATATAGAGTAGTAGCATAATATTCTATTAGTACTCATTCTAAGCTCAGTTCCATCCCTGGACCATATGGACCTCTCTACCTCGTCGGCGTCAAATATCCTCCATCATCATGGGTTTAGATCTCCCACAGTATGCCCTGAGTAATAACAATTACAACAATCAAATATTAGATAATACTAATAAAACACATAATTTAAGAAAATACTAAAAATCAAACTAATATAAAATATAGAGTAGAAGCATAATATTCTATTAGTACTCATTCTAAGCTCAGTTCCATCCCTGGACCATATGGACCTCTCTACCTCGTCGGCGTCAAATATCCTCCATCATCATGGGTTTAGATCTCCCACAGTATGCCCTGAGTAATAACAATTACAACAATCAAATATTAGATAATACTAATAAAACACATAATTTAAGAAAATACTAAAAATCAAACTAATATAAAATATAGAGTAGAAGCATAATATTCTATTAGTACTCATTCTAAGCTCAGTTCCATCCCTGGACCATATGGACCTCTCTACCTCGTCGGCGTCAACTATCCTCCATCATCATGGGTTTAGATCTCCCACAGTATGCCCTGAGTAATAATAATTACAACAATCAAATATTAGATAATACTAATAAAACACATAATTTAAGAAAATACTAAAAATCAAACTAATATAAAATATAGAGTAGAAGCATAATATTCTATTAGTACTCATTCTAAGCTCAGTTCCATCCCTGGACCATATGGACCTCTCTACCTCGTCGGCGTCAAATATCCTCCATCATCATGGGTTTAGATCTCCCACAGTATGCCCTGAGTAATAACAATTACAACAATCAAATATTAGATAATACTAATAAAACACATAATTTAAGAAAATACTAAAAATCAAACTAATATAAAATATAGAGTAGAAGCATAATATTCTATTAGTACTCATTCTAAGCTCAGTTCCATCCCTGGACCATATGGACCTCTCTACCTCGTCGGCGTCAACTATCCTCCATCATCATGGGTTTAGATCTCCCACAGTATGCCCTGAGTAATAATAATTACAACAATCAAATATTAGATAATACTAATAAAACACATAATTTAAGAAAATACTAAAAATCAAACTAATATAAAATATAGAGTAGTAGCATAATATTCTATTAGTACTCATTCTAAGCTCAGTTCCATCCCTGGACCATATGGACCTCTCTACCTCGTCGGCGTCAACTATCCTCCATCATCATGGGTTTAGATCTCCCACAGTATGCCCTGAGTAATAATAATTACAACAATCAAATATTAGATAATACTAATAAAACACATAATTTAAGAAAATACTAAAAATCAAACTAATATAAAATATAGAGTAGTAGCATAATATTCTATTAGTACTCATTCTAAGCTCAGTTCCATCCCTGGACCATATGGACCTCTCTACCTCGTCGGCGTCAACTATCCTCCATCATCATGGGTTTAGATCTCCCACAGTATGCCCTGAGTAATAACAATTACAACAATCAAATATTAGATAATACTAATAAAACACATAATTTAAGAAAATACTAAAAATCAAACTAATATAAAATATAGAGTAGAAGCATAATATTCTATTAGTACTCATTCTAAGCTCAGTTCCATCCCTGGACCATATGGACCTCTCTACCTCGTCGGCGTCAAATATCCTCCATCATCATGGGTTTAGATCTCCCACAGTATGCCCTGAGTAATAACAATTACAACAATCAAATATTAGATAATACTAATAAAACACATAATTTAAGAAAATACTAAAAATCAAACTAATATAAAATATAGAGTAGAAGCATAATATTCTATTAGTACTCATTCTAAGCTCAGTTCCATCCCTGGACCATATGGACCTCTCTACCTCGTCGGCGTCAAATATCCTCCATCATCATGGGTTTAGATCTCCCACAGTATGCCCTGAGTAATAACAATTACAACAATCAAATATTAGATAATACTAATAGAAACACATAATTTAAGAAAATACTAAAAATCAAACTAATATAAAATATAGAGTAGTAGCATAATATTCTATTAGTACTCATTCTAAGCTCAGTTCCATCCCTGGACCATAAGGACTGTTCGGCGTCGTCGGCGTCAAATATCCTCCATCATCATGGGTTTAGATCTCCCACAGTATGCCCTGAGTAATAATAATAACAACAATCAAATATTAGATAATACTAATAGAAACACATAATTTAAGAAAATACTAAAAATCAAACTAATATAAAATAAAGAGTAGAAGCATAATATTCTATTAGTACTCATTCTAAGCTCAGTTCCATCCCTGGAACATAAGGACTGTTTGGTGTCGTCACCGTCAAATATCCTCCATCATCATGGGTTTAGATCTCCCTCAGTATGCCCTGAGTAATAATAATTACAACAATCAAATATTAGATAATACTAATAGAAACACATAATTTAAGAAAATACTAAAAATCAAACTAATATAAAATATAGAGTAGTAGCATAATATTCTATTAGTACTCATTCTAAGCTCAGTTCCATCCCTGGACCATTTGGACGGTTCGGTGTCGTCGCCGTCAAATATCCTCCATCATCATGGGTTTAGATCTCCCACAGTATGCCCTGAGTAACAATAATTACAACAATCAAATATTAGATAATACTAATAGAAACACATAATTTAAGTAAATACTAAAAATCAAACTAATATAAAATATAGAGTAGTAGCATAATATTCTATTAGTACTCATTCTAAGCTCAGTTCCATCCCTGGACCATAAGGACCCCTCAGCGTCATCTCTGCCAATATTCTCCAAACATCATGGGTTTAGATCTCCCACAGTATGCCCTGAGTAATAATAATTATAACAATCAAATATTAGATAAAACTAATTAAACACATAATTTAAGGAAATACTAACTATCAAACTAATTTCAAATTTAGAGTTATAGCAATATATCTTAATATTTCTCAATCTATTCCCCTCAGCATCATCTCGGCCATCATCTTTCATTATCAGGTTAAAAAATCTTCCATATAAATATTTCTACCCAAATCATTGATCTTTATCAGTCATTAGAATCTCCATATATTATTTCCTTATTTTTTAATAGTTATTTAGGGAGAGAAAATTTGAATCCCAAATTCAACCTCCAGAATGTGAGATACGTGTTTTTCATGTGAGAACTAAGGCCGGGTACTGAATATCCTCTTATTGCTTTATTAATTGAAAAGTCTACCGAAAGATAAATATCGAATTTTATAAGAATGTTGTTTGAACGGAGCCTGCTGAATTATATTTGAATCGATGTCAACAATTGTATTTAATGATGCATTCATCTAATTGTTGCGGGAAAGTCACATTCAAATCGGCATTTACATAGAAACTCCATTTTCCCACAATAATAGGGAAATAAATAAAGCAAATCTAAATAGAATGTAAAAATGTAATGCAATAATTTAAAGACAGCATGACCTCAGAAGGAATATCTGAATATGATTATTAAATTTGAATAGATGGCGAAATGGTAAGAAGGAAATTATTAATTATGATATTAAAAAGCAATTAAAACAGCCATCGGTCATGTATTCTTCTTGTTTGGAATTTTAGAAGCAAATACTATAAATTATTATTACTTTAATAAGATGGTATAAAAGGGAATGCTAATTCTCTTAATGCTGCAAGTTTAAGCAACAAACAACTGCTTGTATAAACCTGAATAAAACAAGTTGAACACTCAAACATTTTCAATCGAGGGATCATTCGACCGGGTGTGTCATCATTGGTTTGCATTAAAATGAAATAAATTTATAACATCCTTTTATATAATAATGTTATTATTTATGTGAATATGAATTATATTATTATTTCCTTTACATAATGAAATAAATTTAAAGAAAGTCCATGCTACTGCTCAGACGGATTATTTTCAACAAATCTTAAATTGAACTAATCACGCATATTTCTCTTAGAAAATCTTAAGCGTTTTCCTTAATTTAAAATGTAAAATCTGTAATATTTGGAAATACCATAAGATAATGAAATTTAAACTAAAATTAATCTGCAAAATATGAAATTAGAGTCTGTTTACTTAACTTGGAGATCCAGCTTACAGTTGCCCCCCGAGCCTCTTCCATTTACGGTGGTCACTCACATTTGTGAAGTCTTATAGCAAAGCCTTATCGAAATTTGGGCACGTTCACAATTTAAAACTGGAAAGAATAGAAACACCAAAATAATAAATCAATTATAAGTGAATATGGTAATATCAAGAAGGGAATAATTTAAAAATAAAACTCCCGGTGACAAAGAAAAATATCGCATTAATGCACATCTATGAAGTTATATAAAGGCGATCAACTTCGATATTAAATCACAAACTCAACAACACTTCTACACAATATATTAGAATAGAAAAATTGTAATCGAGGGCACTAAGAATAGAAATAAGGATGGTTCTGACATAAGACGGGATGCGATTCTACGCAACGATGGCAGTTTAAACATCCGAATAACTGATAGCAAATAATATTATAAAAACGTAAAGAAAAAGGTTCAACTTTACTTGCATAGATCTTAGGAGACCAAACTATGTTACTGATGACATTTAGCTAAACATTTCAATTAATTTGGAACGAGTTTTTTCAAAATAGCTACCCCCAGGTATCCCTCATACTTTTCCTAATAAAATTGACAAAATGGGTGGTGGGACTAGAGCCTCGAACTCTAAGATTAAACGGGTATTCACGCCGGTCAGATAACATTCCAACTAAGAGACACAGGTCGAGATACCCTAAGCCGTAGGACAAGCGCTCTCTTTCATACTTGTATAAGAGTAGTCTTAATATTAGATTGAAATTATACTCATTGTATTTTGATTTCCATCGCTGGACCGAATGACACTCCGCAGCATCTCTGCATCCCTTCTCTCGCACTTCCATGTTTGAGAACAGTTCCGATCGCATTTCTGAAGAATAAATATAATTATAATTAATAAAACATTTGATTAGCAACCGAGAATCTGTTTAAATTAAAGGATGACGGTATGTATCATATTTGTCTAAGATTAGTCTTAATATTTTGTATTGTATTGTATTTTGAATTGAATTCACAATTTTCCCTACAAAAACAGAAAATGGATCGAGACCGGAATGTTGATTTCGGAATCCAAGACAGAGAAGCTGTTAATACATTTGTGTTAATATTAATCCTAGTTTATTACTGCTGTAAGAAGGGAATTGTATTTCTTAAGCCGAAAGAAAGAAGAACCTTTAATTACAATCTTCTGGCTTGAGGATATTCAAATAGAATAGATTTGTCGTTGTCCTGACAACTTCTTTCCAATATTCGCTCAATATTATAGTAATATCTTCTTCCTTCTGTTTATAAAAGAGATCTCAATTCTCATTTAAGTTGGGAGATAATGCCATGGGACGAATTGCAGACTCGATCAAAGCCTCAAAAAGGTTCTGGTTCACATTTGTAAGTGATGAAATGCGTATGAATGTTATTAGAAGGCATTCCAGCGATGGAATTAGTAAAGCTCTGCATTATTTAGGGTTAAACTGCCTTTAATGAACACAGTAAACCTATGAAATGGCCCCCGGTGAATTGGTCCGGAGGGAATTCGTACGCAGGGAATTGGTCCCGCACGCTGATGTTGTACTACCAAACCAAGCCCCTCGGATAATTTTTTTATATCATTAATTAATGATCAGGGCGTTTAGATTTACATAAGACTGAATATCAGAAGTAGAGCATCAGGAGGAGGATAAATTCCCCGCGTACGAATCCACCGGCGTCCGGTGAATTGGTCCGGGGGGAATTGGTACGCGGGATATAGTACTGGGAAGTAGCACTCTAAAACATTGAGATGGCTCATAAGTGACTAAGGATTCATTAGTATATCCTCAAATTGTGCTGCGTTAATGGCATTTTGTTTAAATTATTTGCGTTAATACTTAAAGTTCATTAATTTATGACCAAGTGTTATTCATAGCCGGGATGTATGAAATCACTAAGTTGTCCTTAATGAAGTTAAGCTGAGGTAAAAATGCCTCATCGTATTTCATGTTTTTGCGAGAAAACACTAATTAATTAGATTTAAGTGCATAAATATTCCAGTTCAGATGTAACTTTGAATACGTGACGTATCTATAAGGGGAATTGAATCATTAACAATTCACAGAATAAAATTAAATGCATTTATTATACGTATGTCTCGAATCTCTATTGATCAATAGAAGGATTGAGCTCAATGATGTTTATTGTCTGCTGGTTCAGTGATGTAAATTAAAGAGAATGGCATTTATAATTTAATCACCTCATGTTTCTCAAAAATTTATGCAATAAAATAACAAAGGAGCCTTCAAGCTGCAAATAAAATCCATCCTTATCTAATAATTGGAAATACCTCTTACTTTTCTTTAGTTTGATCGCATTCTGAATTAGTAATAATAAGATATGATATTCACGAGCTATTCTGTAGGTCAATCGAATCAAATGAATATAAAAGTTGAGGTTAGTAACATTATGCCAAATAATGATGAAATAATTTCTACCATATTTAGAAATACCATTAAATGTTTAATCACTACATTAAGGCATTGTGAGATTCAAATAAAAAACACACAGTAACTAAAAGACAGTTGAATCTCTAAACACTCGCTTTGATAATCCGATCTTATAAAATGTGCCTTAAATAAATAAGCTCAGGTGGTTGGTTGCATTGGTTATATGATGTCCCAATTCAAAACACCGGTCTGTGGTTCAGATACGATTTAAAGACACGAAAGCGCAAATTTTATTGGACAAACGTAGTTAGATATATTAAATTAAAATGTAATGTTGACTACAACAGTACATCAACGCGGAAAGTTTGCGTTTGCTATTGTAAAAAGTCAGTAGTAAGCTCTAAAAACGTAGCATCAATATGTAGGCAATCAGTATTAAATGATTAGATAATATATTTAGAATAACGTTAGGAAACTTATGCCTTACAAAGAAGAATGAACTGGAGTGGAACGGTATACGATCTTTAAGTTGGTCTAAGAAGTACGAAGTTGTATCGTTATTGAGTTCTCTCAAATATTTTTATATCGGGTTCTACTTTGGTAAATCGAACATTCAATTTATTAACCGCCAAACTCCTAAAAACGATACAACGGTTAATAACAATACTGACCATCTTAGACATACGATTGTTTTAAAACGATATTGTAGAAGTAAATTAAGTATTGTAAGATTAGTTGGAAATAATGGACGAAGTAACGAAATTCTCTTTAACATGGAGTTAATCTTCGGATAATTAATACAGTATTATCTTTTAATTGGAGTGGAAATACTCAGTTATGAAACCAAGACATTTTACAAAGAGAATAGTTATTTAGTTCGACTTGATTTGAGTTTGATAACTGCTTGAAAATCATCTCATTAGATTTATTGTTATACAAATTCAGTTAATCACTCCCTGATTATATCTATTGACATACAAATATACGAGTAAAATGTTGCTTGCATACTGCAAGCAGTTCGACAACACTAATTTCATGTCGGCATTCTATCGGGATGGTCTTCAAAAGAAAAAAAAAGGATTGAAAGTATTCTTAAAATTCTCTGCAATTTTATCATCTGGCATACAACCCGGGTCTTCCTGATGAACTGACCATTCAGCACAACAGAAGATCACCATTACTAACTATGTGTGAAAATTCAAGCAGAAATATTGGCTACAACTGCCTCAAAAGACGTTCTACTTTTCCCGAATGTAAATGGCTCTCAGGATTCGAACCAAGGACAACATTGAAATCTAAAACATGTTTTCGAAATACAGTAGAACCCCGGTAATCCGGACACTCGTTAATACGGAACCCTCGGTAATCCGGACGGTCCAATGGGAGTTATGCAAACCCGCAAATTCTTCTTGTGAACATATAAATACGCATATTAATAACAAGAAACGAGAGGTGGGCAGACCATTTGAAAAATTTCTCCATTGGCTGCATCAATGCGATTGAGAGCGAAGCATTTCGTTTATTGTGATACTGAGATATTGTAACACATTTAAGTTGTGATACTTTTCGGAGACAACATTTTTCCATTAGAGGAATGCTTAATATGTGCAAGACTAAACAATTTCGAAAAACAATAAATTTTCAGTTGCAGTAGGGTATCACTTCTCAAAACATCACGTTCATTAAAAAGCTATGAGAGAAGAGGCGTAAGAAACAATCCTTCCCTTTGATAGACGTCCAATGAGAATGAGCATGCATGGGCGATAGAGTTGGTGTTTATAAGCGAGAAAAGCTAAACAATTTTAATCGAGGATTAAATTTATGCCGTGTGCAAATGTGACTGGCAAACATAAGCTTCCTCTGTTTGTTGTTGGAACAGCCAAAAAACCCCGAGCATTCAAGTCAGTCACGCTACCTGTGTGCAATCATGGGCAAAAAACGCTTGGGTCACACGAGAATTATTTTTGGATTTGTTTAAAACAGAATTCGTTCCAGCAGTTCGACAACATATGAAATCCGTCAATTTACCACAACGTGCTTTATTTTTGCTTGATAACTGTCCTGGCCATCCTTCTGCTGAAGAATTGTGCACAGATGACGGTGAAATTTCCGCAACGTTTTTACCCCCTAACTCGACTGCGCTGATCCAACCCATGGATCAGAATGTTATTCAAAGCAATAGGTTAGGATATCGAAGTTGCTTCTAACAAATATTCTTAATGATCCTGTGAACGATTAAAATTTGGAAAATGCACTGAAAAAGGTAAATTAAAAAGATGTTGTGTTCGTGTCGTAGATCTGTGTCTAAATTATTGATCAGCAAGTCGTGGAAAAATTTACTCCCAAATTTTATTGGTTCGAAAATTTTAGAAAATGTGCAAACAGAAGAAATTCAGCTTGCACCACTCATTAATCAGTTACAAGATTCGAACCCAATATCTAACCCTGAAGCTCTCCGGTGGGCTGCTGAGGCTGACGACAGTTCGGCTCGAAACGAAGCTTTAACAGATGACGAAATTATCACAACAGTAACGACAGAATATTATGATGATGATGACGACGACGAAGACGACCACCCTCTATACTCCGCCAAATTTCTCATTCTGAGGCTTTGGCGGCACTTAATACATCATTAAAGTGGGCCATGGAGTAAAATTTTGAAGCACATGAAATTATGCTCTTTAGGCGTTTTAGAGACCGCGCTATTGATTAAAAAATAAGAACGGTCGCGTAAAAGAAAATAACTGACTTTTTTGCTCGCTGATAATACTCATTCACTTTATATCTTGTAATACCTTATGTAATGTATACATGCATTATCTGTACAATATAATTTTTGAGAAAAAAGGTTTTTTACGTTATTTTTTGAAAACCTCGCTAATCCGGAAACCCCGCTAATCCGGACGTCTATGTGCCTGAATTCGTCCGAATTACCGGGGTTCTACTGTATATCTATTATTTCTATCTATGTACCAAATTTCAAGTTTTTGGGGAAGGGAAGGGGTTCAAAATAATTCTTAAAAATCGGATCAGTTACTGATTGTAGAGACGCCTGGTGTCGAACTCAGGACACATTGGTAGCTGTGAATGCACAGTTTGATTTGTAAGGACTTGATCTTATTTTATGCAAAGTTTGAACTGGATATCTGTGCCGGGAAGTACCTAAAATTTGTTTCCGTTATCCCCATAAGAAATGCATTGAGGAGAGCAAATGGCCCTCTGGGATCGAACCAAGGACCATAACCGAATATGTAAAATAAGATTATGAAATATATTTATGATATCTAACCCCATGCCGAATTTTAAATTTCCATGCAATCGGGAAAGGGTCAAAAAAAATCTTAAAAATCGCCACAATGTATTTTGAACGGCCTATTTTTGCCCCGACCTAGCATCTAATCATGGACAATATTCGAAGATGTCTTTTTGATTTTCGTTGGAGTTGCACGGCTCCTAGCGATCCCTCGAATTTCAACTCTCTACTTTTCCTGGAAGTGCCTTAAAATAATTTTCGAAAATCCCCACCATGTATCCTTATGGAGAAAATCAGGACTTTGGGGCCTTCTGGAATCAAACCAATGACACTGAGATTCAAAGTCGCCTTTTTTCTGGAGGTTACTCGTTATGGCCAATACGTCGCAAAAATTTCAAGTCAGTGGCACTTGTGGAACATGGTTAGAATTTTGATCCCCAGTGAGTGAGTGAGTGTATATCTAGGCATATCCGGAGAAGCATCTATTTATACGAGTAAAATGTAGCTTGCATACTGCAAGCAGATCGGCAATACTAATTTCATATCGGCATCATATCGGGACGGTCTTTAAAAGAAAAAAAAAAGGATTTAATTTTTTCTTAAAATTCGCTGAAATTTCATCGTCTGGCATCGAACCCGGGTCTTACTGGTAAACCTACTATGAAACACAATAGAAGATCACCATCTCTAACTATGTGTGAAAATTCAAGCAGAAATATTGGCTATAACTGCCTCAAAAAACGTTCTAATTTTCACGAATGTTAATGCCTCTCGGGACTCGAACCAAGGACGATCGTGGAAGTCTAAAATATGTTTCTGATATATATTTATGATCTCTATCTATATGCCGAATTTCAAGTTTCTATTTTAGTGGGAAAGGTTTCAAAATAATTCCTAAAAATCGGATCAAATTCTGATTTCAGAGACACCTGGTGTCGAACCCAGGACGTATTGCAAGCTGTGAATGCAGAGTTTGATTTGTAAAGACGTACTCTTGTATCATGCAAAGTTTGAAGTTGATAGCATGTCGGAAAGTACCTAAATTTTGTTTCCGTTGTCTCCGTAAGAAATGCATTGAGAAGTGCAAATGGCCCTCTGGGATCGAACCAAGGACCATCAGCGAACATGTAAAATTTGATTATGAAGTATATGCATGATATCTATCCACGTGCCGAGTTTCGAATATCCATGTTATCGGGAAAGGATCCAAAAAAAATCTTCAAAATCGCCGTAATGCATTTTAAACGGCCGATTTTTGCCCCGACCTAGCATCGAACCATGGACTATATTCTAAGATGTTTTTCTGATTTTCGTTGGATACGCACGGCTTCTAGCGATCCCTCGAGTTTCAACTCTTTCTCTCCCCGGGAAGTACCTCAAAAAAATTTTCGAAAATCTCCGCCATGTATTCTTATGGAGAAAATCGCGACTTTGGGGCCCTCTGGAACCGAACCAATGACCCTGAGGATCAAAATCGCAATTTTTCTGGCGGTTACACGTTATGGCCAATACGTCGTAAAAATTTCAAGTCAATCACGCTTGTGGTTTAGGCTGTGAATTAGTATCCTATCTATCTATCTATCTATCTATCTATCTATATAGGTATATCCATGAATGAATCCGGAGAAGCATCTATATATAATAGATATAGATAATAGATATAGGTATATCCGGAGAAGCGTCGATATATAATAAATATCCGGAGAAGCGTCTATATATAATAGATAATTATATAACAAATATCGTTTGAAGGACAACAAACGGGTGAAGATGTTAATTCATGAAATAATCGTTGGATTTTATCAAATGTCTTATCGTGAAGATTACGCCTCTCGTCATTGCAGCATAAAATTACGAGATTTAGTATCACTCGATGTATATTTTATTAGATAAGATATAAATCTAGCGTCAGAAATGAGCAGAAATTATGAAATCATTTCAAAATAGTAGTAATCTTAGCAATATATTCTATTTTAGTATCCAATGCATTCTTTGATTGTATCTTTCTCCCAGACAAGGCGGTAAATGCACGAAAGAAAACAAACACATAGTTTTCAGATAAGCAAACGAAGACTTCGCCTTGAACTTGAAGAAAAGCGAAGAATTGAAGGCCATTGGGAGACCATTACCAGTCTTTTGGCAATGTTAGCATGAGCATACTTATTTTACTGAACCATCGAAAGTGAAAGCAACGGAAAAGGAGATGAAAACGATGCTTGGAACATTCGAAATGAGTTGAAGGACGTTGGAAACCCATTACTGGTCTAAGAATGACTGTTTACGTGATCATAGCTTCTTTTTAAAGTGCTTTGAAAGTGGAAGCAACGGTGAAGGGAAGCAAAATATCAATAGGTATTCGAAAGAGCTCATCAAAGAAAGCGAAACTGCATTTCTGCGCCTGATCACAGAAAAATACAGTAAAAGGGAAAGTGTATTTCTAACCATTGTATCACTGTACTAAACAAATTATTCTCCATTAATTTACCTTAAATTGAGAATGATAAAAGATAGCAACTCACTACACAGTCGTGCAGATTTTATTATAATACTCAAAGTTCTTATGAAATACTTTTCTTTCACCCCCAAAACTATTGATCAACAAATCACTTAATTGATAGTCCGTTACACAGGTTTTTTATAAAATAATACACGATGTGAGAAAAAGCTACGTAGTCCATAACGTGAGGATATTTTCAAAGTTCGCGATATTAGAGATTGATAGAAAAATATATATTCTGCTTACCAAAGCTGAAGCTCCAATCCACTGACATTACCATCGAAGGATCTCCTGTACGACTTTCACTTCTAGATGACGCAGATGAGCAATACGCCAGGACAATATCGGTCTGTAAGGTATTTCCTCCCAAAGAAATAAAAATGATAAATTCCAAATTAATAAAGAATAAATGAATAAAAATCAGAATTATATTCTATTCTAAAGCCACGCAATTGTAAGGCGAAACGAGTAATTTGAAAAATACGTATTCCCGTATATTTGAAACCGTTGACCAATCGTTTTGAAATATCTTGTTAGATCATCGCACAATATTAAGAAAATAATAACTAATTGTAATTATCATTTAAAGAGGCCTTAATTAAACTCTTAGATACTGGCTGAAGATATTGAAATCATGACACGAAACCAAAACTTTAAGATCAGTACTAATCCGTACCAAATCGAACAATATTCCTAAAGTGATCAAGCTAAATTTAAATTGCAATTAAATCGTAACAAATAAATATGGTTCAGATTAAGAAATAATGCCGATTAAATTAAGAATTACGTCGTTAAAGATAACAAGGAACTGTGGAACTATAGCAACTTAAACTTCTGAAAATTCTTCTAAATTGATAAATACCAGAAGAGTATTCTAAACCCGTGAAAATTTAAAGTCGAATTAAAAATTTGAATATAAATAAATAATAAATATGGTTACATCAACGAACAATATTGAGAAAAAGTTTTAAAAATAACGACCGTTAACGGGAATTAATATTAGAAATTCGCACAAAATGGAATTGAATTCCTGAAATTTTTAGGCTAAATTTAAATTTATATTACAATAATTAGAAACAAATTCGGTTTTGATTATTAATTTGATGTTAAAGATGATAAAATTTCACTTGTAATAAAATGGCTGTTTAATTTTGCATGACTTTTAACTTTCAAATCAAATCTCCGATGACGACTTGGAATTAATTTATCACAATTCTAAAAAAGCATCACTTAATATTGAATTGAAACTAATTTGGTATGAAATAATTATTATTCTTATTAGATGGATATCGCAAATTCATATCATTATAATATTATGTTAGACGCGAGAACACGCGAGAAATACTACTGCGAATTAAAAAGAAATACATTTTACGTAGATATAAAGATGACATTAATCTATACAACTTTATTACTCTTCTACTATATTAAAGTAATAAACTCTATAATAAAATGAAAAATGAACAGCTACGATGCGTCCACAATTTCCGTTAAAATTCAAACCAGACCTTCCGTTGTTTATGTGATGACGTCATCCACTTACCGAATCATAAAAATTAACGACAGAAGTATTTTAAAAATATACTTTGATAAATCATGTCATATCACCGGGCATAATTTAGGAAAACGCTAGTTAAGATCTGTATTCATGGCAAATTAAAAATAAATGTGGCAAAGCCGACTTCGAGGCTTTATCGGAATTTTTCTCTCGTTTTTATATGCAAATTCAGAGTATAATTCGTACGGTTTCGGACGATAATGAAAAGGCAGTTTAAATTTACGCAAACGCCTAAAACGATGAATTACTATCATTGAAGTTATCGTTATCTTAGAAGCAAAACTACTGCTAAATACCCTCATTCCCACGAGATGAGTACTTATCGATACATAAAAATCAAAAGAAAGGATGTATGCCTTTTACATTCGGCAATTAAGTCGACGTAGGCAAACCGATGCATTAGATTTCTCGAGAAGAATAGGCGAGAACCGGTTTTTTGTCCCGGCGAAATTCCCTTCGATTCTTACTCTCAAACTGTCATACCATGCCAGGAGAACTGTCTTACATTACTATTTTCACGCAAACATCTTTACTTAATTCGCTAATCACCATCCTTAACGAGCTTTTAAGCCGGAGAACGTACTTAGGAAATCGTATAAAACAGTTCCGGTGCTTTATAAAAAGATTAATGTTATCTCATTAATTCACCCTAAATTACAATGTGAAACATATGATACATCGTACAATAATATTACACAAGGAAAAAACTTAAATTCTTAAATTCACCAACACACTTTAGCAATATTTTCTCAGTCAATACCTAATAAAGTATTTAATGAGACTTACCATGAACTGGAATTCTGGGTGACAACGACGGACGTTGAACATGACGACGAATTTCAACTGTTTTTCAAACACAGGTTGTCAGCACGACCACACTCGTAGAAGTCCAGGTAGCAACTGATGAAAAAGCCGTCAGCGCAGCCGTTAAACAATACTGCTCTCATCTGATTGGTCCAAATTTAACCGTCTTTCAACTTGGCTCCACCCACCAACCGCCATGGAAATTTTCCACTGTTAACGATAGCAATTATATTTTAACGAATTTATTAAAATATCATTTTAAATATATAACTAATTTTTTTCGTCGATTTTAATTATTTTTTTAAATTTCGCGAAATCGTCGAAGTTCTGGATCGTAAAATATGTTTGCTAATTCTAGATATTATATGTTCTCAAAAAACATCTATATTTGTGTCTGGATATTTAAGATTATTAGGTTTTTTTTAATTTCGAAAATTAAATCACGATTTACAAAATTATATTCTAACCATACATCCAGAAAGAGAAAAATGTAGCAATCATATTGATGTAATTAAAGTACGCACAATTTCTAACAAGATTTTATTGTAAGGATACATTTTGAGTTGAAGAAGTGCAGTATTTCAAGAAATGACGTCCTTTTTTACGAAGAAAGTGGAAAAACCTTACATAAATTCCTATTTAAGCTACTGATTCTCTCGCTAACCAAACACACTACGATGTCTTCCAAAGATACTTTTTATGAAGCAGAGACATTAAAACGAGATAAGTTGATTGAATGATACATTAAACGTTGATTTTAACGAATTATACTATAATATAATCGATTGCAAACCGGGAAATTAGTATTGACCTCTCATTGACTGGCAACACGAAATATTCTAGAATAGGAAGAAATTTGCTCTATGAGAGGTAAATCGGCCTGTATGAATATCGCAATGCTAATCTACGAAGTGCATTCACAGCCATTCAAATTAATGCAAACACCACTCTCATCGTACTTACATGACCTCCATCTTGCGTTGATGGTAAATGTAGTTTGTGGAAGGATTCCGAGCTCTTAGAACTGCGATATGAAATCCATGAGTGCTCGTCTCGTTGATGGTTGTTTTATCGCCGATTTAAAATAGTAAACGTGTCCACTATTATTCAAGGAAGTCACTGATCGACAGTTAGATCGTCAACATTTGACTGGTCTTCGTTAATTGTTAACAATACTAGATAAACCAGCCAAGAAGCTTCCCTAGTATGCAACTTTCGAACCACGAGTTAAATAAGGTAATCAATTAACGATAAGAAATGGCTAAGTTAACATCAAAGACTTCGGAATCAAGAACTTAACGTCTTTAAACACTACGATCGAAATTCAAAGCAATACGTACAGCAATAAGATCAAATATAACACGGTTTTTGTCGGAGCACTTTTTAAAGAACTTTCGCAGTATTTTGGTAGTTAGAAAAGCAAGGGATTTTTCACAAGAAATCCCCTACAATTTGATTGTTCCACAGATACGCTTTTACGTACACTTACCTTTACTATACACTCACAGTGAAGTAATTCAGAAAGTACACAATCTGAAGCACTGTTATCAAAACTATTTCACAAATATGAACACTTATAAGCACTTACATAGTGTTCCAACTCTGGAACGCCATTTCGTAGTTTCTTCTCTAAATCACGTGTTGATTACGCACCACACCTCAAGAGAATTCCGATTGTCTTCGAAAATATGAAGTACGCTAGTCGCGTTTCTGAGGCGGTGAATAATGGAGGGAAATAGTTTTGTTTCCTGTTATCAGAGTGCTTCCTGCTGAAGTTAAAGGGCTGCGAATTGACCTCGTGGCTTTAACGAGGACATGAGTGAAATTTTAAGTCAGAAGGATTTTTAAGAGGTTATAAATGTTCATCTGTGCACAGTTCGTTTTTGAAAGTTGACAATGTTGCTTTTTCTTCTGTATTTCTTGACTGTGAGTGTGAAACATGTGCTACGGAAGAGAATGAGTGAGGAATCTAAAATTAAGAGTTGAAGCTTTCGACGTGATTTACAGTGTTATCCAAAAGTAAGTGTTGAAAAGTGCGCTATATCTTCGATATAAGAATAATCAAGATAGAAAACTTCATGATTGATTGATTTCACGCTTGAGCTGTGCGAATGGGGCATCTTTCGTTCACCTTAGGAACACAAAAGGCAAGATTTTAAAGTAAGTACGATGATGATGATATGTGCTTTGAATTTTATCTTAATCTACGTGTATGTGAGACTTACGAATCCACTTCGACGGTTAGGAAACAATCACCTAGGCAACTACAATTATATCGAATTCTTAGTGCAAATTTATTCGTGTTCGCGATTACGTAGTAATGTTACCATGACGCGATTGACAGTCCTTTCAAGGAAGGATATTTCATTCGGTGATTAATCTAACGACACGTATTAATTCTTGTTTATAGCGGTCAAGTATAGTAATGTTTATCGGTAGTGAAATATGAATGTCAAAGAAGAAATCTATCAAAACCACTTCTTCTTTGTCACTTGTTTCATCTTGCTACTTTAGTGAATTTGGAACCATTAATACTGCGAGTGAAGATACCAGATATTGCCGAAGTTTCCGGGGCCTCCACATAACTGTTAAATGCATCATTCGATCCACTTATATATCTCTTTTAAACGATCTCGCTTCATAAAAAGCATCTTTGTAAGACTGTGTAGAATACGTGTTTGATTAGCGAGAGAATCGATATCTTAAAAAGGAATTTCTGAGAGTAAAATATAGGTTTCTCGGCTGTATTCGTTAAAATGGACGTCATTTCTTGAAATACTGCAATTCTTTACCTCAAAACGTATCCTTGCAATCAAATTGTGTTAGTAATTGTGTGTCAATGTATAACATCGATATAATTGTTACATTTTCCTCTTTCTGGATGTATGGTTAGAATATTAATTTGTAAATCGTTATTTAATTCTCGAGATTAAAATAACCTAATCATCTTAAATATCCAGATCCAAAAATAGATATTTTCTTAAGAACATAAAATATTTAGATTATGCAAACTTTGATATTTTAGGTTCCAGCACTTGGACGATTTCGCGATATTTAAAAAAATAATTAAAATTGACGAAAAACATTAATTATTTATTTAAAATGATACTTTGATAAATTCGTTAAAATATAATTGCTATCGTTAACAGTGGAAAATTTCCATGGCGGTTGGTGGGTGGAGCCAAGTTGAAAGACGGTCAAATTTGGACCAATCAGGCGAGAGCAGTGTTGTTTAACGGTTGCGCGGATGGATTTTTCGTCATTTGCTGCCTGGACATCGACGAGTGAGGTCGTGCTGACAACCTGTGTTTGAAAAACAGTTGAAATTCGTCGTCATGTTCAACGTCCGTCATTGTCACCCAGGATTTCCAGTTCATGGTAAGTCTCATTAAATACTTTATTAGGTACTGTCTGAGAAAATTTTGCTAAAGTGTGTTGGTGAAATTAAGAATTTAAGTTTATTACTTTTTTAATATCAGTATACTACGCAACATTTGTTTCATATTGTGATTGATTTTAATTTAGGGTGAGTTAATGAGATAACATTAATCTTTTTATAAAGCACCGGAACTGTTTTATACAATTTCCTAAGTACGTTCTCCGGCTTAAAAGCTCGTTAAGGATGGTGATTAGCGGATTAAGTAAAGATTTTTGCGTGTAAATAGGAATCTAAGACAGCTCTCCTGGCATGGTATGACAGTTTGAAGGTAAGAAAGGAATGTCGCCGGGTCTAGAAACCGCTTCTCGCCTATTCTTCTCGAGAATTCAAATCTATAGGTTTGCCCATGTCGAGTTCGTGCCCGAATGTAATAGGCATACAATTTTCTTTTGATTTTTATGTTTCGATAAGTACATATATCTCATCGAGTGGGAATGAGGGTATTTAGTAGTAGTTTTGCTTCTAAGATAACGATAACTTCAATGATAGTAATTCATCGTTTTAGGGGTTTGTGTAAATTTAAACTGCCTTTTCATTATCGTCCGAAACCGTACGAATTATACTCTGAATTTGCATATAGTAAACGAGAGAAAAATTCCGATAAACCCACGAAGTCGGCTTTGCCACATATATTTTTAATTTGCCATAAATACCGATCTGAACTACCGTTTTCCTAAATAATGCCCGGTGATATGACATGATTTATCAAAGTATATTTTTAAAATACTTCTGTCGTTAATTTTTATGATTCGGTAAGTGGATGACGTCATCACATAAACAACGGAAGATCGGATTTGAATTTTAACGGAAATTCTGGACGCATCGTTCCTGTTCATTTTTCATTTTATTATAGAAGTTATTACTTTAATATAGTAGAGGAGTAATATTGTGGAATAGATTAATATCGCCTTTATATCTACTTAAAATGTATTTCTTTTTCGTTCGCAGTAGTATTTCTGGTCTTCTCGCGTCTATGATAATATTATAAGGATATTAAGTTGCAATATCCCTCTAATGAGAATAATAATTATTTCACGTCAAATTAGTTTAGGATTCAATATTGAGTGATCCTTTTTTGGAATTGTGATAAATTAATTTCAAGTCGTCATCGGAAATTTGATTTGAAAGCTAAAAGTCATGCAAATTTCAACTTCCATTTTAGTACGAGTAACAAGTTGATATTGAAATTAAGAAACTAGAGAAAAAATTCCGAAAGTGCCAGGACTCGAATTCAGTGCAGTTTTAGTGCATGAGTTTTCAATTTTCCTTGAATGCAGATTTCCGTTTAGAATTCCCTCCTTACGTAATCTATTAACAGTTCAATACGTTGTTTTACTTGAATATGTTTTCCAATTACTCCTTCTGTTAATTTTTATGCTTTGTTTAGATCATATGTTCCACGCATAATCATTACGGAAATCCTGGTTTGAATTTAAAAGGAAATCAGCATTTGAAGGAAAGTTTAAGAGATTCATTCATATCAAAGGAATTGATTACATTAATCATTCTAAAATGTATTTACAATCGTTTCTGTGGCATGAATTTCAAAAATTCTAACCATTCCGCAATGAAAGTACCTTTGCCATCTTTAACGTTAAATTCATTATCTCATAATCACCACCGAATTTGTTTCTAATTATTGTAATTTAGATTTAAATTTAGCTTAATCATTTCAGGAATTCTATTCCATTTAGTACGAATTTTCAACATTTGTTCCCGTCAACGGTCGTTATTTTTTAAACTTTATCTCAATATTGTTCGTTGATGTAACCATTTTTATTATTTATTTATATTCAAATTGCTAGTTTTACTGTAAATGTTCACGGGTGTTGAATACTCTTCCGGTATTTATCAATTTTGAAGAATTTTCAGAAGTTTAAGTTGATATAGTTCTTAAGTTCCTTGTTGTCTTTAACGACGTAATTCTACATTTAATTGGCATTATTTCATAATCTAATGCATATTTATTTCTTACAGTTTAATTGCAATTTAAATTTAGCTTAATCACTTTAGGAATTTAGTTCGATTTGGTACGGATTAGTACTGATATTAAAGTTTTAGTTTCATGTCATGATTTCAATATTTTCAGCCAGTATCTAAGAGTTTAATTAAAGCGTCTTTAAAAGATAATTACAATTAGTTATTATTTTCTTAATATTTTAGGATGATCTAACAAGATATTTCAAAATGTTTGGTCAACGGTTTCAAATATACGGGAATACGTATTTTTCAAATTACTCGTTTCGCCTTACAATTGCGTGGCTTTAGAATAGAATATAATTCTGATTTTATTCATTTATTCTTTATTAATTTCGAATTTAGCATTTTTAATTCTTTGGGAGGAAATACCTTACAGACCGATGTTGTCCTTGCGTATTGCTCATCGGCGTCATCTAGAAGTGAAAGTCGTACAGGAGATCCCTCGATGATAATGTCAGTGGATTGGAGCTTCAGCTTTGGTAAGCAGAATATATATTTTTATGTCAATCTGTAATATCGCGTACTTCGAGAATATCCTCACGTTATGGACTACGTAGCTTTTTCTCAATCGTGTATTATTTTATAAAAAACCTGTGTAACGGACAATCAATGATGTGATTTATTGATCAATAGTTTTGGGGGTGAAAGAAAACTAGTTCACAAGAACTTTGAGCATTACAAAAAAATCTTTGACGACTGTGTAGTAGGTTGCTATCTTTTATCATTCTCAATTTAAGGTAAATTAATGGATAATAATTTGTACAGTACAGTAATGCAATGGTGAGACATACACTTTCCCTTTTTCTGTATTTTTCTGTGATTAGACGCAGAAATGTAGTTTCGCTTTCTTCGATGAGCTCTTTCCAATACCTATTGATATTTTGCTTCCCTTCACCGTTGCTTTCACTTTCAAAGCACTGTAAAAAGAAGCTATGATCACGCAAACAATCACTCTTAGACCAGTAATGGGTTTCCAACGTCCTTCAACTCATTTCGAATTTTCCAAGCATCGTTTTCATTTCCTTTTCCGTTGCTTTCACTTTTGAGGGTTCAGTAAAATAGGTAGGCCCATGCTAACATTGCCAAAAGACGAGTAATGGCCTTCAATTCTTTGCCTCGCTTTTCTTCAAGTTCATGGCGAACTCATCGTTTGCTTATCTGAGAACTATGTGTTTGTTTTCTTTCGTGCATTTACCGCCTTGTCTGGGAGAAAGATACAATCAAAGAATGCATTGGATACTAAAATAGAATATATTGCTAAGATTACTACTATTTTGAAATGATTTCATAATTTTTGCTCATTTCTGACGCTCGATTTATATCTAATCTAATAAAATATACATCGAGTGATACTAAATCTCGTAATTTTATGCTGCAATGACGAGAGGCTTAATCTTGACGATAAGACTTGATAAAATTTAGCAATTACTTAATGCATTAATATCTTCACCTGTTTGTTGTCCTTTAAACGATATTTGTTTCATAATTGTATATTTGTATGTCAATAGATATACTCAGGGAGTGATAAACTGAATTTGAATAACAATAAATCTAATAAGATGATTTTCAAGCAGTTATCTAACTCAAATCAAGTCGAACTAAATAACTATTCTCTTTGTAAAATTTCTTGGTTTCTTTACTGAATAATTCCACTTCAATTAAACGATAATACTGCAATAATTATCCGTAGATTACCTCCATGGTAAAGAGAATTTCATTACTTCTTCCATTATTTCCAACTAATCTTACAATATTTAATTTCCTTCTACATTATCGTTTTAAGACAATCGTAGGTCTAAGATGGTCATTATTGTTACTAAGCGTTGTAACTTATTTAGGAGTTTGACGGTTAATAAATTGAAAGTTCGATTTAGCAAAGTAGAACCCTATTGCTTTAAAGATATTTGATCGAACTCAATAACGATGCAACTTCCTACTTCTTCGGCCCCAACTTAAAGATCGTATACCGTTCCACTCCAGTTCATTCTTCTTTGTAACGCATAAGTTTCCTTACGCTTTTTAAATCTATTATCAAATCATTTATTACTGATTGCCTATTTATTGATTCTACATTGTTAGAACTTACTAGTGACTTTTACAATAGCAAACGCAAACTTTCCGCGTTGATGTACAACAGTTGTAGTTAACATTACGCTTTAATTTAATATATCTCACTACGTTTGTCCAATAAAATTTGCGCTTTCGTGTCTTTAAATCGTATCTGAAACACAGACCGGTGTTTAGAATTGGGACATTATATAACTAAGGCAACCAACCACCTGAGCTTATTTATTTAAGGCACATTTTATAAGATTGGTTTATAAAAGCGAGTGTTTAGAGATTCAGCTGTCTTTTAGTTAGTGTGTGTTTTTTATTTCAAGCTCGCATTACCTTAATGTAGTGATTAAAACATTTAATGGTATTTATAAATCTGGTAGATATTAGCATTAGGCATAATGTTACTAACCTCAACTTTTATATTCATTTGATTCGATTGACCTAAAGAATAGTTCGTAAATATCATATCTTTTTATTACTAATTTAGAATGTGATCAAACTAAAGAAAAGTAAGAGGTATTTCCAATTATTAGATATTGATGGATTTTGTTTGCAACATGAAGGCTCCTTTTCTTTTTTATTGCATAAATTATTGAGAAACACGAGGCGATTAAAATGTAAATGCCATTCTATTTAATTTACATCACTGAACCAGCAGACAATAAATATAATTGAGCTCAATCCTTCTATTGATCAATAAAGACTCGAGGCATACGTATAATAAATGCATTTAATTTGATTCTGTGAATTCTTAATGATTCAATTCCCCTTATAGATACGTCACGTGTTCAAAGTTATATCGGAATTGGAATATTTATGAACTTTAATGTAATTTATTAGTGTTTTTGGGCAAAAACATTAAATACGATGAGACATTTCTACCTCAGCTTAACTTCATTAAGGACAACTTAGTGATTTCATACATCCCGGCTCTGAATAACACTTTGTCATAAATTAATGAACTTTAAGTATTAACGCAAATAATTTAAACATAATGCCATTAAGGCGACACAATTTTAGGATATGCAAATGAATCCTTAGTCACTTGTGAACCATCTCAATGTTTTAGAGTGCTACTTCCCAGTAATATATCCCGCGTTCCAATTCCCCCCAGACCAATTCACCGGGCGCCGGTGAATTCGTACGCGGGGAATTTCTCCCCCGCGCTGATGTTCTTCTACTGTTATTCAATCTTATAAAAATCTAAACTTCCTGATTATTAGTTAATGTTATAAATAAATTATCCGAGGGGCTTGGGTTGGTAGAAAAAATTCAGCGTGGGGGACCAATTCCCCGCGTACTAATTCCCCCCGGACCAATTCACCGGGCGCCATTTCATAGGTATACTGTACTGTAATAATTAAAGGCAATTTAACCCAAAATAATGCGGAAAATTACTAATTCTATCGCTGGAATGCCTTCCTATGACATTCTTACTCATATTATCACTTACAAATGTGAACCAGAACCTTTTTGAGGGTTTGATCGAGTCTGCAATTCGTCCCATGGCAATATCTCCCAACTTAAATGAGAATTGAGATCTCTTTTATGAACAGAAGAAAGAAGAAATTACTATAATATTGAGTGAATATTGGAAAGAAGTTGTCAGGACAACGACAAATCTATTCTATTTGAATATCCTCAAGCCAGAAGAAGCCGCTTGATTGTAATTAAATGTTCTTCTTTCTTTCGGCTTAAGAAATGCAATTACCTTCTCTCAGCAGTAATAAACTAGGATTAATATTAACACAAACGTATTAACGGCTTCTACGTCTTGGATTCCGAAATCAACATTCCGGTCTCGATCCATTTTCTGTTTTTGTAGGGAAAATTGTGAATTCAATTCAAAATACAATACAATACAAAATATTAAGACTAATCTTAGACAAGTATGATACATACCGCCATCCTTTAATTTAAACAGTGTCTCGGTTCCTAAGTAAATGTTTTATTAATTATAATTATATTTATTCTTCAGAAGTGCGATCGGAACTGTTCTCAGACGTGGAAGTGCGAGAGAAGGGATGCAGAGATGCTGCGGAGTGTCATTCGGTCCAGCGATGGAATTCAAAATACAATGAGTATAATTTCAATCTAATATTAAGACTTCTCTTATACAAGTATGAAAGAGAGCGCTTGTCCTACGGATTAAGGTATCTCGACCTGTATCTCTTAGTTGGAAGGTGATCTGACCGGCATGAGAACCCGTTTAATCTTATAGTTCGAGGCTCTAGTCCCACCACCCACCCTGTCAATTGTATTAGAAAAATTATGAGGGATATCTGGGGGTAGCTATTTTGAAAAAACTCGTTCCAAATTAATTGAAATGTTTAGCTAAATGTCACCCGTAACATATTTTGGTCTCCTAAGATCTATGCAAGTAAAGTTGAACCTTTTTCTATACGTTTTTATAATATTATTTGCTATCAGTTATTCGGATGTTTAAACTGCCATCTTAGCGTAGTATCGAATTCTCATCTCCATACGATCTTCAATAAATTAATTTTCCTCTTACATCAGAACAATACTTATTTCTATTCCTACCGCCCTCGATTACAATTTTTCTACTCTAATTTATTGTTTAGAAGTGTTGTTGAGTACGGTTTATGTTTTAACATCGAAGTGAATCACCGTTATATAACTTCATAGATGGGCATTAATGCGAAATTTTTCTTTGTCACCGGGAATTTAATTTTCAAGTTATTCTCTTCTTGATATTATCATATTCACTAATAATTGATTTATTATTTTGGTGTTTCTATTCTTTCCAGTTTAAAGAAAGTGAACTTGCACAAATTTCAATAAGGTTTTGCCGTATGACTTCACAAATGTGAGTGACCACCGTCAATGGAAGAGGCTCGGGGGACAACTGTAAAACTGGATCTCCATGTTAAGTAAACAGACCATCCTTTAATATTTTGCAGATTTATTTTAGTTTACATTTCATTATCTTATGGTATTTCCAAATATTACAGATTTTACGTTTTAAATTAAGGAAGACACTTAAGATTTTCTAAGAGAAATCTGCGTGATTAGTTCAATTTAAGATTTGTTGAAAATAATCCGTCTGAGCAGTAGCGAAGACTTTCTTAAATTTATTTCATTATGTAAAGTAAATAATAATATAATTCATATTTACATAAATAATAACGTTATTATATAAAAATTTATTTCATTTTAATACAAAGCAATGATGACACACTTGGTCGAATGATATCTCAATTGAAAATGTTTGAGTGTTCAACTTGTATTATTCAGGTTTATACAAACAGTTATTTTTGCTTAAATTTGCAGCATTAAGAGAATTAGCATTCCCTTGCATACCCTCTTATTAAATTAATAATAATATATAGTATTTGCTTCTAAAATTAAAAACAAGAAGAATACATGACCGATGGCTGTTTTAATTGCTTTTTAATATTATAAATACTAATTTCCTTCTTACCATTTCGCCATCTATTCAAATTCAATAATCATTTTCAGATATTCCTTCTGAGGTCATGGTGTCTTTAAATTATTGCATTACATTTTTACATTCTATTTGGATTTACTTTATATATTTCCCTATTATTGTGGTAATATGGAGTTTCTATGTAAATGCCGATTTGAATGTGTCTTTCCCACAACAATTAGATGAATCTGTTAGAATTGGGTGACGTGACGCCAGACGTAGGAATATATTTGTGACGTCATAGATTACTCCACGAGGAGAAATAGTTCCGTGAAGGCGGGAGACTGACAAGCGATGTCACCGAAGATCCGCGTCCTCTCTCTTTTGAGACAGACGCGACAATCCGGCCCCTTCGAAACGTCGGTCTTGCCTAGTATTTTTCTCATCTTTGCTAGCAAATGCATCATAAAGAACAATTGTTGACATCGATTCAAATATAATTCAGCAGACTCCGTTCAAAAAACATTCTTATAAAATTCGATATTAATCTTTCGATAGACTTTTCAATTATAAAGCAATGAAAATAATATTGAGTACCCGGCGATAATTCTCAGGTGAAAAATACGTATCTCACAATCTGGAGGTTGAATTACGATTCAATTTTTCTCACACTCAATTCCTATTAAAATATAAGGAAATATTATTTGGAGTTTCTAATGACTGATAAAGATAAATGTTTTGTGAGATAAACTTTATATGGAAGGTGGGAAGATACTTTAACATGATGATGGAAGATAATAGCCAGGATGACTCTGAGAGCTTTTGTTTGGACCAGGGAGAGAACTAAGCCTAGACTAAGTACTAATACACTATTATGCAATTACCTAATACTTTATATTGGTGAAAGGGTTCATATTTTCTAAAATTTTGGAAAATATGTCTTTTAACAAAAAATAAAGTTTTCTTATTATCATTATTCAGGACCTCAATTGAATGTTACATTTCCATGATGAAGGAGGATATTGGCAGGATGACACAGAGAGGACTTGTTTGGACCAGGGAGAGAACTAAGCCTAGACTAAGTACAAATACAATATTATGCTATTACTGTATAATTTATATTGGTGAGAGAGTTAATATTTTCTATGATTTTGGATTTATTCTCATTTATCAAAAATTGAAGTTTTGTTATTTTCATTGTTCAGGACCTTAATTGGATGTTACTTTTCCATGATTAAGGAGGATATTGGCCAGGATGACACTGAGAGGACTTGTTTGGACCAGGGAGAGAACTAAGCCTAGACTAAGTACTAATACACTATTATGCTATTACTGTATACTCTATATTGGTGAGAGGGTTAATATTTTCTATTATTTTGGATATAATCTCATTTATCAAAAATTAAAGTGTTTCTTGTCTAAACTATTTGGAGCCTCAATTGGATGTTACTTTTCCATGATGAAGGAGGATATTGGCCAGGATGACACAGAGAGGACTTGTTTGGACCAGGGAGAGAACTAAGCCTAGACTAAGTACTAATACACTATTATGCTATTACTGTGTACTTTATATTGGTGAGAGGGTTAATATTTTCTATTATTTTGGATATAATCTCATTTATCAAAAATTAAAGTGTTTCATTTCTAAACTATTCAGGTCCTCAATTGGATGTTACTTTTCCATGATGAAGGAGGATATTGGCCAGGATGACACTGAGAGGACTTGTTTGGACCAGGGAGAGAACTAAGCCTAGACTAAGTACAAATACACTATTATGCTATTACTGTGTACTTTATATTGGTGAGAGGGTTAATATTTTCTATTATTTTGGATATAATCTCATTTATCAAAAATTAAAGTGTTTCTTGTCTAAACTATTTGGAGCCTCAATTGGATGTTACTTTTCCATGATGAAGGAGGATATTGGCCAGGATGACACAGAGAGGACTTGTTTGGACCAGGGAGAGAACTAAGCCTAGACTAAGTACTAATACACTATTATGCTATTACTGTATACTTTATATTGGTGAGAGGGTTAATATTTTCTATTATTTTGGATATAATCTCATTTATCAAAAATTAAAGTTTTCTTGTTTTCATTGTTCAGGCCCTCAATTGGATGTTGCATTTCCATGATGAAGGAGGATATTGGCCAGGATGACACCGAGAGGACTTGTTTGGACCAGGGAGAGAACTAAGCCTAGACTAAGTACAAATACACTATTATGCTATTACTGTGTACTTTATATTGGTGAGAGGGTTAATATTTTCTATTATTTTGGATATAATCTCATTTATCAAAAATTAAAGTTTTCTTGTTTTCATTGTTCAGGACCTCAATTGGATGTTGCATTTCCATGATGAAGGAGGATATTGGACAGGATGACACCGAGAGGACTTGTTTGGACCAGGGAGAGAACTAAGCCTAGACTAAGTACAAATACACTATTATGCTATTACTGTGTACTTTATATTGGTGAGAGGGTTAATATTTTCTATTATTTTGGATATTATCTCATTTATCAAAAATTAAAGTGTTTCTTGTCTAAACTATTCGGAGCCTCGATTGGATGTTGCATTTCCATGATGAAGGAGGATATTGGCCAGGATGACACAGAGAGGACTTGTTTGGACCAGGGAGAGAACTAAGCCTAGACTAAGTACAAATACACTATTATGCTATTACTGTGTACTTTATATTGGTGAGAGGGTTAATATTTTCTATTATTTTGGATATTATCTCATTTATCAAAAATTAAAGTGTTTCTTGTCTAAACTATTCGGAGCCTCAATTGGATGTTGCATTTCCATGATGAAGGAGGATATTGGCCAGGATGACACTGAGAGGACTTGTTTGGACCAGGGAGAGAACTAAGCCTAGACTAAGTACAAATACACTATTATGCTATTACTGTGTACTTTATATTGGTGAGAGGGTTAATATTTTCTATTATTTTGGATATTATCTCATTTATCAAAAATTAAAGTGTTTCTTGTCTAAACTATTCGGAGCCTCGATTGGATGTTGCATTTCCATGATGAAGGAGGATATTGGCCAGGATGACACTGAGAGGACTTGTTTGGACCAGGGAGAGAACTAAGCCTAGACTAAGTACAAATACACTATTATGCTATTACTGTGTACTTTATATTGGTGAGAGGGTTAATATTTTCTATTATTTTGGATATAATCTCATTTATCAAAAATTAAAGTGTTTCTTGTCTAAACTATTTAGAGCCTCAATTGGATGTTACTTTTCCATAATGAAGGAGGATATTGGCCAGGATGACACTGAGAGGACTTGTTTGGACCAGGGAGAGAACTAAGCCTAGACTAAGTACAAATACACTATTATGCTATTATTTTATACTTTATATTGGTGAGAGGGTTAATATTTTCTATTATTTTGGATATAATCTCATTGATCAAAAATTAAAGTGTTTCTTGTCTAAACTATTTAGAGCCTCAATTGGATGTTGCATTTCCATGATGAAGAAGGATATTGGCCAGGATGACACTGAGAGGACTTGTTTGGACCAGGGAGAGAACTAAGCCTAGACTAAGTACAAATACACTATTATGCTATTATTTTATACTTTATATTGGTGAGAGGGTTAATATTTTCTATTATTTTGGATATAATCTCATTTATCAAAAATCAAAGTGTTTCATGTCTAAACTATTCGGAGCCTCAATTGGATGTTACTTTTCCATGATGAAGGAGGGTATTGGCCAGGATGACACTGAGAGGACTTGTTTGGACATAGGGAGAGAACTAAGCCTAGACTAAGTACAAATACACTATTATGCTATTACTGTGTACTTTATATTGGTGAGAGGGTTAATATTTTCTATTATTTTGGATATAATCTCATTTATCAAAAATCAAAGTGTTTCATGTCTAAACTATTTAGAGCCTCAATTGGATGTTCCATTTCCATGATGAAGGAGGATATTGGCCAGGATGACACTGAGAGGACTGTTTGGACCAGGGAGAGAACTAAGCCTAGACTAAGTACAAATGCACTATTATGCTATTACTGTGTACTCTATATTGGTGAGAGGGTTAATATTTTCTATTATTTTGGATATTATCTCATTTATCAAAAATTAAAGTGTTTCATGTCTAAACTATTTAGAGCCTCAATTGGATGTTCCATTTCCATGATGAAGGAGGATATTGGCCAGGATGACACTGAGAGGACTTGTTTGGACCAGGGAGAGAACTAAGCCTAGACTAAGTACAAATACACTATTATGCTATTATTTTATACTTTATATTGGTGAGAGGGTTAATATTTTCTATTATTTTGGATATAATCTCATTTATCAAAAATCAAAGTGTTTCATGTCTAAACTATTCGGAGCCTCAATTGAATGTTGCATTTCCATGATGAAGGAGGATATTGGCCAGGATGACACTGAGAGGACTGTTTGGACCAGGGAGAGAACTAAGCCTAGACTAAGTACAAATGCACTATTATGCTATTACTGTGTACTCTATATTGGTGAGAGGGTTAATATTTTCTATTATTTTGGATATTATCTCATTTATCAAAAATTAAAGTGTTTCATGTCTAAACTATTTAGAGCCTCAATTGGATGTTCCATTTCCATGATGAAGGAGGATATTGGCCAGGATGACACTGAGAGGACTTGTTTGGACCAGGGAGAGAACTAAGCCTAGACTAAGTACAAATACACTATTATGCTATTATTTTATACTTTATATTGGTGAGAGGGTTAATATTTTCTATTATTTTGGATATAATCTCATTTATCAAAAATTAAAGTGTTTCTTGTCTAAACTATTTAGAGCCTCAATTGGATGTTGCATTTCCATGATGAAGAAGGATATTGGCCAGGATGACACTGAGAGGACTTGTTTGGACCAGGGAGAGAACTAAGCCTAGACTAAGTACAAATACACTATTATGCTATTATTTTATACTTTATATTGGTGAGAGGGTTAATATTTTCTATTATTTTGGATATAATCTCATTTATCAAAAATTAAAGTGTTTCTTGTCTAAACTATTTAGAGCCTCAATTGGATGTTGCATTTCCATGATGAAGAAGGATATTGGCCAGGATGACACTGAGAGGACTTGTTTGGACCAGGGAGAGAACTAAGCCTAGACTAAGTATAAATACACTATTATGCTATTATTTTATACTTTATATTGGTGAGAGGGTTAATATTTTCTATTATTTTGGATATAATCTCATTGATCAAAAATTAAAGTGTTTCTTGTCTAAACTATTTAGAGCCTCAATTGGATGTTGCATTTCCATGATGAAGAAGGATATTGGCCAGGATGACACTGAGAGGACTTGTTTGGACCAGGGAGAGAACTAAGCCTAGACTAAGTACAAATACACTATTATGCTATTATTTTATACTTTATATTGGTGAGAGGGTTAATATTTTCTATTATTTTGGATATAATCTCATTTATCAAAAATCAAAGTGTTTCATGTCTAAACTATTCGGAGCCTCAATTGGATGTTACTTTTCCATGATAAAGGAGGGTATTGGCCAGGATGACACTGAGAGGACTTGTTTGGACCAGGGAGAGAACTAAGCCTAGACTAAGTACAAATACACTATTATGCAATTACTTTATACTTTATATTGGTGAGAGGGTTAATATTTTCTATTATTTTGGATATAATCTCATTTATCAAAAATTAAAGTGTTTCATGTCTAAACTATTTAGAGCCTCAATTGGATGTTGCATTTCCATGATGAAGGAGGATATTGGCCAGGATGACACTGAGAGGACTGTTTGGACCAGGGAGAGAACTAAGCCTAGACTAAGTACAAATGCACTATTATGCTATTACTGTGTACTCTATATTGGTGAGAGGGTTAATATTTTCTATTATTTTGGATATTATCTCATTTATCAAAAATTAAAGTGTTTCATGTCTAAACTATTCGGAGCCTCAATTGGATGTTGCATTTCCATGATGAAGGAGGATATTGGCCAGGATGACACTGAGAGGACTTGTTTGTACCAGGGAGAGATCTAAGCCTAGACTAAGTACAAATACACTATTATGCCATTACTTTATACTTTATATTGGTGAGAGGGTTAATATTTTCTATTATTTTGGATATAATCTCATTTATCAAAAATTAAAGTGTTTCATGTCTAAACTATTTAGAGCCTCAATTGGATGTTGCATTTCCATGATGAAGGAGGATATTGGCCAGGATGACACTGAGAGGACTTGTTTGTACCAGGGAGAGAACTAAGCCTAGACTAAGTACAAATACACTATTATGCAATTACTTTATACTTTATATTGGTGAGAGGGTTAATATTTTCTATTATTTTGGATATAATCTCATTTATCAAAAATTAAAGTGTTTCATGTCTAAACTATTTAGAGCCTCAATTGGATGTTGCATTTCCATGATGAAGGAGGATATTGGCCAGGATGACACTGAGAGGACTTGTTTGTACCAGGGAGAGAACTAAGCCTAGACTAAGTACAAATACACTATTATGCAATTACTGTGTACTTATATTGGTGAGAGGGTTAATATTTTCTATTATTTTGGATATAATCTCATTTATCAAAAATTAAAGTGTTTCATGTCTAAACTATTTAGAGCCTCAATTGGATGTTGCATTTCCATGATGAAGGAGGATATTGGCCAGGATGACACTGAGAGGACTTGTTTGGACCAGGGAGAGAACTAAGCCTAGACTAAGTACAAATACACTATTATGCAATTACTTTATACTTTATATTGGTGAGAGGGTTAATATTTTCTATTATTTTGGATATAATCTCATTTATCAAAAATTAAAGTGTTTCATGTCTAAACTATTTGGAGCATCAATTGGATGTTGCATTTCCATGATGAAGGAGGATATTGGCCAGGATTACACTGAGAGGACTTGTTTGGACCAGGGAGAGAACTAAGCCTAGACTAAGTACAAACACACTATTATGCTATTACTGTATACTTTATATTGTTGAGAGGGTTAATATTTTCTATTATTTTGGATATAATCTCATTTATCAAAAATTAAAGTGTTTCATGTCTAAACTATTCGGAGCATCAATTGGATGTTGCATTTCCATGATGAAGGAGGATATTGGCCAGGATGACACCGAGAGGACTTGTTTGGACCAGAGAGAGAACTAAGCCTAGACTAAGTACAAATACACTATTATGCTATTACTGTATACTTTATATTGGTGAGAGGGTTAATATTTTCTATTACTTTGGATACAATCTCATTTATCAAAAATCAAAGTGTTTCATGTCTAAACTATTCGGAGCCTCAATTGGATGTTACTTTTCCATGATGAAGGAGGATATTGGCCAGGATGACTCTGAGAGGACTTGTTTGGACCAGAGAGAGAACTAAGCCTAGACTAAGTACAAATACACTATTATGCTATTACTGTATACTTTATATTGGTGAGAGGGTTAATATTTTCTATTACTTTGGATACAATCTCATTTATCAAAAATCAAAGTGTTTCATGTCTAAACTATTCGGAGCCTCAATTGGATGTTACTTTTCCATGATGAAGGAGGATATTGGCCAGGATGACACTAAGAGGACTTGTTTGGACCAGGGAGAGAACTAAGCCTAGACTAAGTACAAATACACTATTATGCTATTACTGTGTACTTTATATTGGTGAGAGGGTTAATATTTTCTATTATTTTGGATATTATCTCATTTATCAAAAATTAAAGTGTTTCATGTCTAAACTATTCGGAGCCTCAATTGGATGTTGCATTTCCATGATGAAGGAGGATATTGGCCAGGATGACACTGAGAGGACTTGTTTGGACCAGGGAGAGAACTAAGCCTAGACTAAGTACAAATACACTATTATGCTATTACTGTGTACTTTATATTGGTGAGAGTGTTAATATTTTCTATTATTTTGGATATTATCTCATTTATCAAAAATTAAAGTGTTTCATGTCTAAACTATTCGGAGCATCAATTGGATGTTGCATTTCCATGATGAAGGAGGATATTGGCCAGGATGACACCGAGAGGACTTGTTTGGACCAGAGAGAGAACTAAGCCTAGACTAAGTACAAATACACTATTATGCTATTACTGTGTACTTTATATTGGTGAGAGTGTTAATATTTTCTATTATTTTGGATATTATCTCATTTATCAAAAATTAAAGTGTTTCATGTCTAAACTATTCGGAGCATCAATTGGATGTTGCATTTCCATGATGAAGGAGGATATTGGCCAGGATGACACCGAGAGGACTTGTTTGGACCAGAGAGAGAACTAAGCCTAGACTAAGTACAAATACACTATTATGCTATTACTGTGTACTTTATATTGGTGAGAGTGTTAATATTTTCTATTATTTTGGATATTATCTCATTTATCAAAAATTAAAGTGTTTCATGTCTAAACTATTCGGAGCATCAATTGGATGTTGCATTTCCATGATGAAGGAGGATATTGGCCAGGATGACACCGAGAGGACTTGTTTGGACCAGAGAGAGAACTAAGCCTAGACTAAGTACAAATACACTATTATGCTATTACTTTATACTTTATATTGGTGAGAGTGTTAATATTTTCTATTATTTTGGATATTATCTCATTTATCAAAAATTAAAGTGTTTCATGTCTAAACTATTCGGAGCCTCAATTGGATGTTGCATTTCCATGATGAAGGAGGATATTGGCCAGGATGACACTGAGAGGACTTGTTTGGACCAGAGAGAGAACTAAGCCTAGACTAAGTACAAATACACTATTATGCTATTACTTTATACTTTATATTGGTGAGAGTGTTAATATTTTCTATTATTTTGGATATTATCTCATTTATCAAAAATTAAAGTGTTTCATGTCTAAACTATTCGGAGCCTCAATTGGATGTTGCATTTCCATGATGAAGGAGGATATTGGCCAGGATGACACTGAGAGGACTTGTTTGGACCAGGGAGAGAACTAAGCCTAGACTAAGTACAAACACACTATTATGCTATTACTGTATACTTTATATTGTTGAGAGGGTTAATATTTTCTATTATTTTGGATATAATCTCATTTATCAAAAATTAAAGTGTTTCATGTCTAAACTATTCGGAGCATCAATTGGATGTTGCATTTCCATGATGAAGGAGGATATTGGCCAGGATGACACCGAGAGGACTTGTTTGGACCAGAGAGAGAACTAAGCCTAGACTAAGTACAAATACACTATTATGCTATTACTGTATACTTTATATTGGTGAGAGGGTTAATATTTTCTATTACTTTGGATACAATCTCATTTATCAAAAATCAAAGTGTTTCATGTCTAAACTATTCGGAGCCTCAATTGGATGTTACTTTTCCATGATGAAGGAGGATATTGGCCAGGATGACACTGAGAGGACTTGTTTGGACCAGAGAGAGAACTAAGCCTAGACTAAGTACAAATACACTATTATGCTATTACTGTATACTTTATATTGGTGAGAGGGTTAATATTTTCTATTACTTTGGATACAATCTCATTTATCAAAAATTAAAGTGTTTCATGTCTAAACTATTCGGAGCCTCAATTGGATGTTACTTTTCCATGATGAAGGAGGATATTGGCCAGGATGACACCGAGAGGACTTGTTTGGACCAGAGAGAGAACTAAGCCTAGACTAAGTACAAATACACTATTATGCTATTACTGTATACTTTATATTGGTGAGAGGGTTAATATTTTCTATTACTTTGGATACAATCTCATTTATCAAAAATCAAAGTGTTTCATGTCTAAACTATTCGGAGCCTCAATTGGATGTTACTTTTCCATGATGAAGGAGGATATTGGCCAGGATGACTCTGAGAGGACTTGTTTGGACCAGAGAGAGAACTAAGCCTAGACTAAGTACAAATACACTATTATGCTATTACTGTATACTTTATATTGGTGAGAGGGTTAATATTTTCTATTACTTTGGATACAATCTCATTTATCAAAAATCAAAGTGTTTCATGTCTAAACTATTCGGAGCCTCAATTGGATGTTACTTTTCCATGATGAAGGAGGATATTGGCCAGGATGACACTGAGAGGACTTGTTTGGACCAGGGAGAGAACTAAGCCTAGACTAAGTACAAATACACTATTATGCTATTACTGTGTACTTTATATTGGTGAGAGGGTTAATATTTTCTATTATTTTGGATATTATCTCATTTATCAAAAATTAAAGTGTTTCATGTCTAAACTATTCGGAGCCTCAATTGGATGTTGCATTTCCATGATGAAGGAGGATATTGGCCAGGATGACACTGAGAGGACTTGTTTGGACCAGGGAGAGAACTAAGCCTAGACTAAGTACAAATACACTATTATGCTATTACTGTGTACTTTATATTGGTGAGAGTGTTAATATTTTCTATTATTTTGGATATTATCTCATTTATCAAAAATTAAAGTGTTTCATGTCTAAACTATTCGGAGCCTCAATTGGATGTTACTTTTCCATGATGAAGGAGGATATTGGCCAGGATGACACCGAGAGGACTTGTTTGGACCAGAGAGAGAACTAAGCCTAGACTAAGTACAAATACACTATTATGCTATTACTGTATACTTTATATTGGTGAGAGGGTTAATATTTTCTATTACTTTGGATACAATCTCATTTATCAAAAATCAAAGTGTTTCATGTCTAAACTATTCGGAGCCTCAATTGGATGTTACTTTTCCATGATGAAGGAGGATATTGGCCAGGATGACTCTGAGAGGACTTGTTTGGACCAGAGAGAGAACTAAGCCTAGACTAAGTACAAATACACTATTATGCTATTACTGTATACTTTATATTGGTGAGAGGGTTAATATTTTCTATTACTTTGGATACAATCTCATTTATCAAAAATCAAAGTGTTTCATGTCTAAACTATTCGGAGCCTCAATTGGATGTTACTTTTCCATGATGAAGGAGGATATTGGCCAGGATGACACTGAGAGGACTTGTTTGGACCAGGGAGAGAACTAAGCCTAGACTAAGTACAAATACACTATTATGCTATTACTGTGTACTTTATATTGGTGAGAGTGTTAATATTTTCTATTATTTTGGATATTATCTCATTTATCAAAAATTAAAGTGTTTCATGTCTAAACTATTCGGAGCATCAATTGGATGTTGCATTTCCATGATGAAGGAGGATATTGGCCAGGATGACACCGAGAGGACTTGTTTGGACCAGAGAGAGAACTAAGCCTAGACTAAGTACAAATACACTATTATGCTATTACTGTGTACTTTATATTGGTGAGAGTGTTAATATTTTCTATTATTTTGGATATTATCTCATTTATCAAAAATTAAAGTGTTTCATGTCTAAACTATTCGGAGCATCAATTGGATGTTGCATTTCCATGATGAAGGAGGATATTGGCCAGGATGACACCGAGAGGACTTGTTTGGACCAGAGAGAGAACTAAGCCTAGACTAAGTACAAATACACTATTATGCTATTACTGTGTACTTTATATTGGTGAGAGTGTTAATATTTTCTATTATTTTGGATATTATCTCATTTATCAAAAATTAAAGTGTTTCATGTCTAAACTATTCGGAGCATCAATTGGATGTTGCATTTCCATGATGAAGGAGGATATTGGCCAGGATGACACCGAGAGGACTTGTTTGGACCAGAGAGAGAACTAAGCCTAGACTAAGTACAAATACACTATTATGCTATTACTGTGTACTTTATATTGGTGAGAGTGTTAATATTTTCTATTATTTTGGATATTATCTCATTTATCAAAAATTAAAGTGTTTCATGTCTAAACTATTCGGAGCCTCAATTGGATGTTACTTTTCCATGATGAAGGAGGATATTGGCCAGGATGACACTGAGAGGACTTGTTTGGACCAGGGAGAGAACTAAGCCTAGACTAAGTACAAATACACTATTATGCTATTACTGTGTACTTTATATTGGTGAGAGTGTTAATATTTTCTATTATTTTGGATATTATCTCATTTATCAAAAATTAAAGTGTTTCATGTCTAAACTATTCGGAGCATCAATTGGATGTTGCATTTCCATGATGAAGGAGGATATTGGCCAGGATGACACCGAGAGGACTTGTTTGGACCAGAGAGAGAACTAAGCCTAGACTAAGTACAAATACACTATTATGCTATTACTGTGTACTTTATATTGGTGAGAGTGTTAATATTTTCTATTATTTTGGATATTATCTCATTTATCAAAAATTAAAGTGTTTCATGTCTAAACTATTCGGAGCATCAATTGGATGTTGCATTTCCATGATGAAGGAGGATATTGGCCAGGATGACACCGAGAGGACTTGTTTGGACCAGAGAGAGAACTAAGCCTAGACTAAGTACAAATACACTATTATGCTATTACTGTGTACTTTATATTGGTGAGAGTGTTAATATTTTCTATTATTTTGGATATTATCTCATTTATCAAAAATTAAAGTGTTTCATGTCTAAACTATTCGGAGCATCAATTGGATGTTGCATTTCCATGATGAAGGAGGATATTGGCCAGGATGACACCGAGAGGACTTGTTTGGACCAGAGAGAGAACTAAGCCTAGACTAAGTACAAATACACTATTATGCTATTACTGTGTACTTTATATTGGTGAGAGTGTTAATATTTTCTATTATTTTGGATATTATCTCATTTATCAAAAATTAAAGTGTTTCATGTCTAAACTATTCGGAGCATCAATTGGATGTTGCATTTCCATGATGAAGGAGGATATTGGCCAGGATGACACCGAGAGGACTTGTTTGGACCAGAGAGAGAACTAAGCCTAGACTAAGTACAAATACACTATTATGCTATTACTGTGTACTTTATATTGGTGAGAGTGTTAATATTTTCTATTATTTTGGATATTATCTCATTTATCAAAAATTAAAGTGTTTCATGTCTAAACTATTCGGAGCCTCAATTGGATGTTGCATTTCCATGATGAAGGAGGATATTGGCCAGGATGACACCGAGAGGACTTGTTTGGACCAGAGAGAGAACTAAGCCTAGACTAAGTACAAATACACTATTATGCTATTACTGTGTACTTTATATTGGTGAGAGTGTTAATATTTTCTATTATTTTGGATATTATCTCATTTATCAAAAATTAAAGTGTTTCATGTCTAAACTATTCGGAGCCTCAATTGGATGTTGCATTTCCATGATGAAGGAGGATATTGGCCAGGATGACACTGAGAGGACTTGTTTGGACCAGGGAGAGAACTAAGCCTAGACTAAGTACAAACACACTATTATGCTATTACTGTATACTTTATATTGTTGAGAGGGTTAATATTTTCTATTATTTTGGATATAATCTCATTTATCAAAAATTAAAGTTTTGTTATTTTCATTGTTCAGGACCTCAATTGGATGTTACTTTTCCATGATGAAGGAGGATATTGGCCAGGATGACACCGAGAGGACTTGTTTGGACCAGAGAGAGAACTAAGCCTAGACTAAGTACAAATACACTATTATGCTATTACTGTATACTTTATATTGGTGAGAGGGTTAATATTTTCTATTACTTTGGATACAATCTCATTTATCAAAAATCAAAGTGTTTCATGTCTAAACTATTCGGAGCCTCAATTGGATGTTACTTTTCCATGATGAAGGAGGATATTGGCCAGGATGACACTGAGAGGACTTGTTTGGACCAGGGAGAGAACTAAGCCTAGACTAAGTACAAATACACTATTATGCTATTACTGTATACTTTATATTGGTGAGAGGGTTAATATTTTCTATTACTTTGGATATAATCTCATTTATCAAAAATCAAAGTGTTTCATGTCTAAACTATTCGGAGCCTCAATTGGATGTTACTTTTCCATGATGAAGGAGGATATTGGCCAGGATGACTCTGAGAGGACTTGTTTGGACCAGAGAGAGAACTAAGCCTAGACTAAGTACAAATACACTATTATGCTATTACTGTATACTTTATATTGGTGAGAGGGTTAATATTTTCTATTACTTTGGATACAATCTCATTTATCAAAAATCAAAGTGTTTCATGTCTAAACTATTCGGAGCCTCAATTGGATGTTACTTTTCCATGATGAAGGAGGATATTGGCCAGGATGACTCTGAGAGGACTTGTTTGGACCAGAGAGAGAACTAAGCCTAGACTAAGTACAAATACACTATTATGCTATTACTGTATACTTTATATTGGTGAGAGGGTTAATATTTTCTATTATTTTGGATATAATCTCATTTATCAAAAATTAAAGTGTTTCATGTCTAAACTATTCGGAGCCTCAATTGGATGTTACTTTTCCATGATGAAGGAGGATATTGGCCAGGATGACTCTGAGAGGACTTGTTTGGACCAGAGAGAGAACTAAGCCTAGACTAAGTATAAATACACTATTATGCTATTACTGTATACTTTATATTGGTGAGAGGGTTAATATTTTCTATTATTTTGGATATAATCTCATTTATCAAAAATTAAAGTGTTTCATGTCTAAACTATTCGGAGCCTCAATTGGATGTTACTTTTCCATGATGAAGGAGGATATTGGCCAGGATGACACTGAGAGGACTTGTTTGGACCAGGGAGGGAACTAAGCCTAGACTAAGTACAAATACACTATTATGCTATTACTGTATACTTTATATTGGTGAGAGGGTTAATATTTTCTATTATTTTGGATATAATCTCATTTATCAAAAATTAAAGTGTTTCATGTCTAAACTATTCGGAGCCTCAATTGGATGTTACTTTTCCATGATGAAGGAGGATATTGGCCAGGATGACACTGAGAGGACTTGTTTGGACCAGGGAGGGAACTAAGCCTAGACTAAGTACAAATACACTATTATGCTATTACTGTATACTTTATATTGGTGAGAGGGTTAATATTTTCTATTATTTTGGATATAATCTCATTTATCAAAAATTAAAGTGTTTCATGTCTAAACTATTCGGAGCCTCAATTGGATGTTACTTTTCCATGATGAAGGAGGATATTGGCCAGGATGACACTGAGAGGACTTGTTTGGACCAGGGAGGGAACTAAGCCTAGACTAAGTACAAATACACTATTATGCTATTACTGTATACTTTATATTGGTGAGAGGGTTAATATTTTCTATTACTTTGGATATAATCTCATTTATCAAAAATTAAAGTGTTTCATGTCTAAACTATTCGGAGCCTCAATTGGATGTTACTTTTCCATGATGAAGGAGGATATTGGCCAGGATGACACTGAGAGGACTTGTTTGGACCAGGGAGAGAACTAAGCCTAGACTAAGTACAAATACACTATTATGCTATTACTGTATACTTTATATTGGTGAGAGGGTTAATATTTTCTATTATTTTGGATATAATCTCATTTATCAAAAATCAAAGTGTTTCATGTCTAAACTATTTGGAGCCTCAATTGGATGTTGCATTTCCATGATGAAGGAGGATATTGGCCAGGATGACTCTGAGAGGACTTGTTTGGACCAGGGAGAGAACTAAGCCTAGACTAAGTACAAATACACTATTATGCTATTACTGTATACTTTATATTGGTGAGAGGGTTAATATTTTCTATTATTTTGGATATAATCTCATTTATCAAAAATCAAGGTGTTTCATGTCTAAACTATTCGGAGCCTCAATTGGATGTTGCATTTCCATGATGAAGGAGGATATGGCCAGGATGACACTGAGAGGACTTGTTTGGACCAGGGAGAGAACTAAGCCTAGACTAAGTACAAATACACTATTATGCTATTACTGTGTACATTATATTGGTGAGAGTGTTAATATTTTCTATTATTTTGGATATAATCTCATTTATCAAAAATTAAAGTGTTTCATGTCTAAACTATTCAGAGCCTCAATTGGATGTTGCATTTCCATGATGAAGGAGGATATTGGCCAGGATGACACTGAGAGGACATGTTTGGACCAGGGAGAGAACTAAGCCTAGACTAAGTACAAATACACTATTATGCTATTACTGTGTACATTATATTGGTGAGAGTGTTAATATTTTCTATTATTTTGGATATAATCTCATTTATCAAAAATTAAAGTGTTTCATGTCTAAACTATTCAGAGCCTCAATTGGATGTTGCATTTCCATAATGAAGGAGGATATTGGCCAGGATGACACTGAGAGGACATGTTTGGACCAGGGAGAGAACTAAGCCTAGACTAAGTACTAATACACTATTATGCTATTACTGTCTAGTTTATATTGGTGAGAGGGTTAATATTTTCTATTATTTTGGATATATTCTCATTTATCAAAAATTAAAGTGTTTCATGTCTAAACTATTCGGAGCCTCAATTGGATGTTGCATTTCCATAATGAAGGAGGATATTGGCCAGGATGACTCTGAGAGGACTTGTTTGGACCAGGGAGAGAACTAAGCCTAGACTAAGTACAAATACACTATTATGCTATTACTGTATACTTTATATTGGTGAGAGGGTTAATATTTTCTATTATTTTGGATATAATCTCATTTATCAAAAATCAAAGTGTTTCATGTCTAAACTATTCGGAGCCTCAATTGGATGTTGCATTTCCATAATGAAGGAGGATATTGGCCAGGATGACACTGAGAGGACTTGTTTGGACCAGGGAGAGAACTAAGCCTAGACTAAGTACAAATACACTATTATGCTATTACTGTATACTTTATATTGGTGAGAGGGTTAATATTTTCTATTATTTTGGATATAATCTCATTTATCAAAAATTAAAGTGTTTCATGTCTAAACTATTCGGAGCCTCAATTGGATGTTGCATTTCCATAATGAAGGAGGATATTGGCCAGGATGACACTGAGAGGACTTGTTTGGACCAGGGAGAGAACTAAGCCTAGACTAAGTACAAATACACTATTATGCTATTACTGTATACTTTATATTGGTGAGAGGGTTAATATTTTCTATTATTTTGGATATAATCTCATTTATCAAAAATCAAAGTGTTTCATGTCTAAACTATTCGGAGCCTCAATTGGATGTTGCATTTCCATAATGAAGGAGGATATTGGCCAGGATGACACTGAGAGGACTTGTTTGGACCAGGGAGAGAACTAAGCCTAGACTAAGTACAAATACACTATTATGCTATTACTGTATACTTTATATTGGTGAGAGGGTTAATATTTTCTATTATTTTGGATATAATCTCATTTATCAAAAATTAAAGTGTTTCATGTCTAAACTATTCGGAGCCTCAATTGGATGTTGCATTTCCATAATGAAGGAGGATATTGGCCAGGATGACACTGAGAGGACTTGTTTGGACCAGGGAGAGAACTAAGCCTAGACTAAGTACAAATACACTATTATGCTATTACTGTATACTTTATATTGGTGAGAGGGTTAATATTTTCTATTATTTTGGATATAATCTCATTTATCAAAAATCAAAGTGTTTCATGTCTAAACTATTTGGAGCCTCAATTGGATGTTGCATTTCCATGATGAAGGAGGATATTGGCCAGGATGACACTGAGAGGACTTGTTTGGACCAGAGAGAGAACTAAGCCTAGACTAAGTACAAATACACTATTATGCTATTACTGTATACTTTATATTGGTGAGAGGGTTAATATTTTCTATTATTTTGGATATAATCTCATTTATCAAAAATCAAAGTGTTTCATGTCTAAACTATTTGGAGCCTCAATTGGATGTTGCATTTCCATGATGAAGGAGGATATTGGCCAGGATGACTCTGAGAGGACTTGTTTGGACCAGGGAGAGAACTAAGCCTAGACTAAGTACAAATACACTATTATGCTATTACTGTATACTTTATATTGGTGAGAGTGTTAATATTTTCTATTATTTTGGATATTATCTCATTTATCAAAAATTAAAGTGTTTCATGTCTAAACTATTTAGAGCCTCAATTGGATGTTGCATTTCCATGATGAAGGAGGATATTGGCCAGGATGACACTGAGAGGACTTGTTTGGACCAGGGAGAGAACTAAGCCTAGACTAAGTACAAATACACTATTATGCTATTACTGTGTACTTTATATTGGTGAGAGTGTTAATATTTTCTATTATTTTGGATATTATCTCATTTATCAAAAATTAAAGTGTTTCATGTCTAAACTATTCGGAGCCTCAATTGGATGTTGCATTTCCATGATGAAGGAGGATATTGGCCAGGATGACACTGAGAGGACTTGTTTGGACCAGGGAGAGAACTAAGCCTAGACTAAGTACAAATACACTATTATGCTATTACTGTGTACTTTATATTGGTGAGAGTGTTAATATTTTCTATTATTTTGGATATTATCTCATTTATCAAAAATTAAAGTGTTTCATGACTAAACTATTCGGAGCCTCAATTGGATGTTGCATTTCCATGATGAAGGAGGATATTGGCCAGGATGACACTGAGAGGACTTGTTTGGACCAGGGAGAGAACTAAGCCTAGACTAAGTACAAATACACTATTATGCTATTACTGTGTACTTTATATTGGTGAGAGTGTTAATATTTTCTATTATTTTGGATATTATCTCATTTATCAAAAATTAAAGTGTTTCATGTCTAAACTATTTAGAGCCTCAATTGGATGTTGCATTTCCATGATGAAGGAGGATATTGGCCAGGATGACACTGAGAGGACTTGTTTGGACCAGGGAGAGAACTAAGCCTAGACTAAGTACAAATACACTATTATGCTATTACTGTGTACTTTATATTGGTGAGAGTGTTAATATTTTCTATTATTTTGGATATTATCTCATTTATCAAAAATTAAAGTGTTTCATGACTAAACTATTCGGAGCCTCAATTGGATGTTGCATTTCCATGATGAAGGAGGATATTGGCCAGGATGACACTGAGAGGACTTGTTTTGACCAGGGAGAGAACTAAGCCTAGACTAAGTACAAATACACTATTATGCTATTACTGTGTACTTTATATTGGTGAGAGTGTTAATATTTTCTATTATTTTGGATATTATCTCATTTATCAAAAATTAAAGTGTTTCATGTCTAAACTATTTAGAGCCTCAATTGGATGTTGCATTTCCATGATGAAGGAGGATATTGGCCAGGATGACACTGAGAGGACTTGTTTGGACCAGGGAGAGAACTAAGCCTAGACTAAGTACAAATACACTATTATGCTATTACTGTGTACTTTATATTGGTGAGAGTGTTAATATTTTCTATTATTTTGGATATTATCTCATTTATCAAAAATTAAAGTGTTTCATGTCTAAACTATTTAGAGCCTCAATTGGATGTTGCATTTCCATGATGAAGGAGGATATTGGCCAGGATGACACTGAGAGGACTTGTTTGGACCAGGGAGAGAACTAAGCCTAGACTAAGTACAAATACACTATTATGCTATTACTGTGTACTTTATATTGGTGAGAGTGTTAATATTTTCTATTATTTTGGATATTATCTCATTTATCAAAAATTAAAGTGTTTCATGTCTAAACTATTCGGAGCCTCAATTGGATGTTGCATTTCCATGATGAAGGAGGATATTGGCCAGGATGACACTGAGAGGACTTGTTTTGACCAGGGAGAGAACTAAGCCTAGACTAAGTACAAATACACTATTATGCTATTACTGTGTACTTTATATTGGTGAGAGGGTTAATATTTTCTATTATTTTGGATATAATCTCATTTATCAAAAATCAAAGTGTTTCATGTCTAAACTATTCGGAGCCTCAATTGGATGTTGCATTTCCATGATGAAGGAGGATATTGGCCAGGATGACACTGAGAGGACTTGTTTGGACCATGGAGAGAACTAAGCCTAGACTAAGTACAAATACACTATTATGCTATTACTGTGTACTTTATATTGGTGAGAGTGTTAATATTTTCTATTATTTTGGATATTATCTCATTTATCAAAAATTAAAGTGTTTCATGTCTAAACTATTTAGAGCCTCAATTGGATGTTGCATTTCCATGATGAAGGAGGATATTGGCCAGGATGACACTGAGAGGACTTGTTTGGACCAGGGAGAGAACTAAGCCTAGACTAAGTACAAATACACTATTATGCTATTACTGTGTACTTTATATTGGTGAGAGTGTTAATATTTTCTATTATTTTGGATATTATCTCATTTATCAAAAATTAAAGTGTTTCATGACTAAACTATTCGGAGCATCAATTGGATGTTGCATTTCCATGATGAAGGAGGATATTGGCCAGGATGACACTGAGAGGACTTGTTTTGACCAGGGAGAGAACTAAGCCTAGACTAAGTACAAATACACTATTATGCTATTACTGTGTACTTTATATTGGTGAGAGTGTTAATATTTTCTATTATTTTGGATATTATCTCATTTATCAAAAATTAAAGTGTTTCATGTCTAAACTATTTAGAGCCTCAATTGGATGTTGCATTTCCATGATGAAGGAGGATATTGGCCAGGATGACACTGAGAGGACTTGTTTGGACCAGGGAGAGAACTAAGCCTAGACTAAGTACAAATACACTATTATGCTATTACTGTGTACTTTATATTGGTGAGAGTGTTAATATTTTCTATTATTTTGGATATTATCTCATTTATCAAAATTAAAGTGTTTCATGTCTAAACTATTCGGAGCCTCAATTGGATGTTAAATTTCCATGATGAAGGAGGATATTGGCCAGGATGACACTGAGAGGACTTGTTTGGACCAGAGAGAGAACTAAGCCTAGACTAAGTATTAATACACTATTATGCTATTACTGTATACTCTATATTGTTGAGAGTGTTAATATTTTCTATTATTTTGGATATTATCTCATTTATCAAAATTAAAGTGTTTCATGTCTAAACTATTCGGAGCCTCAATTGGATGTTAAATTTCCATGATGAAGGAGGATATTGGCCAGGATGACACTGAGAGGACTTGTTTGGACCAGGGAGAGAACTAAGCCTAGACTAAGTACAAATACACTATTATGCTATTACTGTGTACTTTATATTGGTGAGAGTGTTAATATTTTCTATTATTTTGGATATTATCTCATTTATCAAAATTAAAGTGTTTCATGTCTAAACTATTCGGAGCCTCAATTGGATGTTAAATTTCCATGATGAAGGAGGATATTGGCCAGGATGACACTGAGAGGACTTGTTTGGACCATGGAGAGAACTAAGCCTAGACTAAGTACAAATACACTATTATGCTATTACTGTATACTCTATATTGTTGAGAGTGTTAATATTTTCTATTATTTTGGATATAATCTCATTTATCAAAATTAAAGTGTTTCATGTCTAAACTATTCGGAGCCTCAATTGGATGTTAAATTTCCATGATGAAGGAGGATATTGGCCAGGATGACACTGAGAGGACTTGTTTGGACCAGGGAGAGAACTAAGCCTAGACTAAGTATTAATACACTATTATGCTATTACTGTATACTCTATATTGTTGAGAGTGTTAATATTTTCTATTATTTTGGATATAGTCTCATTTATCAAAATTAAAGTGTTTCTTGTCTAAACTATTCAGGTCCTCAATTGGATGTTACTTTTCCATGATGAAGGAGGATATTGGCCAGGATGACACTGAGAGGACTTGTTTGGACCAGGGAGAGAACTAAGCCTAGACTAAGTACAAATACACTATTATGCTATTACTGTATACTCTATATTGGTGAGAGGGTTAATATTTTCTATTATTTTGGATATAATCTCATTTATCAAAAATTAAAGTGTTTGATTTCTAAACTATTCAGGTCCTCAATTGGATGTTACTTTTCCATGGTGAAGGAGGATATTGGCCAGGATGACACTGAGAGGACTTGTTTGGACCAGGGAGAGAACTAAGCCTAGACTAAGTACAAATACACTATTATGCTATTACTGTGTACTCTATATTGGTGAGAGGGTTAATATTTTCTATTATTTTGGATATAATCTCATTTATCAAAAATTGAAGTGTTTCTTGTCTAAACTATTCAGGTCCTTAATTGGATGTTACTTTTCCATGATGAAGGAGGATATTGGCCAGGATGACACTGAGAGGACTTGTTTGGACCAGGGAGAGAACTAAGCCTAGACTAAGTACTAATACACTATTATGCTATTACTGTATACTCTATATTGGTGAGAGTGTTAATATTTTCTATTATTTTGGATATAATCTCATTTATCAAAATTAAAGTGTTTCATGTCTAAACTATTCGGAGCCTCAATTGGATGTTGCATTTCCATGATGAAGGAGGATATTGGCCAGGATGACACTGAGAGGACTTGTTTGGACCAGGGAGAGAACTAAGCCTAGACTAAGTACTAATACACTATTATGCTATTACTGTATACTCTATATTGGTGAGAGTGTTAATATTTTCTATTATTTTGGATATAATCTCATTTATCAAAAATTAAAGTGTTTCATGTCTAAACTATTCGGAGCCTCAATTGGATGTTACTTTTCCATGATGAAGGAGGATATTGGCCAGGATGACACTGAGAGGACTTGTTTGGACCAGAGAGAGAACTAAGCCTAGACTAAGTACAAATACACTATTATGCTATTACTGTGTACTTTATATTGGTGAGAGGGTTAATATTTTCTATTATTTTGGATATAATCTCATTTATCAAAAATTAAAGTGTTTCATGTCTAAACTATTCGGAGCCTCAATTGGATGTTGCATTTCCATGATGAATGAGGATATTGGACAGGATGACACTGAGAGGACTTGTTTGGACCAGAGAGAGAACTAAGCCTAGACTAAGTACAAATACACTATTATGCTATTACTGTGTACTTTATATTGGTGAGAGGGTTAATATTTTCTATTATTTTGGATATAATCTCATTTATCAAAAATTAAAGTGTTTCATGTCTAAACTATTCGGAGCCTCAATTGGATGTTGCATTTCCATGATGAAGGAGGATATTGGACAGGATGACACTGAGAGGACTTGTTTGGACCAGAGAGAGAACTAAGCCTAGACTAAGTACAAATACACTATTATGCTATTACTGTGTACTTTATATTGGTGAGAGGGTTAATATTTTCTATTATTTTGGATATAATCTCATTTATCAAAAATTAAAGTGTTTCATGTCTAAACTATTCGGAGCCTCAATTGGATGTTGCATTTCCATGATGAATGAGGATATTGGACAGGATGACACTGAGAGGACTTGTTTGGACCAGAGAGAGAACTAAGCCTAGACTAAGTACAAATACACTATTATGCTATTACTGTGTACTTTATATTGGTGAGAGGGTTAATATTTTCTATTATTTTGGATATGATCTCATTTATCAAAAATTAAAGTGTTTCATGTCTAAACTATTCGGAGCCTCAATTGGATGTTGCATTTCCATGATGAAGGAGGATATTGGACAGGATGACACTGAGAGGACTTGTTTGGACCAGAGAGAGAACTAAGCCTAGACTAAGTACAAATACACTATTATGCTATTACTGTGTACTTTATATTGGTGAGAGGGTTAATATTTTCTATTATTTTGGCCATAATCTCATTTATCAAAAATTAAAGTGTTTCATGTCTAAACTATTCGGAGCCTCAATTGGATGTTGCATTTCCATGATGAAGGAGGATATTGGACAGGATGACACTGAGAGGACTTGTTTGGACCAGAGAGAGAACTAAGCCTAGACTAAGTACAAATACACTATTATGCTATTACTGTGTACTTTATATTGGTGAGAGGGTTAATATTTTCTATTATTTTGGCCATAATCTCATTTATCAAAAATTAAAGTGTTTCATGTCTAAACTATTCGGAGCCTCAATTGGATGTTGCATTTCCATGATGAAGGAGGATATTGGACAGGATGACACTGAGAGGACTTGTTTGGACCAGAGAGAGAACTAAGCCTAGACTAAGTACAAATACACTATTATGCTATTACTGTGTACTTTATATTGGTGAGAGGGTTAATATTTTCTATTATTTTGGCCATAATCTCATTTATCAAAAATTAAAGTGTTTCATGTCTAAACTATTCGGAGCCTCAATTGGATGTTGCATTTCCATGATGAAGGAGGATATTGGACAGGATGACACTGAGAGGACTTGTTTGGACCAGAGAGAGAACTAAGCCTAGACTAAGTACAAATACACTATTATGCTATTACTGTGTACTTTATATTGGTGAGAGGGTTAATATTTTCTATTATTTTGGACATAATCTCATTTATCAAAAATTAAAGTGTTTCATGTCTAAACTATTCGGAGCCTCAATTGGATGTTGCATTTCCATGATGAAGGAGGATATTGGACAGGATGACACTGAGAGGACTTGTTTGGACCAGAGAGAGAACTAAGCCTAGACTAAGTACAAATACACTATTATGCTATTACTGTGTACTTTATATTGGTGAGAGGGTTAATATTTTCTATTATTTTGGACATAATCTCATTTATCAAAAATTAAAGTGTTTCATGTCTAAACTATTCGGAGCCTCAATTGGATATTGCATTTCCATGATGAAGGAGGATATTGGACAGGATGACACTGAGAGGACTTGTTTGGACCAGAGAGAGAACTAAGCCTAGACTAAGTACAAATACACTATTATGCTATTACTGTGTACTTTATATTGGTGAGAGGGTTAATATTTTCTATTATTTTGGCCATAATCTCATTTATCAAAAATTAAAGTGTTTCATGTCTAAACTATTCGGAGCCTCAATTGGATGTTGCATTTCCATGATGAAGGAGGATATTGGCCAGGATGACACTGAGAGGACTTGTTTGGACCAGAGAGAGAACTAAGCCTAGACTAAGTACAAATACACTATTATGCTATTACTGTGTACTTTATATTGGTGAGAGGGTTAATATTTTCTATTATTTTGGACATAATCTCATTTATCAAAAATTAAAGTGTTTCATGTCTAAACTATTCGGAGCCTCAATTGGATGTTGCATTTCCATGATGAAGGAGGATATTGGACAGGATGACACTGAGAGGACTTGTTTGGACCAGAGAGAGAACTAAGCCTAGACTAAGTACAAATACACTATTATGCTATTACTGTATACTTTATATTGGTGAGAGGGTTAATATTTTCTATTATTTTGGATATAATCTCATTTATCAAAAATTAAAGTGTTTCATGTCTAAACTATTCGGAGCCTCAATTGGATGTTGCATTTCCATGATGAAGGAGGATATTGGACAGGATGACACTGAGAGGACTTGTTTGGACCAGAGAGAGAACTAAGCCTAGACTAAGTACAAATACACTATTATGCTATTACTGTGTACTTTATATTGGTGAGAGGGTTAATATTTTCTATTATTTTGGACATAATCTCATTTATCAAAAATTAAAGTGTTTCATGTCTAAACTATTCGGAGCCTCAATTGGATGTTGCATTTCCATGATGAAGGAGGATATTGGCCAGGATGACACTGAGAGGACTTGTTTGGACCAGGGAGAGAACTAAGCCTAGACTAAGTACAAATACACTATTATGCTATTACTGTGTACTTTATATTGGTGAGAGGGTTAATATTTTCTATTATTTTGGATATGATCTCATTTATCAAAAATTAAAGTGTTTCATGTCTAAACTATTCGGAGCCTCAATTGGATGTTACTTTTCCATGATGAAGGAGGATATTGGCCAGGATGACACTGAGAGGACTTGTTTGGACCAGGGAGAGAACTAAGCCTAGACTAAGTACAAATACACTATTATGCTATTACTGTATACTTTATATTGGTGAGAGGGTTAATATTTTCTATTATTTTGGATATGATCTCATTTATCAAAAATTAAAGTGTTTCATGTCTAAACTATTCGGAGCCTCAATTGGATGTTGCATTTCCATGATGAAGGAGGATATTGGACAGGATGACACTGAGTGGACTTGTTTGGACCAGGGAGAGAACTAAGCCTAGACTAAGTACAAATACACTATTATGCTATTACTGTGTTATTTATATTGGTGAGAGTGTTAATATTTTCTATTATTTTGGATATGATCTCATTTATCAAAAATTAAAGTGTTTCATGTCTAAACTATTCGGAGCCTCAATTGGATGTTACTTTTCCATGATGAAGGAGGATATTGGCCAGGATGACACTGAGAGGACTTGTTTGGACCAGGGAGAGAACTAAGCCTAGACTAAGTACAAATACACTATTATGCTATTACTGTGTACTTTATATTGGTGAGAGGGTTAATATTTTCTATTATTTTGGATATGATCTCATTTATCAAAAATTAAAGTGTTTCATGTCTAAACTATTCGGAGCCTCAATTGGATGTTGCATTTCCATGATGAAGGAGGATATTGGCCAGGATGACACTGAGAGGACTTGTTTGGACCAGGGAGAGAACTAAGCCTAGACTAAGTACAAATACACTATTATGCTATTACTGTGTACTTTATATTGGTGAGAGGGTTAATATTTTCTATTATTTTGGATATAATCTCATTTATCAAAAATTAAAGTGTTTCTTGTCTAAACTATTCAGAGCCTCAATTGGATGTTACTTTTCCATGATGAATGAGGATATTGGCCAGGATGACACTGAGAGGACTTGTTTGGACCAGGGAGAGAACTAAGCCTAGACTAAGTACAAATACACTATTATGCTATTACTGTATACTTTATATTGGTGAGAGTGTTAATATTTTCTATTATTTTGGATATAATCTCATTTATCAAAAATTAAAGTGTTTCTTGTCTAAACTATTCAGAGCCTCAATTGGATGTTACTTTTCCATGATGAAGGAGGATATTGGCCAGGATGACACTGAGAGTACTTGTTTGGACCAGGGAGAGAACTAAGCCTAGACTAAGTACTAATACACTATTATGCTATTACTGTATACTTTATATTGGTGAGAGTGTTAATATTTTCTATTATTTTGGATATAATCTCATTTATCAAAAATTAAAGTGTTTCTTGTCTAAACAATTCAGAGCCTCAATTGGATTTTACTTTTCCATGATGAAGGAGGATATTGGCCAGGATGACACTGAGAGTACTTGTTTGGACCAGGGAGAGAACTAAGCCTAGACTAAGTACAAATACACTATTATGCTATTACTGTGTACTTTATATTGGTGAGAGTGTTAATATTTTCTATTATTTTGGATATAATCTCATTTATCAAAAATCAAAGTGTTTCATGTCTAAACTATTCAGGACCTCAATTGGATGTTACTTTTCCATGATGAAGGAGGATATTGGCCAGGATGACACTGAGAAGACTTGTTTGGACCATGGAGAGAACTAAGCCTAGACTAAGTACAAATACACTATTATGCTATTACTGTGTACTTTATATTGGTGAGAGTGTTAATATTTTCTATTATTTTGGATATAATCTCATTTATCAAAAATCAAAGTGTTTCATTTCTAAACTATTCAGGTCCTCAATTGGATGTTACTTTTCCATGATGAAGGAGGATATTGGCCAGGATGACACTGAGAAGACTTGTTTGGACCATGGAGAGAACTAAGCCTAGACTAAGTACAAATACACTATTATGCTATTACTGTGTACTTTATATTGGTGAGAGTGTTAATATTTTCTATTATTTTGGATATAATCTCATTTATCAAAAATCAAAGTGTTTCATGTCTAAACTATTCAGGACCTCAATTGGATGTTACTTTTCCATGATGAAGGAGGATATTGGCCAGGATGACACTGAGAGGACTTGTTTGGACCAGGGAGAGAACTAAGCCTAGACTAAGTACAAATACACTATTATGCTATTACTGTATACTTTATATTGGTGAGAGTGTTAATATTTTCTATTATTTTGGATATAATCTCATTTATCAAAAATTAAAGTGTTTCTTGTCTAAACTATTCAGAGCCTCAATTGGATGTTACTTTTCCATGATGAAGGAGGATATTGGCCAGGATGACACTGAGAGGACTTGTTTGGACCAGGGAGAGAACTAAGCCTAGACTAAGTACAAATACACTATTATGCTCTTACTGTATACTTTATATTGGTGAGAGGGTTAATATTTTCTATTATTTTGGATATAATCTCATTTATCAAAAATTAAAGTGTTACTTGTCTAAACTATTCAGAGCCTCAATTGGATGTTACTTTTCCATGATGAAGGAGGATATTGGCCAGGATGACACTGAGAGGACTTGTTTGGACCAGAGAGAGAACTAAGCCTAGACTAAGTACAAATACACTATTATGCTCTTACTGTATACTTTATATTGGTGAGAGGGTTAATATTTTCTATTATTTTGGATATAATCTCATTTATCAAAAATTAAAGTGTTTCTTGTCTAAACTATTCAGAGCCTCAATTGGATGTTACTTTTCCATGATGAAGGAGGATATTGGCCAGGATGACACTGAGAGGACTTGTTTGGACCAGAGAGAGAACTAAGCCTAGACTAAGTACAAATACACTATTATGCTCTTACTGTATACTTTATATTGGTGAGAGGGTTAATATTTTCTATTATTTTGGATATAATCTCATTTATCAAAAATTAAAGTGTTACTTGTCTAAACTATTCAGAGCCTCAATTGGATGTTACTTTTCCATGATGAAGGAGGATATTGGCCAGGATGACACAGAGAGGACTTGTTTGGACCAGGGAGAGAACTAAGCCTAGACTAAGTACAAATACACTATTATGCTCTTACTGTATACTTTATATTGGTGAGAGGGTTAATATTTTCTATTATTTTGGATATAATCTCATTTATCAAAAATTAAAGTGTTACTTGTCTAAACTATTCAGAGCCTCAATTGGATGTTACTTTTCCATGATGAAGGAGGATATTGGCCAGGATGACACTGAGAGGACTTGTTTGGACCAGAGAGAGAACTAAGCCTAGACTAAGTACAAATACACTATTATGCTCTTACTGTATACTTTATATTGGTGAGAGGGTTAATATTTTCTATTATTTTGGATATAATCTCATTTATCAAAAATTAAAGTGTTTCTTGTCTAAACTATTCAGAGCCTCAATTGGATGTTACTTTTCCATGATGAAGGAGGATATTGGCCAGGATGACACTGAGAGGACTTGTTTGGACCAGAGAGAGAACTAAGCCTAGACTAAGTACAAATACACTATTATGCTCTTACTGTATACTTTATATTGGTGAGAGGGTTAATATTTTCTATTATTTTGGATATAATCTCATTTATCAAAAATTAAAGTGTTACTTGTCTAAACTATTCAGAGCCTCAATTGGATGTTACTTTTCCATGATGAAGGAGGATATTGGCCAGGATGACACTGAGAGGACTTGTTTGGACCAGGGAGAGAACTAAGCCTAGACTAAGTACAAATACACTATTATGCTCTTACTGTATACTTTATATTGGTGAGAGAGTTAATATTTTCTATTATTTTGGATATAATCTCATTTATCAAAAATTAAAGTGTTTCTTGTCTAAACTATTCAGAGCCTCAATTGGATGTTACTTTTCCATGATGAAGGAGGATATTGGCCAGGATGACACAGAGAGGACTTGTTTGGACCAGGGAGAGAACTAAGCCTAGACTAAGTACAAATACACTATTATGCTCTTACTGTATACTTTATATTGGTGAGAGGGTTAATATTTTCTATTATTTTGGATATAATCTCATTTATCAAAAATTAAAGTGTTTCTTGTCTAAACTATTCAGAGCCTCAATTGGATGTTACTTTTCCATGATGAAGGAGGATATTGGCCAGGATGACACAGAGAGGACTTGTTTGGACCAGGGAGAGAACTAAGCCTAGACTAAGTACAAATACACTATTATGCTCTTACTGTATACTTTATATTGGTGAGAGGGTTAATATTTTCTATTATTTTGGATATAATCTCATTTATCAAAAATTAAAGTGTTTCTTGTCTAAACTATTCAGAGCCTCAATTGGATGTTACTTTTCCATGATGAAGGAGGATATTGGCCAGGATGACACTGAGAGGACTTGTTTGGACCAGGGAGAGAACTAAGCCTAGACTAAGTACAAATACACTATTATGCTCTTACTGTATACTTTATATTGGTGAGAGAGTTAATATTTTCTATTATTTTGGATATAATCTCATTTATCAAAAATTAAAGTGTTTCTTGTCTAAACTATTCAGAGCCTCAATTGGATGTTACTTTTCCATGATGAAGGAGGATATTGGCCAGGATGACACTGAGAGGACTTGTTTGGACCAGGGAGAGAACTAAGCCTAGACTAAGTACAAATACACTATTATGCTCTTACTGTATACTTTATATTGGTGAGAGAGTTAATATTTTCTATTATTTTGGATATAATCTCATTTATCAAAAATTAAAGTGTTTCTTGTCTAAACTATTCAGAGCCTCAATTGGATGTTACTTTTCCATGATGAAGGAGGATATTGGCCAGGATGACACTGAGAGGACTTGTTTGGACCAGGGAGAGAACTAAGCCTAGACTAAGTACAAATACACTATTATGCTCTTACTGTATACTTTATATTGGTGAGAGAGTTAATATTTTCTATTATTTTGGATATAATCTCATTTATCAAAAATTAAAGTGTTTCTTGTCTAAACTATTCAGAGCCTCAATTGGATGTTACTTTTCCATGATGAAGGAGGATATTGGCCAGGATGACACAGAGAGGACTTGTTTGGACCAGGGAGAGAACTAAGCCTAGACTAAGTACAAATACACTATTATGCTCTTACTGTATACTTTATATTGGTGAGAGGGTTAATATTTTCTATTATTTTGGATATAATCTCATTTATCAAAAATTAAAGTATTTCTTGTCTAAACTATTCAGAGCCTCAATTGGATGTTACTTTTCCATGATGAAGGAGGATATTGGCCAGGATGACACAGAGAGGACTTGTTTGGACCAGGGAGAGAACTAAGCCTAGACTAAGTACAAATACACTATTATGCTCTTACTGTATACTTTATATTGGTGAGAGGGTTAATATTTTCTATTATTTTGGATATAATCTCATTTATCAAAAATTAAAGTATTTCTTGTCTAAACTATTCAGAGCCTCAATTGGATGTTACTTTTCCATGATGAAGGAGGATATTGGCCAGGATGACACTGAGAGGACTTGTTTGGACCAGGGAGAGAACTAAGCCAAGACTAAGTACAAATACACTATTATGCTATTTCTGTATACTTTATATTGGTGAGAGAGTTAATATTTTCTATTATTTTGGATATAATCTCATTTATCAAAAATTAAAGTGTTTCTTGTCTAAACTATTCGGAGCCTCAATTGGATGTTACTTTTCCATGATGAAGGAGTATATTGGCCAGGATGACACCGAGAGTACTTGTTTGGACCAGGGAGAGAACTAAGCCTAGACTAAGTACTAATACACTATTATGCTATTACTGAATACTTTATATTCGTGAGAGGGTTAATATTTTCTACTATTTTGGATATAATCTCATTTATCAAAAATTAAAGTGTTTCTTGTCTAAACTATTCGGAGCCTCAATTGGATGTTACTTTTCCATGATGAAGGAGGATATTGGCCAGGATGACACCGAGAGTACTTGTTTGGACCAGGGAGAGAACTAAGCCTAGACTAAGTACTAATACACTATTATGCTATTACTGAATACTTTATATTCGTGAGAGGGTTAATATTTTCTATTATTTTGGATATAATCTCATTTATCAAAAATTAAAGTGTTTCTTGTCTAAACTATTCGGAGCCTCAATTGGATGTTACTTTTCCATGATGAAGGAGTATATTGGCCAGGATGACACTGAGAGGATTTGTTTGGACCAGGGAGAGAACTAAGCCAAGACTAAGTACAAATACACTATTATGCTATTTCTGTATACTTTATATTGGTGAGAGAGTTAATATTTTCTATTATTTTGGATATAATCTCATTTATCAAAAATTAAAGTGTTTCATGTCTAAACTATTCGGAGCCTCAATTGGATGTTACTTTTCCATGATGAAGGAGGATATTGGCCAGGATGACACCGAGAGTACTTGTTTGGACCAGGGAGAGAACTAAGCCTAGACTAAGTACAAATACACTATTATGCTATTACTGAATACTTTATATTGGTGAGAGGGTTAATATTTTCTACTATTTTGGATATAATCTCATTTATCAAAAATTAAAGTGTTTCTTGTCTAAACTATTTAGAGCCTCAATTGGATGTTGCATTTCCATGATGAAGGAGTATATTGGCCAGGATGACACTGAGAGGATTTGTTTGGACCAGGGAGAGAACTAAGCCAAGACTAAGTACAAATACACTATTATGCTATTTCTGTATACTTTATATTGGTGAGAGAGTTAATATTTTCTATTATTTTGGATATAATCTCATTTATCAAAAATTAAAGTGTTTCATGTCTAAACTATTCGGAGCCTCAATTGGATGTTACTTTTCCATGATGAAGGAGGATATTGGCCAGGATGACACCGAGAGTACTTGTTTGGACCAGGGAGAGAACTAAGCCTAGACTAAGTACAAATACACTATTATGCTATTACTGAATACTTTATATTCGTGAGAGGGTTAATATTTTCTACTATTTTGGATATAATCTCATTTATCAAAAATTAAAGTGTTTCTTGTCTAAACTATTCGGAGCCTCAATTGGATGTTACTTTTCCATGATGAAGGAGTATATTGGCCAGGATGACACCGAGAGTACTTGTTTGGACCAGGGAGAGAACTAAGCCTAGACTAAGTACAAATACACTATTATGCTATTACTGAATACTTTATATTCGTGAGAGGGTTAATATTTTCTACTATTTTGGATATAATCTCATTTATCAAAAATTAAAGTGTTTCTTGTCTAAACTATTCGGAGCCTCAATTGGATGTTACTTTTCCATGATGAAGGAGGATATTGGCCAGGATGACACTGAGAGTACTTGTTTGGACCAGGGAGAGAACTAAGCCTAGACTAAGTACAAATACACTATTATGCTATTACTGAATACTTTATATTCGTGAGAGGGTTAATATTTTCTACTATTTTGGATATAATCTCATTTATCAAAAATTAAAGTGTTTCTTGTCTAAACTATTTGGAGCCTCAATTGGATGTTGCATTTCCATGATGAAGGAGGATATTGGCCAGGATGACACTGAGAGGACTTGTTTGGACCAGGGAGAGAACTAAGCCTAGACTAAGTACAAATACACTATTATGCAATTACTGTGTTCTTTATATTAGTGAGAGGGTTAATATTTTCTATTATTTTGGATATAATCTCATTTATCAAAAATCAAAGTGTTTCATGTCTAAACTATTCAGGTCCTCAATTGGATGTTACTTTTCCATGATGAAGGAGGATATTGGCCAGGATGACACTGAGAGGACTTGTTTGGACCAGGGAGAGAACTAAGCCTAGACTAAGTACAAATACACTATTATGCTATTACTGTATACTTTATATTGGTGAGAGGGTTAATATTTTCTATTATTTTGGATATAATCTCATTTATCAAAAATCAAAGTGTTTCATGTCTAAACTATTCAGGTCCTCAATTGGATGTTACTTTTCCATGATGAAGGAGGATATTGGCCAGGATGACACTGAGAGGACTTGTTTGGACCAGGGAGAGAACTAAGCCTAGAGAAAGTACAAATACACTATTATGCTATTACTGTATACTCTATATTGGTGAGAGGGTTAATATTTTCTATTATTTTGGATATAATCTCATTTATCAAAAATCAAAGTGTTTCATGTCTAAACTATTCAGGTCCTCAATTGGATGTTACTTTTCCATGATGAAGGAGGATATTGGCCAGGATGACACTGAGAGGACTTGTTTGGACCAGGGAGAGAACTAAGCCTAGACTAAGTACTAATACACTATTATGCTATTACTGTATACTCTATATTGGTGAGAGGGTTAATATTTTCTATTATTTTGGATATAATCTCATTTATCAAAAATCAAAGTGTTTCATGTCTAAACTATTCAGGCCCTCAATTGGATGTTACTTTTCCATGATGAAGGAGGATATTGGCCAGGATGACACTGAGAGGACTTGTTTGGACCAGGGAGAGAACTAAGCCTAGACTAAGTACTAATACACTATTATGCTATTACTCTATACTTTATATTGGTTATAGGGTTAATATTTTCTATTATTTTGGATATAATCTCATTTATCAAAAATTAAAGTGTTTCTTGTCTAAACTATTTGGAGCCTCAATTGGATGTTGCATTTCCATGATGAAGGAGGATATTGGCCAGGATGACACTGAGAGGACTTGTATGGACCAGGGAGAGAACTAAGCCTAGACTAAGTACAAATACACTATTATGCTATTACTGTGTACTTTATATTGGTGAGAGTGTTAATATTTTCTATTATTTTGGATATAATCTCATTTATCAAAAATTAAAGTGTTTCTTGTCTAAACTATTCAGAGCCTCAATTGGATGTTGCATTTCCATGATGAAGGAGGATATTGGCCAGGATGACACTGAGAGGACTTGTTTGGACTAGTGAGAGAACTAAGCCTAGACTAAGTACAAATACACTATTATGCTATTACTGTATACTTTATATTGGTGAGAGGGTTAATATTTTCTATTATTTTGGATATTATCTCATTTATCAAAAATTAAAGTGTTTCTTGTCTAAACTATTTGGAGCCTCAATTGGATGTTGCATTTCCATGATGAAGGAGGATATTGGCCAGGATGACACTGAGAGGACTTGTTTGGACCAGGGAGAGAACTAAGCCTAGACTAAGTACAAATACACTATTATGCTATTACTCTATACTTTATATTGGTTATAGGGTTAATATTTTCTATTATTTTGGATATAATCTCATTTATCAAAAATTAAAGTGTTTCATGTCTAAACTATTTGGAGCCTCAATTGGATGTTGCATTTCCATGATGAAGGAGGATATTGGCCGGGATGACACTGAGAGGACTTGTTTGGACCAGGGAGAGAACTAAGCCTAGACTAAGTACAAATACACTATTATGCTATTACTCTATACTTTATATTGGTTATAGGGTTAATATTTTCTATTATTTTGGATATAATCTCATTTATCAAAAATTAAAGTGTTTCATGTCTAAACTATTCGGAGCCTCAATTGGATGTTACTTTTCCATGATGAAGGAGGATATTGGCCAGGATGACACTGGGAGGACTTGTTTGGACCAGGGAGAGAACTAAGCCTAGACTAAGTACTAATACACTATTATGCTATTACTGTATACTCTATATTGGTGAGAGTGTTAATATTTTCTATTATTTTGGATATAATCTCATTTATCAAAAATTAAAGTGTTTCATGTCTAAACTATTTGGAGCCTCAATTGGATGTTGCATTTCCATGATGAAGGAGGATATTGGCCGGGATGACACTGAGAGGACTTGTTTGGACCAGGGAGAGAACTAAGCCTAGACTAAGTACTAATACACTATTATGCTATTACTCTATACTTTATATTGGTTATAGGGTTAATATTTTCTATTATTTTGGATATAATCTCATTTATCAAAAATTAAAGTGTTTCTTGTCTAAACTATTTGGAGCCTCAATTGGATGTTGCATTTCCATGATGAAGGAGGATATTGGCCAGGATGACACTGAGAGGACTTGTATGGACCAGGGAGAGAACTAAGCCTAGACTAAGTACAAATACACTATTATGCTATTACTGTGTACTTTATATTGGTGAGAGTGTTAATATTTTCTATTATTTTGGATATAATCTCATTTATCAAAAATTAAAGTGTTTCTTGTCTAAACTATTCAGAGCCTCAATTGGATGTTGCATTTCCATGATGAAGGAGGATATTGGCCAGGATGACACTGAGAGGACTTGTTTGGACTAGTGAGAGAACTAAGCCTAGACTAAGTACAAATACACTATTATGCTATTACGGTGTACTTTATATTGGTGAGAGGGTTAATATTTTCTTTTATTTTGGATATAATCTCATTTATCAAAAATCAAAGTGTTTCATGTCTAAACTATTCGGAGCCTCAATTGGATGTTGCATTTCCATGATGAAGGAGGATATTGGCCAGGATGACACTGAGAGGACTTGTTTGGACCAGGGAGAGAACTAAGCCTAGACTAAGTACAAATACACTATTATGCTATTACGGTGTACTTTATATTGGTGAGAGGGTTAATATTTTCTTTTATTTTGGATATAATCTCATTTATCAAAAATCAAAGTGTTTCATGTCTAAACTATTCGGAGCCTCAATTGGATGTTACTTTTCCATGATGAAGGAGGATATTGGCCAGGATGACACTGAGAAGACTTGTTTGGACCATGGAGAGAACTAAGCCTAGACTAAGTACAAATACACTATTATGCTATTACTGTGTACTTTATATTGGTGAGAGTGTTAATATTTTCTATTATTTTGGATATAATCTCATTTATCAAAAATTAAAGTGTTTCTTGTCTAAACTATTCAGGTCCTCAATTGGATGTTACATTTCCATGATGAAGGAGGATATTGGCCAGGATGACACTGAGAAGACTTGTTTGGACTTGGGAGAGAACCAAGCCTAGACTAAGTAAAAATACACTATTATGCTATTACTGTATACTTTATATTGGTGAGAGTGTTAATATTTTCTATTATTTTGGATATAATCTCATTTATCAAAAATTAAAGTGTTTCATGTCTAAACTATTCAGGTCCTCAATTGGATGTTACTTTTCCATGATGAAGGAGGATATTGGCCAGGATGACACTGAGAGGACTTGTTTGGACCAGGGAGAGAACTAAGCCTAGACTAAGTACAAATACACTATTATGCTATTACTGTGTACTTTATATTGGTGAGAGTGTTAATATTTTCTATTATTTTTGATATAATCTCATTTATCAAAAATCAAAGTGTTTCATGTCCAAACTATTCAGGTCCTCAATTGGATGTTACTTTTCCATGATGAAGGAGGATATTGGCCAGGATGACACTGAGAAGACTTGTTTGGACCATGGAGAGAACTAAGCCTAGACTAAGTACAAATACACTATTATGCTATTACTGTGTACTTTATATTGGTGAGAGTGTTAATATTTTCTATTATTTTGGATATAATCTCATTTATCAAAAATTAAAGTGTTTCATGTCTAAACTAATCGGAGCCTCAATTTGATGTTACTTTTCCATGATGAAGGAGGATATTGGCCAGGATGACACTGAGAGGACTTGTTTGGACCAGGGAGAGAACTAAGCCTAGACTAAGTACTAATACACTATTATGCTATTACTGTGTACTTTATATTGGTGAGAGTGTTAATATTTTCTATTTTTTTGGATATAATCTCATTTATCAAAAATTAAAGTGTTTCATGTCCAAACTATTCGGAGCCTCAATTGGATGTTACTTTTCCATGATGAAGGAGGATATTGGCCAGGATGACACTGAGAGGACTTGTTTGGACCAGGGAGAGAACTAAGCCTAGACTAAGTACAAATACACTATTATGCTATTACTGTGTACTTTATATTGGTGAGAGTGTTAATATTTTCTATTATTTTGGATATAATCTCATTTATCAAAAATTAAAGTGTTTCATGTCTAAACTATTCGGAGCCTCAATTGGATGTTACTTTTCCATGATTAAGGAGGATATTGGCCAGGATGACACTGAGAGGACTTGTTTGGACCAGGGAGAGAACTAAGCCTAGACTAAGTACAAATACACTATTATGCTATTACTGTATACTTTATATTGGTGAGAGTGTTAATATTTTCTATTTTTTTGGATATAATCTCATTAATCAAAAATTAAAGTGTTTCATGTCTAAACTATTCGGAGCCTCAATTGGATGTTACTTTTCCATGATTAAGGAGGATATTGGCCAGGATGACACTGAGAGGACTTGTTTGGACCAGGGAGAGAACTAAGCCTAGACTAAGTACAAATACACTATTATGCTATTACTGTATACTTTATATTGGTGAGAGTGTTAATATTTTCTATTTTTTTGGATATAATCTCATTAATCAAAAATTAAAGTGTTTCATGTCTAAACTATTCGGAGCCTCAATTGGATGTTACTTTTCCATGATGAAGGAGGATATTGGCCAGGATGACACTGAGAGGACTTGTTTGGACCAGGGAGAGAACTAAGCCTAGACTAAGTACAAATACACTATTATGCTATTACTGTGTACTTTATATTGGTGAGAGTGTTAATATTTTCTATTTTTTTGGATATAATCTCATTTATCAAAAATTAAAGTGTTTCATGTCTAAACTATTCGGAGCCTCAATTGGATGTTACTTTTCCATGATGAAGGAGGATATTGGCCAGGATGACACTGAGAGGACTTGTTTGGACCAGGGAGAGAACTAAGCCTAGACTAAGTACAAATACACTATTATGCTATTACTGTGTACTTTATATTGGTGAGAGTGTTAATATTTTCTATTTTTTTGGATATAATCTCATTTATCAAAAATTAAAGTGTTTCATGTCTAAACTATTCGGAGCCTCAATTGGATGTTGCATTTCCATGATGAAGGAGGATATTGGCCAGGATGACACTGAGAGGACTTGTTTGGACCAGGGAGAGTACTAAGCCTAGACTAAGTACAAATACACTATTATGCTATTACTGTGTACTTTATATTGGTGAGAGTGTTAATATTTTCTATTATTTTGGATATAATCTCATTTATCAAAAATTAAAGTGTTTCATGTCTAAACTATTCGGAGCCTCAATTGGATGTTGCATTTCCATGATGAAGGAGGATATTGGCCAGGATGACACTGAGAGGACTTGTTTGGACCAGGGAGAGAACTAAGCCTAGACTAAGTACAAATACACTATTATGCTATTACTGTGTACTTTATATTGGTGAGAGTGTTAATATTTTCTATTATTTTAGATATAATCTCATTTATCAAAAATTAAAGTGTTTCATGTCTAAACTATTCGGAGCCTCAATTGGATGTTGCATTTCCATGATGAAGGAGGATATTGGCCAGGATGACACTGAGAGGACTTGTTTGGACCAGGGAGAGTACTAAGCCTAGACTAAGTACAAATACACTATTATGCTATTACTGTGTACTTTATATTGGTGAGAGTGTTAATATTTTCTATTATTTTGGATATAATCTCATTTATCAAAAATTAAAGTGTTTCATGTCTAAACTATTCGGAGCCTCAATTGGATGTTGCATTTCCATGATGAAGGAGGATATTGGCCAGGATGACACTGAGAGGACTTGTTTGGACCAGGGAGAGTACTAAGCCTAGACTAAGTACAAATACACTATTATGCTATTACTGTGTACTTTATATTGGTGAGAGTGTTAATATTTTCTATTATTTTGGATATAATCTCATTTATCAAAAATTAAAGTGTTTCATGTCTAAACTATTCGGAGCCTCAATTGGATGTTGCATTTCCATGATGAAGGAGGATATTGGCCAGGATGACACTGAGAGGACTTGTTTGGACCAGGGAGAGAACTAAGCCTAGACTAAGTATTAATACACTATTATGCTATTACTGTATACTCTATATTGGTGAGAGTGTTAATATTTTCTATTATTTTGGATATAATCTCATTTATCAAAAATTAAAGTGTTTCATGTCTAAACTATTCGGAGCCTCAATTGGATGTTGCATTTCCATGATGAAGGAGGATATTGGCCAGGATGACACTGAGAGGACTTGTTTGGACCAGGGAGAGAACTAAGCCTAGACTAAGTACAAATACACTATTATGCTATTACTGTGTACTTTATATTGGTGAGAGTGTTAATATTTTCTATTTTTTTGGATATAATCTCATTTATCAAAAATTAAAGTGTTTCATGTCTAAACTATTCGGAGCCTCAATTGGATGTTGCATTTCCATGATGAAGGAGGATATTGGCCAGGATGACACTGAGAGGACTTGTTTGGACCAGGGAGAGTACTAAGCCTAGACTAAGTACAAATACACTATTATGCTATTACTGTGTACTTTATATTGGTGAGAGTGTTAATATTTTCTATTTTTTTGGATATAATCTCATTTATCAAAAATTAAAGTGTTTCATGTCTAAACTATTCGGAGCCTCAATTGGATGTTACTTTTCCATGATGAAGGAGGATATTGGCCAGGATGACACTGAGAGGACTTGTTTGGACCAGGGAGAGAACTAAGCCTAGACTAAGTACAAATACACTATTATGCTATTACTGTGTACTTTATATTGGTGAGAGTGTTAATATTTTCTATTTTTTTGGATATAATCTCATTTATCAAAAATTAAAGTGTTTCATGTCTAAACTATTCGGAGCCTCAATTGGATGTTGCATTTCCATGATGAAGGAGGATATTGGCCAGGATGACACTGAGAGGACTTGTTTGGACCAGGGAGAGTACTAAGCCTAGACTAAGTACAAATACACTATTATGCTATTACTGTGTACTTTATATTGGTGAGAGTGTTAATATTTTCTATTATTTTGGATATAATCTCATTTATCAAAAATTAAAGTGTTTCATGTCTAAACTATTCGGAGCCTCAATTGGATGTTGCATTTCCATGATGAAGGAGGATATTGGCCAGGATGACACTGAGAGGACTTGTTTGGACCAGGGAGAGAACTAAGCCTAGACTAAGTACAAATACACTATTATGCTATTACTGTGTACTTTATATTGGTGAGAGTGTTAATATTTTCTATTATTTTAGATATAATCTCATTTATCAAAAATTAAAGTGTTTCATGTCTAAACTATTCGGAGCCTCAATTGGATGTTGCATTTCCATGATGAAGGAGGATATTGGCCAGGATGACACTGAGAGGACTTGTTTGGACCAGGGAGAGTACTAAGCCTAGACTAAGTACAAATACACTATTATGCTATTACTGTGTACTTTATATTGGTGAGAGTGTTAATATTTTCTATTATTTTGGATATAATCTCATTTATCAAAAATTAAAGTGTTTCATGTCTAAACTATTCGGAGCCTCAATTGGATGTTGCATTTCCATGATGAAGGAGGATATTGGCCAGGATGACACTGAGAGGACTTGTTGGGACCAGGGAGAGAACTAAGCCTAGACTAAGTACAAATACACTATTATGCTATTACTGTGTACTTTATATTGGTGAGAGTGTTAATATTTTCTATTATTTTAGATATAATCTCATTTATCAAAAATTAAAGTGTTTCATGTCTAAACTATTCGGAGCCTCAATTGGATGTTGCATTTCCATGATGAAGGAGGATATTGGCCAGGATGACACTGAGAGGACTTGTTTGGACCAGGGAGAGAACTAAGCCTAGACTAAGTACAAATACACTATTATGCTATTACTGTGTACTTTATATTGGTGAGAGTGTTAATATTTTCTATTATTTTGGATATAATCTCATTTATCAAAAATTAAAGTGTTTCATGTCTAAACTATTCGGAGCCTCAATTGGATGTTGCATTTCCATGATGAAGGAGGATATTGGCCAGGATGACACAGAGAGGACTTGTTTGGACCAGGGAGAGAACTAAGCCTAGACTAAGTACAAATACACTATTATGCTATTACTGTGTACTTTATATTGGTGAGAGTGTTAATATTTTCTATTATTTTAGATATAATCTCATTTATCAAAAATTAAAGTGTTTCATGTCTAAACTATTCGGAGCCTCAATTGGATGTTGCATTTCCATGATGAAGGAGGATATTGGCCAGGATGACACTGAGAGGACTTGTTTGGACCAGGGAGAGTACTAAGCCTAGACTAAGTACAAATACACTATTATGCTATTACTGTGTACTTTATATTGGTGAGAGTGTTAATATTTTCTATTTTTTTGGATATAATCTCATTTATCAAAAATTAAAGTGTTTCATGTCTAAACTATTCGGAGCCTCAATTGGATGTTGCATTTCCATGATGATGGAGGATATTGGCCAGGATGACACTGAGAGGACTTGTTTGGACCAGGGAGAGAACTAAGCCTAGACTAAGTACAAATACACTATTATGCTATTACTGTGTACTTTATATTGGTGAGAGTGTTAATATTTTCTATTTTTTTGGATATAATCTCATTTATCAAAAATTAAAGTGTTTCATGTCTAAACTATTCGGAGCCTCAATTGGATGTTGCATTTCCATGATGATGGAGGATATTGGCCAGGATGACACTGAGAGGACTTGTTTGGACCAGGGAGAGTACTAAGCCTAGACTAAGTACAAATACACTATTATGCTATTACTGTGTACTTTATATTGGTGAGAGTGTTAATATTTTCTATTTTTTTGGATATAATCTCATTTATCAAAAATTAAAGTGTTTCATGTCTAAACTATTCGGAGCCTCAATTGGATGTTGCATTTCCATGATGATGGAGGATATTGGCCAGGATGACACTGAGAGGACTTGTTTGGACCAGGGAGAGAACTAAGCCTAGACTAAGTACAAATACACTATTATGCTATTACTGTGTACTTTATATTGGTGAGAGTGTTAATATTTTCTATTTTTTTGGATATAATCTCATTTATCAAAAATTAAAGTGTTTCATGTCTAAACTATTCGGAGCCTCAATTGGATGTTGCATTTCCATGATGAAGGAGGATATTGGCCAGGATGACACTGAGAGGACTTGTTTGGACCAGGGAGAGTACTAAGCCTAGACTAAGTACAAATACACTATTATGCTATTACTGTGTACTTTATATTGGTGAGAGTGTTAATATTTTCTATTATTTTGGATATAATCTCATTTATCAAAAATTAAAGTGTTTCATGTCTAAACTATTCGGAGCCTCAATTGGATGTTGCATTTCCATGATGAAGGAGGATATTGGCCAGGATGACACTGAGAGGACTTGTTTGGACCAGGGAGAGAACTAAGCCTAGACTAAGTACAAATACACTATTATGCTATTACTGTGTACTTTATATTGGTGAGAGTGTTAATATTTTCTATTATTTTAGATATAATCTCATTTATCAAAAATTAAAGTGTTTCATGTCTAAACTATTCGGAGCCTCAATTGGATGTTGCATTTCCATGATGAAGGAGGATATTGGCCAGGATGACACTGAGAGGACTTGTTTGGACCAGGGAGAGTACTAAGCCTAGACTAAGTACAAATACACTATTATGCTATTACTGTGTACTTTATATTGGTGAGAGTGTTAATATTTTCTATTATTTTGGATATAATCTCATTTATCAAAAATTAAAGTGTTTCATGTCTAAACTATTCGGAGCCTCAATTGGATGTTGCATTTCCATGATGAAGGAGGATATTGGCCAGGATGACACTGAGAGGACTTGTTGGGACCAGGGAGAGAACTAAGCCTAGACTAAGTACAAATACACTATTATGCTATTACTGTGTACTTTATATTGGTGAGAGTGTTAATATTTTCTATTATTTTAGATATAATCTCATTTATCAAAAATTAAAGTGTTTCATGTCTAAACTATTCGGAGCCTCAATTGGATGTTGCATTTCCATGATGAAGGAGGATATTGGCCAGGATGACACTGAGAGGACTTGTTTGGACCAGGGAGAGAACTAAGCCTAGACTAAGTACAAATACACTATTATGCTATTACTGTGTACTTTATATTGGTGAGAGTGTTAATATTTTCTATTATTTTGGATATAATCTCATTTATCAAAAATTAAAGTGTTTCATGTCTAAACTATTCGGAGCCTCAATTGGATGTTGCATTTCCATGATGAAGGAGGATATTGGCCAGGATGACACAGAGAGGACTTGTTTGGACCAGGGAGAGAACTAAGCCTAGACTAAGTACAAATACACTATTATGCTATTACTGTGTACTTTATATTGGTGAGAGTGTTAATATTTTCTATTATTTTAGATATAATCTCATTTATCAAAAATTAAAGTGTTTCATGTCTAAACTATTCGGAGCCTCAATTGGATGTTGCATTTCCATGATGAAGGAGGATATTGGCCAGGATGACACTGAGAGGACTTGTTTGGACCAGGGAGAGAACTAAGCCTAGACTAAGTACAAATACACTATTATGCTATTACTGTGTACTTTATATTGGTGAGAGTGTTAATATTTTCTATTATTTTAGATATAATCTCATTTATCAAAAATTAAAGTGTTTCATGTCTAAACTATTCGGAGCCTCAATTGGATGTTGCATTTCCATGATGAAGGAGGATATTGGCCAGGATGACACTGAGAGGACTTGTTTGGACCAGGGAGAGAACTAAGCCTAGACTAAGTACAAATACACTATTATGCTATTACTGTGTACTTTATATTGGTGAGAGTGTTAATATTTTCTATTATTTTAGATATAATCTCATTTATCAAAAATTAAAGTGTTTCATGTCTAAACTATTCGGAGCCTCAATTGGATGTTGCATTTCCATGATGAAGGAGGATATTGGCCAGGATGACACTGAGAGGACTTGTTTGGACCAGGGAGAGTACTAAGCCTAGACTAAGTACAAATACACTATTATGCTATTACTGTGTACTTTATATTGGTGAGAGTGTTAATATTTTCTATTATTTTGGATATAATCTCATTTATCAAAAATTAAAGTGTTTCATGTCTAAACTATTCGGAGCCTCAATTGGATGTTGCATTTCCATGATGAAGGAGGATATTGGCCAGGATGACACTGAGAGGACTTGTTTGGACCAGGGAGAGAACTAAGCCTAGACTAAGTACAAATACACTATTATGCTATTACTGTGTACTTTATATTGGTGAGAGTGTTAATATTTTCTATTATTTTAGATATAATCTCATTTATCAAAAATTAAAGTGTTTCATGTCTAAACTATTCGGAGCCTCAATTGGATGTTGCATTTCCATGATGAAGGAGGATATTGGCCAGGATGACACTGAGAGGACTTGTTTGGACCAGGGAGAGTACTAAGCCTAGACTAAGTACAAATACACTATTATGCTATTACTGTGTACTTTATATTGGTGAGAGGGTTAATATTTTCTATTATTTTGGATATAATCTCATTTATCAAAAATTAAAGTGTTTCATGTCTAAACTATTCGGAGCCTCAATTGGATGTTGCATTTCCATGATGAAGGAGGATATTGGCCAGGATGACACTGAGAGGACTTGTTTGGACCAGGGAGAGAACTAAGCCTAGACTAAGTACAAATACACTATTATGCTATTACTGTGTACTTTATATTGGTGAGAGTGTTAATATTTTCTATTATTTTGGATATAATCTCATTTATCAAAAATTAAAGTGTTTCATGTCTAAACTATTCGGAGCCTCAATTGGATGTTGCATTTCCATGATGAAGGAGGATATTGGCCAGGATGACACTGAGAGGACTTGTTTGGACCAGGGAGAGAACTAAGCCTAGACTAAGTACAAATACACTATTATGCTATTACTGTGTACTTTATATTGGTGAGAGTGTTAATATTTTCTATTATTTTGGATATAATCTCATTTATCAAAAATTAAAGTGTTTCATGTCTAAACTATTCGGAGCCTCAATTGGATGTTGCATTTCCATGATGAAGGAGGATATTGGCCAGGATGACACTGAGAGGACTTGTTTGGACCAGGGAGAGTACTAAGCCTAGACTAAGTACAAATACACTATTATGCTATTACTGTGTACTTTATATTGGTGAGAGTGTTAATATTTTCTATTATTTTGGATATAATCTCATTTATCAAAAATCAAAGTGTTTCATGTCTAAACTATTCGGAGCCTCAATTGGATGTTGCATTTCGATGATGAAGGAGGATATTGGCCAGGATGACACTGAGAGGACTTGTTTGGACCAGGGAGAGTACTAAGCCTAGACTAAGTACAAATACACTATTATGCTATTACTGTGTACTTTATATTGGTGAGAGTGTTAATATTTTCTATTATTTTAGATATAATCTCATTTATCAAAAATTAAAGTGTTTCATGTCTAAACTATTCGGAGCCTCAATTGGATGTTGCATTTCCATGATGAAGGAGGATATTGGCCAGGATGACACTGAGAGGACTTGTTTGGACCAGGGAGAGAACTAAGCCTAGACTAAGTACAAATACACTATTATACTATTACTGTATACTTTATATTGGTGAGAGGGTTAATATTTTCTATTATTTTGGATATAATCTCATTTATCAAAAATCAAAGTGTTTCATGTCTAAACTATTCGGAGCCTCAATTGGATGTTACTTTTCCATGATGAAGGAGGATATTGGCCAGGATGACACTGAGAGGACTTGTTTGGACCAGGGAGAGAACTAAGCCTAGACTAAGTACAAATACACTATTATACTATTACTGTATACTTTATATTGGTGAGAGGGTTAATATTTTCTATTATTTTGGATATAATCTCATTTATCAAAAATCAAAGTGTTTCATGTCTAAACTATTCGGAGCCTCAATTGGATGTTGCATTTCCATGATGAAGGAGGATATTGGCCAGGATGACACTGAGAGGACTTGTTTGGACCAGGGAGAGAACTAAGCCCAGACTAAGTACAAATACACTATTATGCTATTACTGTGTACTTTATATTGGTGAGAGTGTTAATATTTTCTATTATTTTGGATATAATCTCATTTATCAAAAATCAAAGTGTTTCATGTCTAAACTATTCGGAGCCTCAATTGGATGTTACTTTTCCATGATGAAGGAGGATATTGGCCAGGATGACACTGAGAGGACTTGTTTGGACCAGGGAGAGAACTAAGCCTAGACTAAGTACAAATAGATTATTATGCTATTACTGTATACTTTATATTGGTGAGAGGGTTAATATTTTCTATTATTTTGGATATAATCTCATTTATCAAAAATCAAAGTGTTTCATGTCTAAACTATTCGGAGCCTCAATTGGATGTTACTTTTCCATGATGAAGGAGGATATTGGCCAGGATGACACTGAGAGGACTTGTTTGGACCAGGGAGAGAACTAAGCCTAGACTAAGTACAAATACACTATTATACTATTACTGTATACTTTATATTGGTGAGAGGGTTAATATTTTCTATTATTTTGGATATAATCTCATTTATCAAAAATCAAAGTGTTTCATGTCTAAACTATTCGGAGCCTCAATTGGATGTTGCATTTCCATGATGAAGGAGGATATTGGCCAGGATGACACTGAGAGGACTTGTTTGGACCAGGGAGAGAACTAAGCCCAGACTAAGTACAAATACACTATTATGCTATTACTGTGTACTTTATATTGGTGAGAGTGTTAATATTTTCTATTATTTTGGATATAATCTCATTTATCAAAAATCAAAGTGTTTCATGTCTAAACTATTCGGAGCCTCAATTGGATGTTACTTTTCCATGATGAAGGAGGATATTGGCCAGGATGACACTGAGAGGACTTGTTTTGACCAGGGAGAGAACTAAGCCTAGACTAAGTACAAATAGATTATTATGCTATTACTGTATACTTTATATTGGTGAGAGGGTTAATATTTTCTATTATTTTGGATATAATCTCATTTATCAAAAATCAAAGTGTTTCATGTCTAAACTATTCGGAGCCTCAATTGGATGTTGCATTTCCATGATGAAGGAGGATATTGGCCAGGATGACACTGAGAGGACTTGTTTGGACCAGGGAGAGAACTAAGCCTAGACTAAGTACAAATACACTATTATACTATTACTGTATACTTTATATTGGTGAGAGGGTTAATATTTTCTATTATTTTGGATATAATCTCATTTATCAAAAATCAAAGTGTTTCATGTCTAAACTATTCGGAGCCTCAATTGGATGTTACTTTTCCATGATGAAGGAGGATATTGGCCAGGATGACACTGAGAGGACTTGTTTGGACCAGGGAGAGAACTAAGCCTAGACTAAGTACAAATACACTATTATACTATTACTGTATACTTTATATTGGTGAGAGGGTTAATATTTTCTATTATTTTGGATATAATCTCATTTATCAAAAATCAAAGTGTTTCATGTCTAAACTATTCGGAGCCTCAATTGGATGTTGCATTTCCATGATGAAGGAGGATATTGGCCAGGATGACACTGAGAGGACTTGTTTGGACCAGGGAGAGAACTAAGCCCAGACTAAGTACAAATACACTATTATGCTATTACTGTATACTTTATATTGGTGAGAGGGTTAATATTTTCTATTATTTTGGATATAATCTCATTTATCAAAAATCAAAGTGTTTCATGTCTAAACTATTCGGAGCCTCAATTGGATGTTACTTTTCCATGATGAAGGAGGATATTGGCCAGGATGACACTGAGAGGACTTGTTTGGACCAGGGAGAGAACTAAGCCCAGACTAAGTACAAATACACTATTATGCTATTACTGTGTACTTTATATTGGTGAGAGTGTTAATATTTTCTATTATTTTGGATATAATCTCATTTATCAAAAATCAAAGTGTTTCATGTCTAAACTATTCGGAGCCTCAATTGGATGTTACTTTTCCATGATGAAGGAGGATATTGGCCAGGATGACACTGAGAGGACTTGTTGGGACCAGGGAGAGTACTAAGCCTAGACTAAGTACAAATACACTATTATGCTATTACTGTGTACTTTATATTGGTGAGAGTGTTAATATTTTCTATTATTTTGGATATAATCTCATTTATCAAAAATCAAAGTGTTTCATGTCTAAACTATTCGGAGCCTCAATTGGATGTTGCATTTCCATGATGAAGGAGGATATTGGCCAGGATGACACTGAGAGGACTTGTTTGGACCAGGGAGAGAACTAAGCCTAGACTAAGTACAAATACACTATTATGCTATTACTGTATACTTTATATTGGTGAGAGGGTTAATATTTTCTATTATTTTGGATATAATCTCATTTATCAAAAATTAAAGTGTTTCTTGTCTAAACTATTCGGAGCCTCAATTGGATGTTGCATTTCCATGATGAAGGAGGATATTGGCCAGGATGACACAGAGAGGACTTGTTGGGACCATGGAGAGAACTAAGCCTAGACTAAGTACAAATACACTATTATGCTATTACTGTATACTTTATATTGGTGAGAGGGTTAATATTTTCTATTATTTTGGATATAATCTCATTTATCAAAAATCAAAGTGTTTCATGTCTAAACTATTCGGAGCCTCAATTGGATGTTGCATTTCCATGATGAAGGAGGATATTGGCCAGGATGACACTGAGAGGACTTGTTTGGACCAGGGAGAGAACTAAGCCTAGACTAAGTACAAATACACTATTATGCTATTACTGTATACTTTATATTGGTGAGAGGGTTAATATTTTCTATTATTTTGGATATAATCTCATTTATCAAAAATCAAAGTGTTTCATGTCTAAACTATTCGGAGCCTCAATTGGATGTTGCATTTCCATGATGAAGGAGGATATTGGCCAGGATGACACTGAGAGGACTTGTTTGGACCAGGGAGAGAACTAAGCCTAGACTAAGTACAAATACACTATTATGCTATTACTGTATACTTTATATTGGTGAGAGGGTTAATATTTTCTATTATTTTGGATATAATCTCATTTATCAAAAATTAAAGTGTTTCATGTCTAAACTATTCGGAGCCTCAATTGGATGTTGCATTTCCATGATGAAGGAGGATATTGGCCAGGATGACACTGAGAGGACTTGTTGGGACCATGGAGAGAACTAAGCCTAGACTAAGTACAAATACACTATTATGCTATTACTGTATACTTTATATTGGTGAGAGGGTTAATATTTTCTATTATTTTGGATATAATCTCATTTATCAAAAATTAAAGTGTTTCTTGTCTAAACTATTCGGAGCCTCAATTGGATGTTGCATTTCCATGATGGAGGAGGATATTGGCCAGGATGACACTGAGAGGACTTGTTGGGACCATGGAGAGAACTAAGCCTAGACTAAGTACAAATACACTATTATGCTATTACTGTATACTTTATATTGGTGAGAGGGTTAATATTTTCTATTATTTTGGATATAATCTCATTTATCAAAAATTAAAGTGTTTCTTGTCTAAACTATTCGGAGCCTCAATTGGATGTTGCATTTCCATGATGAAGGAGGATATTGGCCAGGATGACACAGAGAGGACTTGTTGGGACCATGGAGAGAACTAAGCCTAGACTAAGTACAAATACACTATTATGCTATTACTGTATACTTTATATTGGTGAGAGGGTTAATATTTTCTATTATTTTGGATATAATCTCATTTATCAAAAATTAAAGTTTTGTTATTTTCATTGTTCAGGACCTCAATTGGATGTTACTTTTCCATGATGAAGGAGGATATTGGCCAGGATGACACAGAGAGGACTTGTTGGGACCATGGAGAGAACTAAGCCTAGACTAAGTACAAATACACTATTATGCTATTACTGTATACTTTATATTGGTGAGAGGGTTAATATTTTCTATTATTTTGGATATAATCTCATTTATCAAAAATTAAAGTGTTTCTTGTCTAAACTATTCGGAGCCTAAATTGGATGTTGCATTTCCATGATGAAGGAGGATATTGGCCAGGATGACACTGAGAGGACTTGTTGGGACCATGGAGAGAACTAAGCCTAGACTAAGTACAAATACACTATTATGCTATTACTGTATACTTTATATTGGTGAGAGGGTTAATATTTTCTATTATTTTGGATATAATCTCATTTATCAAAAATTAAAGTGTTTCTTGTCTAAACTATTCGGAGCCTAAATTGGATGTTGCATTTCCATGATGAAGGAGGATATTGGCCAGGATGACACTGAGAGGACTTGTTTGGACCAGGGAGAGAACTAAGCCCAGACTAAGTACAAATACACTATTATGCTATTACTGTGTACTTTATATTGGTGAGAGTGTTAATATTTTCTATTATTTTGGATATAATCTCATTTATCAAAAATCAAAGTGTTTCATGTCTAAACTATTCGGAGCCTCAATTGGATGTTACTTTTCCATGATGAAGGAGGATATTGGCCAGGACGACACTGAGAGGACTTGTTTGGACCAGGGAGAGAACTAAGCCTAGACTAAGTACAAATAGATTATTATGCTATTACTGTATACTTTATATTGGTGAGAGGGTTAATATTTTCTATTATTTTGGATATAATCTCATTTATCAAAAATCAAAGTGTTTCATGTCTAAACTATTCGGAGCCTCAATTGGATGTTACTTTTCCATGATGAAGGAGGATATTGGCCAGGATGACACTGAGAGGACTTGTTTGGACCAGGGAGAGAACTAAGCCTAGACTAAGTACAAATACACTATTATACTATTACTGTATACTTTATATTGGTGAGAGGGTTAATATTTTCTATTATTTTGGATATAATCTCATTTATCAAAAATCAAAGTGTTTCATGTCTAAACTATTCGGAGCCTCAATTGGATGTTGCATTTCCATGATGAAGGAGGATATTGGCCAGGATGACACTGAGAGGACTTGTTTGGACCAGGGAGAGAACTAAGCCTAGACTAAGTACAAATAGACTATTATGCTATTACTGTATACTTTATATTGGTGAGAGGGTTAATATTTTCTATTATTTTGGATATAATCTCATTTATCAAAAATCAAAGTGTTTCATGTCTAAACTATTCGGAGCCTCAATTGGATGTTACTTTTCCATGATGAAGGAGGATATTGGCCAGGATGACACTGAGAGGACTTGTTTGGACCAGGGAGAGAACTAAGCCTAGACTAAGTACAAATAGACTATTATGCTATTACTGTATACTTTATATTGGTGAGAGGGTTAATATTTTCTATTATTTTGGATATAATCTCATTTATCAAAAATCAAAGTGTTTCATGTCTAAACTATTCGGAGCCTCAATTGGATGTTACTTTTCCATGATGAAGGAGGATATTGGCCAGGATGACACTGAGAGGACTTGTTTGGACCAGGGAGAGAACTAAGCCTAGACTAAGTACAAATAGACTATTATGCTATTACTGTATACTTTATATTGGTGAGAGGGTTAATATTTTCTATTATTTTGGATATAATCTCATTTATCAAAAATCAAAGTGTTTCATGTCTAAACTATTCGGAGCCTCAATTGGATGTTACTTTTCCATGATGAAGGAGGATATTGGCCAGGATGACACTGAGAGGACTTGTTTGGACCAGGGAGAGAACTAAGCCCAGACTAAGTACAAATACACTATTATGCTATTACTGTGTACTTTATATTGGTGAGAGTGTTAATATTTTCTATTATTTTGGATATAATCTCATTTATCAAAAATTAAAGTGTTTCATGTCTAAACTATTCGGAGCCTCAATTGGATGTTGCATTTCCATGATGAAGGAGGATATTGGCCAGGATGACACTGAGAGGACTTGTTGGGACCATGGAGAGAACTAAGCCTAGACTAAGTACAAATACACTATTATGCTATTACTGTATACTTTATATTGGTGAGAGTGTTAATATTTTCTATTATTTTGGATTTAATCTCATTTATCAAAAATTAAAGTGTTTCATGTCTAAACTATTCGGAGCCTCAATTGGATGTTGCATTTCCATGATGAAGGAGGATATTGGACAGGATGACACTGAGAGGACTTGTTGGGACCAGGGAGAGAACTAAGCCTAGACTAAGTACAAATACACTATTATGCTATTACTGTGTACTTTATATTGGTGAGAGTGTTAATATTTTCTATTATTTTGGATTTAATCTCATTTATCAAAAATTAAAGTGTTTCATGTCTAAACTATTCGGAGCCTCAATTGGATGTTGCATTTCCATGATGAAGGAGGATATTGGCCAGGATGACACTGAGAGGACTTGTTGGGACCAGGGAGAGAACTAAGCCTAGACTAAGTACAAATACACTATTATGCTATTACTGTGTACTTTATATTGGTGAGAGTGTTAATATTTTCTATTATTTTGGATTTAATCTCATTTATCAAAAATTAAAGTGTTTCATGTCTAAACTATTCGGAGCCTCAATTGGATGTTGCATTTCCATGATGAAGGAGGATATTGGCCAGGATGACACTGAGAGGACTTGTTGGGACCAGGGAGAGAACTAAGCCTAGACTAAGTACAAATACACTATTATGCTATTACTGTGTACTTTATATTGGTGAGAGTGTTAATATTTTCTATTATTTTGGATATAATCTCATTTATCAAAAATCAAAGTGTTTCATGTCTAAACTATTCGGAGCCTCAATTGGATGTTACTTTTCCATGATGAAGGAGGATATTGGCCAGGATGACACTGAGAGGACTTGTTGGGACCAGGGAGAGAACTAAGCCTAGACTAAGTACAAATACACTATTATGCTATTACTGTGTACTTTATATTGGTGAGAGGGTTAATATTTTCTATTATTTTGGATATAATCTCATTTATCAAAAATCAAAGTGTTTCTTGTCTAAACTATTCAGGTCCTCAATTGGATGTTGCATTTCCATGATGAAGGAGGATATTGGCCAGGATGACACTGAGAGGACTTGTTTGGACCAGGGAGAGAACTAAGCCTAGACTAAGTACAAATACACTATTATGCTATTACTGTGTACTTTATATTGGTGAGAGTGTTAATATTTTCTATTATTTTGGATATAATCTCATTTATCAAAAATCAAAGTGTTTCTTGTCTAAACTATTTAGAGCCTCAATTGGATGTTGCTTTTCCATGATGAAGGAGGATATTGGCCAGGATGACACTGAGAGGACTTGTTTGGACCAGGGAGAGAACTAAGCCTAGACTAAGTACAAATACACTATTATGCTATTACTGTGTACTTTATATTGGTGAGAGTGTTAATATTTACTATTATTTTGGATATAATCTCATTTATCAAAAATCAAAGTGTTTCATGTCTAAACTATTTAGAGCCTCAATTGGATGTTGCATTTCCATGATGAAGGAGGATATTGGCCAGGATGACACTGAGAGGACTTGTTTGGACCAGGGAGAGAACTAAGCCTAGACTAAGTACAAATACACTATTATGCTATTACTGTGTACTTTATATTGGTGAGAGTGTTAATATTTTCTATTATTTTGGATATAATCTCATTTATCAAAAATCAAAGTGTTTCTTGTCTAAACTATTTAGAGCCTCAATTGGATGTTGCTTTTCCATGATGAAGGAGGATATTGGCCAGGATGACACTGAGAGGACTTGTTTGGACCAGGGAGAGAACTAAGCCTAGACTAAGTACAAATACACTATTATGCTATTACTGTGTACTTTATATTGGTGAGAGTGTTAATATTTTCTATTATTTTGGATATAATCTCATTTATCAAAAATCAAAGTGTTTCTTGTCTAAACTATTCAGGTCCTCAATTGGATGTTACTTTTCCATGATGAAGGAGGATATTGGCCAGGATGACACTGAGAGGACTTGTTTGGACCAGGGAGAGAACTAAGCCTAGACTAAGTACAAATACACTATTATGCTATTACTGTGTACTTTATATTGGTGAGAGGGTTAATATTTTCTATTATTTTGGATATAATCTCATTTATCAAAAATCAAAGTGTTTCTTGTCTAAACTATTCAGGTCCTCAATTGGATGTTGCATTTCCATGATGAAGGAGGATATTGGCCAGGATGACACTGAGAGGACTTGTTTGGACCAGGGAGAGAACTAAGCCTAGACTAAGTACAAATACACTATTATGCTATTACTGTGTACTTTATATTGGTGAGAGTGTTAATATTTTCTATTATTTTGGATATAATCTCATTTATCAAAAATCAAAGTGTTTCTTGTCTAAACTATTTAGAGCCTCAATTGGATGTTGCTTTTCCATGATGAAGGAGGATATTGGCCAGGATGACACTGAGAGGACTTGTTTGGACCAGGGAGAGAACTAAGCCTAGACTAAGTACAAATACACTATTATGCTATTACTGTGTACTTTATATTGGTGAGAGTGTTAATATTTACTATTATTTTGGATATAATCTCATTTATCAAAAATCAAAGTGTTTCATGTCTAAACTATTTAGAGCCTCAATTGGATGTTGCATTTCCATGATGAAGGAGGATATTGGCCAGGATGACACTGAGAGGACTTGTTTGGACCAGGGAGAGAACTAAGCCTAGACTAAGTACAAATACACTATTATGCTATTACTGTGTACTTTATATTGGTGAGAGTGTTAATATTTACTATTATTTTGGATATAATCTCATTTATCAAAAATCAAAGTGTTTCTTGTCTAAACTATTTAGAGCCTCAATTGGATGTTACTTTTCCATGATGAAGGAGGATATTGGCCAGGATGACACTGAGAGGACTTGTTTGGACCAGGGAGAGAACTAAATCTAGACTAATTTCAAATACACTATTATGCAATTACTGTGTACTTTATATTGGTGAGAGGGTTAATATTTTCTATTATTTTGGATATAATCTCATTTATCAAAAATCAAAGTGTTTCTTGTCTAAACTATTTAGAGCCTCAATTGGATGTTACTTTTCCATGATGAAGGAGGATATTGGCCAGGATGACACTGAGAGGACTTGTTTGGACCAGGGAGAGAACTAAGCCTAGACTAAGTACAAATACACTATTATGCTATTACTGTGTACTTTATATTGGTGAGAGTGTTAATATTTACTATTATTTTGGATATAATCTCATTTATCAAAAATCAAAGTGTTTCTTGTCTAAACTATTTAGAGCCTCAATTGGATGTTACTTTTCCATGATGAAGGAGGATATTGGCCAGGATGACACTGAGAGGACTTGTTTGGACCAGGGAGAGAACTAAGCCTAGACTAAGTACAAATACACTATTATGCTATTACTGTGTACTTTATATTGGTGAGAGTGTTAATATTTACTATTATTTTGGATATAATCTCATTTATCAAAAATCAAAGTGTTTCTTGTCTAAACTATTTAGAGCCTCAATTGGATGTTGCTTTTCCATGATGAAGGAGGATATTGGCCAGGATGACACTGAGAGGACTTGTTTGGACCAGGGAGAGAACTAAGCCTAGACTAAGTACAAATACACTATTATGCTATTACTGTGTACTTTATATTGGTGAGAGTGTTAATATTTACTATTATTTTGGATATAATCTCATTTATCAAAAATCAAAGTGTTTCTTGTCTAAACTATTTAGAGCCTCAATTGGATGTTACTTTTCCATGATGAAGGAGGATATTGGCCAGGATGACACTGAGAGGACTTGTTTGGACCAGGGAGAGAACTAAGCCTAGACTAAGTACAAATACACTATTATGCTATTACTGTGTACTTTATATTGGTGAGAGTGTTAATATTTTCTATTAATTTGGATATAATCTCATTTATCAAAAATCAAAGTGTTTCTTGTCTAAACTATTTAGAGCCTCAATTGGATGTTGCTTTTCCATGATGAAGGAGGATATTGGCCAGGATGACACTGAGAGGACTTGTTTGGACCAGGGAGAGAACTAAGCCTAGACTAAGTACAAATACACTATTATGCTATTACTGTGTACTTTATATTGGTGAGAGTGTTAATATTTACTATTATTTTGGATATAATCTCATTTATCAAAAATCAAAGTGTTTCATGTCTAAACTATTTAGAGCCTCAATTGGATGTTGCATTTCCATGATGAAGGAGGATATTGGCCAGGATGACACTGAGAGGACTTGTTTGGACCAGGGAGAGAACTAAGCCTAGACTAATTACAAATACACTATTATGCTATTACTGTGTACTTTGTATTGGTGAGAGTGTTAATATTTTCTATTATTTTGGATATAATCTCATTTATCAAAAATTAAAGTGTTTCATGTCTAAACTATTTAGAGCCTCAATTGGATGTTGCATTTCCATGATGAAGGAGGATATTGGCCAGGATGACACTGAGAGGACTTGTTTGGACCAGGGAGAGAACTAAGCCTAGACTAATTACAAATACACTATTATGCTATTACTGTGTACTTTATATTGGTGAGAGTGTTAATATTTTCTATTATTTTGGATATAATCTCATTTATCAAAAATCAAAGTGTTTCATGTCTAAACTATTCGGAGCCTCAATTGGATGTTGCATTTCCATGATGAAGGAGGATATTGGCCAGGATGACACTGAGAGGACTTGTTTGGACCAGGGAGAGAACTAAGCCTAGACTAATTACAAATACACTATTATGCTATTACTGTGTACTTTGTATTGGTGAGAGTGTTAATATTTTCTATTATTTTGGATATAATCTCATTTATCAAAAATTAAAGTGTTTCATGTCTAAACTATTTAGAGCCTCAATTGGATGTTGCATTTCCATGATGAAGGAGGATATTGGCCAGGATGACACTGAGAGGACTTGTTTGGACCAGGGAGAGAACTAAGCCTAGACTAATTACAAATACACTATTATGCTATTACTGTGTACTTTGTATTGGTGAGAGTGTTAATATTTTCTATTATTTTGGATATAATCTCATTTATCAAAAATCAAAGTGTTTCATGTCTAAACTATTCGGAGCCTCAATTGGATGTTGCATTTCCATGATGAAGGAGGATATTGGCCAGGATGACACTGAGAGGACTTGTTTGGACCAGGGAGAGAACTAAGCCTAGACTAATTACAAATACACTATTATGCTATTACTGTGTACTTTGTATTGGTGAGAGTGTTAATATTTTCTATTATTTTGGATATAATCTCATTTATCAAAAATTAAAGTGTTTCATGTCTAAACTATTTAGAGCCTCAATTGGATGTTGCATTTCCATGATGAAGGAGGATATTGGCCAGGATGACACTGAGAGGACTTGTTTGGACCAGGGAGAGAACTAAGCCTAGACTAATTACAAATACACTATTATGCTATTACTGTGTACTTTGTATTGGTGAGAGTGTTAATATTTTCTATTATTTTGGATATAATCTCATTTATCAAAAATCAAAGTGTTTCATGTCTAAACTATTTAGAGCCTCAATTGGATGTTGCATTTCCATGATGAAGGAGGATATTGGCCAGGATGACACTGAGAGGACTTGTTTGGACCAGGGAGAGAACTAAGCCTAGACTAATTACAAATACACTATTATGCTATTACTGTGTACTTTGTATTGGTGAGAGTGTTAATATTTTCTATTATTTTGGATATAATCTCATTTATCAAAAATTAAAGTGTTTCATGTCTAAACTATTCGGAGCCTCAATTGGATGTTGCATTTCCATGATGAAGGAGGATATTGGCCAGGATGACACTGAGAGGACTTGTTTGGACCAGGGAGAGAACTAAGCCTAGACTAATTACAAATACACTATTATGCTATTACTGTGTACTTTGTATTGGTGAGAGTGTTAATATTTTCTATTATTTTGGATATAATCTCATTTATCAAAAATTAAAGTGTTTCATGTCTAAACTATTTAGAGCCTCAATTGGATGTTGCATTTCCATGATGAAGGAGGATATTGGCCAGGATGACACTGAGAGGACTTGTTTGGACCAGGGAGAGAACTAAGCCTAGACTAATTACAAATACACTATTATGCTATTACTGTGTACTTTATATTGGTGAGAGTGTTAATATTTTCTATTATTTTGGATATAATCTCATTTATCAAAAATCAAAGTGTTTCATGTCTAAACTATTCGGAGCCTCAATTGGATGTTGCATTTCCATGATGAAGGAGGATATTGGCCAGGATGACACTGAGAGGACTTGTTTGGACCAGGGAGAGAACTAAGCCTAGACTAATTACAAATACACTATTATGCTATTACTGTGTACTTTGTATTGGTGAGAGTGTTAATATTTTCTATTATTTTGGATATAATCTCATTTATCAAAAATTAAAGTGTTTCATGTCTAAACTATTTAGAGCCTCAATTGGATGTTGCATTTCCATGATGAAGGAGGATATTGGCCAGGATGACACTGAGAGGACTTGTTTGGACCAGGGAGAGAACTAAGCCTAGACTAATTACAAATACACTATTATGCTATTACTGTGTACTTTGTATTGGTGAGAGTGTTAATATTTTCTATTATTTTGGATATAATCTCATTTATCAAAAATCAAAGTGTTTCATGTCTAAACTATTCGGAGCCTCAATTGGATGTTGCATTTCCATGATGAAGGAGGATATTGGCCAGGATGACACTGAGAGGACTTGTTTGGACCAGGGAGAGAACTAAGCCTAGACTAATTACAAATACACTATTATGCTATTACTGTGTACTTTGTATTGGTGAGAGTGTTAATATTTTCTATTATTTTGGATATAATCTCATTTATCAAAAATTAAAGTGTTTCATGTCTAAACTATTTAGAGCCTCAATTGGATGTTGCATTTCCATGATGAAGGAGGATATTGGCCAGGATGACACTGAGAGGACTTGTTTGGACCAGGGAGAGAACTAAGCCTAGACTAATTACAAATACACTATTATGCTATTACTGTGTACTTTGTATTGGTGAGAGTGTTAATATTTTCTATTATTTTGGATATAATCTCATTTATCAAAAATCAAAGTGTTTCATGTCTAAACTATTTAGAGCCTCAATTGGATGTTGCATTTCCATGATGAAGGAGGATATTGGCCAGGATGACACTGAGAGGACTTGTTTGGACCAGGGAGAGAACTAAGCCTAGACTAATTACAAATACACTATTATGCTATTACTGTGTACTTTGTATTGGTGAGAGTGTTAATATTTTCTATTATTTTGGATATAATCTCATTTATCAAAAATTAAAGTGTTTCATGTCTAAACTATTCGGAGCCTCAATTGGATGTTGCATTTCCATGATGAAGGAGGATATTGGCCAGGATGACACTGAGAGGACTTGTTTGGACCAGGGAGAGAACTAAGCCTAGACTAATTACAAATACACTATTATGCTATTACTGTGTACTTTGTATTGGTGAGAGTGTTAATATTTTCTATTATTTTGGATATAATCTCATTTATCAAAAATTAAAGTGTTTCATGTCTAAACTATTTAGAGCCTCAATTGGATGTTGCATTTCCATGATGAAGGAGGATATTGGCCAGGATGACACTGAGAGGACTTGTTTGGACCAGGGAGAGAACTAAGCCTAGACTAATTACAAATACACTATTATGCTATTACTGTGTACTTTATATTGGTGAGAGTGTTAATATTTTCTATTATTTTGGATATAATCTCATTTATCAAAAATCAAAGTGTTTCATGTCTAAACTATTCGGAGCCTCAATTGGATGTTGCATTTCCATGATGAAGGAGGATATTGGCCAGGATGACACTGAGAGGACTTGTTTGGACCAGGGAGAGAACTAAGCCTAGACTAATTACAAATACACTATTATGCTATTACTGTGTACTTTGTATTGGTGAGAGTGTTAATATTTTCTATTATTTTGGATATAATCTCATTTATCAAAAATTAAAGTGTTTCATGTCTAAACTATTTAGAGCCTCAATTGGATGTTGCATTTCCATGATGAAGGAGGATATTGGCCAGGATGACACTGAGAGGACTTGTTTGGACCAGGGAGAGAACTAAGCCTAGACTAATTACAAATACACTATTATGCTATTACTGTGTACTTTGTATTGGTGAGAGTGTTAATATTTTCTATTATTTTGGATATAATCTCATTTATCAAAAATTAAAGTGTTTCATGTCTAAACTATTTAGAGCCTCAATTGGATGTTGCATTTCCATGATGAAGGAGGATATTGGCCAGGATGACACTGAGAGGACTTGTTTGGACCAGGGAGAGAACTAAGCCTAGACTAATTACAAATACACTATTATGCTATTACTGTGTACTTTATATTGGTGAGAGTGTTAATATTTTCTATTATTTTGGATATAATCTCATTTATCAAAAATCAAAGTGTTTCATGTCTAAACTATTCGGAGCCTCAATTGGATGTTGCATTTCCATGATGAAGGAGGATATTGGCCAGGATGACACTGAGAGGACTTGTTTGGACCAGGGAGAGAACTAAGCCTAGACTAATTACAAATACACTATTATGCTATTACTGTGTACTTTGTATTGGTGAGAGTGTTAATATTTTCTATTATTTTGGATATAATCTCATTTATCAAAAATTAAAGTGTTTCATGTCTAAACTATTTAGAGCCTCAATTGGATGTTGCATTTCCATGATGAAGGAGGATATTGGCCAGGATGACACTGAGAGGACTTGTTTGGACCAGGGAGAGAACTAAGCCTAGACTAATTACAAATACACTATTATGCTATTACTGTGTACTTTGTATTGGTGAGAGTGTTAATATTTTCTATTATTTTGGATATAATCTCATTTATCAAAAATTAAAGTGTTTCATGTCTAAACTATTTAGAGCCTCAATTGGATGTTGCATTTCCATGATGAAGGAGGATATTGGCCAGGATGACACTGAGAGGACTTGTTTGGACCAGGGAGAGAACTAAGCCTAGACTAATTACAAATACACTATTATGCTATTACTGTGTACTTTGTATTGGTGAGAGTGTTAATATTTTCTATTATTTTGGATATAATCTCATTTATCAAAAATTAAAGTGTTTCATGTCTAAACTATTTAGAGCCTCAATTGAATGTTGCATTTCCATGATGAAGGAGGATATTGGCCAGGATGACACTGAGAGGACTTGTTTGGACCAGGGAGAGAACTAAGCCTAGACTAATTACAAATACACTATTATGCTATTACTGTGTACTTTGTATTGGTGAGAGTGTTAATATTTTCTATTATTTTGGATATAATCTCATTTATCAAAAATTAAAGTGTTTCATGTCTAAACTATTTAGAGCCTCAATTGGATGTTGCATTTCCATGATGAAGGAGGATATTGGCCAGGATGACACTGAGAGGACTTGTTTGGACCAGGGAGAGAACTAAGCCTAGACTAATTATAAATACACTATTATGCTATTACTGTGTACTTTGTATTGGTGAGAGTGTTAATATTTTCTATTATTTTGGATATAATCTCATTTATCAAAAATTAAAGTGTTTCATGTCTAAACTATTTAGAGCCTCAATTGGATGTTGCATTTCCATGATGAAGGAGGATATTGGCCAGGATGACACTGAGAGGACTTGTTTGGACCAGGGAGAGAACTAAGCCTAGACTAATTATAAATACACTATTATGCTATTACTGTGTACTTTGTATTGGTGAGAGTGTTAATATTTTCTATTATTTTGGATATAATCTCATTTATCAAAAATTAAAGTGTTTCATGTCTAAACTATTCGGAGCCTCAATTGGATGTTGCATTTCCATGATGAAGGAGGATATTGGCCAGGATGACACTGAGAGGACTTGTTTGGACCAGGGAGAGAACTAAGCCTAGACTAATTATAAATACACTATTATGCTATTACTGTGTACTTTGTATTGGTGAGAGTGTTAATATTTTCTATTATTTTGGATATAATCTCATTTATCAAAAATTAAAGTGTTTCATGTCTAAACTATTTAGAGCCTCAATTGGATGTTGCATTTCCATGATGAAGGAGGATATTGGCCAGGATGACACTGAGAGGACTTGTTTGGACCAGGGAGAGAACTAAGCCTAGACTAATTACAAATACACTATTATGCTATTACTGTGTACTTTATATTGGTGAGAGTGTTAATATTTTCTATTATTTTGGATATAATCTCATTTATCAAAAATCAAAGTGTTTCATGTCTAAACTATTCGGAGCCTCAATTGGATGTTGCATTTCCATGATGAAGGAGGATATTGGCCAGGATGACACTGAGAGGACTTGTTGGGACCAGGGAGAGAACTAAGCCTAGACTAAGTACAAATACACTATTATGCTATTACTGTGTACTTTATATTGGTGAGAGTGTTAATATTTTCTATTATTTTGGATATAATCTCATTTATCAAAAATTAAAGTGTTTCATGTCTAAACTATTTAGAGCCTCAATTGGATGTTGCATTTCCATGATGAAGGAGGATATTGGCCAGGATGACACTGAGAGGACTTGTTTGGACCAGGGAGAGAACTAAGCCTAGACTAATTACAAATACACTATTATGCTATTACTGTGTACTTTGTATTGGTGAGAGTGTTAATATTTTCTATTATTTTGGATATAATCTCATTTATCAAAAATTAAAGTGTTTCATGTCTAAACTATTTAGAGCCTCAATTGGATGTTGCATTTCCATGATGAAGGAGGATATTGGCCAGGATGACACTGAGAGGACTTGTTTGGACCAGGGAGAGAACTAAGCCTAGACTAATTACAAATACACTATTATGCTATTACTGTGTACTTTATATTGGTGAGAGTGTTAATATTTTCTATTATTTTGGATATAATCTCATTTATCAAAAATTAAAGTGTTTCATGTCTAAACTATTTAGAGCCTCAATTGGATGTTGCATTTCCATGATGAAGGAGGATATTGGCCAGGATTACACTGAGAGGACTTGTTTGGACCAGGGAGAGAACTAAGCCTAGACTAATTACATATGCACTATTATGCTATTACTGTGTACTTTATATTGGTGAGAGTGTTAATATTTTCTATTATTTTGGATATAATCTCATTTATCAAAAATCATAGTGTTTCATGTCTAAACTATTCGGAGCCTCAATTGGATGTTGCATTTCCATGATGAAGGAGGATATTGGCCAGGATGACACTGAGAGGACTTGTTTGGACCAGGGAGAGAACTAAGCCTAGACTAATTACAAATACACTATTATGCTATTACTGTGTACTTTATATTGGTGAGAGTGTTAATATTTTCTATTATTTTGGATATAATCTCATTTATCAAAAATTAAAGTGTTTCATGTCTAAACTATTTAGAGCCTCAATTGGATGTTGCATTTCCATGATGAAGGAGGATATTGGCCAGGATGACACTGAGAGGACTTGTTTGGACCAGGGAGAGAACTAAGCCTAGACTAATTACAAATACACTATTATGCTATTACTGTGTACTTTGTATTGGTGAGAGTGTTAATATTTTCTATTATTTTGGATATAATCTCATTTATCAAAAATTAAAGTGTTTCATGTCTAAACTATTTAGAGCCTCAATTGGATGTTGCATTTCCATGATGAAGGAGGATATTGGCCAGGATTACACTGAGAGGACTTGTTTGGACCAGGGAGAGAACTAAGCCTAGACTAATTACATATACACTATTATGCTATTACTGTGTACTTTATATTGGTGAGAGTGTTAATATTTTCTATTATTTTGGATATAATCTCATTTATCAAAAATCAAAGTGTTTCATGTCTAAACTATTCGGAGCCTCAATTGGATGTTGCATTTCCATGATGAAGGAGGATATTGGCCAGGATGACACTGAGAGGACTTGTTTGGACCAGGGAGAGAACTAAGCCTAGACTAATTACAAATACACTATTATGCTATTACTGTGTACTTTATATTGGTGAGAGTGTTAATATTTTCTATTATTTTGGATATAATCTCATTTATCAAAAATCAAAGTGTTTCATGTCTAAACTATTTAGAGCCTCAATTGGATGTTGCATTTCCATGATGAAGGAGGATATTGGCCAGGATGACACTGAGAGGACTTGTTGGGACCAGGGAGAGAACTAAGCCTAGACTAATTACAAATACACTATTATGCTATTACTGTGTACTTTATATTGGTGAGAGTGTTAATATTTTCTATTATTTTGGATATAATCTCATTTATCAAAAATTAAAGTGTTTCATGTCTAAACTATTTAGAGCCTCAATTGGATGTTGCATTTCCATGATGAAGGAGGATATTGGCCAGGATTACACTGAGAGGACTTGTTTGGACCAGGGAGAGAACTAAGCCTAGACTAATTACAAATACACTATTATGCTATTACTGTGTACTTTATATTGGTGAGAGTGTTAATATTTTCTATTATTTTGGATATAATCTCATTTATCAAAAATCAAAGTGTTTCATGTCTAAACTATTCGGAGCCTCAATTGGATGTTGCATTTCCATGATGAAGGAGGATATTGGCCAGGATGACACTGAGAGGACTTGTTGGGACCAGGGAGAGAACTAAGCCTAGACTAAGTACAAATACACTATTATGCTATTACTGTGTACTTTATATTGGTGAGAGGGTTAATATTTTCTATTATTTTGGATATAATCTCATTTATCAAAAATCAAAGTGTTTCATGTCTAAACTATTTAGAGCCTCAATTGGATGTTGCATTTCCATGATGAAGGAGGATATTGGCCAGGATGACACTGAGAGGACTTGTTTGGACCAGGGAGAGAACTAAGCCTAGACTAATTACAAATACACTATTATGCTATTACTGTGTACTTTGTATTGGTGAGAGTGTTAATATTTTCTATTATTTTGGATATAATCTCATTTATCAAAAATTAAAGTGTTTCATGTCTAAACTATTTAGAGCCTCAATTGGATGTTGCATTTCCATGATGAAGGAGGATATTGGCCAGGATGACACTGAGAGGACTTGTTTGGACCAGGGAGAGAACTAAGCCTAGACTAATTACAAATACACTATTATGCTATTACTGTGTACTTTGTATTGGTGAGAGTGTTAATATTTTCTATTATTTTGGATATAATCTCATTTATCAAAAATTAAAGTGTTTCATGTCTAAACTATTTAGAGCCTCAATTGGATGTTGCATTTCCATGATGAAGGAGGATATTGGCCAGGATGACACTGAGAGGACTTGTTTGGACCAGGGAGAGAACTAAGCCTAGACTAATTACAAATACACTATTATGCTATTACTGTGTACTTTATATTGGTGAGAGTGTTAATATTTTCTATTATTTTGGATATAATCTCATTTATCAAAAATTAAAGTGTTTCATGTCTAAACTATTTAGAGCCTCAATTGGATGTTGCATTTCCATGATGAAGGAGGATATTGGCCAGGATGACACTGAGAGGACTTGTTTGGACCAGGGAGAGAACTAAGCCTAGACTAATTACAAATACACTATTATGCTATTACTGTGTACTTTGTATTGGTGAGAGTGTTAATATTTTCTATTATTTTGGATATAATCTCATTTATCAAAAATTAAAGTGTTTCATGTCTAAACTATTTAGAGCCTCAATTGGATGTTGCATTTCCATGATGAAGGAGGATATTGGCCAGGATTACACTGAGAGGACTTGTTTGGACCAGGGAGAGAACTAAGCCTAGACTAATTACATATACACTATTATGCTATTACTGTGTACTTTATATTGGTGAGAGTGTTAATATTTTCTATTATTTTGGATATAATCTCATTTATCAAAAATCAAAGTGTTTCATGTCTAAACTATTCGGAGCCTCAATTGGATGTTGCATTTCCATGATGAAGGAGGATATTGGCCAGGATGACACTGAGAGGACTTGTTTGGACCAGGGAGAGAACTAAGCCTAGACTAATTACAAATACACTATTATGCTATTACTGTGTACTTTATATTGGTGAGAGTGTTAATATTTTCTATTATTTTGGATATAATCTCATTTATCAAAAATCAAAGTGTTTCATGTCTAAACTATTTAGAGCCTCAATTGGATGTTGCATTTCCATGATGAAGGAGGATATTGGCCAGGATGACACTGAGAGGACTTGTTGGGACCAGGGAGAGAACTAAGCCTAGACTAATTACAAATACACTATTATGCTATTACTGTGTACTTTATATTGGTGAGAGTGTTAATATTTTCTATTATTTTGGATATAATCTCATTTATCAAAAATTAAAGTGTTTCATGTCTAAACTATTTAGAGCCTCAATTGGATGTTGCATTTCCATGAAGAAGGAGGATATTGGCCAGGATTACACTGAGAGGACTTGTTTGGACCAGGGAGAGAACTAAGCCTAGACTAATTACAAATACACTATTATGCTATTACTGTGTACTTTATATTGGTGAGAGTGTTAATATTTTCTATTATTTTGGATATAATCTCATTTATCAAAAATCAAAGTGTTTCATGTCTAAACTATTCGGAGCCTCAATTGGATGTTGCATTTCCATGATGAAGGAGGATATTGGCCAGGATGACACTGAGAGGACTTGTTGGGACCAGGGAGAGAACTAAGCCTAGACTAAGTACAAATACACTATTATGCTATTACTGTGTACTTTATATTGGTGAGAGGGTTAATATTTTCTATTATTTTGGATATAATCTCATTTATCAAAAATTAAAGTGTTTCATGTCTAAACTATTTAGAGCCTCAATTGGATGTTGCATTTCCATGATGAAGGAGGATATTGGCCAGGATGACACTGAGAGGACTTGTTTGGACCAGGGAGAGAACTAAGCCTAGACTAATTACAAATACACTATTATGCTATTACTGTGTACTTTGTATTGGTGAGAGTGTTAATATTTTCTATTATTTTGGATATAATCTCATTTATCAAAAATTAAAGTGTTTCATGTCTAAACTATTTAGAGCCTCAATTGGATGTTGCATTTCCATGATGAAGGAGGATATTGGCCAGGATGACACTGAGAGGACTTGTTTGGACCAGGGAGAGAACTAAGCCTAGACTAATTACAAATACACTATTATGCTATTACTGTGTACTTTATATTGGTGAGAGTGTTAATATTTTCTATTATTTTGGATATAATCTCATTTATCAAAAATTAAAGTGTTTCATGTCTAAACTATTTAGAGCCTCAATTGGATGTTGCATTTCCATGATGAAGGAGGATATTGGCCAGGATGACACTGAGAGGACTTGTTTGGACCAGGGAGAGAACTAAGCCTAGACTAATTACAAATACACTATTATGCTATTACTGTGTACTTTGTATTGGTGAGAGTGTTAATATTTTCTATTATTTTGGATATAATCTCATTTATCAAAAATTAAAGTGTTTCATGTCTAAACTATTTAGAGCCTCAATTGGATGTTGCATTTCCATGATGAAGGAGGATATTGGCCAGGATGACACTGAGAGGACTTGTTGGGACCAGGGAGAGAACTAAGCCTAGACTAAGTACAAATACACTATTATGCTATTACTGTGTACTTTATATTGGTGAGAGGGTTAATATTTTCTATTATTTTGGATATAATCTCATTTATCAAAAATTAAAGTGTTTCATGTCTAAACTATTTAGAGCCTCAATTGGATGTTGCATTTCCATGATGAAGGAGGATATTGGCCAGGATGACACTGAGAGGACTTGTTTGGACCAGGGAGAGAACTAAGCCTAGACTAATTACAAATACACTATTATGCTATTACTGTGTACTTTGTATTGGTGAGAGTGTTAATATTTTCTATTATTTTGGATATAATCTCATTTATCAAAAATTAAAGTGTTTCATGTCTAAACTATTTAGAGCCTCAATTGGATGTTGCATTTCCATGATGAAGGAGGATATTGGCCAGGATGACACTGAGAGGACTTGTTTGGACCAGGGAGAGAACTAAGCCTAGACTAATTACAAATACACTATTATGCTATTACTGTGTACTTTATATTGGTGAGAGTGTTAATATTTTCTATTATTTTGGATATAATCTCATTTATCAAAAATTAAAGTGTTTCATGTCTAAACTATTTAGAGCCTCAATTGGATGTTGCATTTCCATGATGAAGGAGGATATTGGCCAGGATGACACTGAGAGGACTTGTTTGGACCAGGGAGAGAACTAAGCCTAGACTAATTACAAATACACTATTATGCTATTACTGTGTTCTTTATATTGGTGAGAGTGTTAATATTTTCTATTATTTTGGATATAATCTCATTTATCAAAAATTAAAGTGTTTCATGTCTAAACTATTTAGAGCCTCAATTGGATGTTGCATTTCCATGATGAAGGAGGATATTGGCCAGGATGACACTGAGAGGACTTGTTTGGACCAGGGAGAGAACTAAGCCTAGACTAATTACAAATACACTATTATGCTATTACTTTGTACTTTGTATTGGTGAGAGTGTTAATATTTTCTATTATTTTGGATATAATCTCATTTATCAAAAATTAAAGTGTTTCATGTCTAAACTATTTAGAGCCTCAATTGGATGTTGCATTTCCATGATGAAGGAGGATATTGGCCAGGATGACACTGAGAGGACTTGTTTGGACCAGGGAGAGAACTAAGCCTAGACTAATTACAAATACACTATTATGCTATTACTGTGTACTTTGTATTGGTGAGAGTGTTAATATTTTCTATTATTTTGGATATAATCTCATTTATCAAAAATTAAAGTGTTTCATGTCTAAACTATTTAGAGCCTCAATTGGATGTTGCATTTCCATGATGAAGGAGGATATTGGCCAGGATTACACTGAGAGGACTTGTTGGGACCAGGGAGAGAACTAAGCCTAGACTAATTACAAATACACTATTATGCTATTACTGTGTACTTTATATTGGTGAGAGGGTTAATATTTTCTATTATTTTGGATATAATCTCATTTATCAAAAATTAAAGTGTTTCATGTCTAAACTATTTAGAGCCTCAATTGGATGTTGCATTTCCATGATGAAGGAGGATATTGGCCAGGATGACACTGAGAGGACTTGTTTGGACCAGGGAGAGAACTAAGCCTAGACTAATTACAAATACACTATTATGCTATTACTGTGTACTTTGTATTGGTGAGAGTGTTAATATTTTCTATTATTTTGGATATAATCTCATTTATCAAAAATTAAAGTGTTTCATGTCTAAACTACTTAGAGCCTCAATTGGATGTTGCATTTCCATGATGAAGGAGGATATTGGCCAGGATTACACTGAGAGGACTTGTTTGGACCAGGGAGAGAACTAAGCCTAGACTAATTACAAATACACTATTATGCTATTACTTTGTACTTTGTATTGGTGAGAGTGTTAATATTTTCTATTATTTTGGATATAATCTCATTTATCAAAAATTAAAGTGTTTCATGTCTAAACTATTTAGAGCCTCAATTGGATGTTGCATTTCCATGATGAAGGAGGATATTGGCCAGGATGACACTGAGAGGACTTGTTTGGACCAGGGAGAGAACTAAGCCTAGACTAATTACAAATACACTATTATGCTATTACTGTGTACTTTGTATTGGTGAGAGTGTTAATATTTTCTATTATTTTGGATATAATCTCATTTATCAAAAATTAAAGTGTTTCATGTCTAAACTATTTAGAGCCTCAATTGGATGTTGCATTTCCATGATGAAGGAGGATATTGGCCAGGATTACACTGAGAGGACTTGTTGGGACCAGGGAGAGAACTAAGCCTAGACTAATTACAAATACACTATTATGCTATTACTGTGTACTTTATATTGGTGAGAGGGTTAATATTTTCTATTATTTTGGATATAATCTCATTTATCAAAAATTAAAGTGTTTCATGTCTAAACTATTTAGAGCCTCAATTGGATGTTGCATTTCCATGATGAAGGAGGATATTGGCCAGGATGACACTGAGAGGACTTGTTTGGACCAGGGAGAGAACTAAGCCTAGACTAATTACAAATACACTATTATGCTATTACTGTGTACTTTGTATTGGTGAGAGTGTTAATATTTTCTATTATTTTGGATATAATCTCATTTATCAAAAATTAAAGTGTTTCATGTCTAAACTATTTAGAGCCTCAATTGGATGTTGCATTTCCATGATGAAGGAGGATATTGGCCAGGATGACACTGAGAGGACTTGTTTGGACCAGGGAGAGAACTAAGCCTAGACTAATTACAAATACACTATTATGCTATTACTGTGTACTTTATATTGGTGAGAGAGTTAATATTTTCTATTATTTTGGATATAATCTCATTTATCAAAAATTAAAGTGTTTCATGTCTAAACTATTCGGAGCCTCAATTGGATGTTACTTTTCCATGATGAAGGAGGATATTGGCCAGGATGACACTGAGAGGACTTGTTTGGACCAGGGAGAGAACTAAGCCTAGACTAAGTACAAATACACTATTATGCTATTACTGTGTACTTTGTATTGGTGAGAGGGTTAATATTTTCTATTATTTTGGATATAATCTCATTTATCAAAAATTAAAGTGTTTCATGTCTAAACTATTTAGAGCCTCAATTGGATGTTGCATTTCCATGATGAAGGAGGATATTGGCCAGGATGACACTGAGAGGACTTGTTTGGACCAGGGAGAGAACTAAGCCTAGACTAATTACAAATACACTATTATGCTATTACTGTGTACTTTGTATTGGTGAGAGTGTTAATATTTTCTATTATTTTGGATATAATCTCATTTATCAAAAATTAAAGTGTTTCATGTCTAAACTACTTAGAGCCTCAATTGGATGTTGCATTTCCATGATGAAGGAGGATATTGGCCAGGATGACACTGAGAGGACTTGTTTGGACCAGGGAGAGAACTAAGCCTAGACTAATTACAAATACACTATTATGCTATTACTTTGTACTTTGTATTGGTGAGAGTGTTAATATTTTCTATTATTTTGGATATAATCTCATTTATCAAAAATTAAAGTGTTTCATGTCTAAACTATTTAGAGCCTCAATTGGATGTTGCATTTCCATGATGAAGGAGGATATTGGCCAGGATGACACTGAGAGGACTTGTTTGGACCAGGGAGAGAACTAAGCCTAGACTAATTACAAATACACTATTATGCTATTACTGTGTACTTTGTATTGGTGAGAGTGTTAATATTTTCTATTATTTTGGATATAATCTCATTTATCAAAAATTAAAGTGTTTCATGTCTAAACTATTTAGAGCCTCAATTGGATGTTGCATTTCCATGATGAAGGAGGATATTGGCCAGGATTACACTGAGAGGACTTGTTGGGACCAGGGAGAGAACTAAGCCTAGACTAATTACAAATACACTATTATGCTATTACTGTGTACTTTATATTGGTGAGAGGGTTAATATTTTCTATTATTTTGGATATAATCTCATTTATCAAAAATTAAAGTGTTTCATGTCTAAACTATTTAGAGCCTCAATTGGATGTTGCATTTCCATGATGAAGGAGGATATTGGCCAGGATGACACTGAGAGGACTTGTTTGGACCAGGGAGAGAACTAAGCCTAGACTAATTACAAATACACTATTATGCTATTACTTTGTACTTTGTATTGGTGAGAGTGTTAATATTTTCTATTATTTTGGATATAATCTCATTTATCAAAAATTAAAGTGTTTCATGTCTAAACTATTTAGAGCCTCAATTGGATGTTGCATTTCCATGATGAAGGAGGATATTGGCCAGGATGACACTGAGAGGACTTGTTTGGACCAGGGAGAGAACTAAGCCTAGACTAATTACAAATACACTATTATGCTATTACTGTGTACTTTGTATTGGTGAGAGTGTTAATATTTTCTATTATTTTGGATATAATCTCATTTATCAAAAATTAAAGTGTTTCATGTCTAAACTATTTAGAGCCTCAATTGGATGTTGCATTTCCATGATGAAGGAGGATATTGGCCAGGATTACACTGAGAGGACTTGTTGGGACCAGGGAGAGAACTAAGCCTAGACTAATTACAAATACACTATTATGCTATTACTGTGTACTTTATATTGGTGAGAGGGTTAATATTTTCTATTATTTTGGATATAATCTCATTTATCAAAAATTAAAGTGTTTCATGTCTAAACTATTTAGAGCCTCAATTGGATGTTGCATTTCCATGATGAAGGAGGATATTGGCCAGGATGACACTGAGAGGACTTGTTTGGACCAGGGAGAGAACTAAGCCTAGACTAATTACAAATACACTATTATGCTATTACTGTGTACTTTGTATTGGTGAGAGTGTTAATATTTTCTATTATTTTGGATATAATCTCATTTATCAAAAATTAAAGTGTTTCATGTCTAAACTACTTAGAGCCTCAATTGGATGTTGCATTTCCATGATGAAGGAGGATATTGGCCAGGATGACACTGAGAGGACTTGTTTGGACCAGGGAGAGAACTAAGCCTAGACTAATTACAAATACACTATTATGCTATTACTTTGTACTTTGTATTGGTGAGAGTGTTAATATTTTCTATTATTTTGGATATAATCTCATTTATCAAAAATTAAAGTGTTTCATGTCTAAACTATTTAGAGCCTCAATTGGATGTTGCATTTCCATGATGAAGGAGGATATTGGCCAGGATTACACTGAGAGGACTTGTTTGGACCAGGGAGAGAACTAAGCCTAGACTAATTACAAATACACTATTATGCTATTACTGTGTACTTTGTATTGGTGAGAGTGTTAATATTTTCTATTATTTTGGATATAATCTCATTTATCAAAAATTAAAGTGTTTCATGTCTAAACTATTTAGAGCCTCAATTGGATGTTGCATTTCCATGATGAAGGAGGATATTGGCCAGGATTACACTGAGAGGACTTGTTGGGACCAGGGAGAGAACTAAGCCTAGACTAATTACAAATACACTATTATGCTATTACTGTGTACTTTATATTGGTGAGAGGGTTAATATTTTCTATTATTTTGGATATAATCTCATTTATCAAAAATTAAAGTGTTTCATGTCTAAACTATTTAGAGCCTCAATTGGATGTTGCATTTCCATGATGAAGGAGGATATTGGCCAGGATGACACTGAGAGGACTTGTTTGGACCAGGGAGAGAACTAAGCCTAGACTAATTACAAATACACTATTATGCTATTACTGTGTACTTTGTATTGGTGAGAGTGTTAATATTTTCTATTATTTTGGATATAATCTCATTTATCAAAAATTAAAGTGTTTCATGTCTAAACTATTTAGAGCCTCAATTGGATGTTGCATTTCCATGATGAAGGAGGATATTGGCCAGGATGACACTGAGAGGACTTGTTTGGACCAGGGAGAGAACTAAGCCTAGACTAATTACAAATACACTATTATGCTATTACTGTGTACTTTATATTGGTGAGAGTGTTAATATTTTCTATTATTTTGGATATAATCTCATTTATCAAAAATTAAAGTGTTTCATGTCTAAACTATTTAGAGCCTCAATTGGATGTTGCATTTCCATGATGAAGGAGGATATTGGCCAGGATGACACTGAGAGGACTTGTTTGGACCAGGGAGAGAACTAAGCCTAGACTAATTACAAATACACTATTATGCTATTACTGTGTACTTTGTATTGGTGAGAGTGTTAATATTTTCTATTATTTTGGATATAATCTCATTTATCAAAAATTAAAGTGTTTCATGTCTAAACTATTTAGAGCCTCAATTGGATGTTGCATTTCCATGATGAAGGAGGATATTGGCCAGGATTACACTGAGAGGACTTGTTGGGACCAGGGAGAGAACTAAGCCTAGACTAATTACAAATACACTATTATGCTATTACTGTGTACTTTATATTGGTGAGAGGGTTAATATTTTCTATTATTTTGGATATAATCTCATTTATCAAAAATTAAAGTGTTTCATGTCTAAACTATTTAGAGCCTCAATTGGATGTTGCATTTCCATGATGAAGGAGGATATTGGCCAGGATGACACTGAGAGGACTTGTTTGGACCAGGGAGAGAACTAAGCCTAGACTAATTACAAATACACTATTATGCTATTACTGTGTACTTTGTATTGGTGAGAGTGTTAATATTTTCTATTATTTTGGATATAATCTCATTTATCAAAAATTAAAGTGTTTCATGTCTAAACTACTTAGAGCCTCAATTGGATGTTGCATTTCCATGATGAAGGAGGATATTGGCCAGGATGACACTGAGAGGACTTGTTTGGACCAGGGAGAGAACTAAGCCTAGACTAATTACAAATACACTATTATGCTATTACTTTGTACTTTGTATTGGTGAGAGTGTTAATATTTTCTATTATTTTGGATATAATCTCATTTATCAAAAATTAAAGTGTTTCATGTCTAAACTATTTAGAGCCTCAATTGGATGTTGCATTTCCATGATGAAGGAGGATATTGGCCAGGATGACACTGAGAGGACTTGTTTGGACCAGGGAGAGAACTAAGCCTAGACTAATTACAAATACACTATTATGCTATTACTGTGTACTTTGTATTGGTGAGAGTGTTAATATTTTCTATTATTTTGGATATAATCTCATTTATCAAAAATTAAAGTGTTTCATGTCTAAACTATTTAGAGCCTCAATTGGATGTTGCATTTCCATGATGAAGGAGGATATTGGCCAGGATTACACTGAGAGGACTTGTTGGGACCAGGGAGAGAACTAAGCCTAGACTAATTACAAATACACTATTATGCTATTACTGTGTACTTTATATTGGTGAGAGGGTTAATATTTTCTATTATTTTGGATATAATCTCATTTATCAAAAATTAAAGTGTTTCATGTCTAAACTATTTAGAGCCTCAATTGGATGTTGCATTTCCATGATGAAGGAGGATATTGGCCAGGATGACACTGAGAGGACTTGTTTGGACCAGGGAGAGAACTAAGCCTAGACTAATTACAAATACACTATTATGCTATTACTGTGTACTTTGTATTGGTGAGAGTGTTAATATTTTCTATTATTTTGGATATAATCTCATTTATCAAAAATTAAAGTGTTTCATGTCTAAACTATTTAGAGCCTCAATTGGATGTTGCATTTCCATGATGAAGGAGGATATTGGCCAGGATGACACTGAGAGGACTTGTTTGGACCAGGGAGAGAACTAAGCCTAGACTAATTACAAATACACTATTATGCTATTACTGTGTACTTTATATTGGTGAGAGTGTTAATATTTTCTATTATTTTGGATATAATCTCATTTATCAAAAATTAAAGTGTTTCATGTCTAAACTATTTAGAGCCTCAATTGGATGTTGCATTTCCATGATGAAGGAGGATATTGGCCAGGATGACACTGAGAGGACTTGTTTGGACCAGGGAGAGAACTAAGCCTAGACTAATTACAAATACACTATTATGCTATTACTGTGTACTTTATATTGGTGAGAGGGTTAATATTTTCTATTATTTTGGATATAATCTCATTTATCAAAAATTAAAGTGTTTCATGTCTAAACTATTTAGAGCCTCAATTGGATGTTGCATTTCCATGATGAAGGAGGATATTGGCCAGGATTACACTGAGAGGACTTGTTGGGACCAGGGAGAGAACTAAGCCAAGACTAATTACAAATACACTATTATGCTATTACTGTGTACTTTATATTGGTGAGAGGGTTAATATTTTCTATTATTTTGGATATAATCTCATTTATCAAAAATTAAAGTGTTTCATGTCTAAACTATTTAGAGCCTCAATTGGATGTTGCATTTCCATGATGAAGGAGGATATTGGCCAGGATGACACTGAGAGGACTTGTTTGGACCAGGGAGAGAACTAAGCCTAGACTAATTACAAATACACTATTATGCTATTACTGTGTACTTTGTATTGGTGAGAGTGTTAATATTTTCTATTATTTTGGATATAATCTCATTTATCAAAAATTAGAGTGTTTCATGTCTAAACTATTTAGAGCCTCAATTGGATGTTACCTTTCCATGATGAAGGAGGATATTGGCCAGGATGACACTGAGAGGACTTGTTTGGACCAGGGAGAGAACTAAGCCTAGACTAAGTACAAATACACTATTATGCTATTACTGTGTACTTTATATTGGTGAGAGGGTTAATATTTTCTATTATTTTGGATATAATCTCATTTATCAAAAATTAGAGTGTTTCATGTCTAAACTATTTAGAGCCTCAATTGGATGTTACCTTTCCATGATGAAGGAGGATATTGGCCAGGATGACACTGAGAGGACTTGTTTGGACCAGGGAGAGAACTAAGCCTAGACTAAGTACAAATACACTATTATGCTATTACTGTGTACTTTATATTGGTGAGAGGGTTAATATTTTCTATTATTTTGGATATAATCTCATTTATCAAAAATTAAAGTGTTTCATGTCTAAACTATTCGGAGCCTCAATTGGATGTTGCATTTCCATGATGAAGGAGGATATTGGCCAAGATGACACTGAGAGGACTTGTTTGGACCAGGGAGAGCACTAAGCCTAGACTAAGTACAAATACACTATTATGCTATTACTGTGTACTTTATATTGGTGAGAGAGTTAATATTTTCTATTATTTTGGATATTATCTCATTTATCAAAAATTAAAGTGTTTCATGTCTAAACTATTTAGAGCCTCAATTGGATGTTACTTTTCCATGATGAAGGAGGATATTGGCCAGGATGACACTGAGAGGACTTGTTTGGACCAGGGAGAGCACTAAGCCTAGACTAAGTACAAATACACTATTATGCTATTACTGTATACTTTATATTGGTGAGAGGGTTAATATTTTCTATTATTTTGGATATTATCTCATTTATCAAAAATTAAAGTGTTTCATGTCTAAACTATTCGGAGCCTCAATTGGATGTTGCATTTCCATGATGAAGGAGGATATTGGCCAGGATGACACTGAGAGGACTTGTTTGGACCAGGGAGAGCACTAAGCCTAGACTAAGTACAAATACACTATTATGCTATTACTGTATACTTTATATTGGTGAGAGGGTTAATATTTTCTATTATTTTGGATATTATCTCATTTATCAAAAATTAAAGTGTTTCATGTCTAAACTATTCGGAGCCTCAAGTGGATGTTGCATTTCCATGATGAAGGAGGATATTGGCCAGGATGACACTGAGAGGACTTGTTTGGACCAGGGAGAGCACTAAGCCTAGACTAAGTACAAATACACTATTATGCTATTACTGTGTACTTTATATTGGTGAGAGGGTTAATATTTTCTATTATTTTGGATATAATCTCATTTATCAAAAATTAAAGTGTTTCTTGTCTAAACTATTTGGAGCATCAATTGGATGTTAAATTTCCATGATGAAGGAGGATATTGGCCAGGATGACACAGAGAGGACTTGTTTGGACCAGGGAGAGAACTAAGCCTAGACTAAGTACTAATACACTATTATGCTATTACTGTGTACTTTATATTGGTGAGAGGGTTAATATTTTCTATTATTTTGGATATAATCTCATTTATCAAAAATTAAAGTGTTTCTTGTCTAAACTATTTGGAGCATCAATTGGATGTTAAATTTCCATGATGAAGGAGGATATTGGCCAGGATGACACTGAGAGGACTTGTTTGGACCAGGGAGAGAACTAAGCCTAGACTAAGTACTAATACACTATTATGCTATTACTGTGTACTTTATATTGGTGAGAGGGTTAATATTTTCTATTATTTTGGATATAATCTCATTTATCAAAAATTAAAGTGTTTCTTGACTAAACTATTTGGAGCATCAATTGGATGTTAAATTTCCATGATGAAGGAGGATATTGGCCAGGATGACACAGAGAGGACTTGTTTGGACCAGGGAGAGAACTAAGCCTAGACTAAGTACTAATACACTATTATGCTATTACTGTGTACTTTATATTGGTGAGAGGGTTAATATTTTCTATTATTTTGGATATAATCTCATTTATCAAAAATTAAAGTGTTTCTTGTCTAAACTATTTGGAGCATCAATTGGATGTTAAATTTCCATGATGAAGGAGGATATTGGCCAGGATGACACTGAGAGGACTTGTTTGGACCAGGGAGAGAACTAAGCCTAGACTAAGTACTAATACACTATTATGCTATTACTGTGTTCTTTATATTGGTGAGAGGGTTAATATTTTCTATTATTTTGGATATAATCTCATTTATCAAAAATTAAAGTGTTTCTTGTCTAAACTATTTGGAGCCTCAATTGGATGTTGCATTTCCATGATGAAGGAGGATATTGGCCAGGATGACACTGAGAGGACTTGTTTGGACCAGGGAGAGAACTAAGCCTAGACTAAGTACTAATACACTATTATGCTATTACTGTGTACTTTATATTGGTGAGAGGGTTAATATTTTCTATTATTTTGGATATAATCTCATTTATCAAAAATTAAAGTGTTTCTTGACTAAACTATTTGGAGCATCAATTGGATGTTAAATTTCCATGATGAAGGAGGATATTGGCCAGGATGACACAGAGAGGACTTGTTTGGACCAGGGAGAGAACTAAGCCTAGACTAAGTACTAATACACTATTATGCTATTACTGTGTACTTTATATTGGTGAGAGGGTTAATATTTTCTATTATTTTGGATATAATCTCATTTATCAAAAATTAAAGTGTTTCTTGTCTAAACTATTTGGAGCATCAATTGGATGTTAAATTTCCATGATGAAGGAGGATATTGGCCAGGATGACACTGAGAGGACTTGTTTGGACCAGGGAGAGAACTAAGCCTAGACTAAGTACTAATACACTATTATGCTATTACTGTGTTCTTTATATTGGTGAGAGGGTTAATATTTTCTATTATTTTGGATATAATCTCATTTATCAAAAATTAAAGTGTTTCTTGACTAAACTATTTGGAGCATCAATTGGATGTTAAATTTCCATGATGAAGGAGGATATTGGCCAGGATGACACAGAGAGGACTTGTTTGGACCAGGGAGAGAACTAAGCCTAGACTAAGTACTAATACACTATTATGCTATTACTGTGTACTTTATATTGGTGAGAGGGTTAATATTTTCTATTATTTTGGATATAATCTCATTTATCAAAAATTAAAGTGTTTCTTGTCTAAACTATTTGGAGCCTCAATTGGATGTTGCATTTCCATGATGAAGGAGGATATTGGCCAGGATGACACTGAGAGGACATGTTTGGACCAGGGAGAGAACTAAGCCTAGACTAAGTACTAATACACTATTATGCTATTACTTTATGCTTTATTTTGGTGAGAGGGTTAATATTTTCTATTATTTTGGATATAATCTCATTTATCAAAAATCAAAGTGTTTCATGTCTAAACTATTCGGAGCCTCACTTGGATGTTGCATTTCCATGATGAAGGAGGATATTGGCCAGGATGACACTGAGAGGACTTGTTTGGACCAGGGAGAGAACTAAGCCTAGACTAAGTACTAATACACTATTATGCTATTACTTTATGCTTTATTTTGGTGAGAGGGTTAATATTTTCTATTATTTTGGATATAATCTCATTTATCAAAAATCAAAGTGTTTCATGTCTAAACTATTCGGAGCCTCAATTGGATGTTACTTTTCCATGATGAAGGAGGATATTGGCCAGGATGACACTGAGAGGACTTGTTTGGACCAGGGAGAGAACTAAGCCTAGACTAAGTACAATTAAACTATTATGCTATTACTGTATACTTTATATTGGTGAGAGGGTTAATATTCTCTAAAATTTTGGATTTTATCTCTTTTATCAAAAATTAAAGTGTTTCTTGTCTAAACTATTTAGGTCCTCAATTGGATGTTGCATTTCCATGATGAAGGAGGATATTGGCCAGGATGACACTGAGAGGACTTGTTTGGACCTGGGAGAGAACCAAGCCTACACTAAGTACTAATACACTATTATGCTATTACTTTATGCTTTATTTTGGTGAGAGGGTTAATATTTTCTATTATTTTGGATATAATCTCATTTATCAAAAATTAAAGTGTTTCTTGTCTAAACTATTCGGAGCCCCAATTGGATGTTACTTTTCCATGATGAAGGAGGATATTGGCCAGGATGACACTGAGAGGACATGTTTGGACCAGGGAGGGAACTAAGCCTAGACTAAGTACTAATACACTATTATGCTATTACTTTATGCTTTATTTTGGTGAGAGGGTTAATATTTTCTATTATTTTGGATATAATCTCATTTATCAAAAATTAAAGTGTTTCTTGTCTAAACTATTCGGAGCCCCAATTGGATGTTACTTTTCCATGATGAAGGAGGATATTGGCCAGGATGACACTGAGAGGACATGTTTGGACCAGGGAGGGAACTAAGCCTAGACTAAGTACAACTACACTATTATGCTATTACTTTATACTTTATATTGGTGAGAGGGTTAATATTTTCTATTATTTTGGATATAATCTCATTTATCAAAAATCAAAGTGTTTCATGTCTAAACTATTCGGAGCCCCAATTGGATGTTGCATTTCCATGATGAAGGAGGATATTGGCCAGGATGACACTGAGAGGACATGTTTGGACCAGGGAGGGAACTAAGCCTAGACTAAGTACAAATACACTATTATGCTATTACTTTATACTTTATATTGGTGAGAGGGTTAATATTTTCTATTATTTTGGATATAATCTCATTTATCAAAAATTAAAGTGTTTCTTGTCTAAACTATTCGGAGCCCCAATTGGATGTTGCATTTCCATGATGAAGGAGGATATTGGCCAGGATGACACTGAGAGGACTTGTTTGGACCAGGGAGAGAACTAAGCCTAGACTAAGTACAAATACACTATTATGCTATTACTTTATACTTTATATTGGTGAGAGGGTTAATATTTTCTATTATTTTGGATATAATCTCATTTATCAAAAATTAAAGTGTTTCTTGTCTAAACTATTCGGAGCCCCAATTGGATGTTAAATTTCCATGATGAAGGAGGATATTGGCCAGGATTACACTGAGAGGACTTGTTTGGACCAGGGAGAGAACTAAGCCTAGACTAAGTACTAATACACTATTATGCTATTACTTTATGCTTTATTTTGGTGAGAGGGTTAATATTTTCTATTATTTTGGATATAATCTCATTTATCAAAAATCAAAGTGTTTCATGTCTAAACTATTCGGAGCCTCAATTGGATGTTACTTTTCCATGATGAAGGAGGATATTGGCCAGGATGACACTGAGAGGACTTGTTTGGACCAGGGAGAGAACTAAGCCTAGACTAAGTACAATTAAACTATTATGCTATTACTGTATACTTTATATTGGTGAGAGGGTTAATATTCTCTAAAATTTTGGATTTTATCTCTTTTATCAAAAATTAAAGTGTTTCTTGTCTAAACTATTTAGGTCCTCAATTGGATGTTGCATTTCCATGATGAAGGAGGATATTGGCCAGGATGACACTGAGAGGACTTGTTTGGACCTGGGAGAGAACCAAGCCTACACTAAGTACTAATACACTATTATGCTATTACTTTATGCTTTATTTTGGTGAGAGGGTTAATATTTTCTATTATTTTGGATATAATCTCATTTATCAAAAATTAAAGTGTTTCTTGTCTAAACTATTCGGAGCCCCAATTGGATGTTACTTTTCCATGATGAAGGAGGATATTGGCCAGGATGACACTGAGAGGACATGTTTGGACCAGGGAGGGAACTAAGCCTAGACTAAGTACTAATACACTATTATGCTATTACTTTATGCTTTATTTTGGTGAGAGGGTTAATATTTTCTATTATTTTGGATATAATCTCATTTATCAAAAATTAAAGTGTTTCTTGTCTAAACTATTCGGAGCCCCAATTGGATGTTACTTTTCCATGATGAAGGAGGATATTGGCCAGGATGACACTGAGAGGACATGTTTGGACCAGGGAGGGAACTAAGCCTAGACTAAGTACAACTACACTATTATGCTATTACTTTATACTTTATATTGGTGAGAGGGTTAATATTTTCTATTATTTTGGATATAATCTCATTTATCAAAAATCAAAGTGTTTCATGTCTAAACTATTCGGAGCCCCAATTGGATGTTGCATTTCCATGATGAAGGAGGATATTGGCCAGGATGACACTGAGAGGACATGTTTGGACCAGGGAGGGAACTAAGCCTAGACTAAGTACAAATACACTATTATGCTATTACTTTATACTTTATATTGGTGAGAGGGTTAATATTTTCTATTATTTTGGATATAATCTCATTTATCAAAAATTAAAGTGTTTCTTGTCTAAACTATTCGGAGCCCCAATTGGATGTTGCATTTCCATGATGAAGGAGGATATTGGCCAGGATGACACTGAGAGGACTTGTTTGGACCAGGGAGAGAACTAAGCCTAGACTAAGTACTAATACACTATTATGCTATTACTTTATACTTTATATTGGTGAGAGGGTTAATATTTTCTATTATTTTGGATATAATCTCATTTATCAAAAATCAAAGTGTTTCATGTCTAAACTATTCGGAGCCTCAATTGGATGTTGCATTTCCATGATGAAGGAGGATATTGGCCAGGATGACACTGAGAGGACATGTTTGGACCAGGGAGGGAACTAAGCCTAGACTAAGTACAAATACACTATTATGCTATTACTGTATACTTTATATTGGTGAGAGGGTTAATATTTTCTATTATTTTGGATATAATCTCATTTATCAAAAATTAAAGTGTTTCTTGTCTAAACTATTCGGAGCCCCAATTGGATGTTGCATTTCCATGATGAAGGAGGATATTGGCCAGGATGACACTGAGAGGACATGTTTGGACCAGGGAGGGAACTAAGCCTAGACTAAGTACTAATACACTATTATGCTATTACTTTATACTTTATATTGGTGAGAGGGTTAATATTTTCTATTATTTTGGATATAATCTCATTTATCAAAAATCAAAGTGTTTCATGTCTAAACTATTCGGAGCCTCAATTGGATGTTGCATTTCCATGATGAAGGAGGATATTGGCCAGGATGACACTAAGAGGACTTGTTTGGACCAGGGAGAGAACTAAGCCTAGACTAAGTACTTATACACTATTATGCTATTACTTTATACTTTATATTGGTGAGAGTGTTAATATTTTCTATTATTTTGGATATAATCTCATTTATCAAAAATCAAAGTGTTTCTTGTCTAAACTATTCGGAGCCTCAATTGGATATTACTTTTCCATGATGAAGGAGGATATTGGCCAGGATGACACTGAGAGGACTTGTTTGGACCAGGGAGAGAACTAAGCCTAGACTAAGTACTCATACACTATTATGCTATTACTTTATACTTTATATTGGTGTGAGGGTTAATATTTTCTATTATTTTGAATATAATCTCATTTATCAAAAATCAAAGTGTTTCATGTCTAAACTATTCGGAGCCTCAATTGGATGTTACTTTTCCATGATGAAGGAGGATATTGGCCAGGATGACACTGAGAGGACTTGTTTGGACCAGGGAGAGAACTAAGCCTAGACTAAGTACTCATACACTATTATGCTATTACTTTATACTTTATATTGGTGTGAGGGTTAATATTTTCTATTATTTTGAATATAATCTCATTTATCAAAAATCAAAGTGTTTCATGTCTAAACTATTCGGAGCCTCAATTGGATGTTACTTTTCCATGATGAAGGAGGATATTGGCCAGGATGACACTGAGAGGACTTGTTTGGACCAGGGAGAGAACTAAGCCTAGACTAAGTACTTATACACTATTATGCTATTACTTTATACTTTATATTGGTGAGAGTGTTAATATTTTCTATTATTTTGGATATAATCTCATTTATCAAAAATCAAAGTGTTTCTTGTCTAAACTATTCGGAGCCTCAATTGGATATTACTTTTCCATGATGAAGGAGGATATTGGCCAGGATGACACTGAGAGGACTTGTTTGGACCAGGGAGAGAACTAAGCCTAGACTAAGTACTCATACACTATTATGCTATTACTTTATACTTTATATTGGTGAGAGTGTTAATATTTTCTATTATTTTGGATATAATCTCATTTATCAAAAATCAAAGTGTTTCATGTCTAAACTATTCGGAGCCTCAATTGGATATTACTTTTCCATGATGAAGGAGGATATTGGCCAGGATGACACTGAGAGGACTTGTTTGGACCAGGGAGAGAACTAAGCCTAGACTAAGTACTCATACACTATTATGCTATTACTTTATACTTTATATTGGTGAGAGTGTTAATATTTTCTATTATTTTGGATATAATCTCATTTATCAAAAATCAAAGTGTTTCATGTCTAAACTATTCGGAGCCTCAATTGGATATTACTTTTCCATGATGAAGGAGGATATTGGCCAGGATGACACTGAGAGGACTTGTTTGGACCAGGGAGAGAACTAAGCCTAGACTAAGTACTTATACACTATTATGCTATTACTTTATACTTTATATTGGTGAGAGTGTTAATATTTTCTATTATTTTGGATATAATCTCATTTATCAAAAATCAAAGTGTTTCTTGTCTAAACTATTCGGAGCCTCAATTGGATATTACTTTTCCATGATGAAGGAGGATATTGGCCAGGATGACACTGAGAGGACTTGTTTGGACCAGGGAGAGAACTAAGCCTAGACTAAGTACAAATACACTATTATGCTATTACTTTATACTTTATATTGGTGAGAGTGTTAATATTTTCTATTATTTTGGATATAATCTCATTTATCAAAAATCAAAGTTTTTCTTGTCTAAACTATTCGGAGCCTCAATTGGATATTACTTTTCCATGATGAAGGAGGATATTGGCCAGGATGACACTGAGAGGACTTGTTTGGACCAGGGAGAGAACTAAGCCTAGACTAAGTACAAATACACTATTATGCTATTACTTTATACTTTATATTGGTGTGAGGGTTAATATTTTCTATTATTTTGGATATAATCTCATTTATCAAAAATCAAAGTGTTTCATGTCTAAACTATTCGGAGCCTCAATTGGATGTTACTTTTCCATGATGAAGGAGGATATTGGCCAGGATGACACTGAGAGGACTTGTTTGGACCAGGGAGAGAACTAAGCCTAGACTAAGTACAAATACACTATTATGCTATTACTTTATACTTTATATTGGTGTGAGGGTTAATATTTTCTATTATTTTGGATATAATCTCATTTATCAAAAATCAAAGTGTTTCATGTCTAAACTATTCGGAGCCTCAATTGGATGTTACTTTTCCATGATGAAGGAGGATATTGGCCAGGATGACACTGAGAGGACTTGTTTGGACCAGGGAGAGAACTAAGCCTAGACTAAGTACAAATACACTATTATGCTATTACTTTATACTTTATATTGGTGTGAGGGTTAATATTTTCTATTATTTTGGATATAATCTCATTTATCAAGAATTAAAGTGTTTCATGTCTAAACTATTCGGAGCCTCAATTGGATGTTACTTTTCCATGATGAAGGAGGATATTGGCCAGGATGACACTGAGAGGACTTGTTGGGACCAGGGAGAGAACTAAGCCTAGACTAAGTACAAATACACTATTATGCTATTACTGTATACTTTATATTGGTGAGAGTGTTAATATTTTCTATTATTTTGGATATAATCTCATTTATCAAAAATTAAAGTGTTTCATGTCTAAACTATTCGGAGCCTCAATTGGATGTTACTTTTCCATGATGAAGGAGGATATTGGCCAGGATGACACTGAGAGGACTTGTTTGGACCAGGGAGAGAACTAAGCCTAGACTAAGTACAAATACACTATTATGCTATTACTGTATACTTTATATTGGTGAGAGTGTTAATATTTTCTATTATTTTGGATATAATCTCATTTATCAAAAATTAAAGTGTTTCATGTCTAAACTATTCGGAGCCTCAATTGGATGCTACTTTTCCATGATGAAGGAGGATATTGGCCAGGATGACACTGAGAGGACTTGTTTGGACCAGGGAGAGAACTAAGCCTAGACTAAGTACAAATACACTATTATGCTATTACTGTATACTTTATATTGGTGAGAGTGTTAATATTTTCTATTATTTTGGATATAATCTCATTTATCAAAAATTAAAGTGTTTCATGTCTAAACTATTCGGAGCCTCAATTGGATGTTACTTTTCCATGATGAAGGAGGATATTGGCCAGGATGACACTGAGAGGACTTGTTGGGACCAGGGAGAGAACTAAGCCTAGACTAAGTACAAATACACTATTATGCTATTACTGTATACTTTATATTGGTGAGAGTGTTAATATTTTCTATTATTTTGGATATAATCTCATTTATCAAGAATTAAAGTGTTTCATGTCTAAACTATTCGGAGCCTCAATTGGATGTTACTTTTCCATGATGAAGGAGGATATTGGCCAGGATGACACTGAGAGGACTTGTTTGGACCAGGGAGAGAACTAAGCCAAGACTAAGTACAAATACACTATTATGCTATTACTGTATACTTTATATTGGTGAGAGTGTTAATATTTTCTATTATTTTGGATATAATCTCATTTATCAAAAATTAAAGTGTTTCATGTCTAAACTATTCGGAGCCTCAATTGGATGTTACTTTTCCATGATGAAGGAGGATATTGGCCAGGATGACACTGAGAGGACTTGTTGGGACCAGGGAGAGAACTAAGCCTAGACTAAGTACAAATACACTATTATGCTATTACTGTATACTTTATATTGGTGAGAGTGTTAATATTTTCTATTATTTTGGATATAATCTCATTTATCAAGAATTAAAGTGTTTCATGTCTAAACTATTCGGAGCCTCAATTGGATGTTACTTTTCCATGATGAAGGAGGATATTGGCCAGGATGACACTGAGAGGACTTGTTGGGACCAGGGAGAGAACTAAGCCTAGACTAAGTACAAATACACTATTATGCTATTACTGTATACTTTATATTGGTGAGAGTGTTAATATTTTCTATTATTTTGGATATAATCTCATTTATCAAAAATTAAAGTGTTTCATGTCTAAACTATTCGGAGCCTCAATTGGATGTTACTTTTCCATGATGAAGGAGGATATTGGCCAGGATGACACTGAGAGGACTTGTTGGGACCAGGGAGAGAACTAAGCCTAGACTAAGTACAAATACACTATTATGCTATTACTGTATACTTTATATTGGTGAGAGTGTTAATATTTTCTATTATTTTGGATATAATCTCATTTATCAAGAATTAAAGTGTTTCATGTCTAAACTATTCGGAGCCTCAATTGGATGTTACTTTTCCATGATGAAGGAGGATATTGGCCAGGATGACACTGAGAGGACTTGTTGGGACCAGGGAGAGAACTAAGCCTAGACTAAGTACAAATACACTATTATGCTATTACTGTATACTTTATATTGGTGAGAGTGTTAATATTTTCTATTATTTTGGATATAATCTCATTTATCAAGAATTAAAGTGTTTCATGTCTAAACTATTCGGAGCCTCAATTGGATGTTACTTTTCCATGATGAAGGAGGATATTGGCCAGGATGACACTGAGAGGACTTGTTGGGACCAGGGAGAGAACTAAGCCTAGACTAAGTACAAATACACTATTATGCTATTACTGTATACTTTATATTGGTGAGAGTGTTAATATTTTCTATTATTTTGGATATAATCTCATTTATCAAGAATTAAAGTGTTTCATGTCTAAACTATTCGGAGCCTCAATTGGATGTTACTTTTCCATGATGAAGGAGGATATTGGCCAGGATGACACTGAGAGGACTTGTTGGGACCAGGGAGAGAACTAAGCCTAGACTAAGTACAAATACACTATTATGCTATTACTGTATACTTTATATTGGTGAGAGTGTTAATATTTTCTATTATTTTGGATATAATCTCATTTATCAAGAATTAAAGTGTTTCATGTCTAAACTATTCGGAGCCTCAATTGGATGTTACTTTTCCATGATGAAGGAGGATATTGGCCAGGATGACACTGAGAGGACTTGTTGGGACCAGGGAGAGAACTAAGCCTAGACTAAGTACAAATACACTATTATGCTATTACTGTATACTTTATATTGGTGAGAGTGTTAATATTTTCTATTATTTTGGATATAATCTCATTTATCAAGAATTAAAGTGTTTCATGTCTAAACTATTCGGAGCCTCAATTGGATGTTACTTTTCCATGATGAAGGAGGATATTGGCCAGGATGACACTGAGAGGACTTGTTGGGACCAGGGAGAGAACTAAGCCTAGACTAAGTACAAATACACTATTATGCTATTACTGTATACTTTATATTGGTGAGAGTGTTAATATTTTCTATTATTTTGGATATAATCTCATTTATCAAAAATTAAAGTGTTTCATGTCTAAACTATTCGGAGCCTCAATTGGATGTTACTTTTCCATGATGAAGGAGGATATTGGCCAGGATGACACTGAGAGGACTTGTTGGGACCAGGGAGAGAACTAAGCCTAGACTAAGTACAAATACACTATTATGCTATTACTGTATACTTTATATTGGTGAGAGTGTTAATATTTTCTATTATTTTGGATATAATCTCATTTATCAAGAATTAAAGTGTTTCATGTCTAAACTATTCGGAGCCTCAATTGGATGTTACTTTTCCATGATGAAGGAGGATATTGGCCAGGATGACACTGAGAGGACTTGTTGGGACCAGGGAGAGAACTAAGCCTAGACTAAGTACAAATACACTATTATGCTATTACTGTATACTTTATATTGGTGAGAGTGTTAATATTTTCTATTATTTTGGATATAATCTCATTTATCAAGAATTAAAGTGTTTCATGTCTAAACTATTCGGAGCCTCAATTGGATGTTACTTTTCCATGATGAAGGAGGATATTGGCCAGGATGACACTGAGAGGACTTGTTGGGACCAGGGAGAGAACTAAGCCTAGACTAAGTACAAATACACTATTATGCTATTACTGTATACTTTATATTGGTGAGAGTGTTAATATTTTCTATTATTTTGGATATAATCTCATTTATCAAAAATTAAAGTGTTTCATGTCTAAACTATTCGGAGCCTCAATTGGATGTTACTTTTCCATGATGAAGGAGGATATTGGCCAGGATGACACTGAGAGGACTTGTTTGGACCAGGGAGAGAACTAAGCCTAGACTAAGTACTAATACACTATTATGCTATTACTTTATACTTTATATTGGTGAGAGTGTTAATATTTTCTATTATTTTGGATATAATCTCATTTATCAAAAATTAAAGTGTTTCATGTCTAAACTATTCGGAGCCTCAATTGGATGTTGCATTTCCATGATGAAGGAGGATATTGGCCAGGATGACACTGAGAGGACTTGTTGGGACCAGGGAGAGAACTAAGCCTAGACTAAGTACTAATACACTATTATGCTATTACTTTATACTTTATATTGGTGAGAGGGTTAATATTTTCTATTATTTTGGATATTATCTCATTTATCAAAAATTAAAGTGTTTCATGTCTAAACTATTCGGAGCCTCAATTGGATGTTACTTTTCCATGATGAAGGAGGATATTGGCCAGGATGACACTGAGAGGACTTGTTTGGACCAGGGAGAGAACTAAGCCTAGACTAAGTACAAATACACTATTATGCTATTACTTTATACTTTATATTGGTGAGAGGGTTACTATTTTCTATTATTTTGGATATAATCTCATTTATCAAAAATTAAAGTATTTCATGTCTAAACTATTCGGAGCCTCAATTGGATGTTACTTTTCCATGATGAAGGAGGATATTGGCCAGGATGACACTGATAGGACTTGTTTGGACCAGGGAGAGAACTAAGCCTAGACTAAGTATTAATACACTATTATGCTATTACTGTATACTCTATATTGGTGAGAGTGTTAATATTTTCTATTATTTTGGATATAATCTCATTTATCAAAATTAAAGTGTTTCATGTCTAAACTATTCGGAGCCTCAATTGGATGCTACTTTTCCATGATGAAGGAGGATATTGGCCAGGATGACACTGAGAGGACTTGTTTGGACCAGGGAGAGAACTAAGCCTAGACTAAGTATTAATACACTATTATGCTATTACTGTATACTCTATATTGGTGAGAGTGTTAATATTTTCTATTATTTTGGATATAATCTCATTTATCAAAATTAAAGTGTTTCATGTCTAAACTATTCGGAGCCTCAATTGGATGCTACTTTTCCATGATGAAGGAGGATATTGGCCAGGATGACACTGAGAGGACTTGTTTGGACCAGGGAGAGAACTAAGCCTAGACTAAGTATTAATACACTATTATGCTATTACTGTATACTCTATATTGGTGAGAGTGTTAATATTTTCTATTATTTTGGATATAATCTCATTTATCAAAATTAAAGTGTTTTATGTCTAAACTATTCGGAGCCTCAATTGGATGCTACTTTTCCATGATGAAGGAGGATATTGGCCAGGATGGCACTGAGAGGACTTGTTTGGACCAGGGAGAGAACTAAGCCTAGACAAAGTATTAATACACTATTATGCTATTACTGTATACTCTATATTGGTGAGAGTGTTAATATTTTCTATTATTTTGGATATAATCTCATTTATCAAAATTAAAGTGTTTCATGTCTAAACTATTCGGAGCCTCAATTGGATGCTACTTTTCCATGATGAAGGAGGATATTGGCCAGGATGACACTGAGAGGACTTGTTTGGACCAGGGAGAGAACTAAGCCTAGACTAAGTATTAATACACTATTATGCTATTACTGTATACTCTATATTGGTGAGAGTGTTAATATTTTCTATTATTTTGGATATAATCTCATTTATCAAAATTAAAGTGTTTCATGTCTAAACTATTCGGAGCCTCAATTGGATGCTACTTTTCCATGATGAAGGAGGATATTGGCCAGGATGACACTGAGAGGACTTGTTTGGACCAGGGAGAGAACTAAGCCTAGACTAAGTACAACTACACTATTATGCTATTACTGTATACTCTATATTGGTGAGAGTGTTAATATTTTCTATTATTTTGGATATAATCTCATTTATCAAAATTAAAGTGTTTCATGTCTAAACTATTCGGAGCCTCAATTGGATGCTACTTTTCCATGATGAAGGAGGATATTGGCCAGGATGACACTGAGAGGACTTGTTTGGACCAGGGAGAGAACTAAGCCTAGACTAAGTATTAGTACACTATTATGCTATTACTGTGTACTTTATATTGGTGAGAGTGTTAATATTTTCTATTATTTTGGATATAATCTCATTTATCAAAATTAAAGTGTTTCATGTCTAAACTATTCGGAGCCTCAATTGGATGCTACTTTTCCATGATGAAGGAGGATATTGGCCAGGATGACACTGAGAGGACTTGTTTGGACCAGGGAGAGAACTAAGCCTAGACTAAGTATTAATACACTATTATGCTATTACTGTATACTCTATATTGGTGAGAGTGTTAATATTTTCTATTATTTTGGATATAATCTCATTTATCAAAATTAAAGTGTTTCATGTCTAAACTATTCGGAGCCTCAATTGGATGCTACTTTTCCATGATGAAGGAGGATATTGGCCAGGATGACACTGAGAGGACTTGTTTGGACCAGGGAGAGAACTAAGCCTAGACTAAGTATTAGTACACTATTATGCTATTACTGTGTACTTTATATTGGTGAGAGTGTTAATATTTTCTATTATTTTGGATATAATCTCATTTATCAAAATTAAAGTGTTTCATGTCTAAACTATTCGGAGCCTCAATTGGATGCTACTTTTCCATGATGAAGGAGGATATTGGCCAGGATGACACTGAGAGGACTTGTTTGGACCAGGGAGAGAACTAAGCCTAGACTAAGTATTAATACACTATTATGCTATTACTGTATACTCTATATTGGTGAGAGTGTTAATATTTTCTATTATTTTGGATATAATCTCATTTATCAAAATTAAAGTGTTTCATGTCTAAACTATTCGGAGCCTCAATTGGATGTTGCATTTCCATGATGAAGGAGGATATTGGCCAGGATGACACTGAGAGGACTTGTTTGGACCAGGGAGAGAACTAAGCCTAGACTAAGTATTAATACACTATTATGCTATTACTGTATACTCTATATTGGTGAGAGTGTTAATATTTTCTATTATTTTGGATATAATCTCATTTATCAAAATTAAAGTGTTTCATGTCTAAACTATTCGGAGCCTCAATTGGATGCTACTTTTCCATGATGAAGGAGGATATTGGCCAGGATGACACTGAGAGGACTTGTTTGGACCAGGGAGAGAACTAAGCCTAGACTAAGTATTAGTACACTATTATGCTATTACTGTGTACTTTATATTGGTGAGAGTGTTAATATTTTCTATTATTTTGGATATAATCTCATTTATCAAAATTAAAGTGTTTCATGTCTAAACTATTCGGAGCCTCAATTGGATGCTACTTTTCCATGATGAAGGAGGATATTGGCCAGGATGACACTGAGAGGACTTGTTTGGACCAGGGAGAGAACTAAGCCTAGACTAAGTATTAATACACTATTATGCTATTACTGTATACTCTATATTGGTGAGAGTGTTAATATTTTCTATTATTTTGGATATAATCTCATTTATCAAAATTAAAGTGTTTCATGTCTAAACTATTCGGAGCCTCAATTGGATGCTACTTTTCCATGATGAAGGAGGATATTGGCCAGGATGACACTGAGAGGACTTGTTTGGACCAGGGAGAGAACTAAGCCTAGACTAAGTATTAATACACTATTATGCTATTACTGTATACTCTATATTGGTGAGAGTGTTAATATTTTCTATTATTTTGGATATAATCTCATTTATCAAAATTAAAGTGTTTCATGTCTAAACTATTCGGAGCCTCAATTGGATGCTACTTTTCCATGATGAAGGAGGATATTGGCCAGGATGACACTGAGAGGACTTGTTTGGACCAGGGAGAGAACTAAGCCTAGACTAAGTATTAATACACTATTATGCTATTACTGTATACTCTATATTGGTGAGAGTGTTAATATTTTCTATTATTTTGGATATAATCTCATTTATCAAAATTAAAGTGTTTCATGTCTAAACTATTCGGAGCCTCAATTGGATGCTACTTTTCCATGATGAAGGAGGATATTGGCCAGGATGACACTGAGAGGACTTGTTTGGACCAGGGAGAGAACTAAGCCTAGACTAAGTATTAATACACTATTATGCTATTCCTGTATACTCTATATTGGTGAGAGTGTTAATATTTTCTATTATTTTGGATATAATCTCATTTATCAAAATTAAAGTGTTTCATGTCTAAACTATTCGGAGCCTCAATTGGATGCTACTTTTCCATGATGAAGGAGGATATTGGCCAGGATGACACTGAGAGGACTTGTTTGGACCAGGGAGAGAACTAAGCCTAGACTAAGTATTAATACACTATTATGCTATTACTGTATACTCTATATTGGTGAGAGTGTTAATATTTTCTATTATTTTGGATATAATCTCATTTATCAAAATTAAAGTGTTTCATGTATAAACTATTCGGAGCCTCAATTGGATGCTACTTTTCCATGATGAAGGAGGATATTGGCCAGGATGACACTGAGAGGACTTGTTTGGACCAGGGAGAGAACTAAGCCTAGACTAAGTATTAATACACTATTATGCTATTCCTGTATACTCTATATTGGTGAGAGTGTTAATATTTTCTATTATTTTGGATATAATCTCATTTATCAAAATTAAAGTGTTTCATGTCTAAACTATTCGGAGCCTCAATTGGATGCTACTTTTCCATGATGAAGGAGGATATTGGCCAGGATGACACTGAGAGGACTTGTTTGGACCAGGGAGAGAACTAAGCCTAGACTAAGTATTAATACACTATTATGCTATTACTGTATACTCTATATTGGTGAGAGTGTTAATATTTTCTATTATTTTGGATATAATCTCATTTATCAAAATTAAAGTGTTTCATGTCTAAACTATTCGGAGCCTCAATTGGATGCTACTTTTCCATGATGAAGGAGGATATTGGCCAGGATGACACTGAGAGGACTTGTTTGGACCAGGGAGAGAACTAAGCCTAGACTAAGTATTAATACACTATTATGCTATTACTGTATACTCTATATTGGTGAGAGTGTTAATATTTTCTATTATTTTGGATATAATCTCATTTATCAAAATTAAAGTGTTTCATGTCTAAACTATTCGGAGCCTCAATTGGATGCTACTTTTCCATGATGAAGGAGGATATTGGCCAGGATGACACTGAGAGGACTTGTTTGGACCAGGGAGAGAACTAAGCCTAGACTAAGTATTAATACACTATTATGCTATTACTGTATACTCTATATTGGTGAGAGTGTTAATATTTTCTATTATTTTGGATATAATCTCATTTATCAAAATTAAAGTGTTTCATGTCTAAACTATTCGGAGCCTCAATTGGATGCTACTTTTCCATGATGAAGGAGGATATTGGCCAGGATGACACTGAGAGGACTTGTTTGGACCAGGGAGAGAACTAAGCCTAGACTAAGTATTAATACACTATTATGCTATTCCTGTATACTCTATATTGGTGAGAGGGTTAATATTTTCTATTATTTTGGATATAATCTCATTTATCAAAATTAAAGTGTTTCATGTCTAAACTATTCGGAGCCTCAATTGGATGTTGCATTTCCATGATGAAGGAGGATATTGGCCAGGATGACACTGAGAGGACTTGTTTGGACCAGGGAGAGAACTAAGCCTAGACTAAGTATTAATACACTATTATGCTATTACTGTATACTCTATATTGGTGAGAGTGTTAATATTTTCTATTATTTTGGATATAATCTCATTTATCAAAATTAAAGTGTTTCATGTCTAAACTATTCGGAGCCTCAATTGGATGCTACTTTTCCATGATGAAGGAGGATATTGGCCAGGATGACACTGAGAGGACTTGTTTGGACCAGGGAGAGAACTAAGCCTAGACTAAGTATTAATACACTATTATGCTATTACTGTATACTCTATATTGGTGAGAGTGTTAATATTTTCTATTATTTTGGATATAATCTCATTTATCAAAATTAAAGTGTTTCATGTCTAAACTATTCGGAGCCTCAATTGGATGCTACTTTTCCATGATGAAGGAGGATATTGGCCAGGATGACACTGAGAGGACTTGTTTGGACCAGGGAGAGAACTAAGCCTAGACTAAGTATTAATACACTATTATGCTATTCCTGTATACTCTATATTGGTGAGAGTGTTAATATTTTCTATTATTTTGGATATAATCTCATTTATCAAAATTAAAGTGTTTCATGTCTAAACTATTCGGAGCCTCAATTGGATGTTGCATTTCCATGATGAAGGAGGATATTGGCCAGGATGACACTGAGAGGACTTGTTTGGACCAGGGAGAGAACTAAGCCTAGACTAAGTATTAATACACTATTATGCTATTACTGTATACTCTATATTGGTGAGAGTGTTAATATTTTCTATTATTTTGGATATAATCTCATTTATCAAAATTAAAGTGTTTCATGTCTAAACTATTCGGAGCCTCAATTGGATGCTACTTTTCCATGATGAAGGAGGATATTGGCCAGGATGACACTGAGAGGACTTGTTTGGACCAGGGAGAGAACTAAGCCTAGACTAAGTATTAATACACTATTATGCTATTACTGTATACTCTATATTGGTGAGAGTGTTAATATTTTCTATTATTTTGGATATAATCTCATTTATCAAAATTAAAGTGTTTCATGTCTAAACTATTCGGAGCCTCAATTGGATGCTACTTTTCCATGATGAAGGAGGATATTGGCCAGGATGACACTGAGAGGACTTGTTTGGACCAGGGAGAGAACTAAGCCTAGACTAAGTATTAATACACTATTATGCTATTCCTGTATACTCTATATTGGTGAGAGGGTTAATATTTTCTATTATTTTGGATATAATCTCATTTATCAAAATTAAAGTGTTTCATGTCTAAACTATTCGGAGCCTCAATTGGATGTTGCATTTCCATGATGAAGGAGGATATTGGCCAGGATGACACTGAGAGGACTTGTTTGGACCAGGGAGAGAACTAAGCCTAGACTAAGTATTAATACACTATTATGCTATTACTGTATACTCTATATTGGTGAGAGTGTTAATATTTTCTATTATTTTGGATATAATCTCATTTATCAAAATTAAAGTGTTTCATGTCTAAACTATTCGGAGCCTCAATTGGATGCTACTTTTCCATGATGAAGGAGGATATTGGCCAGGATGACACTGAGAGGACTTGTTTGGACCAGGGAGAGAACTAAGCCTAGACTAAGTATTAATACACTATTATGCTATTACTGTATACTCTATATTGGTGAGAGTGTTAATATTTTCTATTATTTTGGATATAATCTCATTTATCAAAATTAAAGTGTTTCATGTCTAAACTATTCGGAGCCTCAATTGGATGCTACTTTTCCATGATGAAGGAGGATATTGGCCAGGATGACACTGAGAGGACTTGTTTGGACCAGGGAGAGAACTAAGCCTAGACTAAGTATTAATACACTATTATGCTATTACTGTATACTCTATATTGGTGAGAGTGTTAATATTTTCTATTATTTTGGATATAATCTCATTTATCAAAATTAAAGTGTTTCATGTCTAAACTATTCGGAGCCTCAATTGGATGTTGCATTTCCATGATGAAGGAGGATATTGGCCAGGATGACACTGAGAGGACTTGTTTGGACCAGGGAGAGAACTAAGCCTAGACTAAGTATTAATACACTATTATGCTATTACTGTATACTCTATATTGGTGAGAGTGTTAATATTTTCTATTATTTTGGATATAATCTCATTTATCAAAATTAAAGTGTTTCATGTCTAAACTATTCGGAGCCTCAATTGGATGCTACTTTTCCATGATGAAGGAGGATATTGGCCAGGATGACACAGAGAGGACTTGTTTGGACCAGGGAGAGAACTAAGCCTAGACTAAGTATTAATACACTATTATGCTATTCCTGTATACTCTATATTGGTGAGAGGGTTAATATTTTCTATTATTTTGGATATAATCTCATTTATCAAAAATTAAAGTGTTTCATGTCCAAACTATTCAGAGCCTCAATTGGATGTTACTTTTCCATGATGAAGGAGGATATTGGCCAGGATGACACAGAGAGGACTTGTTTGGACCAGGGAGAGAACTAAGCCTAGACTAAGTACAAATACACTATTATGCTATTACTGTGTACTTTATATTGGTGAGAGTGTTAATATTTTCTATTATTTTGGATATAATCTCATTTATCAAAAATTAAAGTGTTTCATGTCCAAACTATTCAGAGCCTCAATTGGATGTTACTTTTCCATGATGAAGGAGGATATTGGCCAGGATGACACCGAGAGTACTTGTTTGGACCCGGGAGAGAACTAAGCCTAGACTAAGTACAAATACACTATTATGCTATTACTGTGTACTTTATATTGGTGAGAGGGTTAATATTTTCTATTATTTTGGATATAATCTCATTTATCAAAAATTAAAGTGTTTCATGTCCAAACTATTCAGAGCCTCAATTGGATGTTACTTTTCCATGATGAAGGAGGATATTGGCCAGGATGACACAGAGAGGACTTGTTTGGACCAGGGAGAGAACTAAGCCTAGACTAAGTACAAATACACTATTATGCTATTACTGTATACTCTATATTGGTGAGAGGGTTAATATTTTCTATTATTTTGGATATAATCTCATTTATCAAAAATTAAAGTGTTTCTTGTCTAAGCTATTCAGGTCCTCAATTGGATGTTACTTTTCCATGATGAAGGAGGATATTGGCCAGGATGACACTGAGAAGACTTGTTTGGACCAGGGAGAGAACTAAGCCTAGACTAAGTACAAATACACAATTATGCTATTACTGTGTACTTTATATTGGTGAGAGTGTTAATATTTTCTATTATTTTGGATATAATCTCATTTATCAAAAATTAAAGTGTTTCATGTCCAAACTATTCAGAGCCTCAATTGGATGTTACTTTTCCATGATGAAGGAGGATATTGGCCAGGATGACACTGAGAGGACTTGTTTGGACCAGGGAGAGAACTAAGCCTAGACTAAGTACAAATACACTATTATGCTATTACTGTGTACTTTATATTGGTGAGAGGGTTAATATTTTCTATTATTTTGGATATAATCTCATTTATCAAAAATTAAAGTGTTTCATGTCCAAACTATTCAGAGCCTCAATTGGATGTTACTTTTCCATGATGAAGGAGGATATTGGCCAGGATGACACAGAGAGGACTTGTTTGGACCAGGGAGAGAACTAAGCCTAGACTAAGTACAAATACACTATTATGCTATTACTGTATACTCTATATTGGTGAGAGGGTTAATATTTTCTATTATTTTGGATATAATCTCATTTATCAAAAATCAAAGTGTTTCTTGTCCAAACTATTCAGAGCCTCAATTGGATGTTACTTTTCCATGATGAAGGAGGATATTGGCCAGGATGACACTGAGAAGACTTGTTTGGACCAGGGAGAGAACTAAGCCTAGACTAAGTACAAATACACAATTATGCTATTACTGTGTACTTTATATTGGTGAGAGTGTTAATATTTTCTATTATTTTGGATATAATCTCATTTATCAAAAATCAAAGTGTTTCATGTCCAAACTATTCAGAGCCTCAATTGGATGTTACTTTTCCATGATGAAGGAGGATATTGGCCAGGATGACACTGAGAGGACTTGTTTGGACCAGGGAGAGAACTAAGCCTAGACTAAGTACAAATACACTATTATGCTATTACTTTATACTTTATATTGGTGAGAGGGTTAATATTTTCTATTATTTTGGATATAATCTCATTTATCAAAAATCAAAGTGTTTCATGTCCAAACTATTCAGAGCCTCAATTGGATGTTACTTTTCCATGATGAAGGAGGATATTGGCCAGGATGACACTGAGAGGACTTGTTTGGACCAGGGAGAGAACTAAGCCTAGACTAAGTACAAATACACTATTATGCTATTACTTTATACTTTATATTGGTGAGAGTGTTAATATTTTCTATTATTTTGGATATAATCTCATTTATCAAAAATCAAAGTGTTTCATGTCCAAACTATTCAGAGCCTCAATTGGATGTTACTTTTCCATGATGAAGGAGGATATTGGCCAGGATGACACAGAGAGGACTTGTTTGGACCAGGGAGAGAACTAAGCCTAGACTAAGTACAAATACACTATTATGCTATTACTGTGTACTTTATATTGGTGAGAGTGTTAATATTTTCTATTATTTTGGATATAATCTCATTTATCAAAAATTAAAGTGTTTCATGTCCAAACTATTCAGAGCCTCAATTGGATGTTACTTTTCCATGATGAAGGAGGATATTGGCCAGGATGACACCGAGAGTACTTGTTTGGACCCGGGAGAGAACTAAGCCTAGACTAAGTACAAATACACTATTATGCTATTACTGTGTACTTTATATTGGTGAGAGGGTTAATATTTTCTATTATTTTGGATATAATCTCATTTATCAAAAATTAAAGTGTTTCATGTCTAAGCTATTCAGGTCCTCAATTGGATGTTACTTTTCCATGATGAAGGAGGATATTGGACAGGATGACACAGAGAGGACTTGTTTGGACCAGGGAGAGAACTAAGCCTAGACTAAGTACAAATACACTATTATGCTATTACTGTATACTCTATATTGGTGAGAGGGTTAATATTTTCTATTATTTTGGATATAATCTCATTTATCAAAAATTAAAGTGTTTCTTGTCTAAGCTATTCAGGTCCTCAATTGGATGTTACTTTTCCATGATGAAGGAGGATATTGGCCAGGATGACACTGAGAAGACTTGTTTGGACCAGGGAGAGAACTAAGCCTAGACTAAGTACAAATACACAATTATGCTATTACTGTGTACTTTATATTGGTGAGAGTGTTAATATTTTCTATTATTTTGGATATAATCTCATTTATCAAAAATCAAAGTGTTTCATGTCCAAACTATTCAGAGCCTCAATTGGATGTTACTTTTCCATGATGAAGGAGGATATTGGCCAGGATGACACTGAGAGGACTTGTTTGGACCAGGGAGAGAACTAAGCCTAGACTAAGTACAAATACACTATTATGCTATTACTGTGTACTTTATATTGGTGAGAGGGTTAATATTTTCTATTATTTTGGATATAATCTCATTTATCAAAAATTAAAGTGTTTCATGTCCAAACTATTCAGAGCCTCAATTGGATGTTACTTTTCCATGATGAAGGTGGATATTGGCCAGGATAACACTGAGAGGACTTGTTGGGACAAGGGAGAGAACTAAGCCTAGACTAAGTACAAATACACTATTATGCTATTACTGTATACTTTATATTTGTGAGAGGGTTAATATTTTCTATTATTTTGGATATAATCTCATTTATCAAAAATCAAAGTGTTTCATGTCTAAACTATTCGGAGCCTCAATTGGATGTTGCATTTCCATGATGAAGAAGGATATTGGCCAGGATGACACTGAGAGGACTTGTTTGGACCAGGGAGAGAACTAAGCCAAGACTAAGTACTAATACACTATTATGCTATTACTGTGTACTTTATATTGGTGAGAGGGTTAATATTTTCTATTATTTTGGATATAATCTCATTTATCAAAAATTAAAGTGTTTCATGTCCAAACTATTCAGAGCCTCAATTGGATGTTACTTTTCCATGATGAAGGAGGATATTGGCCAGGATAACACTGAGAGGACTTGTTGGGACAAGGGAGAGAACTAAGCCTAGACTAAGTACAAATACACTATTATGCTATTACTGTATACTTTATATTGGTGAGAGTGTTAATATTTTCTATTATTTTGGATATAATCTCATTTATCAAAAATCAAAGTGTTTCATGTCTAAACTATTCGGAGCCTCAATTGGATGTTGCATTTCCATGATGAAGAAGGATATTGGCCAGGATGACACTGAGAGGACTTGTTTGGACCAGGGAGAGAACTAAGCCAAGACTAAGTACTAATACACTATTATGCTATTACTGTGTACTTTATATTGGTGAGAGGGTTAATATTTTCTATTATTTTGGATATAATCTCATTTATCAAAAATCAAAGTGTTTCATGTCTAAACTATTCGGAGCCTCAAATGGAAGTTGCATTTCCATGATAAAGGAGGATATTGGCCAGGATGACACTGAGAGGACTTGTTTGGACCAGGGAGAGAACTAAGCCTAGACTAAGTACAAATACACTATTTTCCTATTACTTTATACTTTATATTGGTGAGAGTGTTAATAATTTCTATTATTTTGGATATAATCTCATTTATCAAAAATTAAAGTGTTTCATGTCTAAACTATTCGGAGCCTCAATTGGATGTTGCATTTCCATGATGAAGGAGGATATTGGCCAGGATGACACTGAGAGGACTTGTTGGGACCATGGAGAGAACTAAGCCTAGACTAAGTACAAATACACTATTTTCCTATTACTTTATACTTTATATTGGTGAGAGTGTTAATAATTTCTATTATTTTGGATATAATCTCATTTATCAAAAATTAAAGTGTTTCATGTCTAAACTATTCGGAGCCTAAATTGGATGTTGCATTTCCATGATGAAGGAGGATATTGGCCAGGATGACACTGAGAGGACTTGTTTGGACCAGGGAGAGAACTAAGCCTAGACTAAGTACAAATACACTATTATGCTATTACTGTGTACTTTATATTGGTGAGAGTGTTAATATTTTCTATTATTTTGGATATAATCTCATTTATCAAAAATTAAAGTGTTTCTTGTCTAAACTATTCGGAGCCTCAATTGGATGTTGCATTTCCATGATGAAGGAGGATATTGGCCAGGATGACACTGAGAGGACTTGTTTGGACCAGAGAGAGAACTAAGCCTAGACTAAGTACAAATACACTATTATGCTATTACTGTATACTATATATTGGTGAGAGGGTTAATATTTTCTATTATTTTGGATAAAATCTCATTTATCAAAAATTAAAGTGTTTCTTGTCTAAACTATTCGGAGCCTCAATTGGATGTTGCATTTCCATGATGAAGGAGGATATTGGCCAGGATTACACTGAGAGGACTTGTTTGGACCAGGGAGAGAACTAAGCCTAGACTAAGTACAAATACACTATTATGCTATTACTGTGTACTTTATATTGGTGAGAGTGTTAATATTTTCTATTATTTTGGATATAATCTCATTTATCAAAAATTAAAGTGTTTCTTGTCTAAACTATTCGGAGCCTAAATTGGATGTTGCATTTCCATGATGAAGGAGGATATTGGCCAGGATTACACTGAGAGGACTTGTTTGGACCAGGGAGAGAACTAAGCCTAGACTAAGTACAAATACACTATTATGCTATTACTGTATACTCTATATTGGTGAGAGGGTTAATATTTTCTATTATTTTGGATATAATCTCATTTATCAAAAATTAAAGTGTTTCATGTCTAAACTATTCGGAGCCTCAATTGGATGTTGCATTTCCATGATGAAGGAGGATATTGGCCAGGATGACACAGAGAGGACTTGTTTGGACCAGGGAGAGAACTAAGCCTAGACTAAGTACAAATACACTATTATGCTATTACTTTATACTCTATATTGGTGAGAGGGTTAATATTTTCTATTATTTTGGATATAATCTCATTTATCAAAAATTAAAGTGTTTCATGTCTAAACTATTCGGAGCCTCAATTGGATGTTGCATTTCCATGATGAAGGAGGATATTGGCCAGGATGACACTGAGAGGACTTGTTTGGACCAGGGAGAGAACTAAGCCTAGACTAAGTACAAATACACTATTATGCTATTACTGTATACTCTATATTGGTGAGAGGGTTAATATTTTCTATTATTTTGGATATAATCTCATTTATCAAAAATTAAAGTGTTTCATGTCTAAACTATTCGGAGCCTCAATTGGATGTTGCATTTCCATGATGAAGGAGGATATTGGCCAGGATGACACAGAGAGGACTTGTTTGGACCAGGGAGAGAACTAAGCCTAGACTAAGTACAAATACACTATTATGCTATTACTTTATACTCTATATTGGTGAGAGGGTTAATATTTTCTATTATTTTGGATATAATCTCATTTATCAAAAATCAAAGTGTTTCATGTCTAAACTATTCGGAGCCTCAATTGGATGTTGCATTTCCATGATGAAGGAGGATATTGGCCAGGATGACACTGAGAGGACTTGTTTGGACCAGGGAGAGAACTAAGCCTAGACTAAGTACAAATACACTATTATGCTATTACTGTATACTCTATATTGGTGAGAGGGTTAATATTTTCTATTATTTTGGATATAATCTCATTTATCAAAAATTAAAGTGTTTCATGTCTAAACTATTCGGAGCCTCAATTGGATGTTGCATTTCCATGATGAAGGAGGATATTGGCCAGGATGACACAGAGAGGACTTGTTTGGACCAGGGAGAGAACTAAGCCTAGACTAAGTACAAATACACTATTATGCTATTACTTTATACTCTATATTGGTGAGAGGGTTAATATTTTCTATTATTTTGGATATAATCTCATTTATCAAAAATTAAAGTGTTTCATGTCTAAACTATTCGGAGCCTCAATTGGATGTTGCATTTCCATGATGAAGGAGGATATTGGCCAGGATGACACTGAGAGGACTTGTTTGGACCAGGGAGAGAACTAAGCCTAGACTAAGTACAAATACACTATTATGCTATTACTGTATACTCTATATTGGTGAGAGGGTTAATATTTTCTATTATTTTGGATATAATCTCATTTATCAAAAATTAAAGTGTTTCATGTCTAAACTATTCGGAGCCTCAATTGGATGTTGCATTTCCATGATGAAGGAGGATATTGGCCAGGATGACACTGAGAGGACTTGTTTGGACCAGGGAGAGAACTAAGCCTAGACTAAGTACAAATACACTATTATGCTATTACTGTATACTCTATATTGGTGAGAGGGTTAATATTTTCTATTATTTTGGATATAATCTCATTTATCAAAAATCAAAGTGTTTCATGTCTAAACTATTCGGAGCCTCAATTGGATGTTGCATTTCCATGATGAAGGAGGATATTGGCCAGGATGACACTGAGAGGACTTGTTTGGACCAGGGAGAGAACTAAGCCTAGACTAAGTACAAATACACTATTATGCTATTACTTTATACTCTATATTGGTGAGAGGGTTAATATTTTCTATTATTTTGGATATTATCTCATTTATCAAAAATCAAAGTGTTTCATGTCTAAACTATTCGGAGCCTCAATTGGATGTTGCATTTCCATGATGAAGGAGGATATTGGCCAGGATGACACTGAGAGGACTTGTTTGGACCAGGGAGAGAACTAAGCCTAGACTAAGTACAAATACACTATTATGCTATTACTGTATACTCTATATTGGTGAGAGGGTTAATATTTTCTATTATTTTGGATATAATCTCATTTATCAAAAATTAAAGTGTTTCATGTCTAAACTATTCGGAGCCTCAATTGGATGTTGCATTTCCATGATGAAGGAGGATATTGGCCAGGATGACACAGAGAGGACTTGTTTGGACCAGGGAGAGAACTAAGCCTAGACTAAGTACAAATACACTATTATGCTATTACTTTATACTCTATATTGGTGAGAGGGTTAATATTTTCTATTATTTTGGATATAATCTCATTTATCAAAAATTAAAGTGTTTCATGTCTAAACTATTCGGAGCCTCAATTGGATGTTGCATTTCCATGATGAAGGAGGATATTGGCCAGGATGACACTGAGAGGACTTGTTTGGACCAGGGAGAGAACTAAGCATAGACTAAGTACAAATACACTATTATGCTATTACTGTATACTCTATATTGGTGAGAGGGTTAATATTTTCTATTATTTTGGATATAATCTCATTTATCAAAAATTAAAGTGTTTCATGTCTAAACTATTCGGAGCCTCAATTGGATGTTGCATTTCCATGATGAAGGAGGATATTGGCCAGGATGACACTGAGAGGACTTGTTTGGACCAGAGAGAGAACTAAGCCTAGACTAAGTACAAATACACTATTATGCTATTACTGTATACTCTATATTGGTGAGAGGGTTAATATTTTCTATTATTTTGGATATTATCTCATTTATCAAAAATCAAAGTGTTTCATGTCTAAACTATTCGGAGCCTCAATTGGATGTTGCATTTCCATGATGAAGGAGGATATTGGCCAGGATGACACTGAGAGGACTTGTTTGGACCAGGGAGAGAACTAAGCCTAGACTAAGTACAAATACACTATTATGCTATTACTGTATACTCTATATTGGTGAGAGGGTTAATATTTTCTATTATTTTGGATATAATCTCATTTATCAAAAATTAAAGTGTTTCATGTCTAAACTATTCGGAGCCTCAATTGGATGTTGCATTTCCATGATGAAGGAGGATATTGGCCAGGATGACACTGAGAGGACTTGTTTGGACCAGGGAGAGAACTAAGCCTAGACTAAGTACAAATACACTATTATGCTATTACTGTATACTCTATATTGGTGAGAGGGTTAATATTTTCTATTATTTTGGATATAATCTCATTTATCAAAAATCAAAGTGTTTCATGTCTAAACTATTCGGAGCCTCAATTGGATGTTGCATTTCCATGATGAAGGAGGATATTGGCCAGGATGACACTGAGAGGACTTGTTTGGACCAGGGAGAGAACTAAGCCTAGACTAAGTACAAATACACTATTATGCTATTACTGTATACTCTATATTGGTGAGAGGGTTAATATTTTCTATTATTTTGGATATAATCTCATTTATCAAAAATTAAAGTGTTTCATGTCTAAACTATTCGGAGCCTCAATTGGATGTTGCATTTCCATGATGAAGGAGGATATTGGCCAGGATGACACTGAGAGGACTTGTTTGGACCAGAGAGAGAACTAAGCCTAGACTAAGTACAAATACACTATTATGCTATTACTGTATACTCTATATTGGTGAGAGGGTTAATATTTTCTATTATTTTGGATATAATCTCATTTATCAAAAATTAAAGTGTTTCATGTCTAAACTATTCGGAGCCTCAATTGGATGTTGCATTTCCATGATGAAGGAGGATATTGGCCAGGATGACACTGAGAGGACTTGTTTGGACCAGGGAGAGAACTAAGCCTAGACTAAGTACAAATACACTATTATGCTATTACTGTATACTCTATATTGGTGAGAGGGTTAATATTTTCTATTATTTTGGATATAATCTCATTTATCAAAAATTAAAGTGTTTCTTGTCTAAACTATTCGGAGCCTCAATTGGATGTTACATTTCCATGATGAAGGAGGATATTGGCCAGGATGACACTGAGAGGACTTGTTTGGACCAGGGAGAGAACTAAGCCTAGACTAAGTACAAATACACTATTATGCTATTACTGTGTACTTTATATTGGTGAGAGTGTTAATATTTTCTATTATTTTGGATATAATCTCATTTATCAAAAATTAAAGTGTTTCATGTCTAAACTATTCGGAGCCTCAATTGGATGTTGCATTTCCATGATGAAGGAGGATATTGGCCAGGATGACACTGAGAGGACTTGTTTGGACCAGGGAGAGAACTAAGCCTAGACTAAGTACTAATACACTATTATGCTATTACTGTGTACTTTATATTGGTGAGAGGGTTAATATTCTCTTTTATTTTGGATATAATCTCATTTATCAAAAATCAAAGTGTTTCGTGTCTAAACTATTCGGAGCCTCAATTGGATGTTGCATTTCCATGATGAAGGAGGATATTGGCCATGATGACACTGAGAGGACTTGTTTGGACCAGGGAGAGAAATAAGCCTAGACTAAGTACAAATACACTATTATGCTATTACTGTGTACTTTATATTGGTGAGAGTGTTAGTATTTTCTATTATTTTGGATATAATCTCATTTATCAAAAATTAAAGTGTTTCATGTCTAAACTATTCGGAGCCTCAATTGGATGTTGCATTTCCATGATGAAGGAGGATATTGGCCAGGATGACACTGAGAGGACTTGTTTGGACCAGGGAGAGAACTAAGCCTAGACTAAGTACTAATACACTATTATGCTATTACTGTGTACTTTATATTGGTGAGAGTGTTAATATTTTCTATTATTTTGGATATAATCTCATTTATCAAAAATTAAAGTGTTTCATGTCTAAACTATTCGGAGCCTCAATTGGATGTTACTTTTCCATGATGAAGGAGGATATTGGCCAGGATGACACTGAGAGGACTTGTTTGGACCAGGGAGAGAACTAAGCCTAGACTAAGTACTAATACACTATTATGCTATTACTGTGTACTTTATATTGGTGAGAGGGTTAATATTCTCTTTTATTTTGGATATAATCTCATTTATCAAAAATCAAAGTGTTTCGTGTCTAAACTATTCGGAGCCTCAATTGGATGTTGCATTTCCATGATGAAGGAGGATATTGGCCATGATGACACTGAGAGGACTTGTTTGGACCAGGGAGAGAAATAAGCCTAGACTAAGTACAAATACACTATTATGCTATTACTGTGTACTTTATATTGGTGAGAGTGTTAGTATTTTCTATTATTTTGGATATAATCTCATTTATCAAAAATTAAAGTGTTTCATGTCTAAACTATTCGGAGCCTCAATTGGATGTTGCATTTCCATGATGAAGGAGGATATTGGCCAGGATGACACTGAGAGGACTTGTTTGGACCAGGGAGAGAACTAAGCCTAGACTAAGTACTAATACACTATTATGCTATTACTGTGTACTTTATATTGGTGAGAGTGTTAATATTTTCTATTATTTTGGATATAATCTCATTTATCAAAAATCAAAGTGTTTCATGTCTAAACTATTCGGAGCCTCAATTGGATGTTGCATTTCCATGATAAAGGAGGATATTGGCCAGGATGACACAGAGAGGACTTGTTTGGACCAGGGAGAGAACTAAGCCTAGACTAAGTACAAATACACTATTATGCTATTACTGTATACTTTATATTGGTGAGAGGGTTAATATTTTCTATTATTTTGGATATAATCTCATTTATCAAAAATTAAAGTTTTCTTATTATCATTGTTCAGGACCTCAATTGGATGTTACATTTCCATGATGAAGGAGGATATTGGCCAGGATGACACTGAGAGGACTTGTTTGGACCAGGGAGAGAACTAAGCCTAGACTAAGTACTAATACACTATTATGCTATTACTGTGTACTTTATATTGGTGAGAGGGTTAATATTTTCTATTTTTTTGGATATAATCTCATTTATCAAAAATCAAAGTGTTTCATGTCTAAACTATTCGGAGCCTCAATTGGATGTTGCATTTCCATGATGAAGGAGGATATTGGCCAGGATGACACTGAGAGGACATGTTTGGACCATGGAGAGAACTAAGCCTAGACTAAGTACTAATACACTAATATGCTATTACTGTATACTTTATATTGGTGAGAGGGTTAATATTTTCTATTATTTTGGATATAATCTCATTTATCAAAAATTAAAGTGTTTCATGTCTAAACTATTTGGAGCCTCAATTGGATGTTAAATTTCCATGATGAAGGAGGATATTGGCCAGGATGACACTGAGAGGACTTGTTTGGACCATGGAGAGAACTAAGCCTAGACTAAGTACTAATACACTAATATGCTATTACTGTATACTTTATATTGGTGAGAGGGTTAATATTTTCTATTATTTTGGATATAATCTCATTTATCAAAAATTAAAGTGTTTCATGTCTAAACTATTCGGAGCCTCAATTGGATGTTGCATTTCCATGATGAAGGAGGATATTGGCCAGGATGACACTGAGAGGACTTGTTTGGACCAGGGAGAGAACTAAGCCTAGACTAAGTACAAATACACTATTATGCTATTACTGTGTACTTTATATTGGTGAGAGTGTTAATATTTTCTATTATTTTGGATATAATCTCATTTATCTAATATCAAAGTGTTTCATGTCTAAACTATTCGGAGCCTCAATTGGATGTTGCATTTCCATGATGAAGGAGGATATTGGCCAGGATGACACTGAGAGGACTTGTTTGGACCAGGGAGAGTACTAAGCCTAGACTAAGTACAAATACACTATTATGCTATTACTGTGTACTTTATATTGGTGAGAGTGTTAATATTTTCTATTATTTTGGATATAATCTCATTTATCAAAAATTAAAGTGTTTCATGTCTAAACTATTTGGAGCCTCAATTGGATGTTAAATTTCCATGATGAAGGAGGATATTGGCCAGGATGACACTGAGAGGACTTGTTTGGACCATGGAGAGAACTAAGCCTAGACTAAGTACTAATACACTAATATGCTATTACTGTATACTTTATATTGGTGAGAGGGTTAATATTTTCTATTATTTTGGATATAATCTCATTTATCAAAAATTAAAGTGTTTCATGTCTAAACTATTCGGAGCCTCAATTAGATGTTACTTTTCCATGATGAAGGAGGATATTGGCCAGGATGACACTGAGAGGACTTGTTGGGACCAGGGAGAGAACTAAGCCTAGACTAAGTACAAATACACTATTATGCTATTACTGTGTACTTTATATTGGTGAGAGGGTTAATATTTTCTATTTATTTGGATATAATCTCATTTATCAAAAATCAAAGTGTTTCATGTCTAAACTATTCGGAGCCTCAATTGGATGTTGCATTTCCATGATGAAGGAGGATATTGGCCAGGATGACACCGAGAGTACTTGTTTGGACCAGGGAGAGAACTAAGCCTAGACTAAGTACAAATACACTATTATGCTATTACTGTGTACTTTATATTGGTGAGAGGGTTAATATTTTCTATTATTTTGGATATAATCTCATTTATCAAAAATCAAGGTGTTTCATGTCTAAACTATTCGGAGCCTCAATTGGATGTTGCATTTCCATGATGAAGGAGGATATTGGCCAGGATGACACTGAGAGGACTTGTTTGGACCAGGGAGAGAACTAAGCCTAGACTAAGTACAAATACACTATTATGCTATTACTGTATACTTTATATTGGTGAGAGGGTTAATATTTTCTATTATTTTGGATATAATCTCATTTATCAAAAATCAAAGTGTTTCATGTCTAAACTATTCGGAGCCTCAATTGGATGTTACTTTTCCATGATGAAGGAGGATATTGGCCAGGATGACACTGAGAGGACTTGTTTGGACCAGAGAGAGAACTAAGCCTAGACTAAGTACAAATACACTATTATGCTATTACTGTATACTTTATATTGGTGAGAGGGTTAATATTTTCTATTATTTTGGATATAATCTCATTTATCAAAAATCAAAGTGTTTCATGTCTAAACTATTCGGAGCCTCAATTGGATGTTGCATTTCCATGATGAAGGATGATATTGGCCAGGATGACACTGAGAGGACTTGTTTGGACCAGAGAGAGAACTAAGCCTAGACTAAGTACAAATACACTATTATGCTATTACTGTGTACTTTATATTGGTGAGAGGGTTAATATTTTCTATTATTTTGGATATAATCTCATTTATCAAAAATCAAAGTGTTTCATGTCTAAACTATTCGGAGCCTCAATTGGATGTTACTTTTCCATGATGAAGGAGGATATTGGCCAGGATGACTCTGAGAGTACTTGTTTGGACCAGAGAGAGAACTAAGCCTAGACTAAGTACAAATACACTATTATGCTATTACTGTGTACTTTATATTGGTGAGAGGGTTAATATTTTCTATTATTTTGGATATAATCTCATTTATCAAAAATCAAAGTGTTTCATGTCTAAACTATTCGGAGCCTCAATTGGATGTTACTTTTCCATGATGAAGGAGGATATTGGCCAGGATGACACTGAGAGGACTTGTTTGGACCAGGGAGAGAACTAAGCCTAGACTAAGTACAAATACACTATTATGCTATTACTGTATACTTTATATTGGTGAGAGGGTTAATATTTTCTATTATTTTGGATATAATCTCATTTATCAAAAATCAAGGTGTTTCATGTCTAAACTATTCGGAGCCTCAATTGGATGTTACTTTTCCATGATGAAGGAGGATATTGGCCAGGATGACACTGAGAGGACTTGTTTGGACCAGGGAGAGAACTAAGCCTAGACTAAGTACAAATACACTATTATGCTATTACTGTGTACTTTATATTGGTGAGAGAGTTAATATTTTCTATTATTTTGGATATAATCTCATTTATCAAAAATCAAAGTGTTTCATGTCTAAACTATTCGGAGCCTCAATTGGATGTTGCATTTCCATGATGAAGGAGGATATTGGCCAGGATGACACTGAGAGGACTTGTTTGGACCAGGGAGAGAACTAAGCCTAGACTAAGTACAAATACACTATTATGCTATTACTGTATACTCTATATTGGTGAGAGGGTTAATATTTTCTATTATTTTGGATATAATCTCATTTATCAAAAATCAAAGTGTTTCATGTCTAAACTATTCGGAGCCTCAATTGGATGTTGCATTTCCATGATGAAGGAGGATATTGGCCAGGATGACACTGAGAGGACTTGTTTGGACCAGGGAGAGAACTAAGCCTAGACTAAGTACAAATACACTATTATGCTATTACTGTATACTCTATATTGGTGAGAGGGTTAATATTTTCTATTATTTTGGATATAATCTCATTTATCAAAAATTAAAGTGTTTCATGTCTAAACTATTCGGAGCCTCAATTGGATGTTGCATTTCCATGATGAAGGAGGATATTGGCCAGGATGACACTGAGAGGACTTGTTTGGACCAGAGAGAGAACTAAGCCTAGACTAAGTACAAATACACTATTATGCTATTACTGTATACTCTATATTGGTGAGAGGGTTAATATTTTCTATTATTTTGGATATAATCTCATTTATCAAAAATTAAAGTGTTTCATGTCTAAACTATTCGGAGCCTCAATTGGATGTTGCATTTCCATGATGAAGGAGGATATTGGCCAGGATGACACTGAGAGGACTTGTTTGGACCAGGGAGAGAACTAAGCCTAGACTAAGTACAAATACACTATTATGCTATTACTGTATACTCTATATTGGTGAGAGGGTTAATATTTTCTATTATTTTGGATATAATCTCATTTATCAAAAATTAAAGTGTTTCTTGTCTAAACTATTCGGAGCCTCAATTGGATGTTACATTTCCATGATGAAGGAGGATATTGGCCAGGATGACACTGAGAGGACTTGTTTGGACCAGGGAGAGAACTAAGCCTAGACTAAGTACAAATACACTATTATGCTATTACTGTGTACTTTATATTGGTGAGAGTGTTAATATTTTCTATTATTTTGGATATAATCTCATTTATCAAAAATTAAAGTGTTTCATGTCTAAACTATTCAGGTCCTCAATTGGATGTTACTTTTCCATGATGAAGGAGGATATTGGCCAGGATGACACTGAGAGGACTTGTTTGGACCAGGGAGAGAACTAAGCCTAGACTAAGTACTAATACACTATTATGCTATTACTGTGTACTTTATATTGGTGAGAGGGTTAATATTCTCTTTTATTTTGGATATAATCTCATTTATCAAAAATCAAAGTGTTTCGTGTCTAAACTATTCGGAGCCTCAATTGGATGTTGCATTTCCATGATGAAGGAGGATATTGGCCATGATGACACTGAGAGGACTTGTTTGGACCAGGGAGAGAAATAAGCCTAGACTAAGTACAAATACACTATTATGCTATTACTGTGTACTTTATATTGGTGAGAGTGTTAGTATTTTCTATTATTTTGGATATAATCTCATTTATCAAAAATTAAAGTGTTTCATGTCTAAACTATTCGGAGCCTCAATTGGATGTTGCATTTCCATGATGAAGGAGGATATTGGCCAGGATGACACTGAGAGGACTTGTTTGGACCAGGGAGAGAACTAAGCCTAGACTAAGTACTAATACACTATTATGCTATTACTGTGTACTTTATATTGGTGAGAGTGTTAATATTTTCTATTATTTTGGATATAATCTCATTTATCAAAAATCAAAGTGTTTCATGTCTAAACTATTCGGAGCCTCAATTGGATGTTGCATTTCCATGATAAAGGAGGATATTGGCCAGGATGACACAGAGAGGACTTGTTTGGACCAGGGAGAGAACTAAGCCTAGACTAAGTACAAATACACTATTATGCTATTACTGTATACTTTATATTGGTGAGAGGGTTAATATTTTCTATTATTTTGGATATAATCTCATTTATCAAAAATTAAAGTTTTCTTATTATCATTGTTCAGGACCTCAATTGGATGTTACATTTCCATGATGAAGGAGGATATTGGCCAGGATGACACTGAGAGGACTTGTTTGGACCAGGGAGAGAACTAAGCCTAGACTAAGTACTAATACACTATTATGCTATTACTGTGTACTTTATATTGGTGAGAGGGTTAATATTTTCTATTTTTTTGGATATAATCTCATTTATCAAAAATCAAAGTGTTTCATGTCTAAACTATTCGGAGCCTCAATTGGATGTTGCATTTCCATGATGAAGGAGGATATTGGCCAGGATGACACTGAGAGGACATGTTTGGACCATGGAGAGAACTAAGCCTAGACTAAGTACTAATACACTAATATGCTATTACTGTATACTTTATATTGGTGAGAGGGTTAATATTTTCTATTATTTTGGATATAATCTCATTTATCAAAAATCAAAGTGTTTCATGTCTAAACTATTTGGAGCCTCAATTGGATGTTAAATTTCCATGATGAAGGAGGATATTGGCCAGGATGACACTGAGAGGACTTGTTTGGACCATGGAGAGAACTAAGCCTAGACTAAGTACTAATACACTAATATGCTATTACTGTATACTTTATATTGGTGAGAGGGTTAATATTTTCTATTATTTTGGATATAATCTCATTTATCAAAAATTAAAGTGTTTCATGTCTAAACTATTCGGAGCCTCAATTGGATGTTGCATTTCCATGATGAAGGAGGATATTGGACAGGATGACACTGAGAGGACTTGTTTGGACCAGGGAGAGAACTAAGCCTAGACTAAGTACTAATACATTATTATGCTATTACTGAGTACTTTATATTGGTGAGAGGGTTAATATTTTCTATTATTTTGGATATAATCTCATTTATCAAAAATTAAAGTGTTTCATGTCTAAACTATTCGGAGCCTCAATTGGATGTTACTTTTCCATGATGAAGGAGGATATTGGTCAGGATGACACTGAGAGGACTTGTTTGGACCAGGGAGAGAACTAAGCCTAGACTAAGTACAAATACACTATTATGCTATTACTGTATACTTTACATTGGTGAGAGGGTTAATATTTTCTATTATTTTGGATATAATCTCATTTATCAAAAATTAATGTGTTTCATGTCTAAACTATTCGGAGCCTCAATTGGATGTTACTTTTCCATGATGAAGGAGGATATTGGTCAGGATGACACTGAGAGGACTTGTTTGGACCAGGGAGAGAACTAAGCCTAGACTAAGTACTAATACACTATTATGCTATTACTGTATACTTTACATTGGTGAGAGGGTTAATATTTTCTATTATTTTGGATATAATCTCATTTATCAAAAATTAATGTGTTTCATGTCTAAACTATTCGGAGCCTCAATTGGATGTTACTTTTCCATGATGAAGGAGGATATTGGTCAGGATGACACTGAGAGGACTTGTTTGGACCAGAAGAAGAACTAAGCCTAGACTAAGTACTAATAGATTATAATGCTATTACTGTATACTTTATATTGGTGAGAGGGTTAATATTTTCTATTATTTTGGATATAATCTCATTTATCAAAAATCAAAGTGTTTCATGTCTAAACTATTCGGAGCCTCAATTGGATGTTACTTTTCCATGATGAAGGAGGATATTGGTCAGGATGACACTGAGAGGACTTGTTTGGACCAGGGAGAGAACTAAGCCTAGACTAAGTACTAATACACTATTATGCTATTACTGTATACTTTACATTGGTGAGAGGGTTAATATTTTCTATTATTTTGGATATAATCTCATTTATCAAAAATTAATGTGTTTCATGTCTAAACTATTCGGAGCCTCAATTGGATGTTACTTTTCCATGATGAAGGAGGATATTGGCCAGGATGACACTGAGAGGACTTGTTTGGACCAGGGAGAGAACTAAGCCTAGACTAAGTACTAATACACTATTATGCTATTACTGTATACTTTACATTGGTGAGAGGGTTAATATTTTCTATTATTTTGGATATAATCTCATTTATCAAAAATTAAAGTGTTTCTTGTCTAAACTATTCGGAGCCTCAATTGGATGTTACTTTTCCATGATGAAGGAGGATATTGGCCAGGATGACACTGAGAGGACTTGTTTGGACCCGGGAGGGAACTAAGCCTAGACTAAGTACAAATACACTATTATGCTATTACTTTATACTTTATATTGGTGAGAGGGTTAATATTTTCTATTATTTTGGATATAATCTCATTTATCAAAAATCAAAGTGTTTCATGTCTAAACTATTTAGAGCCTCAATTGGATGTTGCATTTCCATGATGAAGGAGGATATTGGCCAGGATGACACTGAGAGGACTTGTTGGGACCAGGGAGAGAACTAAGCCTAGACTAAGTACAAATACACTATTATGCTATTACTGTGTACTTTATATTGGTGAGAGTGTTAATATTTTCTATTATTTTGGATATAATCTCATTTATCAAAAATCAAAGTGTTTCATGTCTAAACTATTTAGAGCCTCAATTGGATGTTGCATTTCCATGATGAAGGAGGATATTGGCCAGGATGACACTGAGAGGACTTGTTTGGACCCGGGAGGGAACTAAGCCTAGACTAAGTACAAATACACTATTATGCTATTACTTTATACTTTATATTGGTGAGAGGGTTAATATTTTCTATTACTTTGGATATAATCTCATTTATCAAAAATCAAAGTGTTTCATGTCTAAACTATTTAGAGCCTCAATTGGATGTTGCATTTCCATGATGAAGGAGGATATTGGCCAGGATGACACTGAGAGGACTTGTTTGGACCCGGGAGGGAACTAAGCCTAGACTAAGTACAAATACACTATTATGCTATTACTTTATACTTTATATTGGTGAGAGGGTTAATATTTTCTATTACTTTGGATATAATCTCATTTATCAAAAATCAAAGTGTTTCATGTCTAAACTATTTGGAGCATCAATTGGATGTTGCATTTCCATGATGAAGGAGGATATTGGCCAGGATGACACTGAGAGTACTTGTTTGGACCAGGAAGAGAACTAAGCCTAGACTAAGTACTAATACACTATTATGCTATTACTGTGTTCTTTATTTGGTGAGAGGGTTAATATTTTCTATTATTTTGGATATAATCTCATTTATCAAAAATTAAAGTGTTTCATGTCTAAACTATTTGGAGCATCAATTGGATGTTGCATTTCCATGATGAAGGAGGATATTGGCCAGGATGACACTGAGAGTACTTGTTTGGACCAGGAAGAGAACTAAGCCTAGACTAAGTACTAATACACTATTATGCTATTACTGTGTTCTTTATATTGGTGAGAGGGTTAATATTTTCTATTATTTTGGATATAATCTCATTTATCAAAAATTAAAGTGTTTCTTGTCTAAACTATTTGGAGCATCAATTGGATGTTGCATTTCCATGATGAAGGAGGATATTGGCCAGGATGACACTGAGAGGACTTGTTTGGACCAGGGAGAGAACTAAGCCTAGACTAAGTACTAATACACTATTATGCTATTACTGTGTTCTTTATATTGGTGAGAGGGTTAATATTTTCTATTATTTTGGATATAATCTCATTTATCAAAAATTAAAGTGTTTCTTGTCTAAACTATTTGGAGCATCAATTGGATGTTGCATTTCCATGATGAAGGAGGATATTGGCCAGGATGACACTGAGAGTACTTGTTTGGACCAGGGAGAGAACTAAGCCTAGACTAAGTACTAATACACTATTATGCTATTACTGTGTTCTTTATATTGGTGAGAGGGTTAATATTTTCTATTATTTTGGATATAATCTCATTTATCAAAAATTAAAGTGTTTCTTGTCTAAACTATTTGGAGCATCAATTGGATGTTGCATTTCCATGATGAAGGAGGATATTGGCCAGGATGACACTGAGAGGACTTGTTTGGACCAGGAAGAGAACTAAGCCTAGACTAAGTACAAATACACTATTATGCTATTACTGTGTTCTTTATTTGGTGAGAGGGTCAATATTTTCTATTATTTTGGATATAATCTCATTTATCAAAAATTAAAGTGTTTCTTGTCTAAACTATTTGGAGCATCAATTGGATGTTGCATTTCCATGATGAAGGAGGATATTGGCCAGGATGACACTGAGAGTACTTGTTTGGACCAGGGAGAGAACTAAGCCTAGACTAAGTACTAATACACTATTATGCTATTACTGTGTTCTTTATATTGGTGAGAGGGTTAATATTTTCTATTATTTTGGATATAATCTCATTTATCAAAAATTAAAGTGTTTCTTGTCTAAACTATTTGGAGCATCAATTGGATGTTGCATTTCCATGATGAAGGAGGATATTGGCCAGGATGACACTGAGAGGACTTGTTTGGACCAGGAAGAGAACTAAGCCTAGACTAAGTACAAATACACTATTATGCTATTACTGTGTTCTTTATTTGGTGAGAGGGTCAATATTTTCTATTATTTTGGATATAATCTCATTTATCAAAAATTAAAGTGTTTCTTGTCTAAACTATTTGGAGCCTCAATTGGATGTTGCATTTCCATGATGAAGGAGGATATTGGCCAGGATGACACTGAGAGGACTTGTTTGGACCATGGAGAGAACTAAGCCTACACTAAGTACAAATACACTATTATGCTATTACTGTGTACTTTATATTGGTGAGAGGGTTAATATTTTCTATTATTTTGGATGTAATCTCATTTATCAAAAATTAAAGTGTTTCATGTCTAAACTATTCGGAGCCTCAATTGGATGTTGCATTTCCATGATGAAGGAGGATATTGGCCAGGATGACACTGAGAGGACTTGTTTGGACCAGGGAGAGAACTAAGCCTAGACTATGTACAAATACACTATTATGCTATTACTGTATACTTTATATTGGTGAGGGGGTTAATATTTTCTATTATTTTGGATATAATCTCTTTTATCAAAAATTAAAGTGTTTCTTGTCTAAACTAATCGGAGCCTCAATTGGATGTGACTTTTCCATGATGAAGGAGGATATTGGCCAGGATGACACTGAGAGGACTTGTTTGGACCAGGGAGAGAACTAAGCCTAGACTATGTACAAATACACTATTATGCTATTACTGTATACTTTATATTGGTGAGAGGGTTAATATTTTCTATTATTTTGGATATAATCTCATTTATCGAAAATCAAAGTGTTTCTTGTCTAAACTATTCGGAGCCTCAATTGGATGTTACTTTTCCATGATGAAGGAGGATATTGGCCAGGATGACACTGAGAGGACTTGTTTGGACCATGGAGAGAACTAAGCCTACACTAAGTACAAATACACTATTATGCTATTACTGTGTACTTTATATTGGTGAGAGGGTTAATATTTTCTATTATTTTGGATATAATCTCATTTATCAAAAATTAAAGTGTTTCTTGTCTAAACTATTCGGAGCCTCAATTGGATGTTACTTTTCCATGATGAAGGAGGATATTGGCCAGGATGACACTGAGAGGACTTGTTTGGACCAGGGAGAGAACTAAGCCTAGACTATGTACAAATACACTATTATGCTATTACTGTATACTTTATATTGGTGAGTGGGTTAATATTTTCTATTATTTTGGATATAATCTCATTTATCAAAAATTAAAGTGTTTCATGTCTAAACTATTCGGAGCCTCAATTGGATGTTACTTTTCCATGATGAAGGAGGATATTGGCCTGGATGACACTGAGAGGACTTGTTTGGACCAGGGAGAGTACTAAGCCTACACTAAGTACAAATACACTATTATGCTATTACTGTGTACTTTATATTGGTGAGAGGGTTAATATTTTCTATTATTTTGGATATAATCTCATTTATCAAAAATTAAAGTGTTTCATGTCTAAACTATTCGGAGCCTCAATTGGATGTTGCATTTCCATGATGAAGGAGGATATTGGCCAGGATGACACTGAAAGGACTTGTTTGGACCAGGGAGAGAACTAAGCCTAGACTAAGTACAAATACACTATTATGCTATTACTGTATACTTTATATTGGTGAGAGTGTTAATATTTTCTATTATTTTGGATATAATCTCATTTATCAAAAATCAAAGTGTTTCATGTCTAAACTATTCGGAGCCTCAATTGGATGTTGCATTTCCATGATGAAGGAGGATATTGGCCAGGATGACACTGAGATTACTTGTTTGGACCAGGGAGAGAACTAAGCCTAGACTAAGTACAAATACACTATTATGCTATTACTGTGTACTTTATATTGGTGAGAGGGTTAATATTTTCTATTATTTTGGATATAATCTCATTTATCAAAAATTAAAGTGTTTCTTGTCTAAACTATTCGGAGCCTCAATTGGATGCTACTTTTCCATGATGAAGGAGGATATTGGCCAGGATGTCACTGAGATTACTTGTTTGGACCAGGGAGAGAACTAAGCCTAGACTAAGTACTAATACACTATTATGCTATTACTGTGTACTTTATATTGGTGAGAGGGTTAATATTTTCTATTATTTTGGATATAATCTCATTTATCAAAAATTAAAGTGTTTCATGTCTAAACTATTCGGAGCCTCAATTGGATGTTGCATTTCCATGATGAAGGAGGATATTGGCCAGGATGTCACTGAGATTACTTGTTTGGACCAGGGAGAGAACTAAGCCTAGACTAAGTACAAATACACTATTATGCTATTACTGTGTACTTTATATTGGTGAGAGGGTTAATATTTTCTATTATTTTGGATATAATCTCATTTATCAAAAATTAAAGTGTTTCATGTCTAAACTATTCGGAGCCTCAATTGGATGCTACTTTTCCATGATGAAGGAGGATATTGGCCAGGATGTCACTGAGATTACTTGTTTGGACCAGGGAGAGAACTAAGCCTAGACTAAGTACTAATACACTATTATGCTATTACTGTGTTCTTTATATTGGTGAGAGGGTTAATATTTTCTATTATTTTGGATATAATCTCATTTATCAAAAATTAAAGTGTTTCATGTCTAAACTATTCGGAGCCTCAATTGGATGTTGCATTTCCATGATGAAGGAGGATATTGGCCAGGATGTCACTGAGATTACTTGTTTGGACCAGGGAGAGAACTAAGCCTAGACTAAGTACAAATACACTATTATGCTATTACTGTGTACTTTATATTGGTGAGAGGGTTAATATTTTCTATTATTTTGGATATTATCTCATTTATCAAAAATTAAAGTGTTTCATGTCTAAACTATTCGGAGCCTCAATTGGATGTTGCATTTCCATGATGAAGGAGGATATTGGCCAGGATGTCACTGAGATTACTTGTTTGGACCAGGGAGAGAACTAAGCCTAGACTAAGTACAAATACACTATTATGCTATTACTGTGTTCTTTATATTGGTGAGAGGGTTAATATTTTCTATTATTTTGGATATTATCTCATTTATCAAAAATTAAAGTGTTTCATGTCTAAACTATTCGGAGCCTCAATTGGATGTTGCATTTCCATGATGAAGGAGGATATTGGCCAGGATGTCACTGAGATTACTTGTTTGGACCAGGGAGAGAACTAAGCCTAGACTAAGTACAAATACACTATTATGCTATTACTGTGTACTTTATATTGGTGAGAGGGTTAATATTTTCTATTATTTTGGATATTATCTCATTTATCAAAAATTAAAGTGTTTCATGTCTAAACTATTCGGAGCCTCAATTGGATGTTGCATTTCCATGATGAAGGAGGATATTGGCCAGGATGTCACTGAGATTACTTGTTTGGACCAGGGAGAGAACTAAGCCTAGACTAAGTACAAATACACTATTATGCTATTACTGTGTTCTTTATATTGGTGAGAGGGTTAATATTTTCTATTATTTTGGATATTATCTCATTTATCAAAAATTAAAGTGTTTCATGTCTAAACTATTCGGAGCCTCAATTGGATGTTGCATTTCCATGATGAAGGAGGATATTGGCCAGGATGTCACTGAGATTACTTGTTTGGACCAGGGAGAGAACTAAGCCTAGACTAAGTACAAATACACTATTATGCTATTACTGTGTACTTTATATTGGTGAGAGGGTTAATATTTTCTATTATTTTGGATATAATCTCATTTATCAAAAATTAAAGTGTTTCATGTCTAAACTATTCGGAGCCTCAATTGGATGTTGCATTTCCATGATGAAGGAGGATATTGGCCAGGATGTCACTGAGATTACTTGTTTGGACCAGGGAGAGAACTAAGCCTAGACTAAGTACAAATACACTATTATGCTATTACTGTATACTTTATATTGGTGAGAGTGTTAATATTTTCTATTATTTTGGATATAATCTCATTTATCAAAAATCAAAGTGTTTCATGTCTAAACTATTCGGAGCCTCAATTGGATGTTGCATTTCCATGATGAAGGAGGATATTGGCCAGGATGTCACTGAGATTACTTGTTTGGACCAGGGAGAGAACTAAGCCTAGACTAAGTACAAATACACTATTATGCTATTACTGTGTACTTTATATTGGTGAGAGGGTTAATATTTTCTATTATTTTGGATATTATCTCATTTATCAAAAATTAAAGTGTTTCATGTCTAAACTATTCGGAGCCTCAATTGGATGTTGCATTTCCATGATGAAGGAGGATATTGGCCAGGATGTCACTGAGATTACTTGTTTGGACCAGGGAGAGAACTAAGCCTAGACTAAGTACAAATACACTATTATGCTATTACTGTGTTCTTTATATTGGTGAGAGGGTTAATATTTTCTATTATTTTGGATATTATCTCATTTATCAAAAATTAAAGTGTTTCATGTCTAAACTATTCGGAGCCTCAATTGGATGTTGCATTTCCATGATGAAGGAGGATATTGGCCAGGATGTCACTGAGATTACTTGTTTGGACCAGGGAGAGAACTAAGCCTAGACTAAGTACAAATACACTATTATGCTATTACTGTGTACTTTATATTGGTGAGAGGGTTAATATTTTCTATTATTTTGGATATAATCTCATTTATCAAAAATTAAAGTGTTTCATGTCTAAACTATTCGGAGCCTCAATTGGATGTTGCATTTCCATGATGAAGGAGGATATTGGCCAGGATGACACCGAGAGGTCTTGTTTGGACCAGGGAGAGAACTAAGCCTAGACTAAGTACAAATACACTATTATGCTATTACTGTATACTTTATATTGGTGAGAGTGTTAATATTTTCTATTATTTTGGATATAATCTCATTTATCAAAAATCAAAGTGTTTCATGTCTAAACTATTCGGAGCCTCAATTGGATGTTGCATTTCCATGATGAAGGAGGATATTGGCCAGGATGTCACTGAGATTACTTGTTTGGACCAGGGAGAGAACTAAGCCTAGACTAAGTACAAATACACTATTATGCTATTACTGTGTACTTTATATTGGTGAGAGGGTTAATATTTTCTATTATTTTGGATATTATCTCATTTATCAAAAATTAAAGTGTTTCATGTCTAAACTATTCGGAGCCTCAATTGGATGTTGCATTTCCATGATGAAGGAGGATATTGGCCAGGATGTCACTGAGATTACTTGTTTGGACCAGGGAGAGAACTAAGCCTAGACTAAGTACTAATACACTATTATGCTATTACTGTGTTCTTTATATTGGTGAGAGGGTTAATATTTTCTATTATTTTGGATATAATCTCATTTATCAAAAATTAAAGTGTTTCATGTCTAAACTATTCGGAGCCTCAATTGGATGTTGCATTTCCATGATGAAGGAGGATATTGGCCAGGATGACACTGAGAGGACTTGTTTGGACCAGGGAGAGAACTAAGCCTAGACTAAGTACTAATACACTATTATGCTATTACTGTGTACTTTATATTGGTGAGAGGGTTAATATTTTCTATTATTTTGGATATAATCTCATTTATCAAAAATAAAAGTGTTTCATGTCTAAACTATTCGGAGCCTCAATTGGATGTTGCATTTCCATGATGAAGGAGGATATTGGCCAGGATGTCACTGAGATTACTTGTTTGGACCAGAGAGAGAACTAAGCCTAGACTAAGTACAAATACACTATTATGCTATTACTGTGTACTTTATATTGGTGAGAGGGTTAATATTTTCTATTATTTTGGATATAATCTCATTTATCAAAAATAAAAGTGTTTCATGTCTAAACTATTCGGAGCCTCAATTGGATGTTGCATTTCCATGATGAAGGAGGATATTGGCCAGGATGACACTGAGAGGACTTGTTTGGACCAGAGAGAGAACTAAGCCTAGACTAAGTACAAATACACTATTATGCTATTACTGTGTACTTTATATTGGTGAGAGGGTTAATATTTTCTATTATTTTGGATATTATCTCATTTATCAAAAATTAAAGTGTTTCATGTCTAAACTATTCGGAGCCTCAATTGGATGTTGCATTTCCATGATGAAGGAGGATATTGGCCAGGATGACACTGAGAGGACTTGTTTGGACCAGAGAGAGAACTAAGCCTAGACTAAGTACTAATACACTATTATGCTATTACTGTGTACTTTATATTGGTGAGAGGGTTAATATTTTCTATTATTTTGGATATAATCTCATTTATCAAAAATAAAAGTGTTTCATGTCTAAACTATTCGGAGCCTCAATTGGATGTTGCATTTCCATGATGAAGGAGGATATTGGCCAGGATGTCACTGAGATTACTTGTTTGGACCAGGGAGAGAACTAAGCCTAGACTAAGTACAAATACACTATTATGCTATTACTGTGTACTTTATATTGGTGAGAGGGTTAATATTTTCTATTATTTTGGATATTATCTCATTTATCAAAAATTAAAGTGTTTCATGTCTAAACTATTCGGAGCCTCAATTGGATGTTGCATTTCCATGATGAAGGAGGATATTGGCCAGGATGACACTGAGAGGACTTGTTTGGACCAGGGAGAGAACTAAGCCTAGACTAAGTACTAATACACTATTATGCTATTACTGTGTTTTTTATATTGGTGAGAGGGTTAATATTTTCTATTATTTTGGATATAATCTCATTTATCAAAAATTAAAGTGTTTCTTGTCTAAACTATTTGGAGCATCAATTGGATGTTGCATTTCAATGATAAAGGAGGATATTGGCCAGGATGACACTGAGAGTACTTGTTTGGACCAGGGAGAGAACTAAGCCTAGACTAAGTACTAATACACTATTATGCTATTACTGTGTTCTTTATATTGGTGAGAGGGTTAATATTTTCTATTATTTTGGATATAATCTCATTTATCAAAAATTAAAGTGTTTCATGTCTAAACTATTTAGAGCCTCAATTGGATGTTGCATTTCCATGATGTAGGAGGATATTGGCCAGGATGACACTGAGAGGACTTGTTGGGACCAGGGAGAGAACTAAGCCTAGACTAAGTACAAATACATTATTATGCTATTACTTTATACTTTATATTGGTGAGAGGGTTAATATTTTCTATTATTTTGGATATAATCTCATTTATCAAAAATTAAAGTGTTTCATGTCTAAACTATTCGGAGCCTCAATTGGATGTTGCATTTCCATGATGAAGGAGGATATTGGCCAGGATGACACTGAGAGGACTTGTTTGGACCAGGGAGAGAACTAAGCCTAGACTAAGTACTAATACATTATTATGCTATTACTTTATACTTTATATTGGTGAGAGGGTTAATATTTTCTATTATTTTGGATATAATCTCATTTATCAAAAATTAAAGTGTTTCATGTCTAAACTATTCGGAGCCTCAATTGGATGTTGCATTTCCATGATGAAGGAGGATATTGGCCAGGATGACACTGAGAGGACTTGTTTGGACCAGGGAGAGAACTAAGCCTAGACTAAGTACAAATACACTATTATGCAATTACTTTATACTTTATATTGGTGAGAGGGTTAATATTTTCTATTATTTTGGATATAATCTCAATTATCAAAAATCAAAGTGTTTCATGTCTAAACTATTCGGAGCCTCAATTGGATGTTGCATTTCCATGATGAAGGAGGATATTGGCCAGGATGACACTGAGAGGACTTGTTTGGACCAGGGAGAGAACTAAGCCTAGACTAAGTACAAATACACTATTATGCTATTACTGTATACTTTATATTGGTGAGAGGGTTAATATTTTCTATTATTTTGGATATAATCTCATTTATCTAAAATTAAAGTGTTTCTTGTCTAAACTATTCGGAGCCTCAATTGGATGTTGCATTTCCATGATGAAGGAGGATATTGGCCAGGATGACACTGAGAGGACTTGTTTGGACCAGGGAGAGAACTAAGCCTAGACTAAGTACTAATACACTATTATGCTATTACTGTATACTTTATATTGGTGAGAGGGTTAATATTTTCTATTATTTTGGATATAATCTCATTTATCAAAAATTAAAGTGTTTCATGTCTAAACTATTCGGAGCCTCAATTGGATGTTGCATTTCCATGATGAAGGAGGATATTGGCCAGGATGACACTGAGAGGACTTGTTTGGACCAGGGAGAGAACTAAGCCTAGACTAAGTACAAATACACTATTATGCTATTACTTTATACTCTATATTGGTGAGAGGGTTAATATTTTCTATTATTTTGGATATAATCTCATTTATCAAAAATTAAAGTGTTTCTTGTCTAAACTATTCGGAGCCTCAATTGGATGTTACTTTTCCATGATGAAGGAGGATATTGGCCAGGATGACACTGAGAGGACTTGTTTGGACCAGGGAGAGAACTAAGCCTAGACTAAGTACAAATACACTATTATGCTATTACTGTGTACTTTATATTGGTGAGAGTGTTAATATTTTCTATTATTTTGGATATAATCTCATTTATCAAAAAACAAAGTGTTTCTTGTCTAAACTATTTGGAGCCTCAATTGGATGTTACTTTTCCATGATGAAGGAGGATATTGGCCAGGATGACACTGAGAGGACTTGTTTGGACCAGGGAGAGAACTAAGCCTAGACTAAGTACTAATACACTATTATGCTATTACCGTGTACTTTATATTGGTGAGAGTGTTAATATTTTCTATTATTTTGGATATAATCTCATTTATCAAAAATCAAAGTGTTTCATGTCTAAACTATTTTGAGCCTCAATTGGATGTTACTTTTCCATGATGAAGGAGGATATTGGCCAGGATGACACTGAGAGGACTTGTTTGGACCAGGGAGAGAACTAAGCCTAGACTAAGTACTAATACACTATTATGCTATTACCGTGTACTTTATATTGGTGAGAGTGTTAATATTTTCTATTATTTTGGATATAATCTCATTTATCAAAAATCAAAGTGTTTCATGTCTAAACTATTCGGAGCCTCAATTGGATGTTACTTTTCCATGATGAAGGAGGATATTGGCCAGGATGACACTGAGAGGACATGTTTGGACCAGGGAGAGAACTAAGCCTAGACTAAGTACTAATACACTATTATGCTATTACCGTGTACTTTATATTGGTGAGAGTGTTAATATTTTCTATTATTTTGGATATAATCTCATTTATCAAAAATCAAAGTGTTTCATGTCTAAACTATTTAGAGCCTCAATTGGATGTTGCATTTCCATGATGAAGGAGGATATTGGACAGGATGACACTGAGAGGACTTGTTTGGACCAGGGAGAGAACTAAGCCTAGACTAAGTACAAATACACTATTATGCTATTACTGTGTACTTTATATTGGTGAGAGGGTTAATATTTTCTATTATTTTGGATATAATCTCGTTTATCAAAAATCAAAGTGTTTCATGTCTAAACTATTCGGAGCCTCAATTGGATGTTGCATTTCCATGATGAAGGAGGATATTGGACAGGATGACACTGAGAGGACTTGTTTGGACCAGGGAGAGAACTAAGCCTAGACTAAGTACAAATACACTATTATGCTATTACTGTATACTTTATATTGGTGAGAGGTTTAATATTTTCTATTATTTTGGATATAATCTCATTTATCAAAAATCAAAGTGTTTCTTGTCTAAACTATTCGGAGCCTCAATTGGATGTTGCATTTCCATGATGAAGGAGGATATTGGCCAGGATGACACTGAGAGGACTTGTTGGGACCAGGGAGAGAACTAAGCCTAGACTAAGTACAAATACACTATTATGCTATTACTGTGTACTTTATATTGGTGAGAGGGTTAATATTTTCTATTATTTTGGATATAATCTCATTTATCAAAAATCAAAGTGTTTCATGTCTAAACTATTCGGAGCCTCAATTGGATGTTGCATTTCCATGATGAAGGAGGATATTGGACAGGATGACACTGAGAGGACTTGTTTGGACCAGGGAGAGAACTAAGCCTAGACTAAGTACAAATACACTATTATGCTATTACTGTATACTTTATATTGGTGAGAGGGTTAATATTTTCTATTATTTTGGATATAATCTCATTTATCAAAAATCAAAGTGTTTCATGTCTAAACTATTCGGAGCCTCAATTGGATGTTGCATTTCCATGATGAAGGAGGATATTGGACAGGATGACACTGAGAGGACTTGTTTGGACCAGGGAGAGAACTAAGCCTAGACTAAGTACAAATACACTATTATGCTATTACTGTGTACTTTATATTGGTGAGAGGGTTAATATTTTCTATTATTTTGGATATAATCTCGTTTATCAAAAATCAAAGTGTTTCATGTCTAAACTATTCGGAGCCTCAATTGGATGTGCATTTCCATGATGAAGGAGGATATTGGACAGGATGACACTGAGAGGACTTGTTTGGACCAGGGAGAGAACTAAGCCTAGACTAAGTACAAATACACTATTATGCTATTACTGTATACTTTATATTGGTGAGAGGGTTAATATTTTCTATTATTTTGGATATAATCTCGTTTATCAAAAATCAAAGTGTTTCATGTCTAAACTATTCGGAGCCTCAATTGGATGTTGCATTTCCATGATGAAGGAGGATATTGGCCAGGATGACACAGAGAGGACTTGTTTGGACCAGAGAGAGAACTAAGCCTAGACTAAGTACAAATACACTATTATGCTATTACTGTATACTTTATATTGGTGAGAGAGTTAATATTTTCTATTATTTTGGATGTAATCTCATTTATCAAAAATTAAAGTGTTTCATGTCTAAACTATTCGGAGCCTCAATTGGATGTTGCATTTCCATGATGAAGGAGGATATTGGCCAGGATGACACTGAGAGGACTTGTTGGGACCAGGGAGAGAACTAAGCCTAGACTAAGTACAAATACACTATTATGCTATTACTGTGTACTTTATATTGGTGAGAGGTTTAATATTTTCTATTATTTTGGATATAATCTCATTTATCAAAAATCAAAGTGTTTCTTGTCTAAACTATTCGGAGCCTCAATTGGATGTTGCATTTCCATGATGAAGGAGGATATTGGACAGGATGACACTGAGAGGACTTGTTTGGACCAGGGAGAGAACTAAGCCTAGACTAAGTACAAATACACTATTATGCTATTACTGTATACTTTATATTGGTGAGAGGGTTAATATTTTCTATTATTTTGGATATAATCTCGTTTATCAAAAATCAAAGTGTTTCATGTCTAAACTATTCGGAGCCTCAATTGGATGTTGCATTTCCATGATGAAGGAGGATATTGGCCAGGATGACACAGAGAGGACTTGTTTGGACCAGAGAGAGAACTAAGCCTAGACTAAGTACAAATACACTATTATGCTATTACTGTATACTTTATATTGGTGAGAGAGTTAATATTTTCTATTATTTTGGATGTAATCTCATTTATCAAAAATTAAAGTGTTTCATGTCTAAACTATTCGGAGCCTCAATTGGATGTTGCATTTCCATGATGAAGGAGGATATTGGCCAGGATGACACTGAGAGGACTTGTTGGGACCAGGGAGAGAACTAAGCCTAGACTAAGTACAAATACACTATTATGCTATTACTGTGTACTTTATATTGGTGAGAGAGTTAATATTTTCTATTATTTTGGATGTAATCTCATTTATCAAAAATCAAAGTGTTTCATGTCTAAACTATTCGGAGCCTCAATTGGATGTTGCATTTCCATGATGAAGGAGGATATTGGCCAGGATGACACTGAGAGGACTTGTTGGGACCAGGGAGAGAACTAAGCCTAGACTAAGTACAAATACACTATTATGCTATTACTGTGTACTTTATATTGGTGAGAGGTTTAATATTTTCTATTATTTTGGATATAATCTCATTTATCAAAAATCAAAGTGTTTCTTGTCTAAACTATTCGGAGCCTCAATTGGATGTTGCATTTCCATGATGAAGGAGGATATTGGCCAGGATGACACAGAGAGGACTTGTTGGGACCAGGGAGAGAACTAAGCCTAGACTAAGTACAAATACACTATTATGCTATTACTGTGTACTTTATATTGGTGAGAGGTTTAATATTTTCTATTATTTTGGATATAATCTCATTTATCAAAAATCAAAGTGTTTCTTGTCTAAACTATTCGGAGCCTCAATTGGATGTTGCATTTCCATGATGAAGGAGGATATTGGCCAGGATGACACAGAGAGGACTTGTTGGGACCAGGGAGAGAACTAAGCCTAGACTAAGTACAAATACACTATTATGCTATTACTGTGTACTTTATATTGGTGAGAGGTTTAATATTTTCTATTATTTTGGATATAATCTCATTTATCAAAAATCAAAGTGTTTCTTGTCTAAACTATTCGGAGCCTCAATTGGATGTTGCATTTCCATGATGAAGGAGGATATTGGTCAGGATGACACTGAGAGGACTTGTTTGGACCAGGGAGAGAACTAAGCCTAGACTAAGTACAAATACACTATTATGCTATTACTTTATACTTTATATTGGTGAGAGGGTTAATATTTTCTATTATTTTGGATATAATCTCATTTATCAAAAATCAAAGTGTTTCTTGTCTAAACTATTCGGAGCCTCAATTGGATGTTGCATTTCCATGATGAAGGAGGATATTGGCCAGGATGACACAGAGAGGACTTGTTGGGACCAGGGAGAGAACTAAGCCTAGACTAAGTACAAATACACTATTATGCTATTACTGTGTACTTTATATTGGTGAGAGGTTTAATATTTTCTATTATTTTGGATATAATCTCATTTATCAAAAATCAAAGTGTTTCTTGTCTAAACTATTCGGAGCCTCAATTGGATGTTGCATTTCCATGATGAAGGAGGATATTGGCCAGGATGACACTGAGAGGACTTGTTTGGACCCGGGAGGGAACTAAGCCTAGACTAAGTACAAATACACTATTATGCTATTACTGTGTACTTTATATTGGTGAGAGGTTTAATATTTTCTATTATTTTGGATATAATCTCATTTATCAAAAATCAAAGTGTTTCTTGTCTAAACTATTCGGAGCCTCAATTGGATGTTGCATTTCCATGATGAAGGAGGATATTGGCCAGGATGACACAGAGAGGACTTGTTGGGACCAGGGAGAGAACTAAGCCTAGACTAAGTACAAATACACTATTATGCTATTACTGTGTACTTTATATTGGTGAGAGGTTTAATATTTTCTATTATTTTGGATATAATCTCATTTATCAAAAATCAAAGTGTTTCTTGTCTAAACTATTCGGAGCCTCAATTGGATGTTACTTTTCCATGATGAAGGAGGATATTGGCCAGGATGACACAGAGAGGACTTGTTGGGACCAGGGAGAGAACTATGCCTAGACTAAGTACAAATACACTATTATGCTATTACTGTGTACTTTATATTGGTGAGAGGTTTAATATTTTCTATTATTTTGGATATAATCTCATTTATCAAAAATCAAAGTGTTTCTTGTCTAAACTATTCGGAGCCTCAATTGGATGTTGCATTTCCATGATGAAGGAGGATATTGGCCAGGATGACACTGAGAGGACTTGTTGGGACCAGGGAGAGAACTAAGCCTAGACTAAGTACAAATACACTATTATGCTATTACTGTGTACTTTATATTGGTGAGAGGGTTAATATTTTCTATTATTTTGGATATAATCTCATTTATCAAAAATCAAAGTGTTTCTTGTCTAAACTATTCGGAGCCTCAATTGGATGTTACTTTTCCATGATGAAGGAGGATATTGGCCAGGATGACACTGAGAGGACTTGTTTGGACCAGGGAGAGAACCAAGCCTAGACTAAGTACAAATACACTATTATGCTATTACTGTGTACTTTATATTGATGAGAGGGTTAATATTTTCTATTATTTTGGATATAATCTCATTTATCAAAAATCAAAGTGTTTCTTGTCTAAACTATTCGGAGCCTCAATTGGATGTTGCATTTCCATGATGAAGGAGGATATTGGCCAGGATGACACAGAGAGGACTTGTTGGGACCAGGGAGAGAACTAAGCCTAGACTAAGTACAAATACACTATTATGCTATTACTGTGTACTTTATATTGGTGAGAGGTTTAATATTTTCTATTATTTTGGATATAATCTCATTTATCAAAAATCAAAGTGTTTCTTGTCTAAACTATTCGGAGCCTCAATTGGATGTTGCATTTCCATGATGAAGGAGGATATTGGCCAGGATGACACAGAGAGGACTTGTTGGGACCAGGGAGAGAACTAAGCCTAGACTAAGTACAAATACACTATTATGCTATTACTGTGTACTTTATATTGGTGAGAGGTTTAATATTTTCTATTATTTTGGATATAATCTCATTTATCAAAAATCAAAGTGTTTCTTGTCTAAACTATTCGGAGCCTCAATTGGATGTTGCATTTCCATGATGAAGGAGGATATTGGTCAGGATGACACTGAGAGGACTTGTTTGGACCAGGGAGAGAACTAAGCCTAGACTAAGTACAAATACACTATTATGCTATTACTTTATACTTTATATTGGTGAGAGGGTTAATATTTTCTATTATTTTGGATATAATCTCATTTATCAAAAATCAAAGTGTTTCTTGTCTAAACTATTCGGAGCCTCAATTGGATGTTGCATTTCCATGATGAAGGAGGATATTGGCCAGGATGACACAGAGAGGACTTGTTGGGACCAGGGAGAGAACTAAGCCTAGACTAAGTACAAATACACTATTATGCTATTACTGTGTACTTTATATTGATGAGAGGGTTAATATTTTCTATTATTTTGGATATAATCTCATTTATCAAAAATCAAAGTGTTTCTTGTCTAAACTATTCGGAGCCTCAATTGGATGTTGCATTTCCATGATGAAGGAGGATATTGGCCAGGATGACACAGAGAGGACTTGTTGGGACCAGGGAGAGAACTAAGCCTAGACTAAGTACAAATACACTATTATGCTATTACTGTGTACTTTATATTGATGAGAGGGTTAATATTTTCTATTATTTTGGATATAATCTCATTTATCAAAAATCAAAGTGTTTCTTGTCTAAACTATTCGGAGCCTCAATTGGATGTTGCATTTCCATGATGAAGGAGGATATTGGCCAGGATGACACTGAGAGGACTTGTTGGGACCAGGGAGAGAACTAAGCCTAGACTAAGTACAAATACACTATTATGCTATTACTGTGTACTTTATATTGGTGAGAGGGTTAATATTTTCTATTATTTTGGATATAATCTCATTTATCAAAAATCAAAGTGTTTCTTGTCTAAACTATTCGGAGCCTCAATTGGATGTTGCATTTCCATGATGAAGGAGGATATTGGCCAGGATGACACTGAGAGGACTTGTTTGGACCAGAGAGAGAACTAAGCCTAGACTAAGTACAAATACACTATTATGCTATTACTGTGTACTTTATATTGGTGAGAGGTTTAATATTTTCTATTATTTTGGATATAATCTCATTTATCAAAAATCAAAGTGTTTCTTGTCTAAACTATTCGGAGCCTCAATTGGATGTTGCATTTCCATGATGAAGGAGGATATTGGCCAGGATGACACAGAGAGGACTTGTTGGGACCAGGGAGAGAACTAAGCCTAGACTAAGTACAAATACACTATTATGCTATTACTGTGTACTTTATATTGGTGAGAGGTTTAATATTTTCTATTATTTTGGATATAATCTCATTTATCAAAAATCAAAGTGTTTCTTGTCTAAACTATTCGGAGCCTCAATTGGATGTTGCATTTCCATGATGAAGGAGGATATTGGCCAGGATGACACTGAGAGGACTTGTTTGGACCAGAGAGAGAACTAAGCCTAGACTAAGTACAAATACACTATTATGCTATTACTGTGTACTTTATATTGGTGAGAGGTTTAATATTTTCTATTATTTTGGATATAATCTCATTTATCAAAAATCAAAGTGTTTCTTGTCTAAACTATTCGGAGCCTCAATTGGATGTTGCATTTCCATGATGAAGGAGGATATTGGCCAGGATGACACAGAGAGGACTTGTTGGGACCAGGGAGAGAACTAAGCCTAGACTAAGTACAAATACACTATTATGCTATTACTGTATACTTTATATTGGTGAGAGGGTTAATATTTTCTATTATTTTGGATATAATCTCATTTATCAAAAATCAAAGTGTTTCATGTCTAAACTATTCGGAGCCTCAATTGGATGTTGCATTTCCATGATGAAGGAGGATATTGGCCAGGATGACACTGAGAGGACATGTTTGGACCAGAGAGAGAACTAAGCCTAGACTAAGTACAAATACACTATTATGCTATTACTGTATACTTTATATTGGTGAGAGGGTTAATATTTTCTATTATTTTGGATATAATCTCATTTATCAAAAATCAAAGTGTTTCATGTCTAAACTATTCGGAGCCTCAATTGGATGTTGCATTTCCATGATGAAGGAGGATATTGGCCAGGATGACACTGAGAGGACTTGTTTGGACCAGGGAGAGAACTAAGCCTAGACTAAGTACAAATACACTATTATGCTATTACTGTATACTTTATATTGGTGAGAGGGTTAATATTTTCTATTATTTTGGATATAATCTCATTTATCAAAAATTAAAGTGTTTCTTGTCTAAACTATTTGGAGCATCAATTGGATGTTGCATTTCCATGATGAAGCAGGATATTGGTCAGGATGACACTGAGAGGACTTGTTTGGACCAGGGAGAGAACTAAGCCTAGACTAAGTAGAAATACACTATTATGCTATTACTGTATACTTTATATTGGTGAGAGGGTTAATATTTTCTATTATTTTGGATATTATCTCATTTATCAAAAATTAAAGTGTTTCATGTCTAAACTATTTAGAGCCTCAATTGGATGTTGCATTTCCATGATGAAGGAGGATATTGGCCAGGATGACACTGAGAGGACTTGTTTGGACCCGGGAGGGAACTAAGCCTAGACTAAGTACAAATACACTATTATGCTATTACTGTATACTCTATATTGATGAGAGGGTTAATATTTTCTATTATTTTGGATATAATCTCATTTATCAAAAATCAAAGTGTTTCATGTCTAAACTATTCGGAGCCTCAATTGGATGTTGCATTTCCATGATGAAGGAGGATATTGGTCAGGATGACACTAAGAGGAATTGTTTGGACCAGGGAGAGAACTAAGCCTAAACTAAGTACAAATACACTATTATGCTATTACTGTATACTCTATATTGATGAGAGGGTTAATATTTTCTATTATTTTGGATATAATCTCATTTATCAAAAATTAAAGTGTTTCATGTCTAAACTATTTAGAGCCTCAATTGGATGTTGCATTTCCATGATGAAGCAGGATATTGGTCAGGATGACACTGAGAGGACTTGTTTGGACCAGGGAGAGAACTAAGCCTAGACTAAGTAGAAATACACTATTATGCTATTACTGTATACTTTATATTGGTGAGAGGGTTAATATTTTCTATTATTTTGGATATTATCTCATTTATCAAAAATTAAAGTGTTTCATGTCTAAACTATTTAGAGCCTCAATTGGATGTTGCATTTCCATGATGAAGGAGGATATTGGCCAGGATGACACTGAGAGGACTTGTTTGGACCCGGGAGGGAACTAAGCCTAGACTAAGTACAAATACACTATTATGCTATTACTGTATACTTTATATTGGTGAGAGGGTTAATATTTTCTATTATTTTGGATATAATCTCATTTATCTAATATCAAAGTGTTTCATGTCTAAACTATTCCGAGCCTCAATTGGATGTTGCTTTTCCATGATGAAGGAGGATATTGGCCAGGATTACACTGAGAGGACTTGTTTGGACCAGAGAGAGAACTAAGCCTAGACTAAGTACAAATACACTATTATGCTATTACTTTGTACTTTATATTGGTGAGAGGGTTAATATTTTCTATTATTTTGGATATAATCTCATTTATCTAATATCAAAGTGTTTCATGTCTAAACTATTCAGAGCCTCAATTGGATGTTGCATTTCCATGATGAAGGAGGATATTGGCCAGGATGACACTGAGAGGACTTGTTTGGACCAGGGAGAGAACTAAGCCTAGACTAAGTACAAATACACTATTATGCTATTACTTTGTACTTTATATTGGTGAGAGGGTTAATATTTTCTATTATTTTGGATATAATCTCATTTATCTAATATCAAAGTGTTTCATGTCTAAACTATTCAGAGCCTCAATTGGATGTTGCATTTCCATGATGAAGGAGGATATTGGCCAGGATGACACTGAGAGGACTTGTTTGGACCCGGGAGGGAACTAAGCCTAGACTAAGTACAAATACACTATTATGCTATTACTGTATACTTTATATTGGTGAGAGGGTTAATATTTTCTATTATTTTGGATATTATCTCATTTATCAAAAATTAAAGTGTTTCATGTCTAAACTATTTAGAGCCTCAATTGGATGTTGCATTTCCATGATGAAGGAGGATATTGGCCAGGATGACACTGAGAGGACTTGTTTGGACCCGGGAGGGAACTAAGCCTAGACTAAGTACAAATACACTATTATGCTATTACTGTATACTTTATATTGGTGAGAGGGTTAATATTTTCTATTATTTTGGATATTATCTCATTTATCAAAAATTAAAGTGTTTCATGTCTAAACTATTTAGAGCCTCAATTGGATGTTGCATTTCCATGATGAAGGAGGATATTGGCCAGGATGACACTGAGAGGACTTGTTTGGACCCGGGAGGGAACTAAGCCTAGACTAAGTACAAATACACTATTATGCTATTACTGTATACTTTATATTGGTGAGAGGGTTAATATTTTCTATTATTTTGGATATTATCTCATTTATCAAAAATTAAAGTGTTTCATGTCTAAACTATTTAGAGCCTCAATTGGATGTTGCATTTCCATGATGAAGGAGGATATTGGCCAGGATGACACTGAGAGGACTTGTTTGGACCCGGGAGGGAACTAAGCCTAGACTAAGTACAAATACACTATTATGCTATTACTGTATACTTTATATTGGTGAGAGGGTTAATATTTTCTATTATTTTGGATATTATCTCATTTATCAAAAATTAAAGTGTTTCATGTCTAAACTATTCAGAGCCTCAATTGGATGTTGCATTTCCATGATGAAGGAGGATATTGGCCAGGATGACACTGAGAGGACTTGTTTGGACCAGAGAGAGAACTAAGCCTAGACTAAGTACAAATACACTATTATGCTATTACTTTGTACTTTATATTGGTGAGAGGGTTAATATTTTCTATTATTTTGGATATAATCTCATTTATCTAATATCAAAGTGTTTCATGTCTAAACTATTCCGAGCCTCAATTGGATGTTGCTTTTCCATGATGAAGGAGGATATTGGCCAGGATTACACTGAGAGGACTTGTTTGGACCAGAGAGAGAACTAAGCCTAGACTAAGTACAAATACACTATTATGCTATTACTTTGTACTTTATATTGGTGAGAGGGTTAATATTTTCTATTATTTTGGATATAATCTCATTTATCTAATATCAAAGTGTTTCATGTCTAAACTATTCAGAGCCTCAATTGGATGTTGCATTTCCATGATGAAGGAGGATATTGGCCAGGATGACACTGAGAGGACTTGTTTGGACCCGGGAGGGAACTAAGCCTAGACTAAGTACAAATACACTATTATGCTATTACTGTATACTTTATATTGGTGAGAGGGTTAATATTTTCTATTATTTTGGATATTATCTCATTTATCAAAAATTAAAGTGTTTCATGTCTAAACTATTTAGAGCCTCAATTGGATGTTGCATTTCCATGATGAAGGAGGATATTGGCCAGGATGACACTGAGAGGACTTGTTTGGACCCGGGAGGGAACTAAGCCTAGACTAAGTACAAATACACTATTATGCTATTACTGTATACTTTATATTGGTGAGAGGGTTAATATTTTCTATTATTTTGGATATTATCTCATTTATCAAAATTAAAGTGTTTCATGTCTAAACTATTTAGAGCCTCAATTGGATGTTGCATTTCCATGATGAAGGAGGATATTGGCCAGGATGACACTGAGAGGACTTGTTTGGACCCGGGAGGGAACTAAGCCTAGACTAAGTACAAATACACTATTATGCTATTACTGTATACTTTATATTGGTGAGAGGGTTAATATTTTCTATTATTTTGGATATTATCTCATTTATCAAAAATTAAAGTGTTTCATGTCTAAACTATTTAGAGCCTCAATTGGATGTTACTTTTCCATGATGAAGGAGGATATTGGCCAGGATGACACTGAGAGGACTTGTTTGGACCAGGGAGAGAACTAAGCCTAGACTAAGTAGAAATACACTATTATGCTATTACTGTATACTTTATATTGGTGAGAGGGTTAATATTTTCTATTATTTTGGATATTATCTCATTTATCAAAAATTAAAGTGTTTCATGTCTAAACTATTTAGAGCCTCAATTGGATGTTACTTTTCCATGATGAAGGAGGATATTGGCCAGGATGACACTGAGAGGACTTGTTTGGACCCGGGAGGGAACTAAGCCTAGACTAAGTACAAATACACTATTATGCTATTACTGTATACTTTATATTGGTGAGAGGGTTAATATTTTCTATTATTTTGGATATTATCTCATTTATCAAAAATTAAAGTGTTTCATGTCTAAACTATTTAGAGCCTCAATTGGATGTTACTTTTCCATGATGAAGGAGGATATTGGCCAGGATGACACTGAGAGGACTTGTTTGGACCAGGGAGAGAACTAAGCCTAGACTAAGTACAAATACACTATTATGCTATTACTGTATACTTTATATTGGTGAGAGGGTTAATATTTTCTATTATTTTGGATATAATCTCATTTATCTAATATCAAAGTGTTTCATGTCTAAACTATTCCGAGCCTCAATTGGATGTTGCTTTTCCATGATGAAGGAGGATATTGGCCAGGATTACACTGAGAGTACTTGTTTGGACCAGGGAGAGAACTAAGCCTAGACTAAGTACAAATACACTATTATGCTATTACTTTGTACTTTATATTGGTGAGAGGGTTAATATTTTCTATTATTTTGGATATAATCTCATTTATCTAATATCAAAGTGTTTCATGTCTAAACTATTCAGAGCCTCAATTGGATGTTGCATTTCCATGATGAAGGAGGATATTGGCCAGGATGACACTGAGAGGACTTGTTTGGACCAGGGAGAGAACTAAGCCTAGACTAAGTACAAATACACTATTATGCTATTACTGTGTACTTTATATTGGTGAGAGGGTTAATATTTTCTATTATTTTGGATATAATCTCATTTATCTAATATCAAAGTGTTTCATGTCTAAACTATTCCGAGCCTCAATTGGATGTTGCTTTTCCATGATGAAGGAGGATATTGGCCAGGATTACACTGAGAGTACTTGTTTGGACCAGAGAGAGAACTAAGCCTAGACTAAGTACAAATACACTATTATGCTATTACTTTGTACTTTATATTGGTGAGAGGGTTAATATTTTCTATTATTTTGGATATAATCTCATTTATCTAATATCAAAGTGTTTCATGTCTAAACTATTCAGAGCCTCAATTGGATGTTGCATTTCCATGATGAAGGAGGATATTGGCCAGGATGACACTGAGAGGACTTGTTTGGACCAGGGAGAGAACTAAGCCTAGACTAAGTACAAATACACTATTATGCTATTACTGTGTACTTTATATTGGTGAGAGGGTTAATATTTTCTATTATTTTGGATATAATCTCATTTATCTAATATCAAAGTGTTTCATGTCTAAACTATTCAGAGCCTCAATTGGATGTTGCATTTCCATGATGAAGGAGGATATTGGCCAGGATTACACTGAGAGGACTTGTTTGGACCAGAGAGAGAACTAAGCCTAGACTAAGTACAAATACACTATTATGCTATTACTGTATACTTTATATTGGTGAGAGGGTTAATATTTTCTATTATTTTGGATATAATCTCATTTATCTAATATCAAAGTGTTTCATGTCTAAACTATTCAGAGCCTCAATTGGATGTTGCATTTCCATGATGAAGGAGGATATTGGCCAGGATGACACTGAGAGGACTTGTTTGGACCAGGGAGAGAACTAAGCCTAGACTAAGTACAAATACACTATTATGCTATTACTGTGTACTTTATATTGGTGAGAGGGTTAATATTTTCTATTATTTTGGATATAATCTCATTTATCTAATATCAAAGTGTTTCATGTCTAAACTATTCAGAGCCTCAATTGGATGTTGCATTTCCATGATGTAGGAGGATATTGGCCAGGATGACACCGAGAGGACTTGTTTGGACCAGGGAGAGAACTAAGCCTAGACTAAGTACCAATACACTATTATGCTATTACTTTGTACTTTATATTGGTGAGAGGGTTAATATTTTCTATTATTTTGGATATAATCTCATTTATCTAATATCAAAGTGTTTCATGTCTAAACTATTTGGAGCCTCAATTGGATGTTGCATTTCCATGATGAAGGAGGATATTGGCAAGGATGACACTGAGAGGACTTGTTTGGACCAGGGAGAGAACTAAGCCTAGACTAAGTACAAATACACTATTATGCTATTACTGTATACTTTATATTGGTGAGAGGGTTAATATTTTCTATTATTTTGGATATAATCTCATTTATCAAAAAGCAAAGTGTTTCATGTCTAAACTATTCGGAGCCTCAATTGGATGTTGCATTTCCATGATGAAGGAGGATATTGGCCAGGATGACACTGAGAGGACTTGTTTGGACCAGGGAGAGAACTAAGCCTAGACTAAGTACTAATACACTGTTATGCTATTACTGTATACTTTATATTGGTGAGAGGGTTAATATTTTCTATTATTTTGGATATAATCTCATTTATCTAATATCAAAGTGTTTCATGTCTAAACTATTCGGAGCCTCAATTGGATGTTGCATTTCCATGATGAAGGAGGATATTGGCCAGGATGACACCGAGAGTACTTGTTTGGACCAGGGAGAGAACTAAGCCTAGACTAAGTACAAATACACTATTATGCTATTACTGTGTACTTTATATTGGTGAGAGGGTTAATATTTTCTATTATTTTGGATATAATCTCATTTATCTAATATCAAAGTGTTTCATGTCTAAACTATTCAGAGCCTCAATTGGATGTTGCATTTCCATGATGAAGGAGGATATTGGCCAGGATGACACTGAGAGGACTTGTTTGGACCAGGGAGAGAACTAAGCCTAGACTAAGTACAAATACACTATTATGCTATTACTGTGTACTTTATATTGGTGAGAGGGTTAATATTTTCTATTATTTTGGATATAATCTCATTTATCTAATATCAAAGTGTTTCATGTCTAAACTATTCAGAGCCTCAATTGGATGTTGCATTTCCATGATGTAGGAGGATATTGGCCAGGATGACACCGAGAGGACTTGTTTGGACCAGGGAGAGAACTAAGCCTAGACTAAGTACCAATACACTATTATGCTATTACTTTGTACTTTATATTGGTGAGAGGGTTAATATTTTCTATTATTTTGGATATAATCTCATTTATCTAATATCAAAGTGTTTCATGTCTAAACTATTTGGAGCCTCAATTGGATGTTGCATTTCCATGATGAAGGAGGATATTGGCAAGGATGACACTGAGAGGACTTGTTTGGACCAGGGAGAGAACTAAGCCTAGACTAAGTACAAATACACTATTATGCTATTACTGTATACTTTATATTGGTGAGAGGGTTAATATTTTCTATTATTTTGGATATAATCTCATTTATCAAAAAGCAAAGTGTTTCATGTCTAAACTATTCGGAGCCTCAATTGGATGTTGCATTTCCATGATGAAGGAGGATATTGGCCAGGATGACACTGAGAGGACTTGTTTGGACCAGGGAGAGAACTAAGCCTAGACTAAGTACTAATACACTGTTATGCTATTACTGTATACTTTATATTGGTGAGAGGGTTAATATTTTCTATTATTTTGGATATAATCTCATTTATCAAAAAGCAAAGTGTTTCATGTCTAAACTATTCGGAGCCTCAATTGGATGTTGCATTTCCATGATGAAGGAGGATATTGGCAAGGATGACACTGAGAGGACTTGTTTGGACCAGGACGAGAACTAAGCCTAGACTAAGTACTAATACACTGTTATGCTATTACTGTATACTTTATATTGGTGAGAGGGTTAATATTTTCTATTATTTTGGATATAATCTCATTTATCAAAAAGCAAAGTGTTTCATGTCTAAACTATTCGGAGCCTCAATTGGATGTTGCATTTCCATGATGAAGGAGGATATTGGCCAGGATGACACTGAGAGGACTTGTTTGGACCAGGGAGAGAACTAAGCCTAGACTAAGTACTAATACACTGTTATGCTATTACTGTATACTTTATATTGGTGAGAGGGTTAATATTTTCTATTATTTTGGATATAATCTCATTTATCAAAAAGCAAAGTGTTTCATGTCTAAACTATTCGGAGCCTCAATTGGATGTTGCATTTCCATGATGAAGGAGGATATTGGCCAGGATGACACTGAGAGGACTTGTTTGGACCAGGGAGAGAACTAAGCCTAGACTAAGTACTAATACACTGTTATGCTATTACTGTATACTTTATATTGGTGAGAGGGTTAATATTTTCTATTATTTTGGATATAATCTCATTTATCAAAAAGCAAAGTGTTTCATGTCTAAACTATTCGGAGCCTCAATTGGATGTTGCATTTCCATGATGAAGGAGGATATTGGCCAGGATGACACTGAGAGGACTTGTTTGGACCAGGGAGAGAACTAAGCCTAGACTAAGTACTAATACACTGTTATGCTATTACTGTATACTTTATATTGGTGAGAGGGTTAATATTTTCTATTATTTTGGATATAATCTCATTTATCAAAAATCAAAGTGTTTCATGTCTAAACTATTCGGAGCCTCAATTGGATGTTGCTTTTCCATGATGAAGGAGGATATTGGCAAGGATGACACTGAGAGGACTTGTTTGGACCAGGACGAGAACTAAGCCTAGACTAAGTACAAATACACTATTATGCTATTACTTTATACTTTATATTGGTGAGAGGGTTAATATTTTCTATTATTTTGTATATAATCTCATTTATCAAAAATTAAAGTGTTTCATGTCTAAACTATTCGGAGCCTCAATTGGATGTTGTATTTCCATGATGAAGGAGGATATTGGCCAGGATGACACTGAGAGGACTTGTTTGGACCAGGGAGAGAACTAAGCCTAGACTAAGTACTAATACACTATTATGCTATTACTGTATACTCTATATTGGTGAGAGGGTTAATATTTTCTATTATTTTGGATATAATCTCATTTATCAAAAAGCAAAGTGTTTCTTGTCTAAACTATTTAGAGCCTCAATTGGATGTTGCATTTCCATGATGAAGGAGGATATTGGCCAGGATGACACTGAGAGGACTTGTTTGGACCAGGGAGAGAACTAAGCCTAGACTAAGTACTAATACACTATTATGCTATTACTGTATACTTTATATTGGTGAGAGGGTTAATATTTTCTATTATTTTGGATATAATCTCATTTATCAAAAATTAAAGTGTTTCTTGTCTAAACTATTCGGAGCCTCAATTGGATGTTGCATTTCCATGATGAAGGAGGATATTGGCCAGGATGACACTGAGAGGACTTGTTTGGACCAGGGAGAGAACTAAGCCTAGACTAAGTACTAATACACTATTATGCTATTACTGTATACTTTATATTGGTGAGAGGGTTAATATTTTCTATTATTTTGGATATAATCTCATTTATCAAAAATCAAAGTGTTTCTTGTCTAAACTATTCGGAGCCTCAATTGGATGTTGCATTTCCATGATGAAGGAGGATATTGGCCAGGATGACACTGAGAGGACATGTTTGGACAAGGGAGAGAACTAAGCCTAGACTAAGTACTAATACACTATTATGCTATTACTATATACTTTATATTGGTGAGAGGGTTAATATTTTCTATTATTTTGGATATAATCTCATTTATCAAAAAGCAAAGTGTTTCTTGTCTAAACTATTTAGAGCCTCAATTGGATGTTGCATTTCCATGATGAAGGAGGATATTGGCCAGGATGACACTGAGAGGACTTGTTTGGACCAGGGAGAGAACTAAGCCTAGACTAAGTACAAATACACTATTATGCTATTACTTTATACTTTATATTGGTGAGAGGGTTAATATTTTCTATTATTTTGGATATAATCTCATTTATCAAAAATTAAAGTGTTTCTTGTCTAAACTATTCGGAGCCTCAATTGGATGTTGCATTTCCATGATGAAGGAGGATATTGGCCAGGATGACACTGAGAGGACTTGTTTGGACCAGGGAGAGAACTAAGCCTAGACTAAGTACTAATACACTATTATGCTATTACTGTATACTTTATATTGGTGAGAGGGTTAATATTTTCTATTATTTTGGATATAATCTCATTTATCAAAAATCAAAGTGTTTCTTGTCTAAACTATTCGGAGCCTCAATTGGATGTTGCATTTCCATGATGAAGGAGGATATTGGCCAGGATGACACTGAGAGGACATGTTTGGACAAGGGAGAGAACTAAGCCTAGACTAAGTACTAATACACTATTATGCTATTACTATATACTTTATATTGGTGAGAGGGTTAATATTCTCTAAAATTTTGGATTTTTTCTCTTTTATCAAAAATCAAAGTGTTTCATGTCTAAACTATTTTGAGCCTCAATTGGATGTTGCATTTCCATGATGAAGGAGGATATTGGCCAGGATGACACTGAGAGGACTTGTTTGGACCAGGGAGAGAACTAAGCCTAGACTAAGTACTAATACACTATTATGCTATTACTGTATACTTTATATTGGTGAGAGGGTTAATATTTTCTATTATTTTGGATATAATCTCATTTATCAAAAATTAAAGTGTTTCATGTCTAAACTATTTTGAGCCTCAATTGGATGTTACTTTTCCATGATGAAGGAGGATATTGGCCAGGATGACACTGAGAGGACTTGTTTGGACCAGGGAGAGAACTAAGCCTAGACTAAGTACTAATACACTATTATGCTATTACTATATACTTTATATTGGTGAGAGGGTTAATATTCTCTAAAATTTTGGATTTTTTCTCTTTTATCAAAAATCAAAGTGTTTCATGTCTAAACTATTTTGAGCCTCAATTGGATGTTACTTTTCCATGATGAAGGAGGATATTGGCCAGGATGACACTGAGAGGACTTGTTTGGACCAGGGAGAGAACTAAGCCTAGACTAAGTACAAATACACTATTATGCTATTACTGTATACTTTATATTGGTGAGAGGGTTAATATTTTCTATTATTTTGGATATAATCTCATTTATCAAAAATTAAAGTGTTTCATGTCTAAACTATTTAGAGCCTCAATAGGATGTTACTTTTCCATGATGAAGGAGGATATTGGCCAGGATGACACTGAGAGGACTTGTTTGGACCAGGGAGAGAACTAAGCCTAGACTATGTACAAATACACTATTATGCTATTACTTTATACTTTATTTTGGTGAGAGGGTTAATATTTTCTATTATTTTGGATATAATCTCATTTATCAAAAATCAAAGTGTTTCTTGTCTAAACTATTCGGAGCCTCAATTGGATGTTGCATTTCCATGATGAAGGAGGATATTGGCCAGGATGACACTGAGAGGACTTGTTTGGACCAGGGAGAGAACTAAGCCTAGACTAAGTACTAATACACTATTATGCTATTACTGTATACTTTATATTGGTGAGAGGGTTAATATTTTCTATTATTTTGGATATAATCTCATTTATCAAAAATTAAAGTGTTTCATGTCTAAACTATTTAGAGCCTCAATTGGATGTTGCATTTCCATGATGAAGGAGGATATTGGCCAGGATGACACTGAGAGGACTTGTTTGGACCAGGGAGAGAACTAAGCCTAGACTAAGTACAAATACACTATTATGCTATTACTGTATACTTTATATTGGTGAGAGGGTTAATATTTTCTATTATTTTGGATATAATCTCATTTATCAAAAATTAAAGTGTTTCATGTCTAAACTATTTAGAGCCTCAATAGGATGTTACTTTTCCATGATGAAGGAGGATATTGGCCAGGATGACACTGAGAGGACTTGTTTGGACCAGGGAGAGAACTAAGCCTAGACTAAGTACAAATACACTATTATGCTATTACTTTATACTTTATATTGGTGAGAGTGTTAATATTTTCTATTATTTTGGATATAATCTCATTTATCAAAAATTAAAGTGTTTCATGTCTAAACTATTTAGAGCCTCAATTGGATGTTGCATTTCCATGATGAAGGAGGATATTGGCCAGGATGACACTGAGAGGACTTGTTTGGACCAGGGAGAGAACTAAGCCTAGACTAAGTACAAATACACTATTATGCTATTACTGTATAATTTATATTGGTGAGAGGGTTAATATTTTCTATTATTTTGGATATTATCTCATTTATCAAAAATTAAAGTGTTTCATGTCTAAACTATTTAGAGCCTCAATTGGATGTTACTTTTCCATGATGAAGGAGGATATTGGCCAGGATGACACTGAGAGGACATGTTTGGACCAGGGAGAGAACTAAGCCTAGACTAAGTACAAATACACTATTATGCTATTACTGTATACTTTATATTGGTGAGAGGGTTAATATTTTCTATTATTTTGGATATAATCTCATTTATCAAAAATTAAGGTGTTTCATGTCTAAACTATTCGGAGCCTTAATTGGATGTTACTTTTCCATGATGAAGGAGGATATTGGCCAGGATGACACTGAGAGGACTTGTTTGGACCAGGGAGAGAACTAAGCCTAGACTAAGTACTAATACACTATTATGCTATTACTGTATACTTTATATTGGTGAGAGGGTTAATATTTTCTATTATTATGGATATAATCTCATTTATCAAAAATTAAGGTGTTTCATGTCTAAACTATTCGGAGCCTTAATTGGATGTTACTTTTCCATGATGAAGGAGGATATTGGCCAGGATGACACTGAGAGGACTTGTTTGGACCAGGGAGAGAACTAAGCCTAGACTAAGTACAAATACACTATTATGCTATTACTGTATACTTTATATTGGTGAGAGGGTTAATATTTTCTATTATTATGGATATAATCTCATTTATCAAAAATTAAGGTGTTTCATGTCTAAACTATTCGGAGCCTCAATTGGATGTAACTTTTCCATGATGAAGGAGGATATTGGCCAGGATGACACAGAGAGGACTTGTTTGGACCAGGGAGAGAACTAAGCCTAGACTAAGTACTAATACACTATTATGCTATTACTGTATACTTTATATTGGTGAGAGGGTTAATATTTTCTATTATTTTGGATATAATCTCATTTATCAAAAATTAAAGTGTTTCTTGTCTAAACTATTTGGAGCCTCAATTGGATGTTACTTTTCCATGATGAAGGAGGATATTGGCCAGGATGACACTGAGAGGACTTGTTTGGACAAGGGAGAGAACTAAGCCTAGACTAAGTACAAATACACTATTATGCTATTACTGTATACTTTATATTGGTGAGAGGGTTAATATTTTCTATTATTTTGGATATAATCTCATTTATCAAAAATTAAAGTGTTTCTTGTCTAAACTATTCAGGTCCTCAATTGGATGTTACTTTTCCATGATGAAGGAGGATATTGGCCAGGATGACACTGAGAGGACTTGTTTGGACAAGGGAGAGAACTAAGCCTAGACTAAGTACTAATACACTATTATGCTATTACTGTATACTTTATATTGGTGAGAGGGTTAATATTTTCTATTATTTTGGATATAATCTCATTTATCAAAAATTAAAGTGTTTCTTGTCTAAACTATTTGGAGCCTCAATTGGATGTTACTTTTCCATGATGAAGGAGGATATTGGCCAGGATGACACTGAGAGGACTTGTTTGGACAAGGGAGAGAACTAAGCCTAGACTAAGTACAAATACACTATTATGCTATTACTGTATACTTTATATTGGTGAGAGGGTTAATATTTTCTATTATTTTGGATATAATCTCATTTATCAAAAATTAAAGTGTTTCTTGTCTAAACTATTCAGGTCCTCAATTGGATGTTACTTTTCAATGATGAAGGAGGATATTGGCCAGGATTGTTTGGACCAGGGAGAGAACTAAGCCTAGACTAAGTACTAATACACTATTATGCAATTACTGTATACTTAATATTGTTTATACGGTTAATATTCTCTAAAATTTTGGATTTTATCTCTTTTATCAAAAATTAAAGTTTTGTTATAATCATTATTCAGGACCTCTATTGGATGTTGAATTTCCATGATGAAGGAGGATATTTGCCGGGATGACACTGAGAGGACTTGTTTGGACCAGGGAGAGAACTAAGCCTAGACTAAGTACTTATACACTATTATGCTATTACTGTACATTTTATATTAGTTTGAGGCTTAATATTTTCTTAAATTTTGGGTTTTATCTCTTTAATCAAACATTAAAGAATTCTTATTATCATTATTCAGGACCTCAATTGGATGCTACATTACCATGACTATTGGATATATTGCCAGGATGACGTTGAGGGCTCTTGTTTTGTCCAGGTAGGGAACTTAGCTTACAATGAGTATTAATAGAATATAATGCTATTACTCTTTATTTTATTTTTTGAGGGTAAATATTTTCTTACATTTTGCGTTCTATATCTTTTATCAATTATTAAACTGTTTTTATTATCATTATTCAGAACCTCAATTGGATGTTACATTATCATGATGATGGAGGATATTGGCCAGGATGACGCTTAGGGCTCTTCTGTTGTCCAGGGAGGGAACTAAACTTAGAATGAGTACTAATAGAATATAATACTATAATAATTATATATTAATAAAAACACAATCAGGTGACTACAATCATTTGTCAAAACCAGTCATGTTTTTGATGTTGCAATGAAAAAATACAACTTATATAATTAAGTATAATTTTCTGAGACTCCTAGATATTCCTTTTTGTAGGTTGCATCTGCACATTCTTACCCCCTTGAGTTGAGATGAAATTGGATATTCCACATTAAATGATAGTTAAATGGAAAGTTATATAGGTAATTCTTGCAATCTACTTCTTTTTACATAATGATACGGTCTATGTATTAATAATATTGTTTTCCTAGGTTGTATGCTAATTGTTACTTGCATATTCATACACATTAATTAGATAGGATTTAACAATTTAAAGTTCATATTCTCGATTTTCCTCCTCTATCGACTCCACAATCCTGCCCGATAAATCCTGGTGAGATTTAGGACTTCCACCTAGAGCACATCACCATGGCACTGTGCGACCAGACAACAACCCCAGGTTGCGAAGTGTGTCTAGAACCCAATGGCGAACCCCTAAAGCATCACTCCAACCCGGAAGATGAATTAGAAGTGAAGTGCATTCTTTGTCTTCCGAGCCAAAGTATATTTTCAATTATGTATAGTTTAAAAATTTGTAAGGCCGGAACATGTATAGCATACCATGACTTGAAATGTATATAATATGAATAGAAAATAACACCTCGCACTTATCCAAAATAACTATTTCAGAATGTATAAATTTGTTATGATATGCGAGGCATGAATAATTTATATATTCTGTACCTATAGATTGAATTTCCCATATTTTTCCTAATGTCTAATTCGGAAGATAGTTTGACGGTATTGGTAGTTGGTTATGGGAAAGGAAGAGAAGGAAACAATTGATTAAGCGTATTTTCAATTATGTATAATATAAAAATTTGTATGGCCAGAAAATTTATAATGCACCATAACTTGAAATAAACATAATATGGATACATTTTGTGCCCTTAGCCAAATGAACTATTGCAGAATGTATACATTTACTATGATGTGTAAGGTGGGGCTATGTATAATTTATATAGATTGTACTTTTCATTGAATTTTTCCCGTATTTTTGCAATTGTCTAATTATAAATAAAGATTGTTGGTAGGGGAAGGGGGATGGTTATGCAAGAGTAAGAGAAGGAAGCGATTGATTGGGAGAGGGGAGGAATAGAGTAAGTGTTGAGCGAAATAGAGGAAGAGAAGGTATATGGTAGGTTGGGTAGAGGACGGGTAGGGAGAGGGTGGGGTAGGGGGCAGGATGGGAGATGGTGGGGTAAGGGGTGGGTCGGGAGAGGGTTGGTCAGGGGGCGGGTAAGGAGAGGGTTTGTTAGGGGGCAGGATGGGAGAGGGTGGGGTAAGGGGTGGGTCGGTAGAGGGTTGGTTAGGGGGCAGGTCGGTAGAGGGTTGGGTAGAGGGCAGGATGGGAGAGGGTGGGGTAAGGGGTGGGTCTGGAGTGGGTTGGTAAGGGCGCGGTTAAGGAGAGGGTTGGTTTGGGGGGATGGTAGAGGGTGGGGTAAGGGGTGGGTCGGTAGAGGGTTGGTTAGGGGGCGGGTAAGGAGAGGGCGGGATGGGAGAGGGTGGGTAAGGGGTTGGTCGGGAGAGGGTTGGGTAGAGGGTGGGATGGGAGAGGGTGGGGTAAGGGGTGGGTCTGGAGTGGGTTGGTAAGGGGGCAGGTAAGGAGAGGGTTGGTTAGGGGGTGGGTCGGTAGAGGGTTGTTCAGGGGGCGGGAAAGGAGAGGGCGGGATGGGAGAGGGTGGGTAAGGGGTTGGTCGGGAGAGGGTTGGGTAGAGGGCGGGATGGGAGAGGGTGGGGTAAGGGGTGGGTCTGGAGTGGGTTGGTAAGGGGGCGGGTAAGAAGAGGGTTGGTTAGGGGGCAGAATGGTAGAGGGTGGAGTAAGGGGTGGGTCGGTAGAGGGTTGCTTAGGGGGTGGGTCTGTAGAGGGTTGGTCAGGGGGCTGGTAAGGAGAGGGCGGGATGGGAGAGGGTGGGTAAGGGGTTGGTCGGGAGAGGGTTGGGTAGAGGGCGGGATGGGAGAGGGTGGGGTAAGGGGTGGGTCTGGAGTGGGTTGGTAAGGGGGCGGGTAAGAAGACGGTTGGTTAGGGGGCAGAATGGTAGAGGGTGGAGTAAGGGGTGGGTCGGTAGAGGGTTGGTTAGGGGGCGGGTCGGTAGAGGGTTGGTTAGGGGGCGGGTCGGTAGAGGGTTGGTTAGGGGGCGGGTCGGTAGAGGGTTGGTCAGGGGGCGGGTAAGGAGAGGGCGGGATGGGAGAGGGTGGGTAAGGGGTGGGTTGGGAGAGGGTTGGTTAGGGGGCGGGATGGTATAGGGTAAGGTAAGGGGTGGGTCGGTAGAGGGTTGTTCAGGGGGCGGGTAAGGAGAGGGAGGGATGGGAGAGGGTGGGTAAGGGGTTGGTCGGGAGAGGGTTGGGTAGAGGGCGGGATGGGAGAGGGTGGGGTAAGGGGTGGGTCTGGAGTGGGTTGGTTAGGGGGCGGGTAAGGAGAGGGTTGGTTAGGGGGCAGGATGGTAGAGGGTGGAGTAAGGGGTGGGTCGGTATAGGGTTGGTTAGGGGGCGGGTCGGTAGAGGGTTGGTTAGGGGGCGGGTCAGTACAGGGTTGGGTAGAGGGCGGGGTAAGGGGTCGGTCTGGAGTGGGTTGGTAAAGGGGGTGGGTAAGGAGAGGGTTGGTTAGGGGGTGGGATGGTAGAGGGTGGGGTAAGGGGTGGGTCGGGAGAGGGTTTTTAGGGGGCGGGTCGGTAGAGGGTTGTTCAGGGGGCGGGTAAGTAGAGGGCGGGATGGGAGAGGGTGGGTAAAGGGTTGGTCGGGAGAGGGTTGGGTAGAGGGCGGGATGGGAGAGGGTTGGTTAGGGGGCGGGTCAGTACAGGGTTGGGTAGAGGGCGGGGTAAGGGGTCGGTCTGGAGTGGGTTGGTAAAGGGGGTGGGTAAGGAGAGGGTTGGTTAGGGGGTGGGTCAGTACAGGGTTGGGTAGAGGGCGGGGTAAGGGGTGGGTCTGGAGTGGGTTGGTTAGGGGGCGGGTAAGGAGAGGGTTGTTTAGGGGGCAGGATGGTAGAGGGTGGAGTAAGGGGTGGGTCGGTATAGGGTTGGTTAGGGGGCGGGTCGGTAGAGGGTTGGTTAGGGGGCGGGTAAGGAGAGGGCGGGATGGGAGAGGGTGGGTAAGGGGTTGGTCGGGAGAGGGTTGGGTAGAGGGCGGGATGGGAGAGGGTGGGGTAAGGGGTGGTTCGGGAGAGGGCTGGTTAGGGGGCGGGTCAGTACAGGGTTGGGTAGAGGGCGGGGTAAGGGGTCGGTCTGGAGTGGGTTGGTAAAGGGGGTGGGTAAGGAGAGGGTTGGTTAGGGGGTGGGATGGTAGAGGGTGGGGTAAGGGGTGGGTCTGGAGTGGGTTGGTTAGGGGGCGGGTAAGGAGAGGGCGGGATGGGAGAGGGTGGGTAAGGGGTGGGTCGGTATAGGGTTGGTTAGGGGGCGGGTCGATAGAGAGTTGGTTAGGGATGGGTCAGTACAGGGTTGGGTAGAGGGCGGGGTAAGGGGTCGGTCTGGAGTGGGTTGGTAAAGGGGGTGGGTAAGGAGAGGGTTGGTTAGGGGGTGGGATGGTAGAGGGTGGGGTAAGGGGTGGGTCGGTAGAGGGTTGCTTAGGGGGTGGGTCTGTAGAGGGTTGGTCAGGGGGCTGGTAAGGAGAGGGCGGGATGGGAGAGGGTGGGTAAGGGGTTGGTCGGGAGAGGGTTGGGTAGAGGGCGGGATGGGAGAGGGTGGGGTAAGGGGTGGGTCTGGAGTGGGTTGGTAAGGGGGCGGGTAAGAAGACGGTTGGTTAGGGGGCAGAATGGTAGAGGGTGGAGTAAGGGGTGGGTCGGTAGAGGGTTGGTTAGGGGGCGGGTCGGTAGAGGGTTGGTTAGGGGGCGGGTCGGTAGAGGGTTGGTTAGGGGGCGGGTCGGTAGAGGGTTGGTCAGGGGGCGGGTAAGGAGAGGGCGGGATGGGAGAGGGTGGGTAAGGGGTGGGTCTGGAGAGGGTTGGTTAGGGGGCAGGATGGTAGAGGGTGGAGTAAGGGGTGGGTCGGTATAGGGTTGGTTAGGGGGCGGGTCGATAGAGAGTTGGTTAGGGGTGGGTCAGTACAGGGTTGGGTAGAGGGCGGGGTAAGGGGTCGGTCTGGAGTGGGTTGGTAAAGGGGGTGGGTAAGGAGAGGGTTGGTTAGGGGGTGGGATGGTAGAGGGTGGGGTAAGGGGTGGGTCGGGAGAGGGTTGGTTAGGGGGCGGGTCGGTAGAGGGTTGTTCAGGGGGCGGGTAAGTAGAGGGCGGGATGGGAGAGGGTGGGTAAGGGGTTGGCCGGGAGAGGGTTGGGTAGAGGGCGGGATGGGAGAGGGTGGGGTAAGGGGTGGTTGGGGAGAGGGTTGGTTAGGGGGTGGGTCAGTACAGGGTTGGGTAGAGGGCAGGGTAAGGGGTCGGTCTGGAGTGGGTTGGTAAAGGGGGTGAGTAAGGAGAGGGTTGGTTAGGGGGTGGGTCAGTACAGGGTTGGGTAGAGGGCGGGGTAAGGGGTGGGTCTGGAGTGGGTTGGTTAGGGGGCGGGTAAGGAGAGGGTTGTTTAGGGGGCAGGATGGTAGAGGGTGGAGTAAGGGGTGGGTCGGTATAGGGTTGGTTAGGGGGCGGGTCGGTAGAGGGTTGGTTAGGGGGCGGGTAAGGAGAGGGCGGGATGGGAGAGGGTGGGTAAGGGGTTGGTCGGGAGAGGGTTGGGTAGAGGGCGGGTCAGTACAGGGTTGGGTAGAGGGCGGGGTAAGGGGTCGGTCTGGAGTGGGTTGGTAAAGGGGGTGAGTAAGGAGAGGGTTGGTTAGGGGGTGGGTCAGTACAGGGTTGGGTAGAGGGCGGGGTAAGGGGTGGGTCTGGAGTGGGTTGGTTAGGGGGCGGGTAAGGAGAGGGTTGTTTAGGGGGCAGGATGGTAGAGGGTGGAGTAAGGGGTGGGTCGGTATAGGGTTGGTTAGGGGGCGGGTCGGTAGAGGGTTGGTTAGGGGGCGGGTAAGGAGAGGGCGGGATGGGAGAGGGTGGGGTAAGGGGTGGTTCGGGAGAGGGTTGGTTAGGGGGCGGGTCGGTAGAGGGTTGGTTAGGGGGCGGGTAAGGAGAGGGCGGGATGGGAGAGGGTGGGGTAAGGGGTGGTTCGGGAGAGGGTTGGTTAGGGGGCGGGTCAGTACAGGGTTGGGTAGAGGGCGGGGTAAGGGGTGGGTCTGGAGTGGGTTGGTTAGGGGGCGGGTAAGGAGAGGGTTGTTTAGGGGGCAGGATGGTAGAGGGTGGAGTAAGGGGTGGGTCGGTATAGGGTTGGTTAGGGGGCGGGTCGGTAGAGGGTTGGTTAGGGGGCGGGTAAGGAGAGGGCGGGATGGGAGAGGGTGGGGTAAGGGGTGGTTCGGGAGAGGGTTGGTTAGGGGGCGGGTCAGTACAGGGTTGGGTAGAGGGCGGGGTAAGGGGTCGGTCTGGAGTGGGTTGGTAAAGGGGGTGGGTAAGGAGAGGGTTGGTTAGGGGGTGGGATGGTAGAGGGTGGGGTAAGGGGTGGGTCGGTAGAGGGTTGGTTAGGGGGCGGGTAAGGAGAGGGCGGGATGGGAGAGGGTGGGTAAGGGGTTGGTCGGGAGAGGGTTGGGTAGAGGGCGGAATGGGAGAGGGTGGGGTAAGGGGTGGTTCGGGAGAGGGTTGGTTAGGGGGCGGGTCAGTACAGGGTTGGGTAGAGGGTGGGGTAAGGGGTCGGTCTGGAGTGGGTTGGTAAAGGGGGTGGGTAAGGAGAGGGTTGGTTAGGGGGTGGGATGGTAGAGGGTGGGGTAAGGGGTGGGTCGGGAGAGGGTTTTTAGGGGGCGGGTAAGGAGAGGGCGGGATGGGAGAGGGTGGGGTAAGGGGTGGGTCGGGAGAGGGTTGGTTAGGGGGCGGGTCAGTACAGGGTTGGGTAGGGGCCAAAATCTTTTTTAACAGAGATAGATTGATAAGGTCTCTGCAGTGCGACAGTAAATGAGCACCCCATACAAGTAAAGAACATCCACATAACCAATACAGTGTTAGACATATATAATTAAAAGCAGAAGATTGTTTCTTTCGTTGGATATATCACCATAATATGAGTTGATCACCAATTTTTCCTGGAAAGACCTGAAATATTTTATTACCTTTTATGCTGGAATATTGAGCCTTTCTATTGGATATACATAAAAAGTCACAATAGTCACTTATGGAAGTTAAAGGTAAATAATAAGCGGTTCACAGGTTGAAATTTCGATATAAGCGAGACACTTTTCTTGTTCGGCCGTTGGGAACATTTCCTCTCACTATCTGCTTCTTAGATTATGAATAATTTTTTATGAGCTGCTATGCAGTTTATAAATTCTTATTCCATGTCCATTGCTGGCAGTGGTGGGTCTTATTTTTTGCTGGGAGTGAATTCTACCAGTTCGTAAATTATATTCCTTGTGGTAGAAATCGGTTGTTTGTAGTGCATTACTCGCAGCGAGGCGTTCATAAGTTATCACACAACTTCGATTTTAGTATTCTCCGGTAGAAAAGCAGTAAGTGCCATTACTATGTTTTGTTTGTGCCTGGCCGTGTATTTTCTGCAGATACTGACTGTATATAGTTAATTATTTTCATTGGAAATAACGTCTCATCTTGCTGAAAGCAAACTATGCACGGTGGGATTTCAAACGCCGCCATTTAATTTACCCCAGTCACGTGACATTCGGGCTGCTTATGTTTGTCACGCCGGATTGACGTCATGCGCCGTCTACGTGCATTATACGCCGGTAGTTTTTAAATGTGTCTTGTGGTAGTAGCACCTCACGACCATACCCTTGGAGGATTTCAGTATGTTATGAACGACTTATTTCGATTAGCATTATTATTTGGTGCAAAGTTTTTGCATGTTTTGGAAATAGGCGTATTTTTTTAACTTAATTTTCGTTTGTTTGCTACAACAATATGACAAACTTTTTCATTTTTTCGCGAACGAAAACATTTATTATTTCAAATTTTATTCACAAAGCTAAATATTAAAGCTACATATTTGTTAAAATATATAGCTGAACTTCAATTTATAAAGTTAACTAAATTCTTTTATTGACATTAATTGTCAACTCTTCTTCTTTGTAAATTTCTCATGATCCTATCTTTCGCGTTGATTCGTATGGCAGTTCAACAATCACCTTTGTCGTTAGAGAATTGTTTACTCCCACAAAATCACAAAAATCTTTTGTAATTTTTGTCTGAATTCTCTCAATTTCGACTCGTTTACGATATTCTACGACCGAAATAAGAATATTCATTCAATGTCCTTTCTTTTACTGTTCATCTCGATCAACAGAGGTTGCCCCTAGTAACACAGGTTGTTGGGTCAACCTTAGGATTTGGTAGGCACTGTTGGGAAATGGTTTGTGAAAAACTAACGTAATACCAACTTTAGACCAACAGATAATTTACAACTGAGATTTAAGAAGAAATTAGTGGTTTTGCCTACATTAACTCAACGTTAGACTGACTTGTTTTTGCAATCAAAAATTAAGCGATGAATTTTCGAATGGAAAAACATACTTAACTCAGTAGCTTGTCTCACCTATTGCATGGACTCAGATATTTTAAATGAACCCTTACTTAACGATCATGTTCGATTTTTTTTCTCAAAGTCCTCTTGATTCTTTTGATCATGGAAAATAAAACATGCCTGCAAGGTAAACTGCTCGGATGCCGGTGTCGTCAGCTAGAGCGATATAAAAAACGAATCATCTGCCAACCTTCCGAAAACTGCATTAAAACCTCGATGATTATTCTAATGTTAATTTCACGTATATTCTAATACAATAATCCGTCGCAATTTTTAATTGATCAATACCAAGTATGGCATAAAAATTCCTTAATAATCGTTTACCGCAATGAAATAAAAATCTACTCTAAAATACACATTATAATAGCTTTCTAGGGTAAATAGAGATTTTCCACTTGTGCAGATGTTTTTTCTAATTCATAATTGGGGCTCAATGCGGTGGAAGTTGTGAAAATGACGAATATGAGAACTTTTATACCATGCAAGACTTACAGGTGCAGCCGAGAGCACAATGAAATGTTGATTAAAACACAGTGGCTTAATGCCGATGTTCGTTCTGATTGATAGAGTTCAGATAATGAATGAAATAATAAAATTAAGGAAGATGCATACATTCTAGTTTCGGAACATTTTGTGGGGGCAGCTGTTCTGACAGCCAAATGCACAGCAATTGACCATTTAAACAGGCACCTACTTATATCCATATAAAACCTTTAGAAACGCGAAAATGACAAAATTGCTTCGTGATACACATTGCTCAAACTACATTTTGTGTTGCAAAACGTTCGACTTCCTCGATCAAACCTTGATAACTCTGTATCAAAGCCGCAAAAATCACGAAAAAACAATGTATTGGAATAGGGAGATACGAGAAGTTGACACCAGCATGGCTAAATGCGCAATCGGCCCTTTTCTGTTTTTGCTTCACTTTTGGGCAGGGGGGCGACGCTTTTGGGGCTTTTGGGCGTCATGGTAAGATAGTATTGCTCTCCTCTTGTTCTACATTCATTAGTATTGGTGTTCTGTGCTACATTCAGAGGATTCATATATTTGTTTCAACTTTATCTGTAATACTTTCCGAAGATGGACGAAATAGCTTTGAACTACTATTGTAGACTCTGCCTGAACAGGAGTTTCTCTCTTAATAATATCTATACGAGCCAATCTCCATCTGGCGACCTCGTTTACAGGGTATTGAATTTCGTCTATGATTTACAGGTTAGTTTGCTGTGATATCTTTTAGATTACGTTGTTGTTGTTTTATGCTTATGCTTCAGCACAAACTAGCTGGCATTGTTATTTAGATTCCTTTTTATTTTATTAGGGAGTATTGAATTTTATATATTACCAATTTGTTTTACTTTGATTGTCATTATCCAAGAAAGCAATGCATCCGGAGTAGACGTTTTAGTAACTTCTCCTGCCGATTGCTTACATAAATGACTTTAACGTGCTGTTTACTTGGCAATTGAATTGTCGCGAGTTAAAAGATAGCGATGTAACGTGTGGTTCTCTGTATTCGATGAAGCATTATCATTTCTGTTTAATAGATATGCACTGACGACGGTCTGCCGCCCGTTATATGTCCTCCGTGTACGTGGAAAATGCTTGAATTCAACAGCTATAAGGAAAATGTTCATTTTGCGAAAGCAGAGATCATAAAATTGTTGGAGAAAAGTGCTGTGAGTACTTTCTGAAATACTTTGGAAATAAACTAGTGTTTAAATTTCTGTATAAATACATATTTCATTACATTAATGATATATATTCCGATAAATGTTCTTACTATTAATTATTTTTAGGATTCTATCGGAGATTGTAGCAGCGGAGAGAATAATGGCACGGCCATGGAATCTGATTCTACTCATTCGGTGAGTTTATGTAACCCTACATTATCAAGGAAGGGTTTTGAAATTATAATCGACGTAAAATTTCACTTAGAGCCTGTTGGGAAATACTCAATTTCTCCCTTAATACTAAAGATATTTAGACAAAACTTGCACCAAGTTTTATATAAAGGATGGCGGTATCTATTATATATAGATGCTTATATATATATGATTTGAAATCCCTCTTAAAAGCTTCCTTTTTGTAGATATTTTCGTTTGAAAATGTCCTTTTTTCGTCGTTTTTCTGCCATTTTTTGGTGTTTCCTCGTTCTCCCGCTAGGGCTAAAGTGAAATCTTACCATCATCGATATTGAAAACGGAAAAATATGACATTCGCTGTTTACCTTAATGCTTTTTATACGGCCCTTATGGCATAGAATTACGTTACTAACAGCAAGCAATTTAGATGCCTCAGTAGTTGTTCTGCAACTCATGATGTCATCTATAATATATCAGCTATTACATTTATGAGATAAAAACTATTTTGGTTGATATTTAGTACTGCGATTGGTGCTGAAATGGTTAATGAGCAATTCACAGTAATAGTCAGGGACGGATCCAGAGGGGTGGTCCCCCCCCTCCTGGGGGTCCTGGGGGGTCCGGACCCCCCCCAAAATATCACTTGTGCCTATTTTTCGAAAATGAAACTCAAATAACGTAAATAAACACACAATTTAATAAGCAATCACAAGCGAAAATATTCGAATTTGTCTAACACCATTCTAACGTCACGTTTTGCGAAAGCCGAAATGTCTTTTATTTTTAAATTTTTTGCTCGGACCCCCCCCAAAATTTTTCTCTAGATCCGTTCCTGGTAATAGTAATTAAAATTTTATCGATAACTTAGTGGAGATTTGAATTTTTTTCTATCTATTATATATAGATGCTTCTCCGGATTCCTTCATATATATATAGATACCCAGATAGGATACAAATTCACTGGCTAAACCACAAGCGTCATCGACTCGAATTTTTTACGATGTATTGGCCATAACGTGTATACGCCAGAAATATTGCGATTTTGAGCCTCAGTGTCATGGGTTCGATTCTAGGGGGCCCCAAAGTCCCGATTTTTTCCATTTAAATGCATTGCTTAGATATTAGGGATTTTTTTAAAAGTGCTTCCCGGATAGTTAGAGGATCAAAACTGTAGGAGCCTATATTTGTGGTCATGATCTATCGAAAACGTAAATGACTTTTACGGAAAATATCCTGGGTTCGATGCTAATACGCTGCAAATATCCGCCCTTTAAAATAGATGGGAGTAGTTTTTCATTATTTTTTGATACACTTATCGATATGACAGGAAGTTCAGGCTTGGCTAAAAGATGTATGGTAAAAATAAGTTTCAGAAAAAAAAATTTATAAGGCCGTAATATTCCTGGATTCGATGCCAGAGCAAAAAACTTTTCTCTCATAATAAATATATGGGAAAAGTAGGACGTCGGTCAGGGCAGTTGCACCCAATATTTCTGCTTGAATTTTCACACATAGTTAGAGATAGTGAGCTTCTGTTGTGCAGCATAAGAAATATTACCAAAAAGACCCGAGTTTGATCCCGGGTGGTAAATTTCTCTGCCATATAAAACACATTGGGATTGTTTTTTATTATATTTTTCAGATGGAAGATGTATATTAAGACTTGGTTTAAGACAAAATATATGATAAGACCATGCTGTTCCTGGGTTCGATGACAGAGCACATTACAATTTCTCACATAAGGAATATATGTGAAAAGTAGGACGTTGTTTGAGGCATTTGAGCCCAATATTTTTGCTTTAATTTTCACACATAGTTAGAGATGGGGAAATTCTGTTGTGCTGCATAGTGTGTATCACCAAAAAGACCCGGGTTCGATGCCTGACGAATAAATTGCAGCGAATTTTAAGAATATTTTCAATCCTTTTTTTTTCCTTTAGAAGACCGTCCCAATATGATGCCGATATGAAATTAGTGTTGTCGATCTGCTTTCAGTATGCAAGCTACATTTTACTCATAGTATTTAATTTCTCTTTGACAATCAAATGTTATTTTCTGAATTTGATATCTTCACATTACTGTTCTTTCTCTTCAGGGATATGGCATTTCTACAGGATTGCACACCGACAGGAATGTTGATAATGGGACAGCTTCATCGAAAGTGGTGAGCATTGTATTTGTTCATTATACATAATTATTATGTTTACTTTGAGTGGAAGTTAACCTTCGAGTACTTGCATCTGGGTCGAATCGGCCCATGTGAATTATAAAATTGCATTTCTTTTTATTAGTGCTTTTTTACTTCTTCTTTCTCATAGTAGCTGAGTTTTAGAATGTTCTGAACCAGTCATGCATTTTTGCCAAATCATAAATGGAAGTTTAATTATTTAGACAAATTTTTCTTAGCAGTAGTGCCAGGTAGATAAAAAACCTTTACGTAAAATATTGCATTTTTGACCTTGTTTCCACCTTAATTTTTTGAGATATTATTAAAATTTCATATAATTAACAATTATTATTAATATATTAAATTTTAATTTTTTTTAAACAGTTTACTTTTATACGCAATATTCCAAATTCATTAGCCATATACTCGGCATCAGTGATATCGAATTTTGACTGAATATTAAAATTATTAGACAATATTTATGTGAATTTATTTTAATAACCTGGTTAAACATTAATAAATATGACATCATCACTAATGAATTAAAAATTCATTCACTACATTTTGATACAATTTTCCCCTTTGGAAGTTGTCGGGTCGATTCCACCCAACGCGAGACGTGACAATTTGGGATGCGTGTATTTGAGGGTTAAAATCGGATGAAAACTCGTCGAATGTTGATTGATATTTTACTTTACAATTGAAAAGTGTTTGAATTATTTTATAAGGATATGTGCAAAGAAGTGTGGTGTTGATATGACATCTCACAGTGAGGTTTGTAAAGCCTTAAATCTTAAGGGAAGTGGTCACCCTGCTCAAAAATCCAATTTCAGGTCGATTATATTGCTACATCGGTATTTAGAGCGATAAAAGAAATCTGTTTATATCATTAGAAGCAGGAAAGAATTATCAATGAATCGCAAATGGTCTTCTTTTGTTTCCTATGTTTACCTAAATTATTTCATCTGTTGTGTATCTTGTGTTTCTATGACTGCATAGACATTTATCAAAAATTAATCTATTATATATAGATGCTTCTCTGGATATCTATTATATATAGATGCTTCTCCGGATATCTATTATATATAGATGCTTCTCCGGATATCTATTATATATAGATGCTTCTCCGGATTCATTCATATATATAGCTATATAGGTATATAGATAGGATACTAATTCACAGGCTAAACCACAAGCATCATTGACTTATAATTTTTATGACATATTGGCCATAACGTGAAACCCCCAGGAAAAAAGCGACTTTGATCCTCAGTGTCATAGGTTCGATTCCAGAGGGCCCCAAAGTCCCAATTTTTCCCGTTTAAATGCATTGCCGTGATTTTCGGGAATTTTTAAAAAATACTTTCTGGATAGGTAGAGAAATAAAACTCAAGGAGCCTATATTTATGGTCTTGGACTTTTTAAAACATCAATGACTTTCACAAGAAATATCCTGGGTTCGATGCTATGACGATGCAAAGATTTGCCCTTTAAAATACATGGGAGCTGTTTTTCATTATTTTTTTGATGCACTTCTCAAAATAATAGGAAGTTCGTGCTTAGCTGGAAAGTGTAAGGTAAGAATTTGTTTAAGAAAAAAATTTTCATAAGACGGTACTATTCCTGGGTTCTATGCCAGAGCACATTAACATTTCTCTCATAAGGAATATAAGGGAAAAGTAGGTCGTCATTTGAGGCAGTTGCAGCTAATATTTCTACTTGATTTTTCACACATCGTTAGAGATGGTGAACTTCTATGGTGCTGCATAGTATGTTCCACCGGGAAGACCCAGGTTCGATGCCGGACAAATAAATTGGGGCGTTTATTAAGAATATTTTCAATCCATTTTTTTATTTTTGAGGACTCACTCTATAGGATACCGACTTACAATTAGTGTTATTGATGTGCTTGCAGTATGCAAGCAACATTTTACTCGTACCTAGTTATATATACACTCATGCACTCACTGGGGATCAAAATTCTAACCATGTTCCACAAGTGCCACTGACTTGAAATTTTTTCGACGTTATGGCCATGACGTGTAACTTCCAGGAAAAAGCCGACTTTGAACCTCGGTGTCATGGGTTCGATTCCAGAAGGTCAAAAAGTGGCGTTTTTCTCCATAAATAAACATGGTGAGGATTTTCGAAAAATTTTTTAGTGCACTTCCCGGAAAAGGAGTGAGCCATTTACATTGCCCTATGCATTTCAGATGGGGATAATGGTGTCTTATTTCAGGACCTTCCCGATACGACATGGAATTCAAACTTTGCATTAATAAAGATCAGGTCCTAACAAGTTATAATGTTTACTTGCATCTGTCAATAGGTCCTGGGTTCGACACCTGGAATTTACAAAAATTAGAAATTGCAATTGAAGTTTTTTTTTGAAGACTTCCCAATAACATTGAAACTCAAAACGTGACATGTGAATAATGATTATAAATACCTTTTATAAGCTTGCAGAAAGCAATCAAAATTTTACTCTTACCTTATTATTTGTAGCTTACTATTTTCTATGTTGTTGATATTATGAAATCATATTTTTTTACCTTAAGATTTAAATTATTCTAAATATTTCAAGTTTATTTTAATAATTCACTTCACCTACTTTTTTTTGTTGCATTTAGTTGCTTGTGATGTCATGTCATATCTATTATATATAGACGCTTCTCCGGATATACTTATATATATATACGAGTAAAATGTTGCTTGCATACTGCAAGCAGATCGACAACACTATTTTCATGTCGGCATCATATCGGGACGGCCATCAAAACAAAAAAATGGAATGAAATTTTTCTTAAAATTCGCTGAAATTCCATCGTCTTGCATCGAACCCGGGTCTTTACTGTTGAACTTACTATGCAGCACTATATAACATCGCCATCTCTAACTATGTGTGATAATTCAAGCATAAATATGAGCTACAACTGCCTCAAAAGACGCTCTAATGTTCACGAATGTAAATGGCTCTCGGGACTCGAACCAAGGACGATCTTGGAAATTTAAAAAATATTTCTGAAATTCATTAATGATCTCAATCCATATGCCAAATTTCATGTTTCTATAATATTGGGAAAGGTTTGAAAATAATTCCTAAAAATCGGATCAACTTCTGATTGCAGAGACACCTGGTGTCGAAAACAGGGCACATTGATAGCTATGAATGCATAGTTTGATTTGTTAAGACTGGTTCTTCTATCACGCCAAGTTTTAAGTCGATAGCATGCCGAGAAGTACCTAAAATTTGTTTCCGTTATCTCCATAAGAAATGCATTGAGAAAAGTAAATGGCGCCCTGGGATCGAACCAAGGACCATCAGCGAATATGTAAAATTGGATTATGAAATATATTTATAATCTCCAACTCCATGCCGAATTTCAAGCTTCCATGCCATCGGGAAGGGGTCCAAAAAAAATCTTAAAATTCGCCACAATACATTTTAAACGGCCGATTTTTGCCACGACCTAGCATCGAACCCAGGATATTTTCCGTAAAACTCATTTATGTTTTCGATATATCATGACCATATATAATGGCTCCTAGATTTTCGATTCTCTACCTATCCCGGAAGTATTTTTTAAAAATTCCCGAAAATGAAAGCAATGCATTTAAACGGGAAAAATCGAGACTTTGGGGCCCTCTGGAATCGAACCCATGACACTGAGGTGCAAAATCGCAATTTTTCTGGCGGTTAAACTCTATGGTCAATATGTCGTAAAACTTTCAAGTCAATGACGCTTGTGGTTTGGCCTGTGAGTTTGTATCCTCTCTATATATATATATATATATGAATATATATATGGATACATGAATGAATCCGGAGAAGCATCTATATATAATAGATATACACTGGGGATCAAAAGTCTAAGCATGTTCCACAAGTGCCACCGACTTGAAATTTTTACGACATATTGGCCATAACATGTAACCTCCAGAAAAAAGCCGACTTTGAACCTCGGTGTCATGGGTTCGATTCCAGAAGGCCCCAAAGTCGCAATTTTGTCCATAAGAATACATGGCGGGGATTTTCGAAAATTTTTTTGAGGCACTTCCCGGAAGAGTTGAGAGTTGAAATTCTAGAGATCGCTAGATACCGTGTATATCTAAAGGAAACCACAAAGACATCTACAAATATTATCCTTGGTTCGATGATAGGCCAGGGCAAATATTCTCCCGTTTAATTTACATTGCGATTTTTAAGATTTTTTTAAATTACTTACAGATGACTTGGAAACTTAAAACTTTGCACGTGGATATATATCATAAATATATTTCATAATAAAATTTTAGAACTCGATGATGGTCCTTGGTTCGATCCCAGAGGGCCATTTACATCCTACAATGCATTTCTTATGGAGATAACGGAAGCAAATTTTAGGTACTTCCTGGCAAGATGTTGACTTCAAACTTTGCATTTAATGAGATCAGGTCAAACCAAATCATAATGTGTTTTCACAGCTACCAGTAGGTCCTGGGTTCGACACCAGGCGTCTCTACAATCAGTAATTGATTCAATTCTTAGGAACTATTTTGAACCCTTTCCCAATAATATAGAAACTTCAAATTTGGGCATGTAGATAGAGATCATAAATAACTTTCAGAAACATGTTTTAGATTTCCAAGATCGTCCTTGGTTCGAATCCAGAGAGCCATTTAAATTCGTGAAAATTAAAACATCTTTTGAGGCAGTTGTAGCCCATATTTCTGCTTGAATTTTCACACATAGTTAGAGATGGTGATGTTCTATTGTGTTTCATAGTAGGTTCACCAGTAAGACCCGGGTTCAATGCCAGACGATGGAATTTCAGCGAATTTTAAGAAAACTTTCAATCCACTTTTTTCTTTTGATGGCCGTCCCGATATGATGCCGACATGAAAATAGTGTTGTCGATCTGCTTGCAGTATGCAAGCAACATTTTACTCATTCATGAAATAGATATAGTACAGCAAACAGCATAAAAAAGTTGCCACCTAAGACGCAACCAGCATAACTCGAGAAGGGCGAGTCTTTCAGATTCTCTGTTTTGAGCGCGCTTTTCGTCTTCCTCTTTATGCCTGGCACATTTTGAAGGCTTTTGTGATGATATATATTTTATAAATACTCGATAAAATTCATTGCTTTTGCTGCGGTAGAAGCAGTATTGTATTTCGAAGGAATTAAATCCATATTTCGTTAAATCGGCTCGAATCTCACGCGTAATTCGCTCTTCTTCTTAATATATTGGACATGAATTACTTTGGCTGCTTATATTTCTTCCTTACATAATATTTTCGTGCATCAAAAAATAATGAAAAACTAACTCAATGTATTTTATATGGGAGACCTATTTACCGCCCGGCATCGAACCCGGGTCTTCCTCGTCATACTTACTCTGCAGCACAATAGAAAATCACCATCTCTATCTATGCATGAAATTTCAAGCAGGAATAATTGATGCAACTGCCTCAAACAACGACCTACTTTTCACATATATTCCTTATGTGAGAAAATGTAATGCCCGCTGTCATCAAACCCAGGAACAGCATGGTCTTATCTATTTTTTTTTCTGATTCTCAATATACATCTTGTAGCAGAGCAAAAACTTCCTATCATTTGGATAAGCGCATCAAAAAAAATAATGAAAAACTACCTCAATGTATTTAAAGGGCAGATTTTTGCATCTTAGCATCGAACCCAGGATATTTTTCATAAAAGTGATTTATGTTTTCGATAGTTCTTGACCATATATATGGGCTCCTTGAGTTTTGATTCTCTACCTATCTAGGAAGTAATTTTTGAAAATTCCCGAAAAGAAAGCAATTCTTTTAAATGGGAAAAATCGGGACTTTGGGGTCCTCTGGAATCGAACCCATTTACAGTCACGAAATCTTACAGAACCTTCATATCCAGGGGGTAATATGAATAGAATATTGTTCCGAGAACATTTTTAAACCATCCCATATTGGTTCTCTATAGCAAAATTGACATTTTATTCCGTTCTGGTATTGTGAATAAATTTTAAAAGTAATTTCTTAGAATGAAAAATGGAGGGCACACGATGACTCAAAAGTCAATTGCGCGACCAAATGCTAAAAGGTATGACCAAAATGGTAGAGAATTCATAATTTCGAGAGAGATAATGAAACACTATTGAAGTTGGTTTATGCTACACTTTAAGGGGAGGTATACACCTAGCATGGTCGAAAAAATCAATTTTTTTTGCATTTTCTTGATTCTTGAGGTCTCAAGAATATCTGGTTAAAATTGCAAGTCTATATCTCGATAAAAAACGTAGTTACAGCCTAGAGAGTGAACCGTCTCCAAGAGCGCGCCGTACCGCCTGTTTTGCGGCAAAGAAGAGAGACAGGTACCCTGTGAAAAGTGACCCTTCGCGTAAGCGACCCTTCAAAATCCTTCAAAGAGAACGTGTCTAGACCTGTTATAAGATTCTTTTGTGTTTTTGGGTGTGCTTGGGTTCAATTATTCCAGAAATTGGACTCGTTTCGTCAGTAGCTTGCCGTTCGTGCAACTGTGCGTTACAGTGTTTTCGAGTTTCCGAGTTAATACTTATTCTGAGGAAAATGGATGAGATATAAATAATATTATATAATATTATTTTAATATTATAAATATTATAATAATAATAAATACTGTTGTAGATAAATATTTACATCTTATCTATATATGGAGAAAGTCATGTGCTGGCCACATCAGATTTTTTACACAAGTCACTGTGAAACCCTGCCAACTTTCAAGGATCCATCGGCTTATTTCTTCATAAGAAACTCGTTTAATCCTTCCTTAGTTTCCTTTGGGCAATGTTTTTTACTTTCTCCATATACGTAGTAAGGAGAAAGTATTGTTTTCATGAAAAAATCATCTTTGAGATTTCAACGGAAATACATGTTTTGGGGTCCCTAGAACACGTTTTGACCATTTTCAGAATGATGTCTGTGTGTATGTGCTTGTGGGCACTCAAACATAAAAACTATTTTTCGTATCAATACCAAACTTCATGTATAGTACTGTGGTTAGTGCTGTCAAAATTGATTAGTTTTTAGAGTAAATCGGTTAACCGGAAGTCAAGATTTATTCTTCGAAGCAAGCTTCAAGTTTTGTAAAATATCTCCATAAATTTGATATTTTGGTATATACTATTATTTATAAAAGTTTTTGAAGTTTTAATTTACTATTACTTTTGTATGAAACATATTTTTGTATCACCAGTTCTTTAGGAGTTACTGATAAACCGGAAGTTGCTGATTATGTACTTTGTGGGCATTCTAACATGAAAACTATTTGTCATATCAACACCAAATTTCATATATAGCACTTTGGTTGGTGTCGTTAGAGTTGATTAGTTTTTGGAGTAAATCGGTTGACCGGAAGTCGAGCGTCATTCTTCAAAGCTCATTACTGTTTTTGCAAAATTCCACCATTAATGTGATATTTATGTATATACGGTTATCTACAAAAATTACAAAAATGTATTTGTTTGTATCTTCCAAGTTAAGATTGAATATAGAGTTCGAAAATACTGGTGTAGATAAATACATCTTTTGTATGGAGAAAGTCATGTGCTGGCAACATAAGATTTTTCTCTTAAAAATAACCAAGGGTGGTAGCTTTCCATCATCGAACACTTAAGAGAACCGTAAAATCTGACTTCTCATCTCCAGTTGCGGCTATTGAAACTTCTTTGGATCCTTTTAATCCTCAAGCACTTGCGTCCCATGGCATAACACGAGCTGTCGCACCGGCGCACTCTGTCCACCAGTGATTATTTTTAAAGATTTTCTTCAAATCAGATGATTTCCGTAAATTTATAATATATAGCAATTATACAATAGTTTAAGCCTTGAAAATCCATGGATCGCAATTATTTTTTAATAGATTTTTAACGATAAACGGAATAAATTACGCCTTAACATTTTTAAATGCTTGAAACCTTCAAGGAAATAACTTATGTATAAAGTTGTGCACAAACCTTCACAGTTCACATTAATTTACTATTACACAGAAATGGTCTTATCACAAAAATATACTCCTCTTTGCTCTTTGCAGTAAAATATTCAGTTAAACCTTGGCACGGGTGCTCCAGCGCGACATGAGCTTCATAAGAGTTTCTTAGTTGCCGTAAATTGAACCCAATTTTTGCGAAACTCGGGTGGTACATTGAGAACATTATTGTAGGAAGACTTGAGGGACACAGAATGATTACAAGGAAAGATTAAAAAGTTACAAATGGAAATATATACACTGGCGCACACTGTCCTGGAACTAGGAAGATCAAAACTAACTGGCACTTCATCCATATTACCGAAATGTGCAGGATCCACACCACCAAAAAAGTTTGTGTGCGCTCTATCTTAAAAAGTAATTATCCAATCATTCCCAAACTTCATATTTAGTATTTTCATAACAATGCCTAAAGTTGATTAATTTTTTATGAATATCGCTTAACCGGAAGTTCCGGTTTAACCGGAACAAAATTTTGTTTCTTTAATATCTCTCTCAGAATGCAATGTAGGTATATACAATTATTTACAAATATTATAGATAATGTACTTTACTACAACTTTTGTATGAAACATTTCTTCGTAACACTGATTGTTTAGGAGTTATTCTTCAATAATGGTTAACCGGAAGTTGTTTTTTATCCAGGAATGGAAATTTTTCATACATATCTCTGTCAGAATGCAATGTAGGTATACACAATTATGTCCTAAAGTTATAGATAATGTATTTTACTACAAATTTTGTATGAAACATTGTCCTGTAACACTCATTGTTTTAGAACTATTTATATATTACTGGCATAGGCGTCTGTAGATTTTTGGATTTATATAGATGGACCACTCCCATATTCACAAAAATTTGAAGGTTTTCTTAAGATCTCAATGACGCTTCGTCTAAATTCATGGGCTAAAAAAGTAAAATTTCCTTTTAACCTCCCTTCCTTACCCTAAAGTTTTTAATATAAATATCACCTTGTTTTAGACTCAGCATCTCAAACAGTTGACTCAAACCTCCAGTGAAGCATCATAGAACAACTCAATGCAGAACAACACAATGCAGAACAACTCAATTCCAGTAAGTATGAAATATTTTATCCTAATCACTAGTAATTGTTAGCTCAACTTACTGTACTTACCTCTTTATTTTTTTAAAGAATCTAAGATTTATTTTTTTAACTTTAAAATAATGAGTAGCGAACTCTAGTGGGTAAAGTTTTTTTTAGAAAACTAGAGATCACAATGCAATATCCCTAGTGAGGGAGAGAGATGCGTCATGCCGTGGAATTTCATGTCATTCATGTTCTTTCCTCCTAGTTTCTAAATTATTTTTTTAATTTTTTTATAGGAACTTCTGAATAGGCTGAAGGAGATAGGGGAGGGGATCCCCTTCATCGAAGTGGAGGAGTTGACGGAGGCTTGGCTCTTTAAAGTGGAGGGGGAATTATCGCAATAATTTCTGATGAGGGACGAGAGCTCAGGAGGGTGAAACTCCCTCTTGAGTTTTCCCTGTTGAAAAGGATTGAGAGAAGGGAGCTGATAGGTCTACATATCACCAGAGATGGGAAGAAAAAATTAGAATTTTTTCATTCACATCTCTGGTGTGTGATCTGAGATTTCTTTAATAAAAAATATTTTTTTTAACTGTCTCTATGCTTTTTTTTATTCAGATATTTTTTTACTATGGCGTCATAAGGTACCCCTCCATACCTTACTCTAGTGGTGGGTGATTCCGATTCGATTTATCAAGAAATCGATATTATCAATACGATTTACGATATTTTCGAATAGATTTTTTTAGTCCGATTCAGATTCGATTTTCTTACAAGTAAATCCGATTTTTTTCCGATTCGGTTTCTTTCTGATTCCAATGCAATTCAATGTGAATTGATTCATCTTCTAGCATCGGATACCAGATGGCAGTACCGTAGTATACGAATCATCTTTAAATATCAGATACCAGATGGCAGTACCGTAGTATATGAATCATCTTTAAATATTGGATACCAGATGGCAGTACCGTAGTATACGAATCATCTTTAAATATCGGATACCAGATGGCAGTACCGTAGTATATGAATCATCTTTAAATATCGGATACCAGATGGCAGTACCGTAGTATGCGAATCATCTTTAAATATCAGATACCTGATGGCAGTACCGTAGTATTCCAATTAATATGATTTGGACCATTTTGATTATATTATTTTCAAAAATGGATACGAGATGGCACTACTCGCAGTACCGCTGATTGTTGTAGCAGAAGCACTAGCTATGACAATAATGTGATGATATTTAACCTAAAAAGCTATCTAAAGGAAAATTATAAATTAATTTACATTATTCAGTATTTATATTCGTCAATATAATTGGATTTAACACAATTTTTGAGAGTAGATGACGAACATGATGTATATCCTTCGCATCCAATTCCTGGAACTCTCATGCAGTCATGTTAATATATAAACATACATCGTTTTTAAGTATTATCTGTTATTATTTCCTTTTAACGATACGTAAATGTTCATATGTAATAGATTTTCACTGCATTAATTAGGACTTCTTATACTATAAATTTGCGGCAGTAATAGGTATCCCAAATCGTGGTTCAAGAATTCTCATCACGTGACTTCAATATCCAATAGAATTCCAGGAATTTGATACCAATATTATTACGATATGAATACGATTCTGATTTTATCATAATTCATTCCGATACTACACAATTCGAATCGATTCTCTGCTCCAAATCGCCCATCTCTACCTTACTCTACCCATCCCACTCTCCTTCCATTCAATTTCATATAAATCTGTTTAGAAATAATCATCGCAGTATGGAGCAAGAACTTGCAGGGAGAGGTTTAATAAACTCAGTGGTGAATAAACTACCTTTTGAACTTCACCTACCGGGATATCAATATTGTGGTCCAGGGACGAAGCTGGAGAAGCGACTTAGACGTGGTGATAAAGGAATTAATCCATTAGATTCATATTGTAAAGATCACTGTATCGCCTATCATCGATCGTGTGAGATTTCGGACAGACTTAAATCTGATAAAATCCTAGAGAATATGGCGTGGGAGCGAGTGAAATCAAAGGACGCTAGTCTAGGTGAACGTGCTGCAGCCTTGGTTGTGACAAACCCTTAGCTCGCCTTCGCAGGTACTGAGCGCCCGACCTTACCATCATGGGGGCCATAAAAAACTGACCGTCTGGAATATGATTCAAAAAGTTAAAAACAATTCAAATGAGCAACAATTTATTATCTTCGTCGTCTCACTCCTCCAAAGAGATATACAAGCGTCTGTTGATTGACGTTCTATAATGAAAATTGAGATTTTTCGTGTTTACCTGTTGACACACGGCAACGTTGCCCCAGGGATGGTTAGGGGGAGGGATTTCTAGAAAAAATCTACAAATCCTTCCCCCCAACCAAACCCAATCCCCGTTGAGATATTTAAAACACCCGCCTATCTGACTGAGCAACGTTGCCGTGTGTAAATGGGTAAATTTCTAGCAAAATCACGAAAAATCTTAATTTTCACCGTAGAACGTCGATAAAAAGACGCTTGTATATCTCTTTGGGCTAGTGAGACGACGAAGATAATAAATTGTTGCTCATTTGATTTGTTTATAACTTTTTAAATTTTAGTTTTTTCATGGTCCCCCATGATGGGAGGGTCGGGCGCTCAGTACCTGCGAAGGCGAGCTAAGGGTTCGGATTAGGACGGAGACCCTCCAAATTAACTCTTGTTTTAATTCCATAGGACCATTATTTTCAATTTAAATTCGCAAAAGAAGAAAAAGCCTGAAAGACTTGATTACGAACTTGCATTTCTTATGGAAGTCCATCCGAGTGTTCTGGATTCGATCCCGGTGCTGTAAACAGAATGAAACCTTCACATATTTTCTTTTATACAAAGGCTAAGTAGTTGAAATCCGCTCTAAATCGGTGTAGAGGTTTTCAAAGACGAAGATCCGTGTACTTGGAGACTCTTATTATTCATTGCGATGATCAGACCAGCGCTGACAACGTGTTGAGACCGCTCAGTTGAAGAAAGCGGAAACCATCAATTTCATTGATCAAGTGTAGAGTGAGCGTACAACCAGCGGGAAAAGCGTAAACTAATCGGGATATGCTTAAACCTAAAAGACAAAGCGTTAAGTAAGCAGAGAAAGCGTAAACTAAGCAGACAAAACCTTAAGTAAGCGTTGAAGGCGTAAAGTAAGCGATCAAAGTGTAAACTTGGCAGGCAAAGCTTTAAGTAAGCGGTGAAGACGTAAAGTAAGTGGTCAAAGCGTAAACTAAGCAGGCAAAACCTTAAGTAAGCGGTGAAGACGTAAAGTAAGCGGTCAAAGCGTTAAACTAAGCAGACAAAGCCTGAGGTAAGCAGGGAAGGCGTAATGTAAGCGGTCAAAGCGTAAACTAAGCAGACAAAATCTTAAGTAAGCGGTGAAAGCGTAAAGTAAGCGGTCAAAGTGTAAACTAAGCAGGCAAAGCGTTAAGTAAGCGGTGAAGGCGTAAAGTAAGCGGTCAAAGCGTAAACTAAGCAGACAAAGCCTTAAGTAAGCGGTCAAAGTGTAAAGTAAGTAGACAAAGCGTAAAGTAAGCGAAAGGTATACTATTGATCGCCCAGTGGTCGAAATTCGACCATAATTCATTGAATTCTTAAGTCTGAACGTTATTGAGGTTCTTTTGTCAATAATTATACCTATGTAATCATTACTCTTATTTTTTAGAAGTTTGTTCTATTACGTCGGCTGCAAGCGTGAACAAATACTTCATTAGGGTGTGTTGTTCGCCTCAATTCCCTTCGAAACCTGCTAAATTAAAAATTTTAATGTTAGTAACAATAAAAAAACACAATCACAGCTTGTGATTTTATTTATTTCTCGATACAACTCATTGTCATTTTTACTTTCTCCCTATACGTTGTATAGAGAAAGAATTGTATTCGCGAAAAAATTTGACTTCCAGATTTCGACGGAAATATATGTTTTGGGGTTCCATAGAGTTCGTTTTAGCTATTTTCTCGAACATGTCTGTCTGTGGTAAAAACGTTTGTGGGCGCTCTATCTTAAACAGTAATTATCCGATCATTTCTAAACTTCATATTTAGTATTTTCCTAACAATGCCAAGAGTTGATTAGTTTTTGGTGAATACCGCTTAACCGGAAGGTCCGGTTAAACCAAAACAAAATTTTGTTTCTTAAATATCTCCGTCAGAATACAATGTAGGTATATACAATTACACGCAAAAGTTATAGATAATTTACTTAACTACAACTTCTGTATTAAACACTTTTTCGTAACACTGATTGTTTAGGAGTTATTCTTCAATAATGGTTAACCGGAAGTTGTTGTTTATCCAGAAACGGATGTTTTTTATACATATCTCTGTCAAAATGCAATGTAGGTATATACAATTACATACCAAAGTTATAGATTATGTATTTTACTACAACTTTTGTATGAATCATTTTCCTGTAACACTGATTATTTTGGAGTTATTTATATATTACCGGAGTAGGCTTCTGTTTTCAATAATTTTGGAGAAAGTCATGCGTTGGCCACATCATATTTTTAATTTTGTAGATTGCTTTCCATAAAAAAACTCCGTAAAATCGCCGTAATTATATCCCTGTTATTTATCAATCAGTTAGCAAATGTTGACATCTCAGTTAATTGCCCTCTTTTCATAATTTCTGTTATGAATCCCTACCGTTAATTCGGTTTGGAGATAAAAGGATGCATTCCAATAAGAAAACACATAAGCTCGGTTTCAACAATCGCCTTGGTCGCCAGGGGGACTGGTTTGTTTACTATGAAGATATTTCACAAATTGTTCGTACATTTTGACATAGTTCTCGTAATTTAGACTCGAATGCGATATTCCACGACCAAAATAAGTCTCTCTATTCAATTTCCTTTCTTTTGGTACTAATCTCGATTTCACACGACCATTATTTCTGATTTAATTCTGCAGAAGAAAAAATGTCTGCAATCGATCAAAACGAACTTTCCGTGCATTTCTTATGAGAGACGATTATACTGCCTCAGAGTCGAACCAAGGATACCCTGGACAAAGAAATTAGCTTTCTGCACTCCTTCTCCATATAAACTTTAACTATGTCAAATCTCAAACTCCTCCGTTCTCGTAACATCCTCAAAAAGGGATCCAAAGTTTTCTCTTCACGTATTAATATATGGATATGCGGACTGGCTGAAATGAAAAAAACTGTATACTCTTTGCAGGCTTTATTGATTTTCAAATATCTCTATATTTATATTCACAAAAATAAACCACAAAATATATATAAATTCTTTTCAGTCACAATCTCCGGTACACTACGTCACACACACTTCCGGCTTCTTTGGTACACCTCTGTGCTTTATTTGAGCTTACTTCTTCAGTATCTGCACAAACCTCTGGGAGTAACCGAAGGGGAAGTTGTTGACCTCCTGAAGAACGTAGGACCCTGTGTAAGGGTCAGCAACTACTTGGTACTGAACGGGCTGTGCCAATTGCTTCTCTGGTATGATGACGTAAACAGGTGCTTGCTGGAGCTGTCTGGCATCTTGAGGGACGTTGGATGACTGTAAAGACATAAGGAAATGCATGTTTGATACAGAAATTACTCATCTTTTTAATTTTTACTTTCTCCATATACTATAGAGAAAGTGTTGTTTTCATGAGAAATATCGACTTCGAGATTTCAACGGAAATACATATTTTGGGGTCCCTAGAACACGTTTTGACCATTTTCGGTATGATGTCTGTGTATGTGGGCGCTCTAACGTGAAAACTATTAGTCGTATCAATACCAAACTTCATATATAGCACTGTGGTGGGTGCTGTCAGAGTTGATTAGTTTTTGGAGTAAATCGGTCAACCGGAAGTCGAGCTTTATTCTTCGAAGCAAATTTCCGTTTTTGCAAAAAATCTCCATTAATATGATATTAAGGTAGATACCATTAAATATGCGTTTTAGAAAATGTGATTTACTATAACTTTTGTATCAAACATATTTTTTTTCACTGATTGTTTAGGAGTTATTCATGAAATACCGATAAACCGGAAGTTGCTGATTATGTACTTTGTGGGCTCTCTAACATGAAAACTATTTGTCGCATCAACACCAAATTTAATACATAGCACTTTGGTTGGTGTCGTTAGTGTTGATTAGTTTTTGGAGTAAATCGGTTTACCGGAAGTCCAGCTTTATTAATCGAAGCTCGTATCTGTTTTTGCAAAATTTCTCCATTATTCTGATATATAGGTATAAACAATTTTGAACAAATTTCTTTTTAATGTAATTTACTGTAAGTTTTGTATGAAAAAATTTTCGATATCAACCACCGTTTAGGAGTCGTATGTAAATAGTCGTAATAAACCAATTTTCTGATTTTTTTTGTTTCTTTGTTATAACACAGACGGTTTTCCGGGTCCCTTTTCTACCTGGGTGGTCCCTTGAACCTCATGCCCGCGTCTATTCCTTTATCGCACTTACCATTAACTTGTAAAGGCGTCAAAAGCTCCTTTTTAGTCTTAAACCGTTTGCAAAAGCGAGTAAATCTGTGAAATGACGACTGTTGTAACACATACGACCGCTTGGATAAGTTTTTCGTTAGTGAACTCAAATTTTAAATTATTCATTTCGTATTGTACCTAATGGATGCGAATCTACGCACATTTTTATTTATTTTCTTTTCTTTTTTCTTTGTCTTACGTTTTTGTTTTTACTAGTGATTTCTGTGGTGTAATATATGAAGAGTTCGCTTAGTCTACGCTGAGACCGCTTAGTTAATGATTGTTCTGGTAGTTAAATTTAAGATCTCTTAGTCAATGATTGTTCTGCTAAGTAAATGTTGAAACCGCTTAGTTATTGATTGTTCTGCTAAGTAAATATTGAGAACGCTTAGTTAATGATTGTTCTGCTAAGTAAATATTGAAACCACTTAGTTATTGATTGTTCTGCTAAGCAAATGTTGAGACCGCTTAGTTATTGGTTGTTCTGCTAAGCAAATATTGAGAACGCTTAGTTAATGATTGATCTGCTAAGTAAATGATGAGACCGTTTAGTTAATGATTGATCTGCTAAGCAAATGTTGAGAACGCTTAGTTAATGATTGTTCTGCTATGTAAACCAATCAGGATTCACCTTGCGATAGCTGCGCCATCTGAAGATAAATACGAGTACTTCTATTTGGGGTCCGCCATTACAGATCTAAATAATCATTAAGCCATAATTATTAAACCGAACTACATAATAATTGCCTCATTTTCATCCATCTTTATTCATTCATTTCTTTGGTGAACTCTATTTTTGCTTATTATAACGTTCACAAGGAGTTTTTCACTAATTTTGTTTAAACTTTATTAGACGCATTTCAATTTCGGAAATAATAGACACCTAGTTTTTGAGGTACTCTCTGAACGCATGGAAATAAATAAAGGTGAACAATTTCACAAAAAGTTGTTTACTTCTTAAATTATTCCTCTTAAATTATATTATTACCTAAAGTTTAGTACTCATAAATAATAATTAGTTCAATTAATTTTATAATTTTGGCCGAAAAACGATCTGTTGTATGGAATACAACGCGCGAATGTTCGTGTCATGAAAATAGGCGCGACTGATGAAAGGTTAAGGAATCGATGACCACTTACGTCACCCTGTTGGTCCTCAGGGGCTGCCGTGGTTGTTTCCTCAGCAGCAGCTGCAGTTGTGGTCTCCTCTGGTTCGGAGGCTGGGGTGGTTGGTGCCTCGGTCGCGTCGGGGTCCTCTCCCGGGAGATAGAAGGGCTTCTCTGGCATCCATCCAGAAGGGGGATAGGGTGCCTCCTCCAGCCTCTGGAACCTCTGAGGAGGTGCTACCAAGAAGGGACGGAACCTCCTCCTAGGAGGCTCTGCGCCCACCACCACGACGGCCAATAGCATGGAGAGGATTGTCCACTGTAACAGATAAACAGATTCTTCGTCAGAAAAGGATTGTAATATACCCACCCACCCGCCCACCAAGCTTCGGTAGAAAGCTTCTTTTATTTGCTACAACATTATTTCTTGGGATCGGGGATAGAGTGGAGGTTTGGTGTGGAAAGGGTCAGAAACTTGGTTGTCCTGGTCTTGGGTTTCGTAAACATTTTTTATCGCCTGTCTAGATTAACAAGACGCGTATCTATGCCATATTTAGTTCATTATACGAATTCGAAGATTCAGCTCAGCTTATCAATGTAACAAACTCCTCGTAATCAAAGACTGCTGCTTTTCGGAACGCAGCGGTGCACATGCAGCGAAAACCTTCACACCAGATGTATTCCCCGTTATCAAATATTCTTCGGAGATAAAGACTCTCTCACATGAGAGGTTCTCACATATGAGATGTGAGGTTGTGATGAAAATATATACGTTGTAATATTTTGGATCTTATTTACCATGGAACGTTTTTTTTTCAAACGGCCAACGGTTAACTGGTAAAGTAATGATATTGCCAAAGGATGGCCTGAATGTCACCATGGACGGAAATGTTATGTGGTGCCCGCTTCGCTTTCGGAAGCGCTCTTTGGTGCCCGGGCGCCAAAAAAGGTTGAGTACCCCTGGTGTAAAGATTGACAGCTGGATTTAAATATAAATAAATGCGTTGCCATGAGTTTTACGCGCTCCACAAACATAATTCCCGCGCAGTACCAAATCTCAGGGCATCCATTAGAGTTAGTGCACGACAACAAATACCTAGGAGTCACGTTTAGCAGGAACTTTTCTTTTAAAGAACATATTCGAGATGCGATAGGAAAAGCGAATAGGATGCAAAGATTAACTAGTAGAACGTTGCAAGGATGCTCATCGAGAGTCAAAGAAATAGCTTACTTTTCTCTTATTCGTCCGAGTCTAGAATATTGCTGTGCGGTTTGGGACCCACACGAAGTAGGTTTAGTCTCAGATTTAGAGATGGTCCAGCATAGAGCAGCTCGATTCGTTTGCGGGGATTTCAGGTTTGATAGCAGCGTTATGGCAATGATAGAGTCCCTAGATTGGAATTCACTACAGATGAGAAGACCTGAATATCGTCGGAAACTTTTCGAAAAATTCATTCGTTCAGAATTTATAGACGAAGTAAGAGAAATATTAGTGCCTGTAAGGAGCGAACGCGATCTCCGAGAGGCATCGACGAAGCGTTATAGGGAAGTAATTGCAAGGACGGATAATTACTTTTAGTCGTTTTTCCCCAGGCTATTAGAGATGCTAAAAGGGGTATTAAATGTTGTAATAAATATGCAGCATTTAAATACAAATGACTTAATATATAACTTATCAATTTCCTAATTCTTTTGGTAAATACTAAACAGGATGGAATTTTAACCTAAGAATATTACTGTTATTCCGAAAAATTACGAATTCGTTTCCATTGAACATTATTTCAGTTCGTGAGTACTACACAAACAGACTGTTTTAAAATCTCTGCTATAAAATCGAGTTTGCGTAAAATTTCTGTCTCTAAAAATCTTCCTCGACGTAATATTTCTTCGTCATCACCACAAACGAACGTATATACGTCCTTTTGTAAATCGGTTTGATTAACTCCAAAATGGACGTAATATTGTTCCTGCAATTTAATAGTTTACATTCGCTGAAATATTAAACATTGAAAAATACATAAAACCTCAAGAGCACTTATTAGGAAAGCAATCGTCAACCCAAAATAAATAGTTCAATCTGGAAAAATCCACCTTTTTCCATATATTTCGAAGGCAAACCCAATATTTTGATAATTTTTCTAGTAAAACCCACGGCTTATAGAGAACATAACAATTATTTCCCTCGAATCAAGATTTGTTTATTTACTCGTCGCACCGGACACATTGTAGCAACGAATAAACAGCATTGTTGGGAGAAAGATTGCGTCTTTACACAGAAAAGGTTCTCTCATTTGAATTTCGCCATTAATTTGACGGATTAAAGTTCTTTCTTGCTTCGAAGCGAGTCTTTAATTTCTCGGTGATCCTTGCGAACCTTCGCAACACGCAACAATACATTATGTAAGTATTGCTGTTTCCTAAGTGTTAAATCTATTAGCACTAAATCTCTAAATCTCAACCAATTCTACTTATTTTGCATCCAAGGGACAAAACCCAACATTTGAACATTTTAAATCAATCAGTGAAAGTCTACACACCCATACATTTACCCAATATCTTCAGATAACTTACATAATCGTAATTTACTGGGTTGAAGAATCTAAATTGGACAATAATTTTCAAACTGATTCTTAACGGTACTAAAATTCGTTGTAATTTTGTGGTTACATTACTTAAGCATTTTATGAGCGGTCAGTCACTAAGTCAGTGTCTCGCAAGTAAGTTTTACTTCCATATTTCGTAAAGTCTTTATGCTTTGTACAAAGATCTTCTTCACAGTTACTGATTGTAGCAATTAAAAAAAAATGTATTCTTTTAGTGATTATTACATTAGAGGAAAACATACTTTGTATACTGGAAAGAATAAACAAAATGTAACCGTTCCTCTGAGCGAAATATAGCTCGTCAGAAGGTGCCTCATAGTTGGACTTTTTGACTAAAATTGAATTGCGATGTTTAGAGAACGATAAATATTATAATCCTGTAGGTAATTATTTTTTTCTATAAGCACAAATATTAACTGACCTGTAAGATAGTTGAAGAATACAATAAAAATTCGTCAAATCTGGAACCGTTTTATTTTGGCGTATCTCCAGAAAAAGAACAACTTGTAAAACATTTGAGAGTCAAATCTGAAAATCTGAGATCTTAAGTGAACGGAAAAAACTATATTCTCATAGCAGCATTTACTTTTTATGAGCGAAAAAAGCTGAATTAACCCTTAAAGGTCCAACCTCTTTTTGGTTACTCCGTGGACCAAGGGAGAGTAAAAAATTGTCCACTTTAGTTTTTCTCGATAAAATAATAATGAAACATAATATCTCTTCAGCAATTAACTTCTTGGATTTTTAAAAAATTCTTACTATGATCTTTGTTGCTAAAAAGTACACTACTGCGATAAAAATAATGAAATTTTAATTTTTTTAATTATTCATCAAAGACGAGGATAAATGAAAGAGCTTCTTCGCAATGGCACCAGCTTTAAAGCTTTAATTCGGAAAATAAGTTTGAAAAACATCAAAATCCAGAGAAGCGTCAGTCTTAACGAAATACTCAACATTTGAACATTTTTCGAGTCTGACTCACGATCTTCAGAGAACAAAAAGAACGCCATTATTAAATTCAAATCTTTTATCTATAACCACAAAAATCAACGCGGCCCTAATTTTATTGCAACACCCTTAAAAAGGCAACCAAAATCGGCACCTAGTGAGGCTTCGGTCTTCACACAAAACAGTTCAACTTTAGAAAAATATTCTAGTCAAGTTCAAGAACCTTAGAGAGAGGAAACGGTAATTTTCTTATAGATAAGTATAACGTTTATAACCACAAAAATCAACGCTTCTCTAACTAAATCGCAACACCCTTAAAAATACAGTAAAAATCGGCACAGAGAGAGGCGTTGGTAGTCAATACACTCCCGTAGCGTGAATAGGCATTCCTTCACCTAATTTGTTTTCGTGTGACCAGATGAATGTCAAAGTTTACATTCGCTGAAATCTCAGTAAATTGCCTCCTCTTCATGAATTCTGACATTAGTTCCTACCATTAATTCGGTATGGACTTAAAATCCCCGTGTATACTCGTGGGAAAATTAATGTATCGGATTAAACAATTGGTCGTCAAGGAAATTGGTTGTTTTTCTACGGCGAAATTTCACGAAATTTCCGTTTATTTTGTCATAGTTCTAGTAAATTTTAATTCGATAAGTGTATTTTACGACAGTAATAAGATTCTTTATTCAATTTACCTTCGTTTGGTACTTTTCATGACTTCGTGGGACCATTATTTCCAATTTAATTCTTTAAAAGTAACAAAGTCAGCAAGGTACAAAAACGAACTTTCCTTGGCTTCGAACCAATGAATGAAATGAAAAATGAAGTGAGGAATTAATGCAAAGGAAAGGCTGTACAACAAAAATTGAGAGAAAAACAAAAGGAAAAGAAAACTTAAAAAGGACATTAATGAACAAAGAATTTTTCAAACCTTTAAAGATAAAAGATATCAATTTCTTCATGATCTAACAGCCAATTTTTAGTTTTTTTTATAGAAATACATTAACATTTAAACCCTGCAATCTGCCAGTGGCGCGTGGCAGGGGGTGTAAGACACCGAAATACCTATCTGACCTGGAGAGTCGGTAGTGATAAATTTATCCTAAATCTTCCGTCGATATTCAAGTCTTCGATCACTAAGAGAGTTCCATCCGAGGGAATCTATCGCAGCCAGTTCTGTCAAATCTGAAATCTCTCTTGACGAACCTTGCTACTCTATCTCAAGATCGGAAATTAATCCTACTTCCTGAGGAACAGCAATGCTCAAGTAGAGGTCAAAGAAAAGTACGTTATTTATTTTACTTTAGATAAAAATCAGAATTCTACTTGCTAATATTCGCATCCCATTCGCCTTTCCTATTTCGAATATGCTCTTTAAAGGAAAAATCACTGCTGAGATTAATTCCTAGGTATTTACGATGCATCACGAGCTCCAAGGGATTTCCTGAAATTCTGTACAGTACGCAGGAAACGTTAGTGGACCGCGTGAAAGTCATAATAAATAAACTACAGTGAGATACGGTTTTAATTTCATTTGGTAACCTACAGTACAGTATTTTGGTCCCAAATACAAAAAATCTGATGTGGCCAACACAGGACTTTCTCCATATTTATTGAAAACAGAAGAATATGCCGGTAATATATAAATAACTCCTAAACAATGAGTTTTACGGAAAAATGTTTCACACGAAAGTTGTAGTAAAGTACATTATCTATAAATTTTGTATGTAATTGTATATACCTAAATTGCATTCTGATAGAGATATTTATGAAAAACTTCCATTTCTGGATAAACAACAACTTCCGGTTAACCATTATTCAAGAATAACTCCTAAACAATCAGTGTTTCAGTGTTACGAAAAAACGTTTCAAACAAAAGCTGTAGTAAAGTACATTATCTACAACTCTTATAAACAATTGTATATATCTACATTGCATTCTGACAGAGATATTTAAGAAACAAAATTTTGTTCCCGTTAAACCGCAACTTCTGGTTAAGCGGTATTCATAAAAAACTAATCAACTCTTGGCATTGTTAGGAAAATACTAAACATGAATTTTGGAAATGAACGGATAATTACTTTTTAAGATAGAGCGCCCACAAACTTTTTAACCACAGACAGACATGTCTGAAAGATTGAAAAATATTTAAGTTTGGATATATAGGTAAACCTGATGCAATTTTCGTTTCGCATACTATGTGTATACCAACAACATGCACTCACCTTCATTGTTGATGCTTGTTGCCTCTGTGGAGATCCCTTCTGTTGAGGTGGCGACCGGTTATTGATGTCCAGTCCCCGCCCGAACCCGCTTTTATATTCCCTCTGTTTTGACTGCCCAGAATGTGCACGGGAAGTCACGCAGTAAGAGGCGCGTGCCGCTGTGGACCAATGCGTCTCTTTATGGTTGCGAGGGAAGACCCCATTGCTTCATCTGCATGCTGCCGAAATGACGTGCGTCAAAGTCGAGCTGCTTCTATTCTACCAGAGAAACCCATCTTACGGTTAATGTCAATCAATTTAGCATTCAATAGTTTCGTGTACTAAACTTCTTTTTACTTTCTCCATATACGTAATATAGAGAAAGTATTGTTTTCAATAAAAAAATCGACTTCGAGATTTCAACGGAATTAAACGTTTCGGGGTCCCTAGAACACGTTTTGACCATTTTCCCAATGATGTGTGTGTGCTTGTGGGCGCTCTAACTTAAAAACTATTAGTCGTATCAATACCAAACTTCATATATAGCACTGTGGTGTGTGCTGTCAGAGTTAATTAGTTTTTGGAGTATATCGGTTAACCGGAAGTCGAGCTATACACTTCGAAGCAAATTTCCGTTTTTGCAAAATATCTAAATGAATGTGATATTTAGGTGTATACTATTATTTATAGAAGTTTTAGATAATGTGATTTCCTATAACTTTTTATTCAACATATTTTAGTATCACCGATTGTTTAGGAGTTATTCATGAAATACTGATAAACCGAAGTTGCTGATTATGTGTTTTGTGGGCGCTGTGGGCAAAAGGCCAATTTCATCGTTTTTCATCGAAGATGTCCCGAAAAACATTATTTATAATGTTTGTGACGTAAAAGATAATATGATATAAATTAATCACTTATCTTCAAAGTTTAGATTCAATATAGAGTTCGAAAATACTGTCGTAGATAAATATTTACATCTTATATATGGAGAAGGTCATGTGCTGGCCACATCAGATTTTTTCTGATAGAATTGTAATACCCACATTACAGATGTAACTTTCTTTCCAAATCAATTACTAATATCTTCTGTGAGAATTGTTTCTTCGAAGTTTTGAAACTTCGGCAAGAAACGATAAAATTGCCAAAAATTCTAGTTCATTAAAAACGATAAATGTTTGGATAAAGATATGTTATATGCGGGCAAAATGTCTTGCGAGCCTCCACTTACATGCCTCTGTATGGGGCAGAGAGGACTCTTATGGGACCAGAATAGGAGGCGAATTCATTTAAAATTAAACTTATTTGTAACTCCTAACAATGTAGAGCCGCCTAAACAATTTTGTGGGCTTAGAATACATTCGTATGCTCGCTTAAACATTTTGCATAGCCTTAAACTACGACTTCTAAGGTATAAATATGGTATACTGTAATATTTTGCTTACTCAGCCGTCAACTCAAAGTTAAATTAAAAAGTTTATATACTTATTTTTATAATGAAAGAGAAATTAGATTAGCTGCAGAAAGCTGAATTTGTAGGTAAAAACTGGAATGTAGTTTTAATCTACTTTGGTACAAAATCAACGTTAAGAGTTATATAAGTATAGATAAATTAAACACACAATTGTAGAAATACTCAGCTTCGCTCGCCTCAGTATCAGACAGTATTTTTTAATTAAGTACCAATTAAAACTTTCTTTAAGAAACAGTAGTAAACAATTATAATAATTAACGGACAATCTATGATAATTGAAATCGCACAATTTGAAAACAGTTCAATTAAGGCCCCAAGAAATCTTAGGGGTCGACTTATACGCCGGCATTTTTCCTTATTTTTCTTTTTTGTTAGTTTTACATTATTTTGTATAATGCTTTCGTTTCGTATGTAAGTACTTATTGGTAATGTATTTATTATTTTTTAATGTTTTTCTTGTTTCTTATCTGCCACCTCACTTCTCTACTAAAGATATAAACTCTCTCCTTGGTAGCTTATCATTTATTCTGCCCTTTTAACTATTTTGGGAACGTGGATAAATGATTAAAATCCATAAACCGTGATAGATATCCAATAAAATGTACTCTCATGCCTATAGATGTATACCGGGTGTCCCATAAGGTAGAGCTCCTCTTGTGCTACCAGAATAACCCCGCTTTGGGTGTCCGCTTTAAATTCGTTTTCGAGTTTCGAATGTTTTAACGTATTTTTTGAAAAAAAGTGACAAACGTAAAAACCTTAGTTACACCGCCGCCACCTAACAATGGCTCATACTTTGTAATACTCGCGAGGATATTGTTGTCGACTTCGCTTAGTAACGAGGTGTAATTGATATTGTTTCACATAAGAGTGCCAAAGCGATGCCACTTAGAAAAACGTTTATTAATTTTGATAATTAAAGCAAATAAATATCACCAGTTTGAGTTGCGGTTGAAGTTTTGAGTCGTCCGTTAAAATTGAGAATCTATCACTAAATGTGAAAATGGCAGCAGTGGTTGCTGTCGAAACGTCGGAGCTATCCAACACATTGACCCGGTTGAGAACCCAAGAAAAGTTCCTGAGTATCACTAAATGTGTTTTTTAATTCTAATTTTAAGTACGTTGTGGAGATAGCTCAATGATATTTGCGTGGTAAATAGCTAATGACTTAAGCAAGTTTTTGGAGCAGTCGCCAAAAATGTTTTTATTTCATATTTTTGTTTTTAAACTGGCCTCAAAGCTTTTGATCAAATTCATGACGTCACAGTTTATGAAATTTGAATTTTTTTCCGACTCAATGAGAGCAACTGTGACGAAAAACATTTTATCGTCAGTTGAAGCAACTATTCAGTTATTCCAGAGAAAAAAATTAACTCTGTATCTTAATTATATTCGTTGCCATGGGGAAAAATGTCTTGAAAGTCATTAGTGAAGTTAGTAAATTTAATAAATTGAGTGCATTTTATGGACCGACTCAATCCTGAATAATCAGTCTAGCCACACTTAAAAAAGGAAAATCTCACAGAATTTAATGAGTAATCATCATAAATTAAGTTTTGACAGCTGGAGAAGGTTTACTCCACAATTCACTGTAAAAAAATCAGTAAATGCACGGAAGAACGTGTTCTATCTCACTGAAGACTACTTATTTTCCCTCTCTTCCAAAGATTCCTCATATATATATATATGTAGATATATGAAGAAAGTGAAAATAGTATTGGATGGCAAGTTAGATTGGAGTTAAATTGATTAAAGATTCTTGTTTTGGCGGGTGATGTTGCAAGAGCTTTCAATTGCTTAAAATTACAACTATTGCAACATTTCTCAACTCCGTTTCGTATCCAATGGCTGCAGGTGCATTCAAAAGTAAGTATATGCCGGCGTATAAGTTGATCCGGAGTATAAGTTGATCCGGAGTATAAGTTGATCCGGCGTATAGGTCGATCCCTAAAATTTATGTTCGGCGTATAAGTCGACCCCTAAAATTTATGTTCGACGTATAAGTCGACCCCTAAAATTTATGTTCGGCGTATAAGTCGACCCCAAAATTTATGTTCGGTGTATAAGTCGATCCCTAAAATTTATGTTCGGCGTATAAGTCGACTCCTAAAATTTATGCTCGGCGTATAAGTCGACCCCTAAAATTTATGTTCGGCGTATAAGTCGACCCCTAAAATTTATGTTCGGCGTATAAGTCGACCCCTAAAATTTATGTTCGGTGTATAAGTCGACCCTTATAATGTATGTTCGGCGTATAAGTCGACCCCTAAAATTTATGTTCGGCGTATAAGTCGACCCAAAATATAAGGCAATACCACTTCCCCAGATCTATTTAATGGGAAGATAAACTAAGGTATCCAAAAATATATTCGATAGCTTAAGGAATTATTACTGGATAAGATAAAGACGCTGGAATTGTTTCTTTCAGCTTCAATGTCCACTTCTCCCCTCTGCTTAACTAATACACAAGTTTCTTTCGTCGGTATCACTCAGCCTACACAAATAAAAATGCATCACAATACAGAAATACAATGGTATTAAAAATTTATTATAGAAATAATGGTAATATAGCGTAGTAATATCAAATCACGACACTGCTAAAACATCTTCCATTAACTCCTAATGCAAAGTCCAATCATTACGATTATATAAAACAAAATCAAACCATGATGTGCTCATTGACCATTATTTGTTAAAAGAAAACATCAAAATATACATTAAAATTATTAAAAATAAAAAAGAATATAATTTGCGAAGGATATGCATCAAATTTATTTTAAAGATATGAAAATGGCTTATTAATTCAACTCTTTAATTATGAAAACATCTCATAATATAGTACACTTTGGGCCACAATTATATTTCGTGATGACATTTATTTCATATGATATCTGCATAAATTAAACTTGCCCAAAATTAGTTTCAGTAAGATATAATTGTGGTGAATTACAAGAGTTTGTGTACAACAAGTGTAAAGCAGGCAGTTTCACTTAATTACTCCTTGGTGGTTAAGGGTAGAACTTTATGTTCGGCGTATAAGTCGAGATTTTTTAGGCTTCAAAGGTCGACTTATGCGCCGGCATACACTTGGTTCGATTGTCCAAGCGTAGTCCGCTCGGCGTCACTTAGCTCAACTTAGCTTCGCTTCGCATTGGGTGGCCACCCGATAAAAGAGATCGAGATTCATTTACATCCGACAACGGCCCCTCGTTGGTGTGCGGCGCGTGGTGTTGAATTTGCATAAGAAAGCACGTCTGATTGCCCTTGTTACGTCAACATTGTCACGTCACAGATGACCGTAGTAAGAGCAACAATGGATGGATTACGACCGCTTGTCTTCGATTGGCATTGTCACCTTGACACCGAAAGTTTGTCCGCTTTCTCCCCCACTGGGAAAGCGGCGACCTTAGAGTGACAAGGTAGGCCGTCCTAAAAGAAAAGCTTGAGCTAAGAAGAGAAAAGTATTGTCCAAGCGCATAGCCTTCAACTGTTATCAAATCTATCTAATTATATATATATACGAGTAAAACGTAGCTTGCATATTGCACGCAGATCGACAACACTAATTTCATATCGGCATCATATCGGGACGGTCCTCAAAAGAAAAAAAAATATTGAAAATATTCTTAAAATTCGCTGCAATATATTCTTCCGGCATCGAACCCGGGTCTTCCTGGTGAACTTACTATGCAGCATAATTGCAGATCACCATCTCTAACTATGTGTTAAAATTCAAGCAGAAATATTGGCTGCAACTGCCTCAAACGACGTCCTACTTTTCACATATATTCCTTATGTGAGAAATTTTAGTGTGCTCTGGCATCGAACCCAGGAACAGTACGCTCTTATCTAATTTTTTTTTCAAAACCCCAGGCTTAATATACATCTTCTAGCTGAGCGAGAACTCCCTATTGTTTCGATAAGTGCATCAAAAAATAATGAAAATCTACCTCAATGTATTTTAAAGGGCAGATATTTAAAATACATTGAGGTAGTTTTTCATTATTTGTTTTGATGCACTTATCGAAATGATAGGAGGTTTGTGCTTGGCTAGAAGATGAATGATATGAATCGGATTTAGAAAAAAATTTAGATAAGACCGTACTGTTCCTGGATTCGATGCCAGAGCACAGTAACTTTTCTCTCATAAGAAATATATTTAGAAAGTAGTACGTCGTTTGAGGCAGTTTCAGCCAATATTTCTGCTTGAATTTTCACACATAGTTAGAGATGGTGATCTGCTGTTATGCTGCATAGTAAGTTCACCAGGAAGACCCGGGTTCGATGCCGCAAGAATAAATTGCAGCGAATTTTCAGAATATTTTCAATATTTTTTTTTCTTTTGAGGACCGTCCCGATATGATGCCGACATGAAATTAGTGTTGTCGATCTGCTTGCAGTATGCAAGCTACATTTTACTCTCCTTGTATATATAATAGCTTATAATAAATTATTATAATATATTATATATTAATATATATAATAGCTTATAAATCCTTGTTTATATTCAGCAATGTTTTCACCTATATTCTGTCTACTAATAACATATTTTATCTCTTGTCTAGTTATAATTGTCTGTAATACTATAGGAAATATTGTAACTTTTAGTTTTATAAGTTTTTGATCGCATTATTGTATATAGTAATTACTTATATGCTTTAACTGTATGAATTTAATTTTAAATTATACGATTTATTGTCTTTGGGAGGTTTTTGGGGGTTTTCCTCACAACTGGGGTTAATACCAGGCAGGTTAATGTATTCCCCTATGAAAAGATGACTACCACCTGGCCAGGGCCTACTTGTAGTCCTTACAATTAAATAAATATAAAATCGATAAAGTGTGTATGTTCGCTAAAAAAATAGTCGACCCTGCTCAGGGAATAAGATACTTTTTATTTCTGTCTACTCAACTCTACTACTACTATTTCTGGACTCGAAGTCCACGGTTCGAACCCAGACGCTTCAAAACGTTTCTTTAAGAAATACACGTTACGCTCATCTTTCTCGTTGCTGGCTTAATTTATTTCGCAAAATTATAAGTTAGTCGTTCTTGTTTTCGACTCGAATTATCGAAATTTAACAAGAAATACACGAAACCTGTGTAAAATTTTGAGGGTGTAAACAACTGGTCCCCCTGACGACAAATGCCATTGTTGAATCCGAGTTCCTGCAAATTTGCCTATTTAGAGTTAAGAAGAAGAATAAAGTTGTTTATTTCGTTCACCTTGACGTGCATAATCATTCGTTGGAAGTGTTCTAAATGATCTGTTTTCGGAAAACGAAATGTGAGTTGATTTGATACCGATTGTTGTATTCAATTAATTTCTTTCGTCTTTTATTTCAGAGCGCATTGAGCCACAGCGAAGCGCAGCTGAATTTAGCTAGTAGCAAATAAAAAATCAGCCATACATGACCACGGTCACGGGCGCATTTACATCTAATTTGACTGGATTATAATGGTTTTATTGCCATTGAATCTCAACTCTTCTTCTCAATGCATTTCTTATTATCTTTCCCATTTATTCGTACGAGACTTTGACAATCACCTTCGTCGTTAGGGAGTTGTTTATGCCCGCGAAATCAAACAAATCTTTCCTCATCTTGTCTGAATTCTTTCAATTTTGACTCGAATACGATATTCCAAGACAGGAACAAGAATCTTCATTCAATTTACTTTCTTTTGGTGTTCATCTTGATTTCCTACGACCATTATTTCTGATTTAATTCTGCAAAAAAAAAATGTCTACGTTACGTAAAGGCGATAAATATTAATACTGTTACTATTATTATACCTAGAAAATTGTCTATAAACATGGATCGCATTACAATCCCTCTCATTCTCATCTCCTCAATTTTGTAGTGAGCTGGAATAGAAATTGCTCCTTCCTTTGCAGTTTTTGGATGGATCATGGAAGTTACAAGAAGAAGACGATACAGGAAGAATACTGCTTTGACGAATCTCATATTTGGAAATTATGTGCACGAAAGACAATGGCATACTTAGGCTGGTTGGCCACCAAATGCGAAGCGAAGTTATGCTGAGCGAAGCTGAGATGAGCGAAGCTACGCGGAGCGGACTACGCTTTGACAATCGAACCTATTTGAATACACCTACGGCCACCGGATACGAAGCGCAGTTGAGCTGAGAAGTATGACCGTCAGCTTCCCTCACCACAGCTCTCGCGTTAAATTTGTGTTCAAGGGCTGCAAATAATATCTTAATTTAAGTACGCCGGCTTAATTATAAGAAGTCCGTCTATTACGGAAATTTCGCGATTTAACAGTAATATCAAAGAATTAAATTCCCAGGGGGAAACTAAAGGCTAAGTATTACGCCATCTTGTTTTTTTATAAACGAATTTTAATCGCATCGCTTAGCTCAGCTCCTCTTCCAGTTGCCCACCCTTGTAGACTTAACTTAGCTTCGCTTCGCGTCACTCTGCTTCGCTTAGCTCAGCGCCGCTTCGCATTCGGTGGTCACCCGGCCTTAAAAGGAGTATACACCCATAACTCAGGGCAGTATACCTTGGTAATTTTCTATGCTAGCATAATTGCAAAATGCTCATTTTCTATTTTTAATAATTTCTATTTACGAAGAAATGCACGTAAAGTTTTGGTCCTTAGAAGTCGAGACAAGTACCAAAAGAATGGAAATCGAATGAAGATTCTCATTATGGTCGTGTTTTTATCGTTTTGGATTCGAAACAGGGAGAATATGGCGAAAAAGGACGACGAATATCTGCAATTATTTGGCTGTAAACAAATTCCTTCCACGTCGGCGTTGCAGTTCCTAAATCTTTTTATATATATAAAGCAGAAATTCTGTGGGTTTGTTTGTTTGTCTTGGATTGGAGTCCACACCGTTTGACCGATTTGTCTCAAACTTTGCATACGTGTCCATTTATATCAGGAAGGAAGTACTGTTGCATTTTTATTCAACAATTTTGCTGGGTTCGAACCAAGATCGCTCAGATAGATTTTCATAAGGAACACACGTAAGCTTCACTTTTATCGGTTGTAGACTTTATTTCTTTTGAAGAATTAAATTAGAAGAAATAGTCGTATAGAGTCGAGACAAACACCGAAAGAAAGAAACTTGAATAAAGATTCTTATTCTGGTCGTGGAATCTTAATTTCGATTAGAATTTGCGAGAATATTGGTAAAATATACAAAAATTTCGTGAAAATTCGAGGCTATAAACAACTTATCCCCCTGACGACCGATCCCATTGTTGAATCCGATGTGTTATCCCGTAAAATACTCGTGGACTTTAGGCCAATAAAGCTGATGATTGAAGAGTACGATATATTACATGGATAACGAGAAATTTTCTGTAAGAAGGTAACCAGCAATTGCAGGTACGTAATTACAGTCAATTTAGACAGTCAGATAATTTTGCTGGTTTCGAACCAAGATCGCTCAGATGGGTTTCCATAAAGAATAAATCTAATCTTCACTTTAATCGGAAGCAGGCTATATTTCTTTTGAAGAATTAAAACAGAAGAATAGTCGTGCGGAGTCGAAACAAGAAGCAAAAGAACGGAAATTAAATGAATGTTCTAATTTTGATCGTGGAATATTGTTTCCAAATCAAAATTTGGAGAATTTTGATAAAATACGCGTGAATTATCCAAAATTGTTGAGGTTGAAAATAGCCAATCCTCCTCACGATCAATGCGATTGTTGACCCGAGCTCATGAATTTTCCTGTATAGTAAGAATAGCTTGGGATTTTAAACTGTATTCTAAAGGGAATTTACGCATTACCGGCAACTTGAATTTAATCTACTTCTATATTCCCTGTTGAGAATCAACGGGCGCTTCAGCTAATTCTGTGGGTTTGTTTGTGTGTTTGTGGGTTTGTTTGTCTTGGATTGGAGTCTACACCGTTTGACCGATTTGTCTCAAACTTTGCATAGGTGTCCATTTATATCAGGAAGGAAGTACTGTCGCAGTTTTATTCAACAATTTTTCTGGATTCGAACCAGGATAGCTCAGATAGATTTTCATAAGGAATACACGTAAGCTTCACTTTTATCGGTTGCAGGCTTTATTTCTTTTGAAGAATTCAATTAGAATAAATAGTCGTATAGAGTCGAGACAAACACCGAAAGAAAGAAAATTGAATAAAGATTCTTATTCTGGTCGTGGAATCTTAATTTCGATTAGAATTTGCGAGAATATTGGTAAAATATACAAAAATTTCGTGAAAATTCGAGGATATAAACAACTCATCCCCCTGACGACCGATCCCATTGTTGAATCCGATGTGTTATCCCGTAAAATACTCGTGGACTTTAGGCCAATAAAGCTGATGATTGAAGAGGACGATATATTACATGGATAACGAGAAATTTTCTGTAAGAAGGTAACCAGCAATAGCAGGTACGTAATTACAGTCAGGAGATTGTGTGTCTTCGATTTTAGTACAAACCGTTAGCCAGATTCGCGTCAAACTTTGAGTACGTGTTTTCTGGGACCAGGAAGGACGTACTGTCTCAATTGTATTCGATAATTTTGCTGGTTTCGAACCAAGATCGCTCAGATGGGTTTCCATAAAGAATAAATCTAATCTTCACTTTAATCGGTAGCAGGCTATATTTCTTTTGAAGAATTAAAATAGAAAAATAGTCGTGCGGAGTCGAGACAAGAAGCAAAAGAACGGAAATTAAATGAATGTTCTAATTTTGATCGTGGAATATTGTTTCCGAATCGAAATTCCGAGAATTTTGATAAAATACGCGTGAATTTTCCAAAATTGTTGCGGTTGTAAACAGCCAATCCTCCTCACGATCAATGCGATTGTTGAGCCGAGCTCATGAATTTTCCTGTGTAGTAAGAATAGCTTGGAATTTAAGACTATTCTAAAGGTAATTAACGCATTGCACGACCGGCAACTTGAATTTAATCTACTTCTATATTCCCCGTTGAGAATCAGCGGGCGCTTCAGCTAGTATACATATAAAATCCAAATTGTGCGGGTGTGTTTGTCTTAGATTGGAGGCCACACCGTTCGTCCGATTTGCTTCAAACTTTATATACGTGTTCTCTGCGACCTGGAAGGAATCACTGTCGCCTTTTTATTCCACAATTTCACGGGGTTCGAACCCAGATCGCTCAGACATATTTCCATAAAGAATACACGTAAAACTCATTTTCATCGCATGCAGGGTTTATTTCTTTCGCAAAATTAAATTAGAAAGAATAGTCGCACGACAACGAGATAAACACCGAAAGAAAGAAAATTGAATAAAGATTCTTATTTTGGTCAAGGAATCTTATTTTCGATTTGAATTTGCTAGGATATGGGTGAAATATACGAACATTTTGTGAAAATTGGAGGTTGTAAACAACTCATCCCCCTGACGACCGATCCCATTGTTGAATCCAATGTGTTATCCTGTAAAAATACTCGAGGCCCATAAAAATGATGATTAAAGAGTACAATCTATTATATATAGATGCTTCTATTTTCCATTTAAATGCATTGCTTTGATTTTCCGGAATTTAAAAAAAAATACTTCCCGGATAGGTAGAGAATCAAAACTCAAGGAGCCTATATATATGGTCATGATCTATCGAAAACATAAATGACTTCTACAGAAAATATCCTGAGTTCGATGCTAGGACGATGTAAATATCTGCCCTTTAAAATACATGGGAGTAGTTTTTCATTATTCTTTGATGCACTTATCGAAATAATAGGAAGTTATTGCTTGGCTAGAACATGTATGGTAATAATTGGTTTAAAAAAAAAAGTTTCATGAGACCGTACTATTCCTGGGTTCGATGCCAGAGCACAATAACCTTTCTCTCATAAGGAATGTAAGGGAAAAGTAGGACGTCATTTTAGGCAGTTGCACCCAATATTTCTGCTTGAATTTGCATACGTAGTTGAAGATGGCGATCTTCTGTTGTACTGCATAGTAAATATTACCATGAAGACCAGGGTTCGATACTGGACGGATAAATTGCAGCGAATTTTAAGAATATTTTCAATACTTTTTCTAATTTGTTGGACCCTCTCGATACGATGTCGACTTGAAATTTTTGTTATCACCATGCTTGCGGAATGCAAGCAACATTTTACTCGTACATTATATGGATAACGAGATTTTTTTTGTAAGAAGGTAACCAGCAATTGCAGGTACGTAATTACAGTCAGGAGGTCACTGTTGAAGGAAGTCTTGTCAATATATATAAAGCAGAAATATTGTTTATGGGTCAAAATCAGAGATTTGAGCATTTTCAGTTTTTGCTTCTTGAAAAAATCAAGGAGTCATCAGAATATTATGTGTTATTTAAAATTATAGCGCCACATTCCCTATAGTGATTTTAAAAATTGCCACGCACAAAAGTGATTCATCTTTTAGTTACGAATTTGAATGATAAAGGTAGGGGTTGATATTAGTCAATCCGGGAACGTTTTCTTAAATTATGTAAAACAAAATGTATTGGACTTAGCATTAGTATTCTTACTTGAAAGAGTAAATGACACAATTATTCATAAGAAAGTACTTGAATCAATACATTCAAGTCATAAAATATGTTTTTTCATGATTGTGTTCTTCGTTATATATAAGACTAGATGAACCGGTGAACTTCGTACCACCTAATTCTATCCCGTGTATATATATTTTTTTCTCATATTTTTGTTATCTATTATATATAGATGCTTCTCCGGATTCATTCATGGATATACCTATCTATTATATATAGATGCTTCTCCGGATTCATTCATATATCATATATTCATATATATCTATTATATATAGACGCTTCTCCGGATATACCTATAAGTCATATATATATATATATATAGGGGATCAAAAGTTTAAGCATGTTCCACAAGTGCCAACGACTTGAAATTTTTACGACGTATTGGCCATAACGTGTAACCTCCAGGAAAAAGCCGACATTGAACCTCGGTGTCATGGGTTCGATTCCAGAAGGCCCCAAAGTCGGGATTTTCTCCATAAGGATACATGGCGGGGATTTTCGAAAATTTTTTTGGTGCACTTCCCGGGAAAGTAGAGAGTTGAAATTCGAAGGATCGCTAGATGCCAAGAATATCTAAAGAAAACCATAAAGACATCTCCGAATATTATCCTTGGTTCGATGCTAGGTCGGGGCAAAAATCGGCCGTTTAAAATGCATTGCGGCGATTTTGAAGATTTTTTATGGATCCTTTCCCGATGACATAGAAACTTGAAATTCCGTATGAGGTTAGATACCATAAAAGTATTTCATAATCGAATTTTACATATTCGCTGATGGTCCTTGGTTCGATCCCAGAGGGACATTTAAATTCCTCAATGCATTTCTTACGGAGATAACGGAAACAAATTTTAGGTGCTTCCCGGCATGCTATCGACTTTAAACTTTGCATGATAGAGGAGCCTGTCCTTACAAATCAAAATTTGCATTCACAGCAAACAATATTTCCTGGGTTCGACACCAGGTGTCTCTGCAATCAGAAGTTGATCCGATTTTTAGGAATTATTTTGAAACCTTTCCCAATAGTATAGAAACTTCAAATTCGGCATATAGATAAAGATCATAAATAACTTTCAGAAACATTTTTTAGATTTCCAAGATCGTCCTTGGTTCGAATCCAGAGAGCCATTTAAATTCGTGAAAATTATAACGTCTTTTGAGGCAGTTGTAGCCCATATTTCTGCTTGAATTTTCACACATAGTTAGAGATGGTGATGTTCTATTGTACTGCATAGTAAGTTCACAGTAAAGACCCGGGTTCGATGACAGACGCTGGAATTTCAGCGAATTTTAAGAAACATTTCATTCCATTTTTTTCTTTTGATGGCCGTCCCGATATGATGCCGGCATGAAAATAGTGTTGTCGATCTGCTTGCAGTATGCAAGCAACATTTTACTCGTATATATATATATATATATATATATAGAGAGGATACAAAGTCACAGGCTAAACCACTAGCGTCAATGGCTTGAAATTTTTACGACATATTGGCCATAACGTATAACCTCCAGAAAAATTGCGATTTTGATCCTCAGTGTCATGGGTTCGATTCCAGAGGGCCCCAAAGTCGCGATTTTCCCCATAAGATTACATGGCGGGGATTTTCGAAAATTTTTTTGAGGCACTTCCCGGAAAAGCAGAGAGTTGAAACTCGAGGGACCGCTAAATGCCGTGCATAGCCAACGAAAATCGGAAAGACATCTTCGAATATTGTCCTTGGTTCGATGCTAGGGTGGGGCAAAAATCGGCCGTTTAAAATGCATTGCGGCGATTTTTAAGATTTTTTTTGGATCCTTTCCCGATAACATGGAGATTCGAAACTCGGCACGTGGATAGATATCATGAATATACTTCATAGTCAAATTTTACATGTTCGCTGATTGTCCTTGGTTCGATCCCAGAGGGCCATTTGCACTTCGCAATGTATTTCTTACGGAGATAACGGAAACACATTTTAGGTACTTTCCGAAATGCTATCAACTTCAAACTTTGCATGTACAAAGATCAAGTCCATACAAATCAAACTGTGCACTCACAGCTTGCAATACGTCCTAGGTTCGACACCAGGTGTCTCTGAAATCAGAAGTTGATCCGATTTTTAGGAATTATTTTTAAACCTTTCCTTATAAAATAGAAACTTGAAATTCGGCATATAGATAGAGATCATAAATAACTTTCAGAAACATGTTTTAGATTTCCTCGATCGTTCTTGGTTCGAGTCCCGAGAGGCATTAACATTCGTGAAAATTATAACATTTTTTGAGGCAGTTATAGCCAATATTTCTGCTTGAATTTTCACACATAGTTAGAGATGGTGATCTTCTATTGTGTTTCATAGTAGGTTTACCAGAAAGACCCGGGTTCGATGCCGGATGGATAAATTGCAGCGAATTTTAAGAATATTTTCAATCCTTTTTTTTCTCGACATGATTTCGACTTGAAATTAGTGTTATCAATATATATGCAGTATGCAAGCAACATTTTACTCGTACATAAATATTTATTAATTGCAGCTAACAGTGTCATTGACTCGTTTTACGATGCACTGGCCACGAAATGTTATTACCAGCAAAAGTCAGTCAGCATATCACGATGATTGCGCTCCGCTAAGACAAGTGAATATCTTAAATTGGAACTTTAGTACCAATTTAATTGCCTCGAGTTTAAATTAAAATTGGATAACTCCAGAATTAACTTTCACGAAAAAGTACGCTGACTGCAGCTTGTATAAGCTTAAGTTTATTTGGTGTCAGGACTTTCAACGCTCGGTAACATTTTCTTTCTCTGATACACTTTATTTTTAGCAGTAAATCGTATATTAGTAGCTTTAATCACAGCGATTGACTACATTGTTGAGTGTTTACATAGTGGATAGGACATTGTTGGGAGAAAGTCGGCCGATTTATTGTATGCTGAATTGGGAAATAAAACAGAGTAAGGCCACTGAATGCGAAGCGGCGCTGAGCTGAGCGGGGCAGAGTGTCGCGGAGCGAAGCGAACACCAGCCATTATTTAAAAATTACTTGAATGCGTCGTGTTTTTATTGAACATGAATGATTAGGAGTGGCAGAAAATCAGAAAATTTCAAAAAATTTCTGATGGCAAGATTTTCCACGTTTACTTTCAGATCAAATCCATTTATTTTTCGAAAATGTATTCAAAAATATCATATCATAATATTATATAAAAATATTGTTATATAAATATTAAACCATCTACAGGATAGAAACTTATATTATTTAAAAGAAAAAATTATTATATTACCAATACATTCGTAGGAGATCCGGTTAAAAATAGCTTTGATTACTTATGAACTTTTTCCTTCAATTTGGTACATTTTAAGAATTTTGTATTCCCCAAAAACTTGGAGTGCAAAGATGTGGCAACGTTGCAAAGAAATGACAGACGGCGTGCGCCATCTTGAGCCGGAGATTTATAACGGTGTGTGAAATTTGATGTATCTACGAAAATAATCCGCAGTGATTGATAATTGGTTAACACCGTACTGCTTAAAATATCTACGCTTAATTGGTTGATATCAAATATCTTTCGCGAACTCAGAAAAGGTGTATCAATCTGCATTGGCAAGGTGTTCGTACGCGATCACTCTTACGAGTTGGGAACAGGTATTTACACATCGTTTTGAAGTATGTTTGAACGTTACCTTAGATTCAGCTGCATTAATTTCGATCCCTATACATCTACACTTCCTTTTCAGTGCATTTTACAACCACGTTAACTTGAATTTTATTAAAAACATGTGACTATAGGTAAGTACATATCTTTACGCTGTTTCTTCGATAACATAGGCTTATTTTTTATCCCATTTAATCATATTTACTCAGTGTTATCTTACCTGTGTACTGATGTTGATTCTGTAGTTCCGCGAGAATTAAATTAAGCTTACCTAATACTACCGCTGTAATTTTCAGCGATCGATTTTGAGAAATCACTTGCTTCGTTTAGGCATATATACTACGAGTTAATTATATTTATTAGAGTAGATTGTTTCAACTTGTGTTAAAGAGTTAACTGTAGTCCTAAGGCACGATTTTTGCCTTCTTAATTATGTGCAAAGTACCTTTAACCCTTTCCTTATTCTAAGCTGCGATAAATCAGTTATGAAAGTTTGATTTGTTTGGTCTTATAAACAAACTAATAACGAAATAATCGATTCTGAAAAACATCGTGACGCGTCTTGATCATTTGCTCAGGTAAATTTCTACGCAAACTGGTCTCTTCTAGATATTTACCTTTGCTCAAAGCACTTCATTTCTGGCTTGCTATCGAAACAATAACTCGGATCGTATTTATTTATACCAATTGAGCAAATGCTTCGACTCCAATCTCTAACCTTCAGATTTACTTAGACTCAAGACCCTCAAAACTACCTTAATTGATCCACAAAATTAATTGCGACATCCAGCTCATCAATAACTGGGGTTAAGACAATTTCATCAATCTCAACCCTAAAAATCACAGGCAATATTGATCTGATACCCAAAATTATTGTGTTCGGTAAATAAAGTCGGCCTATCGGAGCTGGAACTAAATGGCACCGCATTCAAACTTGAAACTTAAGTAAAGCTCGGTTCACACGCTGCATGTTTTCTAGCTTGATTCCTTGCGTGGAACCCTGCATGCTCGCTAGCATGAAAATTTCGTGTCTGCCTGCTGCTGGGCATGCTCCCTTGCTTGATTTTGAGAAATAGGACAGGTGCTATTTTTCCTGCATGTTTCGCTGATGGTTGGTTGCTATGCGTTGCTAGCTGAACTATTTACTGCTAGCAAGCATGCAGAGATCCACGCAAAGAATCAAGCTAGAAAACATACACCGTGTGAACCGGGCTTAATAAACCTCGGCTCCATATGAATAAAACCCTTCATGGTCTAACCATGTCGTACAAATAAGCAATTTTAATATTTTATTTTGTATTATCATTTGTAAAATTACTTGTTTTACAACTAATGTTACTTCTTTATACTTATCTGATTTTCGTTTTCAATGTTTACATACATATTTTATTGGAATTTTCTTGCATATATCAATAATATATCAATTAATTGCATTTGTGTATAATAATTTGTAAAATTGTGCCGCATTAATTTTAATTTCGCCATTTTTGTGCTATTTTTATGATTCTTAAACTGTAAATGGGGTCAGACCCGTAATAATCATTATGATTATTTTTATAAAAGAGTTAATTACTCACTATATTCACTTTGACGTTCAGGAAATTTCCTCCCAACCTCAGTGAAATTTTTAATAAAAATAAAATATTTTTATTCCTCGGCCATTCATAAATTACATTTTATACAAGAATTGCCAGTTTTTATTAGCATGACCCATAGTATAGTATACAGGTATATTATTCTTCTTCTCTCATTACAATCCTGAGATTGATTTGCAGCAGTCTTCCATTTGGACGATCCTGGGACATTCTCTTCTACATATTTCTGGCAGCCTAAATCCTTCATCAGCTGTCCGATGTAGTTTAGTCTAGGCCTGCCTTTCCAGTTTTCCCCTTCTACATCGCCCTCTAGTATGGTCTTAATAAGCCCATCATGCTTAAGGATGTGACCAATCAGGGTGCATCTTCTCTTCTTTATCAGATTGAGAAGACACGGTCTTTCTCTCATCTTTTGTAGCACCTCTTCGTTTGTTACTTTGTCCACCCACGGTATTTTCAGTATTGGATGATAACACCACATTTCGAAGGCTTCCAGTTTCCTCTTTTCGCTCTTCCCAAAAGTCTCACTGGCGTAGAGTAGGAAACTCCAGACAAAAGTCCTCAAGAGGCGTTTCCTAAGCTCTAAATTGATGCTCCTTGAGGTAAGGAGTTTCTTTCTTTTATTGAAGGCTGACTTTTCTAGGTTGATTCGATATCTCCTTTACGCTTTGCCCATCCAAAGTTATCCTGCTTCCCAAATAGATGTACTCATCCACTGTATCTAACGTCTCTCCCCCTAAAGCTAGCTCCACTCTAGTGTTGTGCCTGCTTACCACCATCACTTTTGTTTTGCTTTTATTTATATATATATATATATATATCTTATATATATATATATATATATATATATATATACGAGTAAAATGTAGCTTGCATACTGCAAGTAGATCGACAACACTAATTTCATATCGGTATCATATAGGGACGGTCCTCAAAAGAAAAAAAAAGGATTCAAAATATTCGTTGAATTCGCTGCAATTTAATCGCCTGGCAGCGAACCCCGGTCTTCCTGGTGAACTAACTATGCAGCAAAACAGAAGATAACCATATCAAACTATGTGTGAAAATTCAAGCAAACGACAAACAAACGACGTCCTACTTTTCACATACACTGCTTATGTGAGAAATTGTAATGTGCACTGGCATCGAACCCAGGAACAGCATGGTCTTATCTATTTTTTTTCTTTAACAAAGTCTTAATATACATCTTCCATCTAAGCAAGAGCTCCCTTACATATCGATAAATGCATACAAAAATTATGAAAAGCAACCCCATTGTATTATATATGGGGGATATATTTACCCCCCGGCACCGAACCCGGGACTTTCAGGCAATACTTGCTATGCAGCACAACAGAAAAACAACATCTCTAACCGCATATGCAAATTCAAGCAGAAATATTGGTTACAGCTGCCTCAAATGATGTCCTACTTTTCCCTTATATTCCTTATGAGAGAAAACTTATTGTGCTCTGGAATCGAACCCAGGAATAGTACGGTCTTTTAAAAATTTTTTTCTAACGCTAATTCGTACCATACATCTTCCAGCAAAGCACGAACATCCTATAATTTCAATAAGTGCATCAAAAAAAATAATGAAAAACTACTCCCATGTATTTTAAACGGCGGATTTTTGCATCGTCCTAGCATCGAACCTAGGATATGTTTCATCAAAGTGATTAATGTTTTCAATAGATCATGACCATGTATAACGGCTCCTAGAGTTTTGATTATCTTACTATACGGGAAGTATTTTTTTTTTATTCCCGAAAATCAAAGCAATGCATTTAAACGGGAATAATCGGGACTTTGGGGCCCTCTGGAATCGAACCCATGACAGTGAAGTTCAAAATCGCAATTTTTCTGGCGGTTACACGTCATGGCCAATGCGTCGTAAAAATTTCAAGTCAATGCCGCTTATGGTTTAGGCTGTGAATTAGTATCCTATCTATCTATCTATATAGGTATATCCATGAATGAATCCGGAGAAGCATCTATATATAATAGATAGATATATATCCGTTTTTTTACGACTGCTGTCGTCTCCCGCTTCTCAACTTCCACTTTTCACGGTCCATCCAGTCTCCTTCATGCAGGCCTCTAGAAGTCATTGCCTCCTCCACATCTTTCATCCAACTTCTAGGTGGTCTGCCACGTTTCCTCTTTTCTGGGGGTATCCACTGGAAGATCTTTTTTGGCCATCTATTATCATACATCCGTTGGAGGTGCTCACGTCAGCCTCTTTGTTTTTATTGCCTCTATAATATTCCCTTCTACCTGCATAATTTCCCTAATTCGATCATTTCTTACATGGTCCAACCTAGAGGCAACTTCTTCGCCAATAGTCCATCTCCAGGGACATCAGCTTTCCTTTATCCTTCTTGGTCACTTCCCATACCTCTGCTTCATATGTACTAATGCCTTCGACAATAGTTTTGTAAATAGTTGTTTTAGTTTTTTTTGAGATTTTATCACTCCACAGAGTTAGGTTTAGGAGACGAGTTGCCCGTATTCCTTGCCCTATTTTATTGGTTTTTCCTGAGTACTTCCGCCTTTAGCAGTTAAGGTAACCCCTAAGTATTTAAAGAGGTTCGTATTCCGTATTTTGTAGTCTCCAACATCTAAGTCATCCTGTTCATCGTCACCCACTATAATATATTCTGTTTTATCTTTCTTTATTGTTAGTCCCCACTTTAAATGCTCTTCTTCTAATTTCCGGAACATATAACTCGCATCGTCTCTATCTCCAGCCACAACGACCTGATCATCTGCGAATAATAAGGTATATATAGTATCGTTTCCAATGGGAATTCCCATATTTCCACATTTCTTTTTCCAGTTCTTTAGCACTTCTTCCAAATAAATTTTAAATAATGTTGGTGCTAATGTACATCCCTGTCTCAAGCCCTTGCTCACTGGAAAATCTATTGAAAGTTTCCTACCCACCTTAACTGCACTGCTACATCCACAGTAGAGTTTTTCCACTGCTTTAACATATATTTCCTCCTCACCATTTTCTTCCATGGTTTACCATAACGGCAGTGTCGTAAGCCTTTTGTAAATCTACGAATATTGAATGGACAGTTTTTTTTGATTTTATTTGATTTGCTTTGCTTGCTTTTATTTAATTTCATATTATATCGAGTGCTTAATATCGCTTCTAATTCTTCTAGTGTATCTATCAGCTCTTCTTTATTTTCTGCCATTATTGCAATATCATCAGTGAACCTTATCATGTCCACTTTGTCACCTTGCACTTTCACTCCTGGTCTATACCTCAGTCTTAGGAATTCAAAGGATAAATTTATTAAATAAGTTCAGAGAAATTATGTTCTCAGATGATGTAACCAATATAATGCGACCCCCCTGTTATATGGGCCTTTCTGATGATGCGAGATACCAGGTAGAAACGAAGACAAACCCACCTTGTCATCCACTGATACACGGCATTCGATTATTTTCGTGAAATAGCTGTTAGAAAGTCAACAGGGCCAGCGACACAAACAACTAAATACGAAATAATGAAAGAATTAGAAACAATGACTCTGAAAGACATTTATCAAGGATAATACGCTCAAGTACGATACCACAGAAAAATAATACTAAGCAAATGCGAAATAGTGAAAATTACACAATATTATACATAAATTAAGTGATATGGTCCAGTTTGCAGAAACTTCACAAATTATAATAATATCAACTTAGCCTTCAGAGAGACTCCAAGGTAATTTCACGACAAAGTCAGCACACTTAATCAAAAGAAAGCACTCGTCTTCTGCGGCCGACGTCGACGAAAATGTTCAGTGGGGCATGCTCTCGTCAAAAATGACCTTCTCTTGGGAAGACTCCGTTTCTTGCGAACAGAAGGGGAAAAACAATGAAGCACAGAAATTCGTAATGGAATGGGTACAGCAAATTGGCGAAACACATTGCTAGAAACTGTCACAAATCTCTGCCATGTTAATTAGTCTGATCGTCAACAGTATCATTAGTAGCTTATTATGGATAAATTTCCCTAGAAATTCGTCTCACTGATACTGCTGGAAAAATTAGGGAAATAGATGCTAGAACGAAACGTTTCAAAATTTCATTTTTTCCGAGAAGTATAAGCGAAAGCAACCGTTTAGGAAAATAGAGTCAAGGTGCTTGCACCCCCTGCCACAGGCCGAAAGGCAGCTTGCAGGGTTCTTACATAAACATAGTCTTTCCCTTATCTCATCTATTGCTTGCTGAATATATGCATTAAAAAGGGCGGGAGATGTCTCACTCCTTGACGTATATCAATAGGTTGTTTATAATCATCCAAGTTATCGAACATCATCATCAAAAGTTAACAACAATAAATACACATTTATGTTGTCATAATAAACCATTTGAGGCAACACCGTACACTCTTGAGGGAGCCGTACACTTAAGTTAGGCTTTGCTCCGACTTCGACCTCGTGGCTAAATATTAACATAACCTTAAAACCTTAGCTTATGCGAATCACTGAGTGTATTAAAAATATAGCTTAAAAACGTAGATTTTTAAGTTTTGGTAGTTACTTGCTAATATGTAAAGGCTTTCCACCTTACTTTTATGTCGTGAATCTTAGAAATAGTAAACAATCAAGCAGAAACACTATTTTGTTTCACATAAACAACATGGTCATAACCCTTTGCCCTTAATTTTCTCCCCACGCAGCCTTCTTCTTTGGATACACGTGTTCCTTTATTAAATGATTCGAAAGACGATGTGATCGATTATTCAATGTGCGAAGAATATTTATCTTGATTTGTTTAAGAAGCGACCAATCTGGATGCACTAATATTACAAGGAGAACACTTGAAAACGTGCGAGCAACTGCGATTTCGTGAGAACCACCGAAAAGTCGAAACATATGAGTTAGAGATCAGCAGCAGTTAACCGTTCCGACCCGTATTCTGGGCACCTCATGGGCTGGGCCATGAGGAGCTCCTGGAGCATGTACGTGATGACGTAGGAACAGGGGATGCGGAAAGGTAAATGGTGGACGAGTCGGTTTGTGTACTCGGTTGTTCCAACGGGTGACGGGTTATACTACTACCACAGAAGATTTCATAGACCCAGGGTTTCGATTCATAGCATCATCTTCAGGTGCGTACATGTAAGAACTCACAGTATATATAGAAGAGAAAAAGAGGGGTTTCAAGGAGTAAAGAGAAGAGTGGTAGTAGTATAAATAAATCTATTCTTTGTCAATTTGCTTCTTTTGTATAGTATTAGGTTGTTTATAATCATCCAATATCTTTCCATTCTGTTTCATTGATTCTTCTTATAGAATAGGCATGAAATATTTTGTTATGATTTTTGTAAGTACAAATTTGTGGCATTCACCAAACTTTGAATTAATTTAAGATAACCTTTATATGTCATAGATCCGTTTTTTCTACAGTTGGAAGGTTTTCTTCAATGTTGTTTTTTTCATGAACAGTGTTGAGAGAGGACATGTATTGATAATCCTGCCATTAATTACCTTCCTAGATTAAAGATGGTTCTGTAGCTACGGTTTGCCGTTGAAAAGTGCGACAATACTTTATTCCAGAACTTACATTTATTAATGAATATGTGATTGTTAACTTTATTCATAATTAACATCCACGCTAAAGGCTCAACTATTATTATTTACTTGTGACTTCCCCAGTCAAAAATTACAATTGAAAGTAAATTTAGTTACCAAAAATGTAAATAATACAGAAACGAAATTGGATTGTTTCTTAGAAATACTTTTATATTAATGCATTTAAACTCTGACAGTAAATAAATGTACTTACAATAGATTTTTAACATTTTTTAAGTACCATACTTATACATATGGCGTTATAATGAAAATAAAAAAAACAAAGCCGAATTTAAAACCTACATTTTAGAAGGTGATATTATTTATACAGCTGAATTTCAATTTCCTAAGTTTACTAATGATTTTATTGCCATAAAATGTTAGTATACACAACGGTTAATGTAATATAAGATATCTTAAGTTCTCACAGTTTGCCAGCAAGATTTTTCTTGTGAATCAATACATACACTAATACACATTCTTATATACTATCTTATTTACTTTTTTAACTTATATTATGCAAAATTTTAAAACCATAACTCAAGCCTGATATTTTTGTATCTTAAATTTCTGATATCTCTTATTTGGTTTTTAAGGGGGTCGTCTACCTTTACGCCTGAATTTCAGGCGTATTTTTGACGATGGATTGCGAAAAAACTACACATGATATTGGCACAAAGTTTTTTTTATTAATTAGTACATTATTAAAATTTAAAAAAATCGTTTTTTTTTTCTTTTTCGTTATCTTGGCCTTGATGCGTCCTTGAATCGACCTCTGCCGGCACAACATAGTAGACTTTGTGGCACGATTTCTTAGCCTCAGAACCTTGAAACATGAAAACAATCTTAATTTTTTACTTTTTACTAATCCGACTACGATTAGACTCAAGCGTTTTGAAAGATTTTAAAATTTAACAAAATGGCAGCGATTTGAAAAAAAAGTTCCATTTCTACCCTGGTTTTCTAGCTTAAAAAAGCAGTAAAAATTGAGAAAAAAAAATTGAAAAAAAGAAATTGAAAAAAAAAATTGAAAAAGCTCGTGTCTGATCATAGTGAGACATTTTTTTAATACGAAACAATTTACTGATTTCCAATATCTTCGATAGTTCAGTCAAAATCGTGCCAAAATTTTAAAAAACATCGAGAAAACTTTCGAGAAAACGCATTTAAAGATAAATGATTTAATTGAAACATGATTGGCTGAACTTACAATTCAATCACCTAAGCACATTTTCGAATAAATCCTTCATAAGGCATGCTCCTTATGGTGTCTAGATTCGAAATAAGCAAAAACAAATTCGATTTTTTGAAACCGCCAAGGTAGACGACCCCCTTTAATTTGGTAAATACTACATCACTTAACGTCACTTAACATTACATATATTCTTATATCATATATTTCAATTTAAATTATATATCTGTAATATTGTAAATTATATTAATTTTTCCTTTGTAATGTTCACAACTTTTTATTGTTCTTTTACTGATGTCAATATTTACAATATTGTCTTATTATTAATTTTATTTTAATTGTTGCTACAATTTTTCTGTTCACTAAAAGACCTAACTGTGTAATAAGAATGATATTTTGTGTATTCTTAAATTCTATTAGTTTATAATCAGTTTATACTTCACTACATACTCTATTTAACTTACAACATTAGCCGCTATACATATATTTCAATTTTAATTATATTAATATCCTTATCATTTGTATTATAATTATTCTTTTACTTATGTACCTTATTGTAACACTTTCAATGAAAGATTATAACATTTAATTGTTGTAAAAGTAAGAGGTTAATTTTGCCCGTAATTTGATTACTATTAACACTAGCTGAAGTGCCCGTTGTATCTCAACATGGAAATTTAAATTGATAAATACCATTGATACAGTGTTGATCGTAACACTTGCTTCATAATTTTTGGTGTATAGCTAATAGCCAGGCTATAATTATAATCCAAACCAGTAAACAAAGTAAATAAAGTTATAATGAAGTCTACAAAGTCACCTAAATATTCAATCTCATATCCTTTGAATGAACACTTTCTTTGGTGAAGTCAAAAATCATTTAAAAATTATAATAAAAATATCCGAATATCACATTAGCCTTAAATCTGCTCTTCATATAATCTATCACTTATTCTTAACATCAGTTTGAAGTTTGAATATTTTCTCAATGTGTTCTTACGGTTAAATACATGAGCTGGGGACTCCACAATCGCCTTGATCGTCAGGGGGATGGGTTGTTTACAACCCTAAAATTTCGATAAAATATTGACTTATTTTATCAAAATGTTTGCAATTTTGAATCAAAAACAATATTCCACGACCAAATTAAGAATCTTTATTCTGTTTTCCTTCTTTTGGTGCTTGATTGGACTTTCTAGGACCATTATTTCTAATTTAATTCAGCAAAAGAAAGAAACCCTGGAACGAGAAAAATCAACTTTAGGTGTATTTCTTATGAAAAGTTATTTACTTGTCCGGGTTCAAACAGTTGACTTTAAGTAAAAAAAAGTAGCCTATACTCTGTGCGGGGTCGACTCTTAATAGTGTAGAAAATCTCAAACTTTTTCGACTCGGTTCTCGAGTTTTTAGCAAACATACACACACACTTTATTTTACACATATATAACCATACGAGGTAATAAACACTTATATTCTTTATGTGAGATATATTAATGTGCTCTGGTATCGAACCCAGGAACAGTATGGTCTTATCTAAAATTTTTCTAAAACCAAGTCTTAATATACATCTTCTAAGAACTTCCTATAATTTCGATAAGTGCACCACAAAAATAATGAAAATCTACCCCAATGTATTTTAAATGGGAGATTTTTGAATCGTCGTAGCATCGAACCCAGGACATTTTCCGTAAAAGTAATTAATGTTTTCGATATATCATGACCATATCTGTAAGTTCCTTGAATTTAGACTCTCTACCTCTCCGGGAAGTATTTTTTTTACCCCGGTAAATCAAAGCAATACATTTAAATGGGAAAAATCGTGTCTTTGGGGCCTTCTGGCATCGAACCCATGACACTGAGGTTTAAAGTCTCCTCTTTCCTGGGGGTTTCACGTTAGGGCCTATACGCTGTAAATATTTCAAGTCAATGACGCTTGTGGTTTAGTCTGTGAATTAGTATCCTATCTATATGAATGAAACTGGAGAATGAATTATGTATAATAAATGTGATGACAAACAAACACACCATAACTTTATATAATATTAGATTATTATTTGTGATTATTACATGAGGCATTCATTTCAGGGGAGCAGAACAGATTTGTTTTGCGGATAATTGGAGTAAAACGTGAAAGAAGTGAAGGCTGTGACATGGATGGCGAAGAAGAGAAAGTAAAGACAAACGAGTTAGCTGTGTTTATCAAAACAGAGGCGGAAGATGTTGAAGAGAATTTGAGTGACGTTGAAGACGAAACTGGGTTCGTTAATGGTGAGGATGTGGAAAACATCTCGAATTCCAAATTATATTATATTTTGTGATAATTTGTAATCTAAATTTAATAAATAGTGTGTATGAGGTGTGTCCAAAAAGTATCCGACCTGCATTCATATCTCCGCATTGGTGCTATTCTTCGTCATCCGGGCCGTAGTATCCATCGAGTAGTCCCCATGTGATTGAACCACACGCTCCAAGTGGTGCTTCCACATCTTAACCCTCAAGCACTTGCGCCCCATGGCATAATACGAGCAGTCGCCCCGGCGCACTCCATGTGCTAGTGTTTATCTTTTAAATATTTTCTTCAAATCAGATGATTTTCATAAATTTATAATTTATTGCCATTATACAATAGTTAAAGCCTTGAAAATCGATTGATCGTATTTATTTTTTAATAGATTATTAATGATAAACGGAATAAATCATGCCTTAACATTTTTAAACGCTTGAAACCTTGATGAACCTTGAACGCTTGACCAGAAATGCGATTGCTTTCTTCTCACGGTTTTCCTAAATTCTCGGTTAAAATTTCCCAAACAGTAGTTTTGGTATTCCAAGATGTATTCCCCGTTACCAAATCTTCTTCGGAGATAAAGACTTTCTCACATGAGAGGTTCTCACATATGAGGTTTGATGAAATTATATACGTTGTAATATTTTGGATCTTATTTACCATGGAACGTTTTTTTTTCTCAAACGGCCAACAGTTAACTGGTAAAGTGTTAATATTGCCAAGGGATGGCCTGAATGTCACCATGGATGGAAATGTTATGTGGTGCCCGCTTCGCTTTCGGAAGTGCCCTTTGGTGTCCGGGCGCCAATAAAGGTTGAGCACCCCTAGTCTAAAGGTCTTCTTGGTCCACCCCTTCCCCTTTTTCCCTGGGCTTTAACTTCCAGCACTTGCTTTATTTTCCCGTCGTCTTCCATTCTGAAATCATGTCCATACCATTTTAATTGCTTTTCTTCAATCACTTTTCCAAGCCACCTTTGTTTCACTTCTTCTCATATTCTCTCATTTCGTATTTTATCTCTTCTGGTTTTGTTTATGGTTTTCCTCAGGAATTCGCAAGCCTGCATCCTTTTTGCATGCTTATCCTGCCAGGGTATACTTTGTATTCCATATAGTTTCTTAGGTCCTCATCACAAAAAAATATTTGCATTCGTATTTATTAATTTACCATTTTTAATTTACTGTTAAATTTTTCATATGTAATTTTTGAAGTGTCATTTTCGAAACAATTTTTATTATTTGGATGTTCCAATTTATTTTATTTTTTATTTGATTTTATTAGTAATTTTTTTGTTATTTTGTCTGAATGATATATCTTATGTTTTGTCTTATTGTTTCCTCAAGGTTTACTATTGTAGTTTTTCCTGTTTCTGATTTTATTTTATCATGAATTTGTAATTTAGTTATAGTACTATTGCTTTTGTAACTTCCATGTTTTACACAGCTTTCTTTAACATCTTTTAGCTTGTACTTTCAGTAGGTTTGCGCAGGTTTTTCACACCCCCTTCTCTGTGGGTGTTTTCCTGCTGTGGATATTTTTTCCTAAGATATCACCATAGGTTTTTTTACTTCCACTCCTTCTTAAGTTTTCCTCTCTGTTTCTATTCATCTACACACAAACTTTGATGTGCATAATATCATTGACGAAAGTTTAGATGGAAGAAGAGACTTTTCAGTCTCAATCTTGCCTTTAATAATGACCTTAATAATAATACAGTGGGGACTAATATTGACTGATACAGTTGCATTTCAGTTTTATTGGATATCTCTTTCTTTCCTTATATTGATTTATTTGTTACTTTTGTTTTACTGCCGTTTATTCTCATCCCATATATTTCCATTTCTTCTTCTAAACATCTTATCATTCCTTGGAGTGCCTATTTGTCATCGGCCAAGATAACCATATATAATCAGCAAATCTGATGTATTTTATTTCTCTTCAACCGATACTTAATCCTTTTTTCCTCATCCAGGGTGTTGCTAATCATATCCTCAATATAGAGGTTAAATAATGTTGGTGAAAGGAACTGCCTCACCCCTCGACCCAATACTATCCTTACGGTGACATATTAAAAATGTTATTTAAAAGATAGCCAGGCAAATATTCTCAGTTTTTAAACGGACGAGTCAAAACATTATTTCAAACCAAACTAGTAATATCAATGTGTTTGATTTTCGAAATTTCATTTCATTTGAGATCCTTACTTTTAGACACCAAATGCTATTGAATTGGAGTTTTTCCTACTCAAGAATGTATTACTATATTATTTTGTTACTAGTGAAACCTGTTGCTAATAAATTCGCAACAGTAAAATATTGTATATTAATTCATTTGTATATTATTTGATAATTACATAGCTCAAATCAGAATTAATATAAAAACGCATTATTATGACTTGTGAGAAATATTTTATTATACGAGTAAAAGTTGCTTGCATACTGCAAGCATATGAAATGTATTTACAGTAGAACCCCGATCCATCGTTCCCGCATTTGTCGTTTTCCCGGATTTATCGTTTATTTTCTATAGTCCCGACTTAGGCCCATAAGGAGACTTGTAAAGTAATACCGCATTCATCGTAATATTATTTTCCCGCATCCATCGTTCAGATCTTTGGCCCAATAGAGGAAGAAAGATAATGTATTAGGAATTGCGACAAACATATTCTTTGTGAGTTTGGCATGAACTTTTTTTAAGGCTTTTTTTGTCGTAGCACTTGCTCAAAACGGCCAATTTTTTTAAACACATCCGGGGCTGTTTTAATACATTGTATCCTATTATAGAGCTTTCACATGGGTGCGTGTACGAGCCCTGTTTGTCCATCTCAGTTTACTGGCACATTTCACCCTGTTTGTACCGTCTCTAGGAGTTTGGTACGTTCTTTTTTCGAATTCTTTAGGGGTGTTATTTGGATAAACTTTCGTTATGTATTCATTTTAATAGTGTGAGCTGAGTCTACATTTCCTGTTTTGATCGTTTTCCCGCATTCATCGTCTTTTTCTCTTGGTCCCTTCAAAAACGATAGATCGAGGTTCTACTGTATAATCTTTATTCATATATCAAGTTCTGAGTTTCAATGTTATCGGGATGGAGTTATAAAAACTCTTAAAAATCTTAGCAATTTCTTATTTTTGTATATGCCTGGTGTCGAACCCAGGACCTATTGGCAGATGCAAGAAAACATTATAACTTGTTAGGACCTGATCTTATTTAATGCAAAGTATGAATTCCATATCATGCCGGGAAGTTTCTGAAATAACATTCCATTATCCCCATCTGAAATGCATATGGAATGTAAATGGCTCTCTGGGATCAAACCAAGGACGATCAAGGAATCCTAAAACAGAGTATTTGAAATGTATCAATGATCTCTATCTATATGCCGAATTTCAAGTTTCTATATTATTGGAAGGGGTTCAAAATAATTCTTAAAAATCAGATCAGTTACTGATTTTAGAGATGCCTGGTGTCGAACCCAGGACATATTGGCAGCTGTGAATGCACAGTATGATTTGTAATGACTTGATCTTATTTAATGCAAAGTTTGAAGTTGATATCATGCCAGGAAGTACCTAAAATTTGTTTCCGTTATCTCCATAAGAAATGCATTGAGGAATGTAAATGGCCCTCTGAGAACGAACCAAGGACCATCAGCGGAATGTTCAACGGCATTCATAAAAGACATTTATGATCTCTATCCACATACCGAGTTTCAAGTTTCCATCTTATCGGGAAAGGGATTTTTAAAAAATCTTAAAAATTGCAATAAACGGGAGAATATTTGCCCTGAACTAGCATCGAACCAAGGATAATCTTTGATGATGTCTTAATGGTTTTTGTCGGATACGCACGACCTCCAGCGGTATCTCGAATTTCAACTCTCTACTTTGACGGAAAGTGCCTCAAAAAAATTTTCGAAAATCCCCGCAATGTATCTTTATGCAGAAAATCGTGATTTTGGGGCCCTCTGGAATCAAACCCATGACACTGAGGTTCAAAGTCAACTTTTTTCTGGAGGTTACACGTTATGGCCACCACGTCGTAAAAATTTCAAGTCAGTGGTACTTGTGGAATATATTTAGAATTTTGATCCCCTATGAATGGGTGTATATATAGGTACGAGTAAAATGTAGCTTGCATACTGCAAGCAGATCGACAACACTGATTTCATGTGGGCATCATATTGGGACGGCCCTCAAAAGAAAAAAAAGGATTGAAAATATTCTTAAAATTCGCTGCAATTTAACGGTCTGGCATCAAACCCGGGTCTTACTGGTGAACTTACTACGCAGCACAACAGAAGATCACCATCTCAAACTATGTGTGAAAATTCAAGCAGAAATATTGGCTACAACTGCCTCAAATGACGTTCTAATTTTCACGAATGTAAAGTGCTCTCTGGATTCGAACCAAGGACGATCTTGGAAATCTAAAACATGTTTCTGTAAGTTATTAATGATCTCTATCTATATGCCGAATTTCAAGTATCTATATTATTGGGAAAGGTTTCAAAATAATTCCTAAAAATCGGATCAACTTCTGATTGCAGAGACACCTGGTGTCGAACCCAGGACACATTGATAGCCGTAAATGCCCAGTTTGATTTCTAAGGACTTGCTGTACTAACATGCAAAGTTTGAAGTCGATAGCATGCCGGGAAGTGCCTAAATTTTGTTTCCGTTATCTCCATAAGAAATGCATTGAGAAACGCAAATGGCCCCCTGGGATCGAACCAAGGACCATCAGCGAATATGTAAAATTTGATTATGAAACATATTCATGATATCTATCCACGTGCCGAGTTTCAAGTATCTATGTTATCGGGAAAGGATCCAAAAAAAATCTTCAAAATTGCCGCAATGCATTTTAAACGGCCGATTTTTGCCCCGACCTAGAATCAAACCATGGACCATGTTCGGCGATATCTTTTTTATTTTCGTTGGATATCTACGGCATCTAGCGATCCCTCGAATTTCAACTCTCTACTTTTCCGAGAAGTGCCTCAAAAAAATTTTCGAAAATCTTCACCATATATCCTTATGGAGAAAATCGGGACTTTGGGGCCTTCTGGAATCGAACCCATGACACCGAGGTTCAATGTCGGCTTTTTCCTGGAGGTTACACGTCATGGCCATAACGTCGTAAAAATTTCAAGTCGTTGGCACTTGTGGAACATGGTTAGAATTTTGATCCCCTATATATATATATATAGGTACGAGTAAAATGTTGCTTGCATACTGCAAGCACATGGATAACAAAAGTTTTTGTCGGCATCACATAGAGTGAGTCCTCAAAAGAAAAAAAATGGATGGAAAATATTCTTAATTTCCGGTGCAATTTATTCGTCTGGCATCGAACCCAGGTCTTCCCGGTCATACTTACTATGCAGCACCTTAGAAGATCACCATCTGTAACTATGTGTGAAAATTCAAGTAGAAATATTACCTGCAACTGCCTCAAACGACATCCTACGTTTCCCTTATATTCCTTATGAGATAAATGCTAATCTGCTCTGGCATCGAACCCAGGAATAGTACGGTGTTATCTAAATTTTTTTCTAAAATCAATTGTTTTCATACATCTTCCAGCCGAGTACGAACTTCCTATCATTTCGATAAGTGCATCAAAAAAATAATAAAATACTAAACCAATGTATTTAAAACGGGAGACATATTTTCCACCCGGCATCGAACCCGGATCTTTCTGGTAATACTACCTATGCAACATAATAGAAGATCACTATCTCTAACTATGTGTGAAAATTCGAGCAGAAATACTGGCTGCAACTGCCTCAAACGACGACTTACTTTTCCCTTATATTTCTTATGAGAGAAATGTTAATGTGCTCTGGCATCGAACCCAGGAATAGTACGGGCTTAAGAATTTTTTTTTCTTAAACAAATTCTTAATATAGATGTTCCAGCTGAGCGAAAAGTTCCTTACATTCCGATAAGTGCATCAAAAAAATTAATGAAAAACTATCCCCATGCATTTTAAATGCGGGATTTTTGCATCGTCCTAGCATCGAACCCAGGAGGTTCTCATTGGTAGTCATTAATGTTTTAAATAGTTCTTGACCATATCTGTAAGCTCCTCGAATTTCGATTCTCTACCTGTCCGGAAAGTATTATTTAAAAAAATTTTGAAAATAGCCACCATGTATCCTTATGGAGAAAATCGGGACTTTGGGGCCTTCTGGAATCGAACCCATGGCACCGAGGTTCAATGTCGGCTTTTTCCTGGAGGTTACACGTCATGGCCAATATGTCGTAAAAATTTCAAGTCGGTGGCACTTGTGGAACATGCTTAGACTTTTGATCCCCAGTGTATATATATATATATATATATATATATAAGTATATCCGGAGAAGCGTCTATATATAATAGATATCCGGAGAAACGTCTATATATAATAGATATAGTTATAGTTTTGACACAAACATTAATATTTTTTCTTCAGATTATTTTTGTTTTAAATTTAACAATTCTTTTAACGTACCATTTCTTGTAAATGTTCTGGAATCTTTTAACAACCTTCCTTTTGTAACCGTATAATTTAATTTAATTTTTAAATAATTTTTATTATGAGCTCTTGAAGTTCTGCCACATACAACTGTCCATGGGAAAAACCTCATATGGTAAATACACACCTGCATGATCAAATGTCTGCCCTTGCGACTTATTAATAGTTATCGCAATTGCCAATATTACTGGAAGCTGATGTCTCTTCAAAGTAAAAGGTATTTTCACTGGGTGCCTAAATTATTCGTGGTATAAATACTCGATCCTCCTTGTTACTAACGGTTAAAATTTCCCTGTCTAATGGCCAGTTTCTGCAACGCTGGTTAAAAATTAACCTTGGGTTAAAGTAGCTAGCCAGCGAAAACGGGTTGCAAGAAAGTTTGGGTAAACTAACCGACTGTTATTGGGTGGTTAAGTTAACCTCTTCCTGGGCAGCGGTTAAATCCTTAATCAGAGGTTAAAATGGTAATATGTCATCGTGTGCAATAGATTCACAGACTGAAGCGGTCTCACTTGGGTGTTTTATCATAACTAAATTGTGATAACTACTGAATAACGAAAGAAAATCTTCTTGTTATATAATTCTTCTGTTTTGGCTCCATAATATACAAGTTAGCATCAGGTTTAAACACTAAAATGGTGAATGTTTTCGATAGGTTAACAGTGAAGATGAAAAGGATGTCCTTTGTAGTTCACTGTAAAGTTTTATCCTCTCCTATATGGATTTCAAGAAGTCATGATTCAAAATATTTATTTTCATTCATATCGTTGTCAAAATGCTTCCTGTAGTTTCATCGTCAATGCTTACTATTAGCGCTACCTTCCAGCAGCAAATGAAAACCTTAGCTCTCTACTTTGTTTTGCATCGTGGAATCATAAGTATAACAGCTCTCAGCTTCTTTTAAAATCTTTGTTCAAACTTTTCTTCTTCACTCGTACGTTTGAACTCACGTATGTTCTTTCAGAGCAATTAAAACTCACAACGTTAATACGAGTAGTACTAATAATTGTGATAATTGCCTAATAAGTTGGCCTAAAGAAGGTAGGGTTGAAGAGCACACACGTCTACAAGCTTGAAAATTCTCAGCGAATAGGTAGATTTACAACGATAGTCCCTCTACAGAGACACCAATACAATACAAACAACTGGAAACAAATTAACCACAATTTCAACACTTCCTGGGAGCGTCATGGGTTTTTCCACTGGCATTTCCTTTTCGACCCCCTGTTGTCAGTTCCCTCCTTTCAATTGAAAAGTCGTACGACAGCGCCACAGCTGAAAATCATACTTCGTGAAAGTTGCTTAACCAGAGTCTAATTTACTGCCCAGACTATGAAGCAACGGGTAAAACTTAACCAGAGGTTAATATTTTACATCTGGTTAGCTGATCAGAGGTTAAGTCGGGAGTTTCTTGCAACCGACCATAAGTAACTTTTCTTCATTGCCCATGTAATTAATCGTGTGCCATTTAAGAGTCATTTTCCCAGATTATTGCTTCTTATAAGCATAACTATTGCTCCAATTTTTTAAATTAATTTGTGTGGCGGCATTCCTGATGGTGTCTGAGACATTAAAAATTCTGTAAATGCCATCTCATTTTCTACCTAAATTATATCTTTAGCTAATAAATAAATTAAATTATTGAAAATATCTTTAAATTACTTACAACACAACTGTAACAATAGAGGTAGAAAAAGTTAAGTAACGAAAACACACACTGAGCATTGCTTTTTATTTTATTTGTTTATTTATAATGTTGTATCCATGGATAAATAGATACAAATATATAACCGTATATGATGATGAACATACACATGATAGCTTTTTATTTTATTAGATTTCATTTAATTTTATAATATAGATCGGGGTTGGCAAACCCATAGCACACTGCTAAAAGTCGCATGCAAGATCCTCCGATTATCTTTTTTTGCATTATTCACTTAAGAAATGAAGCTCCACAGTAAATAAATGTAGGTTCTGTTTATTAGTTGTGACAACTGACAAACTTTTAAGTCTTATACTAGATCTTAATCACGTCGCTGAAATTATAAAATGAATAATATCACAATTTCACTGTTTGGCAGCGCATTGCCTCACAAGCCCTTCATATTTATCAAATACTAGATGACACAGTGAACGTCATACCACCTAATTCTATCTAGTGTATCTATACTTATATATCTCATATTTTTGTTATATATGTCGAACTTACCTCGAGAAGTTTACAATATTGAAATCCTCACACTAAGTCCTCGAGTAGAGAGAGAGTAAAACCATTTCAAAACTCTAACTAAAACTTCAGTAAACAATTACGTTGCTGTAAATAAAACTTAGTTGCTACTGGAGTTTAAACAAAATTGTAAAAAATTTAAATTTAAATGTTCGTACTTTTTTCCGTGCGATTTTTCACAGGATATTGTTCATAACAGCAAATGTTAAAATCTCATGCAATTTTTTCCTCTTCGTAAAGTGTATCACTTATTATCAGGATTAATTTCAACTTGTATTCTTAATGCATTTTGATGGATAAATACATGAACTTGGAATCAACAATCACCTTCATTGACAAGGGGGATGGATTGTTTACAACCTCGAAATTTTGATAAAATTTTCACGCATTTTATCAAAATTCTCAAACTTTCGATTCGTAAACGATATTTCACAACCAGAATAAGAATCTTTATTCTATTCCCCTTCTTTTGGAGCTTGATTCGACATTGTACGACTATTATATCTAATTTAAATTTTCAATTCAAATAAAGCCTGCCACTAGAAAAATGAACTTGAAGTGAATTTCTTATGGAAATGCTTTTTCGGCTATTCCTTTTTTCCTAAACCACCTCCGTACCGAGGCAAACAAAACAAAAAAATATTCAAATAGGTCAAGCTGTTTTTGAGTTTTAGACGACGTCACAAAAATCATTTCATTTTTATACATAAGATGGCAATCAAAAGGTTCGCCAACCCTGGTATAGATCATACATCAGTGGGATACTCCAAGTACTATTGAATTGGGGTGTTCCCCTAACAGAATTTGATAATAATAATAGTTTATTCACACACAAGATACATGAGCAAAAATATAGTTATAATTCAGGTCCTCCTAAGCCATGTATGGCTCGTCAAGAGGTGCCTTGATTCAGATCAAGTCTAGTAATGAATACACGTAGGTATTGAGTGGGTCCTCAAAAGAAAAATAGGATTGAAATTATTCTTAAATTCGCTGCAATTTATCCATCTGGCGTCAAACCCGGGTCTTCTTGGTGATATTTACTATGCAGCACAATGATATCCATCTCTAACTATGTGTGAAAATTCAAGCAGAAATATTGCCTGCTACTGCCTCAAACGACGTCCTACTTTTCACATATATTCCTTATGAGAGAAATTTTTATGTGCTCTGGCATCGAACCCAGGAACGGCATGGTCTTATCTAAATTGTTTTCTTAAGCTGAGTCTTAATATACATCTTCTAGCAAAGTAAGAACTTCCTATCATTTCAATAAGTGCATCAAAAATAATAAAAAACTACCCCAATGTATTTTAAATGGGAGACTTTTGCATATTCCTAGCATCGAACCCAGGACATTTTCTCTAAAATTCATTAATGTTTTTGATAGATCATGACCACATCTGTAGGCTCCTTGAGTTTTGATTCTCTACCTATCCGGGAAGCATTTTTTAGAAATTCACAAAAATCAAAGCAATGCATTTAAATGGGAAAAATCGGGGTTTTGGGACTTTCTGGCATCGAACCCATGACACTGAGGTTCAAAATCGCAATTTTCTTGGGGGTTTCACGTTATGCCTATTTGAGCAATGACTTCAAGCCTGTTATGAGTATAGATGATTTCCCATGCCATACAGAGGCAGTTGAAAGATGTGATAAGCTTGTGACCAAAGCTTCAAGTAAAGTGTGTGGACACAGTTCCAGAGGTTATATTAGAACCACATTACTGTCTCGCTCAGCGATGCCAACGTTTTCACACAAATCCGAATTTCGTTGTTTATCGATAGATAAAGACTAGAAAGGAAACTTAAAGAGAGAGAAAGCGAAATAAATTTGTACATTTTGTAAATAACACACCCTACATTGGATGGTTGGTTGGGTAGGGTGTGGGTGGAACTCGAAGTGCAGCCACGCCCCTGTGGTGAGTTCTGGGTCGTTTTGTAAACAAAATGAGCGAAGATCTGCACCAAAAATTGAATATTGAAACAAAAAATTACCAAATATTTACTATTAGATAATTCTAAATTATCTGAAAGGAAACCGCCTGACCTCTCTGTCCAGGTAGGCTACTCTGCTGTTTTTGACGATGCTGAGCGACCGGATTCCACTGAATATCAAAATGTCTTATATTTTTGGATTTTAAATATATCATTGTAATAGAATTAAGATCATTCGTATGATTAAAATGTACTAAACAGTCAAACTTTGAAATTTTGCAAAAAGTACTAATTTTACTCATTTTCTACTACGTTGCGCGACCGGAAGATATGAAACAAATGTATCATAAGTGCATGTATATTGATTTACATACTTTTAGTAGTTAATTCATGGCATGGGAATGCAATTAAAACCATGTGGCGTGTTTAAAAAAATTATGAAAAATTAAGGTTTTTCACAATTCTTTGCCAACTTGGATGGCATTGCGCGACCGGAAGACAAATTTATAAAAAACTAATAGTTAGTGCTTTATTTACATCTATACCAATACCACCATCTTTACCATCTATACCTTTTCTATCTATACTTTTCCGCACTATAGCGCCCTGAAATTTATAAAAAGTTTATTTTAGCCTATACGCTGTAAAAATTCCAAGTCAGTGACGCTTGTGGTTTAGTCTGTGAATTATTATCCTATCTGGGTATCTATATGAATGAATCCGGAGAAGGAATTATATATAATAGATATTCATTTTTGTTTCCAAACAGAAGATGAGGCCGAAGCTAATGGTGATGACCCCTCAGACGTGCTGGAGAGGTTGGAAGACCAACCAGATGACGTCTTGAAGTGTACTTATTGTCCAAAGGCATTCAAATACAGATACAGCCTGGTGCGGCATTTGCGGATCCACACTGGGGAGAGACCATTCAAGTGTAACTTGTGCAATTACAGCAGTCCGTACAAATGTGCTCTCCAAGCGCACGTTTACAAACACAATGAGAAGTCGCTCAAGTGCAACGAGTGTGAATACACAACGTCTGATCCCACGGCTTTCAAATGCCACGTCGTGAGACATAGCGGAGCGAAGCCGCACAAGTGTACTTACTGTGATTACTGCACAGCGGACAAGTCTAACTTGAACAACCACCTCCGAAGGCACACGGGCGAGAAACCGTTCAGCTGCGATCACTGCGACTACACAACGTCGTACAGCGCCTCTCTAAGGACCCACATGCACAAACACAACGGGGAAAAGCCGTACAAGTGCAAATTGTGCGACTACAGCACTTCGTATACTTCTCATCTGAAGACGCATGTTCGGAAGCACACGGCCGAGAAGCCGTTCAAATGTGACTTTTGCGATTACAGGGCTGCGAGTAATTCGCACCTGAGCAGGCACGTTCGTACGCACACCGGGGAGAAGCCGTTCGAATGTACTGTTTGTGACTTCAGGTTTGCAGACTGCTCCCAGTTGAATAGGCATACTCGTCGCAAACACAGCAAAGGGAATACGTCTCAAACTTAACGCTTGTAAAGGCTGCCACGCACGCTACGTTTTTCTGTCCATTTTGCCTGTGTAGTTTTAAACAGACAGGAAAAAGGGAACGCATCGTAGTCTACTTACGCTCATTGTCGTTATATGTATCCTTAGTTTTCGAGAATCAATTCCAGGGATGTCGGAGAAACTTATGATTTAAATTCTTTTCGAAAACAGGTTCTTTATGAATTAATTTTTTTTTACAACTCTGTCTTTCGTCGCTTCTGGTTCAACTTCTAATAATTAATCTGTAAAGCTTGGTAGGCAGTATTTTTTTAGTTATATTTATTCATTTGTTTATTTATTGAAATTATAGCAGTAGCAAATACATACATACGCATATCAATCCCACCTCTTTGCTATTAAATATTCTTTAACTTTATCATCGAATTTAACTAAATCAGGGGCCTTTAGGTAGTACAATTGTACTGCTCTTGTGCTTTTATGAACATACTTCGTCAAGTCTTTCGTTTAGATGTGCTTTTGATGTGCAAGTACTCCTTTGCCCTTGCATTATGGTAGTGTATATCACAATTTTTAACAAGATATCTGTAAAAATATCTGGGTAAGTCATTTTTTAAGAATTTATACAGAAATGCATACATTGACATAAAAATATGTTCATGATGACTAAACAAACCTAGCATATATCCAAATACTCTTTACTTTTAAATTTCCTCAAGCACGGATTATCTCGGAATTGTAATGATTCTTTCTATTAACTTTAAAACTCACTTTCCACATACATGTGCTAATATCAATGAATTCTCTGATTATTGACTTTACAATTTAATCACACCAAATCACTGATCGAGCCCTGCGTCAGACGTTGAATTAGAGGTTTAAATTTACGTTAAATGCAACTATCCTCTCTATCATTATCTATGATCGGGAAAGACAAACCGTCGAAGATCATTTCCATTCTAAAAACCTCAAAATAAGGAACAAAATAAACATGCATCAAATAACAATAAATAAAAAAGGAAAAGTCCGTAGACAAGTCAATCTACTATGTCCCCAAAGGTCACCAAAAGTAACATAAAATAACACATGATAGCACTTCACGGCTTTTAAATGGAATCAGTTTTCGTAATGGATCAAACACTTGGCGTTCTCTGCTATTGTTGGCAGTGTCCATTCCTGGTGTATGTCTTCCATAGGCGTCGGCTGCTTCGCCCCTTGTCCTTCACCAGGTCAGTCCAGCTGACCACTTCCCTTCTACCCCTCCTCGCGAGAGCTTCCTTCGCACTCTCCAAATCACTTTTCCTTTCTTAGCACCGCACTGGCATAATTGACGTAAAAAAAACAGCACTCGCGGAATTCACTGCGTAAAACTAGACGTCAGGTAGTTTTCGCTCAACCACCCAAATTTTCCCTCAAGCGACACACATCCAGGACACTCACAAACATACATTTAAAAAATTCAGATGAAAAAAACAAATTTCCGTGAAGGAAATGTCGTTACAGTATACAGTGATAAATTCGCTCAAAAAGTCAGGTAAAACAATTCTTAAGATAGACATGATGTTCCCATTTGGAGAGATGAGTATTAAAGACGGAAACTACCCCCAACACGTTCAGACTTCCTCACAGTCATGACTGTACACGCACACAAAATTCTGTCCCTGACAGATTTTCACCGAGCCGAGCATAAGACGGAACACGGACTCTAAGTCTGTTGATTTACCCCAAGCATGCTCCGTTTTGCTTGCGGTTTTAAAACTGCGCAGGCAAAACAAACAGCAGAACGTAGAGTGTGGCATTAAAAGTAGATCTGACGTGTGTGAAAATCCAGGTTGGAGAATGTTCGAATATGCTGTATGTGATTGTAGCTTAAACAAAGATTCCAGTAAAATAAAAATTCTTTCATATAAGTTGCATAGTGTCTGTCCATCTTTCCCCACCTTTATTCCTAAGACTTTTGATGTTCAATTTGATAATTAAGGATAGCAATAAAATACATCAAAAGTTTGTCATTATGTCACCCTTCTTTTATAATTCGCTTGATTAAAATTTTCACTGCTCCATTGGTCTGACCAATACCTATCGTATTACCCTCTAGAGAGAAAAACTCTTGGGTGGTATTTGAAGGTAGGTCTGCACATTTTCCACATTATGGCCAACAATAGTTGGATTCTATTTAAGAAATTCAAGCCAGAATCTGGTAAAATGCCTCTAAAGACATTTAGAGAGATACTCCGTGTATAAATAACTCCATACCATATACGATTAACAGCCGTCTTTAAGGAAGCATTTCTTGTAATCAAGATCGGTAAGTTGAATAAGATAATACATTCCATCAAAGACACCAGGATGCTCTGCAGAGGATCTGCGGAAGTATACAGGGCGAAGGTATTGTCCTCTTCTCATTATATCCTTCACCCGTTGGGCTACTATTTCCACGTTAGACAATACCTCGTGGGGAGGACAAGAAGGACATCTTCATAGCAGGGGTTCAGGGGGATTTTCAGGTATTCCTTTTTTCCCTTTCTCCTATTCCCAAAAGGGCATTTCTATAGGCATCAAATATTGCACGCTTCCGACATTCTTGCAGACGAAGTCCCTGCCGCCTATGCCCCCCGCTGCGTAGGCTCTCTCTCTCTGAAATGGAAGGGTTTGGAAAACCTAGTAGATCTCCTGTGGATTTTTGTGCCCTGTATGAATTGAGGATTTGAGGGAAGGAACAGTTTGAGGCGCTTACTTTGAGCTACTTGCGCTCTTGGATTAGGATTTCAGCGACTAAGCGACGAAAAAACATTTTCGTCATGTTCGAATGGCCCTGTCGGTGTGTATAGATCTCGAAACTGCAGATTCGACCTCCAATATGTGAAAGAGAGGGGCAGAAGTGGAGGATTTTCTGTGTATGTCTGGGGGTGGATATCCTCCAATGGTTCGTCTGTTATTCTAGGATGTATTAAATTAAATCAATAAATCCCTTATTGAACAGAATAATTATAGCGGTTGTTTATCTCATCGTGTGCAATCCACTTTTTTAGGTCCTGGGGTCTTTGGAATATGGATGGCTACCATGATGGAAAACAATATGCACATGTTTTAGAAAATTTTATGCAGCCGTCGGTTAATATTTTAACCATATCATTCAAAAATTCTTATCTTTGGAGCGAAAGTTTATGAAAAATGAAGGAAAATGTAGAAAGATTTTCAATTTGATATAACTACTACAAAAGTAATTTAATGACAGAAGATACATTACAAGCCAGTATTGTATTGTCATTTAAAACTATCCGTTTCCGTATATTTTCTTAGTTTTAATTTTATCGATGTTATGTAAATACAGGCCTGTGCTATGAAAAAAAACAAGCGGCTTCAATAGGTCATAAGTATCTACCGTTCAGTCATCAGTTTGTTACTGGTCTACGAGGGCGTATTGAAAAGTAAGGTCTCCAATTTTTTTTTCATAGAAAAACAAATTTATTCACAACTTTGCGTACATTGTTGGAAGGATTGAACATTTAGTTATTTTTCTACATAGTCGCCTTGACGATCAACAACTTTTTGCATCCTGGTAACCAGCTTTTTAATCCCGGCGTCGTACCGCTCTCCCGCCGCGTCGCGAATCCAACTGACGACTGCTTCTTGCACTTCCTCATCTGACTTGAATTTCTGCCCCCCAAGGTGTTTTTTGAGAGCGGGAAACAAGTGGTAGTCGCTGGGGGCAAGGTCCGGGCTGTAAGGAGGGTGGTCGATGATATCCCAGCCGAATTCATCAATTAGGGTGGTCGTTTGACGTGACACATGTGGACGCGCATTGTCATGATGCAAACACACTCCTTTGGTGAGCCTACCCCTTCTTTTGTTTTGGATGGCTCGCCGAAGTTTCTTCAGAGTCTCGCAGTAGCTTTCTGAGTTTATTGTTGCCCCTTTCGGCATGAAATCCACCAACAAAACCCCGTTCCTGTCCCAGAAAACGGTCGCCATAACCTTTCCCGCTGACTTCTCTGTCTTGAACTTTTTGGGCTTCGGTGAGGTCAGGTGACGCCATTGTTTTGACTGTTCCTTCGTCTCCGGGGTGTAATGATGTGCCCAAGATTCATCTCCAGTCACAATCGAATTCAGAAATTCTTCGCCCTCTTCCTCATAGCAGCGGAGAAATTCTGCGGCACTTTCCACGCACTTTCTCTTGTGTTCATCAGTGAGCTGCTTAGGGACCCAGCTGGCGGACACCTTGTGGTAACCGAGGACCTCCGACACAATATTCTGCACGGAGAAGTAGCCACACTCTTCATTAAGACTTTCCCTTATCTCATGAAGGGTTATTCTCCGGTTATTGTGCACCATCTCGTCGATTTGAGCCGCCGTTGATTCCGGCAAACTCGGCCGCCCCGACCACTGCTCATCGTGGACGTTTTCCCGGCCCAAAGAAAATTCCCGGCACCACTTCCGCACGTTTTTTATGTCCATGCACTTCTCACCGTACACTTCCTTTAACTGGCGATGAATTTCTATTGGAGAAACCTTTTTTTGCATTCAAAAATCGAATGACTGAGCGCAGTTCACACCTGGCGGGCGAGCTAAGCGGGAGCTCCATCATAAACGACTGCTACGCAGTGACTAAGCGTCCCAAGGTCTCGTGGATAATTCTACACTGTGATAAGATACCACGAAATACAGCTCTGTAATCAAATTTTGCCTAGCAACTCCCGTTCGGAAATGGCTTCGTTGGGGACCTTACTTTTCAATACGCCCTCGTATAAACACAAAATAATTCAGGGTATGCAAATTGTTCATTATTATGAATTATTTAATTTATACAATTAATCATGCTGAATTTTAATTTAATACCCTTCGCATACGTATGAAACTTATAAAATTATATTAGGAAGTCATATGCTCATTCCAAATTTAGGATAGTCAAGAGAAAATATCCTGATACCGACTATTACTTAAAATGCACTAATCAGTACTGGATAATGAGAGCTATTAGAAATCTATTCTTGAAGAATCGTTTTCTTTCGGACCACCCTTGACCCTTCTTTCTGTGCAGAGAGGCATATCCTTGGGCTGCGATAGTTCTAAACTGTAGATCGTCGGGACCTCGCAAGGTGCAAGGGCAGCGTGCAAAGGAGCCTTAACGGTATTTAAGGCGGAGCGGCAGTGTTGCAAGATATGTGGCAGAACCCTTTTCTTGAATTATGTATCCCTAATCTTATTCTTCATGCTAAACATAAAATTTAAGATATTTTTCTGTTTTATTGTACTTACTATGCAGCACAACAGAAGATCACTATCTCTAACTATGTGTGAAAACTCAAGCAGATATATTGGCTTCAACTGCCTCAAACGACGTCCTACTTTTCACATACATTCCTTATGTGAGAAATTGTAATGTACCTTGGCATCGAACCCTGGAACAACATGGTCTTATAAATTTTTTTTTCTAAAACCGAGTCTTAATATTCATCTTCTATCTAAGCAAGAACCTCCTATCATTTCAAAAAGTGCATGAAAAAAAATAATGAAAAACTACCCCAATGTGTTTTATATGGATGAAATGTTTACTGCCCGGCATCAAACCCTGGTCTTTCTGGTGATACTTCCTATGCAGCACAATAGAAGATCACCATCTCTAACTATGCGTGACATTTCAAGCAGAAATATTGGCTGCAACTGCCTCAAACAACATCTTACTTTTCACATATATTCCTTATGAGAGAAATTTTAATGTGCTCTGGCATCAAACCCAGGAAGAGTTTGATGGTATGTAAATTTTTTTCTTAGTTCATGTCTTAATGTACATCTTCTAGCCGAGCAAGAACTTACTAACATTTCGATAAGTGCAAAAAATAATGAAAAACTACCTTATGTATTTTAAATGGGAGATTTTTGCATGGGCCTAGCATCGAACCCAGGATATTTTCTGTAAAAGTCATTAATGTTTTCGATAGATCATGATAATACATATAGACTCCTTGAGTTTTAATTCTCTACCTATCTGGGAAGTATTTATTTTTAATTCCCAAAAATCAAAGCAATGCTTTTAAACGGGAAAAATCGGGACTTTTGGGCCCACTTGAATCACCCATCAATATTGCACGAATTTTCAAGTTTTGCTGGAATTGCACCACTGTGCTGAAATGATTATTTGTAAATCATATATGATATTAATATCTTCTTTACTCTTGTCTAATTTAACAGGAACAATTGAAGACTTGCAGGAGGAAATGATAATTGAAAAACCACAGCTTCTGATGAATGCTCGGGATTATTGCATGTCTTTGGCAGAAAGGATGGATAAGCTATCGAGGAAGGCCCAACTGAAGCTGAAATTACAGTTAGAGGAGTTATTTTTTAAGCTTGAAGAAGAAAATAAAATCTAATACCATTGATATATTTTTATTATTCAGAATCACTTATCTTTTTTATTATATCCTCATCCACTGTCGACTTTAAATTTATGTTATCCATATGCTTGCAGTATGCAAGCTACATTTTACTCGTATATATATATATATATATATGAGTAAAATGTAGCTTGCATACTGCAAGCAGATCGACAACACTAATTTCATGTCGGCATCATATCGGGACGCTCCTCAAAACAAAAAATCAGATGTGGCCAGCACCTGACTTTCTCCATATATAAGATGTAAATATTTATCTACGACAGTAATTTCGAACTCTATATTCCATCTAAACTTGGAAGATGAGTGATTAATATATATATCATTATCTTTGACGTCACAAACATTATAAATAATGTTTTTCGGGACATGATCGATGAAAAACGATGAAATTGGCCTTTCGCCCATACAGTCAAGAGCGCCCACTAAGTACGTAATCAGCAACTTCCGGTTTATCAGTACTTCCTGAATAACTCGTAATCAATCAGTGATACAAAAATATGTTTCAAAAAAGTTATAGTAAAATACATATTCCAAAACTTTTATAAATAGTAAAATATCCCTTAATATCATATTTATGGAGATATTTTGAAAACCGGAAATGAGCTTTGAAGAATGTAGATCAACTTCCGGTCAACTGATTTACTCCAAAAACTAATCAACTCTAACGACACCAACCAAAATACTATATATGAAATTTGGTGTTGATACAACGAATGGTTTTCATGTTATAGCGCCCACAAAGTACGTAACAGCTACTTCCGGTTTATCGGTTTTTCACGAATAACTCCTAATCAACCGGTGATACAAAAATACGTTAAATAAAAAAGTTATAGTAAATTAAATTTTCTAAAACTTTTATAAGTAATACAATATAGGTCATATTTATGGAGATATTATGAAAACCGGAAATGAGCTTTGATGAATGAGGCTCAACTTCCGGTAAACCGATTTACTTCAAAAACTAATCAAATCTGACAGCACACACCACAGTACTATATATGAAGTTTGGTATTGATACGACTAATAGTTTTCACGTTAGAGCGCCCACTATCACACACACACACACTCACACATACACACAGACATCATTCCGAAAATGGTCAAAACGTGTTCTAGGGACCCCAAAACGTGTGTTTCGGTTGAAATCTCGAAGTCGAATTTTTTCATGAAAACAATACTTTCTCTATACTTCGTATATGGAGAAAGTAAAAAAAAGATTGAAAATATTCTTAAAATTCTTTCAAATGTTGACTCAGTTTTTTAAATAATGGCGAGTACTAGGAAGATGAATATTTATATTTGTAAACCATGTTTTGATATGTTAACATACACTAAGTTTCACGTTGATCACATATTTACTTCCTGAATTTAAAAATAGTCAAAATTTTCATTTTTTTCGGTCCGCTATTTATTGGGCCAGTTTTGCACTGAATTTGTAGCAAGCTCGTACAGTTTTTTTATTATTTTGTTTGATAGAGCGCAAAAAGTTGTACAAGATTTGATCAATGCCAAATTTTGTTACCTTCTTAAAACGTTTCCCTGAGACAGTGCAGCCAGGATTTGCCAATGTAGGGTGTTCAAGGAAATGAAAAAATGTCTAACTTACAGGGGCTAGTATATTCATGCTTGTTACTTACTAAAAATATGTAAATTCTTTCAAAAACTAAATACATTGAAAACTAGAGGAGTTTAACGCTTATATGGACAACTTATTAATCTTTCCAAGATAGTAGTTTACATAAGCAAACTATTGAAAACTTATCATTAAGAGTGTTGTTTGGATTTCTAGTTTGAATACGTCCAGTATCTATTAAAAAGTCATTTTTCTCTATGCTGAAGTATTTTGGTGTTGTAGATATAAACTTCCAGTCTTCGAGAGTTCTTTCTTCCAAGAGGTTGCCAAGCGTGAGAAGGAAAAAATTAGTAACGAATATTTGGCAAGAGACATAAAACATAATATCCACTCATTAGATCCCCACATTGGCGCGCTGATGCTTATTTGAATATCTTTCGTTATTAGACTATATCATCAGCAGGTTTCTTAGCAGTGACTTCATCCCTTGTTTTTTAAATTAACCCCTCTTCTAAGAAACAAAAAATCATTTATATCAGATAAAATTTTTTGGTAGGCTTACAATTAAGCCTGATTTCGTTATTTATGTATTAGCTTAGTATTCAATTGAATGCGTCACAAACTGAACATTAAAAATTCAGCTGCATCAAAAAATACAGTATACTCTAGATTATAGTTGATATTATTGCAGATATGAATTTGCAGAATTAAAGTTACACACCAAGGTGAAAAAAATGAAGTCGTGAACTTACAATTAGTAAGTTAGGCTGTTTAACAAGCAGAGGGCTGATATAAAACCCAGTCTTATGCATTGTGTTCAAAGAAAACAAAAATTTTTCATGAATTGAGATTTTGAAGGGGCATTGCATGACCTCGTGGTTGACAGGATGAGCCATGAGATTCATTGGATTCTATTACCTGAGAAAAAATTGGTGTAAGGAGGAAAAAGGAAGCTGGAGAATTTAAGCCACAGTTTTAACAGTTCATCAAATTTATTTCAAGCCATCAAGTCACTGTTCCAATAAATCTGTGCGTACCTTATGCGCACAATACCTTCCAGCTGACTGATTTGCTTCCAAAATGGTATATTATTAATAAAATCATCGAAAATTATTTTTAGTGATATTTTTTATTGCTCCAATACTTAAAATATCTGTGGAAATTCTGAAAATAAGCAAATGAATATCAGAGTTAGGCAACCACGCCATACACCTATATTTCTATATAGATATTGAGTCAATAGGAATTTATTTTCATCCATTTCTTTCTCTTATAACTTATCTTTATGTGATTAAATATCATCTTGATACCTTCCAAGCATTCTTGAATTTTAGTTTATATTTATTCTAATATATATAACTTTGTACAGAGGGCTAGAATCAAAAAAAGCTGGCCAAAAATACAAAAGTGGATTTTTTTTGTGCAAAACTTTGATACTTTGCTTAGTTAGTGCTGAGTAAATTCCATATGCAGCCATTACTATTATTATTAAGTAAAATACTTTGATTCCTGCACATTAAATTTATACAGAGGGTTGAAGTCGACCTAATTTTCCAAAAAATACTGGTCATAGATTTTTTGCAAAATTCTTAATCAAAACCGCAAGCACCATTTATGAATAGGTAGCCTTTTTTGTATGGGCGCTAGCTATCAAATCCTAAATATGAAGCTTAGGTATCACTGGTTCAACCTTGCATAAGAATCTGCTCACAGATAACACCATAGCTTTCTTTTAAATTTTCAATGTTCAACTTTTTTCTTCCATAACTCGCGGTTCATTGTATGGTAAGTTAAATAATTAAATATAGTAGTTGTTTCCTTAGTTTTCTGTTTAGATCATTATGTTTTTAACTAACTTTCTCTTGTTTTATTTAAGAGAAAAACATCTACAACTTCATTACAGTCGATCATTATTCGATCATCTTAAAATTGATGACAGTTTTCTTCCTGATTGTCCTGCTATTTGGTCAAATAATGCTTCATTTAAAGAAGCGAGAAAGAAGGTTTCGTCGCTGAGGACAGTGAACGATACAGCGGAAAGAGCGGTCAAGTTGATGAAAGACTTTCATGGTTTAATAAAAGTTGAGGAGGAACAAAAGCAATTTTTATTACGTTGTGTATAAGAACACCGGAAGATTTATTCTGACTGAAAAATGCGAAATTTACCGTATTTCACGGCCTATAAGACGCACTTTTTTAACTCCATAATACGCTCTAAAATCTGTCTGCGTCTTATGCGCCGATGGTATACAGTATTACTCTGTCGTATAATAAGCAAGCGAAATCGCCAGGATAAATGCATACCATTAAGTATTTTTACCGTATCAGGCATTGAAAATAGTTCAGTTAATTACAAATTTCGATAATAATACTTTTTTTACTAAGTAGTAAGGAATACAGTTTTAATATTTCGATGATAGAACTTTCTTTAAAAAATTCCCAGATAAATCGGAAATGCATACAATGTAGCATGTTTAGTTTAATCTCGCATGTGGTGCTGCTGCAAATTTTATACACGCGCCGGTGCGTCTTATAGGCCGGGAAATACGGTAAAAAGAAAATTTCAAGAATAATTTTTTTTGCATGTTAGATAGTAAACATACATGATTTAGGAATATTGCTGTTTTATTTATTAAATAAACATTGAGTTCTGGAATCCTTCCATACCAAATCAGTACAAATTTTCATTTCTCATCTTTGGCATCAAGTTGGCACGGGTTACCATAACTCAATCTCAATAATATTTATTACGAGTAAAATGTAGCTTGCATACTGCAAGCAGATCGAAAACACTAATTTCATGTCGGCATCATATCCGGAAGTCCGTCAAAAGAGAAATAAAAGGATTGAAAATATTCTTAAAATTCGCTGCAATTTAATCGTCTGGCATCGAACCTGGGTCTTAATGGTGAACTTACTATGCAGCACAAAAGAAAATCACCATCTCTTACTATGTGTGAAAATTCAAGCAGATGTATTGGCTCCAACTACCTCAAACGACGTCCTACTTTTCAATAAAGTAAATGGCTCTCTGGATTCGAACCAAGGACGATCTAGGAAATTTAAAACACGTTTTTGAAATGTATCTATGATCTCTCTCTATATGCCTAATTTCATGTTTTCATATTATTGTGAAGGGGTTTAAATTAATTCTTAAAAATCGGATAATTTACTGATTGTAGAGACGCCTGGTGTCGAACCCAGGAAATATTGGTAGCTGTGAATGCACAGTATGCCTTATTAGGTCTTCAACTTATTTCATACAAATTTTGAAGTCGATATCATGCCGGGAAGTACCTAAAACGTTTTACTGTTATCTCCATAAGAAATGCATGGAGGATTGTAAATGGCCCTCTGGGATCGAACCAAGGACCATCAGCGAATATGTAAAATTTGATTAAGAAATATATGTATGATCTCCAACCTCATGCCGAATTTCAAGTTTCCTTACCATCGGGAAAGGGTCCAAAATAAATCTTAAAAATCGCCACAATGCATTTTAAACGGCCGATTTTTGCCTCGACCTAGCATCGAACCCAGGATATTTTCCGTGAAACTTATTTATGTTTTCGATAGATCATGACCATATATAAAGGCTCCTTGAGTTTTGATTCTCTACCTATCCGTGAAGTATTTTTTAAAAATTCCCGAAAATCAGGGCAATGCATTTAAACGGGAAAAATCGGGACTTTGGGGCCCTCTGGAATCGAACCAATGACACTGAGGTTCAAAATCGCAATTTTTCTGGAGGTTAAACGTTATGGCCAATATGTCGTAAAAATTTCAGGTCAATGCCGATTGTGGTTTAGCCTGTGAATTTGTATCCTCGCTATATATATGTATGGATACATGAATGAATTCGGAGAAGCATCTTTATATAATAGATTTGAATAATAAAGGCCAAACAGAAAAAAATATAGGGTTTGCGTATTCGAAGTCGCAAAAATATGGAAGAAAATAAATTCCTATTAATTCAAGAACTATTTAGCAATATAGGTGTATGGTATGGTTGCCTAACTCTGATATTCAGTTGCTAATTTTTGATAAACAAAAGCCCATTGAGTAAAACGGCCAGATACATGTCCACTATTTTTAAGCAAAGAACGTGCCCTGAAAGATTCCTGAGAATCCGTTAGTTAATTACCCATTAACCAGGTTTCCCTCTTGTCGGTACAAATTTTCATTTCTCAATTGTTTTTATAGTATTAGACTGTTTAAATAGAACTGTGGACTGGGCATTAAGCTGCTGCCAGTAGATATAATAGCAAGCCTCTATTCTGTGAAGAGTGTGATGTAATATGTCCGCTACTGGTACCATCATCAAATCTCGAGGGTAACATTATAACTTGTCTCTTTATAATAATAATTATTATTACTATTTTTCTTTTAGTACTAATACTATTATTAGATTTATTAATATTTGTACAGCAGGAAAATCATGCTTTATCTATCAATATAATTTTAATTATCCTTACCATTATAACTATTATGTAATATTTAAGTGTGGATTATTAATTACATTATAGTAGCTTATTAATCTCAATCTTTAAGGCCTCCATTACTTAAATCACATTTCTGAAAGCTCCTTATTTTCCATCTACTCTTCTTCTTCTGTCTTTTTAGGTAAATGACATCCGTAGTCAACCACCAAGAAATTTACCTGACAATATTGGTCAGTAATAATGCAACTAGTGATATACCTGCTTGTATTTATTCCATCTGTGTTTTCGCGGGATTTTTCCGCTCCCCTTCTTGTGCAAGCGTTTTCCCGCACAGTGGGTTTTTCTCCGAAAGCCTTCAGCCGAGGAGTTTTTCCCCACACCCCATTTCTTTTATTTTTACCTCTTCTTTTTATTTTCTTAAAAATTTAAGCCCCATTGAATACAAAACATAATTTTAAAAAGAATTATAAATCACTCACTGTAAATAGTACATAAAATATGTTATTGTATCATTGATATGTATTTTTTTATAGTTTATATCATATATGTTAAAATTTATTTGGCATTCGGTTTCTATTATTTTTCATAAAAGCTTTTAATAATTATTCTCTTCACAAATGCTGTTAATGTTTATTACTCGTAACATCCTATACTTAAATTTTATTACTTATAATGATGATAGTGATATTTATGCTTAAAATCCAATAATTTGTGATATTAATTTCCATATTTGTGATATTTTATACTTATAAAATCCTATTGTTTATTGTATTTAATACTTTTAAATTCTGCTATGTGATATTGGCGCTGTGACATTTTTTGTAACAAAAAGAGTACATTCCGTTGAATAAATAAATAAATAAATAAATAAATATATATATTTGTTTTTTTCCGACTTTTCTGTAATTAATATTAGTTACCCTTAATGGTTAGGTGTAAGAGAGGTTCTAATGGGCTTAACCTCACCAAATAAAGAGTGTATGTACTAATATGTATTAGTATATAATACGATTTCCTTTGGCTTTTAAGGGCGCAGTACAATCACCTTGAGGGATAAGGAGAGTGATGCACTTCAAATAGCCTCTCACCCTCAAAGGTCAACCTCACCTACCTGTGGTATCCCCTGTTTTTAAAACTGACGAGGACATGACGACCGAATGACTCCCGGTATAAGTAGTCCTCCATTACCAACGGTCTTTTGAGAGCGGATTAGCGGGTAATGGGTTCAGGGCACTCCCTAGGGGTAGAAACTGCCCCTAAAAGCAGATGATCTTCTTCTGGAGACAACGGTATTGGAATACAGAAGGCCATGGAATACCACTGTGTTAAAGATCCAAAGGCATGGGCGTACCAAGAGGGAGGCAGCTGCCCCCCCTGGACAGCAACTACTGGACCCTGTGATCTAGCTCCCATACATTTAGGTGGCTAATTGTGTGCATATGCAGAAGTACTGTTGAATTTATGAAATTGTATAGAAAGTAAAATGTATAGGCAAGTATGTTTCGATTCACATGCAGACGTCTGGACCATATATACGTTTGACCTACATCAAGTGCGTAAACAAACGCATTTCATGGAAGGAATGAACTTTCCATGGGGATTTAGAAGTTGCACCTGCAAATAATTTCCAAGAAATACGTCTATTTTTAGACGCTGCAAAAACAATGGAACATGTAAATGCAAATTTATATTTATGTTGAATTTTTTATTTGCATTTCTGATATGCCCTAGGCCCTTCTGCACAGGGCCTTGATGGGCAGGCGAATAAGGCGGTCACCTGGGTCCACCAAATTATCACATTACAAGATTATTATTATTAATTGACTCTCAAATAACTCACAAAAACATTAGTTAGAAAGAATCATAATAATATAAAATAACAATAATACTATAGGAATATTAAATAAGTCTAATTATGGCCAGAAACCATTTAATTTATATAATTATGCAAATGAAATTTAGGCAACGTCTCATAACCCTCCATAAAGAATTTTTCTTACCACTCTTGTGGCAGTGGCTAGTGGAGAACGAAGCTTCTCAAAACTGAAACTGATTAAGACATATTTGCGATGGCGCAAGATGGATTTGTTAATCTATCCGTGATATTCATCAAAAACAGCATTACCCGAACCCTCAACTTTTCCGAACTTATTAACGATTTTGCTACCAAAATGGCTATAAAAGTTAAATTTAACATTTTATATTTCACTTTACATTTTATATGATGTGATAATCATTAATCAATATTTATTTTGATCAGTATATTGTATTAAACTACATTATTAAATTTTTATTAAACTATATTCATAAAAGAAATGAATAAATTGTTGCTAAATCACAGTTGCTTTAAATATATACTGTGACAATTTTATATTTTAATAAATATTATTTATTGATATTTCATCGTAAAACATTTCATAGTTTAATTATTTAGTTAATTATTCAATGTAAAAAAGCCTGTTGGGATATTTTGTCAGGTTTACACCATTGCTGAATTTGCAAAATTACAAACGGGAGGGCCGCCAAATGCATTTTGCCTGGGGCCGCCAATTGTCTAAAGCCGGCCCTGCTTCTGCATTTCTGATTTGCCCCACCCCCCCCAGGCCAAAAGCTGGGTACGCCCATGTCCAAAGGATATTTCCTAGACGCCACAATGCCAGCTTCTTTTGAATGGAGAAACAGCAGTGGCATGTAGGACCTGCTTCCGGGCAGAACATCGCATGATGATGATGATGACATTCACATTGGACAAGAGCATAAAACTGAGCAGAATGCAGGGCATTAATAAAACATTTAATGAAGTGGAGGAATTGCTACCCATCTTGTGCAGCTGTGCATGTTGTTCTTTCTACTAAGTTATTCAACAAATAAATGTACTGAAAATTTACTGTTTCTCATGTATTAATTTTCCCATCCAAATCTCGAATAATCGTTTCTGTTCTGACCATTAGTAATAATAATGGATGTAATTGATAATTAATATAGAATAAGAAGCACCACGTACCACTCAACTGGGTGTCCGAAGCGATCTTGCACAGTGCCCACCAAGCTACGGTAAATATATTTTTTTATTTGCTGCGACAGTATTTCGAGGGATTACATTAGCAGGGATGGAGTGGAGAATCGGCGGGGTGAGGGTTAGAAACTTGGTAGGCCTTTTTTTTGGGTTCCCGTTATGAGGTCGTGATGAAATTATATACGTTGTAATATTTTCGATCGTATTTACCAAGGAGGGCTTTTTTTATAACCGCCAACTGTTAACTAGTAAAGTAATAACATTGCCAAGAGATGGTGATGTTACGAGGTTCCCACTTCACGTTTCGAAACGCCCTTGGCTGCCCGGGCACCAAAAAAGGTTGAGTACCCCGGAGTTATATCATCTGAGAAATACACGGTATATAACTCGCCTTATATCTTCATCCTGTATAAGGTTTACAATGATGATTCTTAAATATATAAATACAGCCAAGGCTTCTAAAGAATAATTCCAGCAGTATTTCAACGCTGATTTAGGTACCCGTGGCCGCTAATACAGTATGACATTAATTAAAATAATTAAAATTTATGATTTTACCATGAACCACGATCATCGAATCATTTGTTTCTCAAAGAAACATTTTCGTAATCAAACAGTTCGATTAATGTAGTTAAGAATCAAAATTTACAACCAAGATTTTACCAACTACAATTCTGGTTGCGAGATCTGAAACTTAAGATAGCCACTTAGTATCAAAGTTACCAAGGAACTTTAACCTGGGCGTATCTCAAAGGAAGGTTCAAAAACAACGCATGTTTTACTTTATTTGATATACTTCTTCCGTGTTCATATAATTGATTTCACCTCATCCTTGTTCAAATTAACATTGTTGACGAAATGGGAGCCTATGATAATCTCGGAAATGAGCACTTTATCTCAGTCGGTGCAGATATGATAGAGAGATGATAAGATACGTTACACAACTAATTTTCTCTCCTCAGCAATTTAGAGACATTAACGGGATCAAAGTGGTCGCCCCAATATTAAGGTGAGTGGATTACAGCAATAGTTTGCTTTACCCTTAGCTGAGATATCAACAGGTAACCAAGGGCAACATAAACGTTTGTCAACAAGTAATCTTACGGCGCGACGAAAGCGTATTTCCGAAATACGCATTCGGATATAAACCGATGTTACAGAAACCAATCGAGGCTTGACCATGACCATGATTTTCACTAGCAGCATGCTCGATTTCCCTTCCTTGACCTTGACGTTAAAACCGGAAAACGCAAGTGCCACCACTACAGAAGAATTTGAAGCGGAAAGCCTCGTAGGTGGAAGCGAACGCTACCGCTTTCGGGGATCAATACCCCTTTTATTCAAAGGTTCATTACTTCAACGATAAATAATAACAATAACGGAGGGGAAGAGGAAGCAAGCACATTATAATCAACTTTGTTAACTGTTTATGCGAGCCGGAGAGAATGGCTTGGGTGAATGTACTGACCTAGGATCATGGCCTAAAATGTGATTCGAGTGGAAAAGGTTGCCTTCAATGTTAATGAAGTTGGCCACGTCTTTTTGATGTCTGAAAGGAAATCTTTACTTCCACTGTAACTGTTCAACAAGCACAGGTAGGAATGGATAATGATTCCTTATGCTGTCTCGTTTTCTTTATTTCCTGATTTTGTTTTCAACTTCACTTATTTGTTGATTTATTAATTCCTCGATGTTGCTAATATACTTCATAGCCGAGCTTTTAAGTTTCAATGTGATCATTAATTTCGAATCCGTGGTAGAGGGATGAAACATGAATCACCTTCATTACTCAAGTGTCTTTTCGCAATAATCTTAAGCTCAGTTGAATATCGAGTGTCCGGGCGAGCATCAATCACATGAGGACGAAGGCACGATTTTTTTAAGCTTTCGTTTGCATTACGTATCAAAACAACGTGGTTAGATTCGTTCGTCTTCTGTCCTCGTTAAGGTGGTATAGGTGTCAGCACTCCGCAGAGCGCGTTTGAAATCGCAAGTGGGAGAGAAGTTTTCACCATGAGCGAAGTACCTCTCGAAATGGGGGATTTATTCTTCGTAAAATTAAAATGGCTTGGTTTATATCGTGTTATTTCTAGGAAAAGATGGCGCTGATCGAGTTTGCGCCGCTGAACGTTCCGTGGGAGAGGAGGATGCAAACCTTTGCAGCCCTGTTCTGGATTAGCACATTCTTCTTCATGGGCTTAGTGGCTGTGGCGATCCTTGCTTACGTCTTCTTTTACACGAGATATTGGTACCTCACGCTCTTGTACTTCGGGTGGATTTGGTACGACAGGGATATTGCAGTGAAAGGCGGAAGGAGGTCAGTAACGATGTATTAAATAAATATTGTCGAGCGTAACTGGAATTTCATATAAAAACTTTAAATGATAAAGTCAAAAGAAATAGAATATACAAATTCCGCATATAGAACTCAAAAAGTGGTTGGAACTCTGTAATTAATTTATTTAATATCAATGTTATTTCTTTTCACTTTGTCATAAGTTTTTGACGTATCTATTCATAATAGAAACAATATTTATTTTCACTTACGAAGAAGGTGCGTGCTTTGAGAATAGGGCTTGGGTTTTTAAACCAATTTGTGAAGATGTTTTGTGACTTGATGCTTAAGCATGGAAACTAGTCGTCGGTTTAATAAAACCTTTTCTGTGGAAACCAAAATACATACTGAGAAGAGCTACGGATTGAAAGCAACTGACGAGTACATTTTTAAGGCATGAAATATTGGCAATATCCAATCCTCAGAAGAGCCAACTAAATTAAAACAATGACTTATATCAGAATAATTGTCTAAAGTTAGAAATTGATTCTTAATATCCAACAATAATAACTATGCTGCATCTCTTATAGTATATTAGCAATTTAAACATGAAATAATTTCAAAACTTTAAATATAAAATATGGTGACTGGGACTAATCCATTTTGACAAAGATTTCAATGAATGCTGACTCCCTTTATCTCATTTACTTTATTTGCACCAGAATCTGAATATTTGTATCTGAATTTACAATTTGCGCAGGAGTCTCAAGTTTTACTTTGCTCTTATCTATAATTTATGATTTTGTTCACTATCTTATTATATAATTTCCATATCAAACCAACACTGAAAAGTACAGTTTTCAACCCGACCATCTCTGATTTTCATCAAATTTGGTGTGTTTATTGCACATGATGAGAGAAAGAAAAATGCCAAATTACAGAATTGTAGTACTCGTACGAAGAAAGTAATGGCCACCCAAAGTTCTGAAAATGTGTGAAAGATTCGACAAACACCACTGACAAAAAACAATTTAACTTCTGTTGTAATAGAGTTATAACTGTAAAACAGGTGAATTTGGAAAGTGTTGAAAACAAGCTTTCAAATGATATGCAACTTGAACATATTCAAGCAATGTTAGTTATTAAGGTCAGTGACCTTAACCTTTGACCTTGGATATCTCAAAATACCACACCTTCAAAATTTTTGGAAAAAATATATTTGCTTCTTCATATTACACTACACAACATAGTAAAAAATCAAGTTGGGATGACGATGGGATTAGGAGATATAAATTAATAAGTATAGCCATGTGATACAATAAATCAATTCAAATTGTATGCAGACTGTAATTAAATGACATAAAGTAATGAAAAACATGCTAAAAGTTAACCCTTATGATTTTTTTATATTTAGGTGCATCAAATATGATTTATTTTAACAAAAATCTTTAGTTTTCATACCAATTCATATACCTCATTATATTTCTGTTTACTAAAATACTTAACTGTGTAATAAGATTGATATTTATTGTATTCTTAAATTCTATTAGTTTATAATCAGTTTATACTTAGTTACACACTCTATTTAACTTACAATATTAGCCGCTATACATGTGTTTCAATTTTAATTATATTAATGTCCTTATCATTTGTATTATAATTATCCTTTTACTTCTGTACCTAATTGTAAAACTTTCAATGAAAGATTATTACATTTACTTGTTGTAAAAGTAAGAGGTTAATTTTGCCCGTAATTTGATTACTATTAATACTAGCTGAAGTGCCCGTTGTATCTCAACATGAAAATTTAAATTGATAAATACCATTGATACAGTGTTGATCGTAACACTTGCTTCATAATTTTTGGTGTATAGCTAATAGCCAGGCTATAATTATAATCCCAACCAATTAACAAAGTAAATAAAGTTATAATGAAGTCTACAAAGTCACCTAAATATTCAATCTCATATCCTTTGAATGAACAATATTAGTCGCTATAAATATAATTCAATTTAAATTATGTTAATATCCTTAGCAGTTTTACTTTTATTATACTTTTATTTATGTACCTAATTGTAAAACTTTCAATGAAAATTTATTTCATTTACTTGCTGTAAAAGTAAAAGAGCAATTTTGCCTGTTATAAAGATTATTAATATATGTATGAAAAAATCTTATGAATATTTATATCCTGTAGATTCATAATAGTTATTGTGAAAGAGTTGAAAGTACAGTGGAACGGATTCACGACCCCCTCTGTTCACGACCAACTTGGTTTACGACCAGCTTTGACAACCAAATTTTGACTCGGTTGGCGTACAACAACTCGGTTCACGACCAAAGCCAGTTCAGTTGGCAACCCCGCAATGACATAGCATCTAAGAAATAATTGCAGACAGGTTAATCAGTGAACGCAGTTCGAGAGCAATTTACGGATTACTTTATGAGTGAACCAGGACAAATTCCATAGCAATATAATAACATTTAACTATCTTAAATTCAAATTACTGTATTTTATATTTATTTCGAATTTTCTTTTATTCTTTTATCCCATATGGGTCTTCTTCCATATACGCAAGCTATTAACTGATCGCAGTCAATGACGCTCTTAAAGACGAATTAAGGAAAAAATAAAAAAATAATAATATTCACGTAAAGTATTAAAATTTAATTTTTGATTTGTTTTTTATAGCTAATTTTACATGTAATTTACGTGCATTTTAAACAAAAATACAAAGTTTCAGAGTCTGGAACGGATTAATTGTATTTACATTAATTTCAATGGGAGAAATTGTCTCGGTTCACTACCAATTCGGTTCACGGCCAGGGTCCAGGAACATATTAAGTTCATGAACCGAGGTTCGACTGTACTTAAATCATTGTTTTATATATGAATATTTTCATCCTTCAGTTCTATATTTGGTTTTATTCTACTTTTATATTTTGTTTATTACATAATTAATGATTTTGTTTATCTGAAAGACTAGTTTTGTCTTCATGGTTAATTTTATGTATTTACTAGTAAACTCCCCTGTCATGCATGACTGGTCTTGATTGCATTTTTTTAACAAATATGCAACATTTAAATATAGATGACTTAATATATAAGTTATCAATAGCCTAATTCTTTTGATATATACTAATCAGGATGGAATTTCAAGCTGAGAAGATTAGCAAACTTCTGAAAAATTACGAATTCTATTCCTTTGAACATCATGAAGTACATGAGAGTCACACAAACGCACTGCTTTAAAATGTCTGCTAAAATATCGAGTTTGTTTTAATTCTGTCTCACTAATATCTTCCCCTTCTTCGACATAATATTTCTTTGTCATTTTGATCACCGCAAACAAATGTATAAATGTCCTTTTGTAAATCAGTTTTATAAAGAAAAACTCGAAAATGGTCGAAATTTTGTCTCTGCTATTTAAATATCTTAGTTTAAATTTTCTGAAAACTCAGTAAATTGCCTCCTCTTCATAAATTCTTGAATTAGTTCCTACCTTTAATTCGGTATGGACAATACACGATCTCCGTGTATTGTTGTGGGAAAATGAATGTATTGGATTCAACAATCTCCTTGGTCATCAGGGGGACTGGTTGTTTACTAAATAAATAAATAAATGTAATTTTATTATGCCCTGTGGCAAGCCACCTAAGGGCAACAGTAAATAACAGAACAAAAAGCAGTCTAAAATCTGTGAAATACTACTTTCAACAGTTTAGATTGAACAAATAAATTACAAAATATTCAAATCTTTAAATTAAACAAATAATAGAAATTTAAACCTATTTATATTTGTTACGGATTACTATTGGTAGGGAATTCCAGAAATTGATGGCGGATACTGTGAACGGTGGTTGATCTATGAGATGGAATGTAAAAATCATGTGAATTTTGTCTCAAATCAGGACGAGATAAGTGAGAAGGAGGGAAAGTGAAATCATTTACTAAATACAAGGGCCTATTATTATTCGTAACAGTAAACAAGAGAAGTCCGATAAAATATTTCCTTCTTCTTGGAGCTGTCAGCCAGCATAAATTTTGTAGACAAGGGCTAATACTCTCGTACCTCTTTACATCGCAAACATATCTAACAAAGTTATTAATTACTAAGAGGAAATTTCACAAAATTTTCATTTATTTTGTCATAGTTCTTGTAATTTCCATTCAATATGTGTATTTTACGTCAAAAATGAAATTCTTTATTTAATTTACCTTCGTTTGGTACTTATCTTGACTTTGGTGGACCATTATTTCCAATTTAATTCTTTAAAAGTAACAAAGGCTGCAAGGTTCAAAAACGAACTTTCGGTGCATTCCTTATGGACAGGACTTGATCTAGAAAAAATTTCGGGGGGTCCAATCGAAAAATAAAAAAAAACATATTTCGGCTTTCACAAAAAGTTACGTTAGAAATGTGTTAGACTAACTTGAATGTTTTCGCTAGTGATTGCTCATTAAATTTGTGTGTTTTTTGCATTATTTGAGTTTCATATTCGGAAAATAGGCACAAGTGATATTTTGGGGGGGTCCGGACCCCCAGGACCACCCCCTGGATCCGTCCCTGCTTATGGAAAGGTATTATGGAGTCCTGGGTTCAAACCCGAGCCTTCATAGAGATAAGAATAGTTTTCATGGGGCTTATTAGAAATATACAATGCAGTGTGTCTCATAGCTCTACCACAAATAGTTTCTGAGATACTGAGAGGATGGTCAGACGTATTTCTCTCATGGTATATATAATTCCTATTCCAAATTTTCATATTTGTGTTGTAATATTTATTACAAATGTAAAATAGAGTTGTTCTACATGAATTAATAAATTCTAAAAACTATATCACCATAATTCTCCATGTATAGTATGCATTTTTTTCCACAAAAATGTCAAAAAAGTAGGGTGCGTATTATACATGGTTACAAACATCATCTTTTTATTCGGGCTGTACATGACATTTGAAGTAAATAACTCAACATACATACACCAGAACCTCTATTTAACGAAAGCGACGGAACCGAATTTTTTACTATTCGTTAATCGGAGGTTCGTTATTCAGAGGTGTATTTACAATTGCATACCTCAAAGGGGCCATAACATACCATATTTCCCGACTCCGAGGGCAAACCTTTTTACCCAGAATAAGTATCTCAAATTACAATGGATCTTCAACTTCAAAGGTTACGATTTAAGACATAACTTAAATTGTAAGCCGATCTCAGGAAGGATGGTGATTTAATCTTGTATACTACTGTATGTTTATATTGAATTGAATTTGAATAAATAAATAATAATTATTATTATTATAACTAATAAAATTTCACGAGCTAATTGATACTAAAAGTCAACAAATTCAGAATCCTTAGATAGAATTTACTTCAGTAAACATTGATATTAAATAGAAGATTCTCTCATAAATAATAGAAAAGATTAATTTCTATATATCCCAGAGGATCTTAGATATCTTCACAATCAACTGTTTCCCGTAAATTCGCATAAAAAATGTTTTGGAACTAATGTGCCCTTGGATATGATGATGCAATTCTTCCATTAATAAAAATAAAAATTATGATAATTAACTTAACATTTTTGTACTTGAAAACTAAAATTTGCTTTGTATTTGTGTTAAAACAAACAAAAGTGTAAGTTTTTGAAAATAAAAATAATACTTTAGGCTTGAAAGACCTAAATATTTTTCCATTTTTGTCTAAAACTTTTTTTATGGGACTATAGTAACAACTATTTATCAACTCGAAATTTTGAATTTCGGAAATACGTTATAAATTAGTCCAAAATAGTTGAAAATATCCGAACAGGAAGTACTCCGGAAATCCTACACAAAAGAAGACGAGCAAATTCAAGCCAATTTCGAGATTTTAACAAATCTTTTATTTTCAAATCTTACATCCAAACCTTTCACATTTCGAATAGAATTCAGACATCTTTCAAAATAATAAGCGATAACTAAAACGTATACTTTCAAAATATATGTGTTTATTCATAAATTAAACCTTCTTCACCACAAAATGGCAGGAACATAAACATATTACTATCTGCTTCCTTTCAAAACATGTGATACCTAAATGATGACTCACATACATGTAGGCCTCCAGCTTGAAGTTACGGACAATCCATACATTTGACATACAAAAATATCTTACACTGAAAACACGATGGAGGTGTTTTAAAAGAAATGGTTAACGGTAGTTAAGTGAGATTTTTTAAAGGTCCATCCCTAGGCACCGTTTTTGCAGCTTTATCACAGTTTTTTTCCCACGACTCGAGCTCGGAGCTGATAAGGGACCTCGACTTATCAGCAGATATCAGCCTTTATCAATTGAGAGGTAAAGAAAGGCATGCAGTACGATTTGGAAAGTTATAAACAATTGCAATATACAACAATTTGATATCTTCGGCGTGTCTCTCGTTTTAAGATAAATACATGCGTCTTTTGATCTACGTTCTACGATGAAAATTAAGGTTTTTTATGTTTTCTATAGAAATTACGTGGTGAGTTATGGCAACGCTGCATTGCCAGGAGGGTTGGGTTGGGATGGGTTGTGTTGGGTTGGGTTGGTATGTAAATGGATATGAATAACAAACTATTATAGGGATATGAATATCTTCCGCATTCAAATACATGAAATCCTCGCCTCTGGATCTCCTGGCAATGCAGCGTTGCCATAACTCAGCGGGTAACTTCTATAGAAAACATAAAAACCTTGATTTTCATCGTAGAGCGTAGATCAAAAGACGCATGTACTTGTCTTAAGACGAGGGACACGCCAAAGATATCAAATTGTTGTATATTGCAATTGTTTATTACTTTTCAAATCGTACTGCACGCCTTTCTTTACCTATCAATGGATAAAGGCTGATATCTGCTGATAAGTCGAGGTCCCTTATCAGCTCCGAGCTCGAGTCGTGGGAAAAAACCTGTGTTAAAACTGAAAAAGGGGCACCTAGGGATGGACCTTTAAAAAACCTCCCTTAACTAACATAAACCAAAGAAATGTTTAAAAAAGAAACGAAAGTTCTGAATGTTTATATTGAATAGAATAAATAAATTATCACCTTTGAATTTTCCTTCCTTGCTTAGGATTCAATGGGTTAGGAACTGGAAGCTCTGGAAGTATTACTGCGATTACTTCCCTATAAAGTTGATCAAGCTCTCCAACTTGGACCCAAAGAAGAACTATTTGTTTGCCTGTCATCCCCACGGAATCCTGTGCTCTGGAGCTTTCGGCAATTTTGCCACCGAAGGATCGAATTTCAGCAAGATCTTCCCGGGTTTGATTCCTCATCTGTTGACGCTTGAAGGCCACTACTCCATTCCTGGCTACAGAGATTTCCTCCTTTGCTCAGGTAATTACATTTATAAATGCATTAAAGCACTCATTTATCTTAGAATAGTGAGGTGTGTTATTACGATGATGTAATACAAATTTAAGAAAAATGAAGCGAGACATTAATGCAAAGGAAAGGCCATATAAGAAAAATTGAGAGAAAAACAGAGAAGGAAAAGAAAACTTAAAAAGTATGTTAATGAACAAAGAATCTCTCAAACATTTAAAGATAAAAGATATCAATTTCTAACAGCCAATTTCGGTTAACCGGAAGTCAAGCTTTAGGCCCGTTTCACATGGATGCGGACGGTTTTCGTCCGCGGCACAATGTCAGTTGTGTGCAGTTTGCCAAGGTGGAAGAACGTCATGCTTCCAAGTGCAATTCAAGCAATTGCTGTATACCAGGTTATGGAAAAACGGAACAAAAATGCCCTTTCATTTAGTTCCATATCCTGGAGGCGAGGGTAGAACGTTTTGGTAATCTTCTCCCACATCTTTACCCGAAGGTCTTTATATTTGTCGTTCGAGACACCCCATAAGTTCTTTCTACTTCTCCAATTCACAGCTCAGTGTCAATATCCACGGCGAAAAGACGCATTCGCACTTTTCTCTCCAAGCTTGCTCTGATTCTACTGACAAATATGCTTGGTCCGCGTCAGCCGTCCGCATTCATGTGCAAGCCCAAACCTGCCTCTGTGGTCCGTACGTGCGCGGACGATCTGCGGGCCGTAGGGGCCACGCGGACTGTCCGCACTCATGTGTAAGCTTCCATTAACGTCAATGGAACCTAACCCAGGCGCAGAGTGCGTACCATCCGCGTCCATGTGAAACGGGCCTTACTTTTCAAAGCTCGTTTCTGTTTTTGCAAAATATCTCCATTAATCTGATATTTAGGTATATACTATTATCTATAAAAGTTTTATATAATGTAATTTACTATAACTTTTGTATGAAACATATTTTTGTATAACTGATTGTTTAGGAGTTATTCATGAAATACTGATAAACCGGAAGTTGCTGATTATGTACTTTGTGGGTGCACTGTGGGCGATAGGCCAATTTCATCGTTTTTCATCGATCATGTCCCGAAAAACATTATTTATAATGTTTGTGATGTAAAAAATAATATGATATAAATTAATCACTTATCTTGCAAGTTTAGATTGAATATAGAGTTTGAAAATGCTGTCGTTGATAAATATTTACATCTTATATGGAGAAAGTCATGTGCTGGCCACATCAGATTTTTTAAATAAAAAAATAATGCATCATGAAGAGGAAATGTTGAACTTCATTTTGGCGCAGGTTTTGAGTCAATACATGGAATAGAACACAAATGGGAACTATTTTTCCCAGTAAGTTCTATGGCGGAGGTGTGACCATTACAGGTTTAAGGTCTCATCTCGGTTCTTGACAGCGATCTGTCAAGGTATCATTGCAAGTTAATTTCATCCATCATTTCTTGCATTGCATTCTTGACCTTCATTTTGTCTGAAATTGAGCCAATATCACATTTCTATATTAAGGTTCTATTGGCACAAATTCAAAATGCATGTGGTGTCATTGTAGGAAGGTGACTCTGTGAATATTATCTATGAAAACTTGATATCATGCAAATAATATGTTCCTTTTAGTAAATGAGCCCTCTTGCAAAAATTGCCTCATCAAGCAAAAGTGTGTGGCCTAGTTAGGTTACCTCAAAAATTTCCCCATTTTATCAGCTGTATATAAAGTTAATCGAATGAAGGATTGGAAGGTGAGATGCTGGATCGTTAAAGGGTGCATCTCATAAATGTATGCGTCATTGATTGGAGTTAACATTTCAGGTTCAGTGGCAGCTTCGAAGGAAAGCTTGAAATATATTTTGACACATCCCGATGGGGGTCATGCGGCTGCAGTTATAGTTGGAGGTGCCTCGGAGTCTTTCTTCTGTCAGCCAGGGACATACCAGTTGGTCCTCAAGAAGCGGAAAGGATTCATTCGAATAGCAATGCAGACAGGGTGAGTATCATTATTTATTTATTTATTTATTTATTTATTTAAATTTGATCCATTAACAGTCAATACGACCAATTACAATGAATCTTACAACAAATATTGAAATAAACATAATAAATAACAACAATGCTGCATTGAAATGCAACCAAACATTTGTAAAAAAGTGAAAAAAGATGTTAGTGGGTTAATTTAAATTAAATTAGATAAAGATAATATGATAAAATAATAAAAAATAGTAATCATAAGTTACAAAAGGAGAAGTAAGGGGAAAAAACAATAATGATGGGGAAAATGAATAAAATAAATATGAGGGAAAAAGATGAAAAGGACGAAACTCGAGACAACGAAGTTTCCTAAAGAGCGAGATTAATGAATGGACGAAAGGAGTGAATTAATGGGGGAAAACAGTTAAAGGGAAGGGTTATTGGATAAGAGAGAATTGAAAAGTGTTGGAATTCGATAGAAAATTGATCTTTGAGAGATTGAAAGCCTGAAACGAGGTACGTGAAGGAGGTTAGAATTGCGGGAAGGGAGGATGTCGGTGGTTCTGCAACGGCCGTTAAAGATTGCGTGAAGAAATTTTAAATCAAATGATTTGCGACGAAGAGGAAGAGAAGAAATGCCGAGAGAGGAAAGGATTTGATCACGAGAACAGTTGTAAAAGTGGGGCACTCGCAGAAAAACAATTGAGGTGAAGAAGTTTAAGGGACGGTTGAGCCTTTTGAGGTTGGAAGGGGTAGCAGATTGCCATATTGGGATGCAATAGTCCATAATGGGGCTAACATTATGATTATGGAAATTTAGTTTGCTCTGGGAAAGTCTCATAAGATCAGGAAAAAGTTACACAAAGATTATCTTCACACATAAGATAATAATACAAATTATAGACTCATCATCACGTGGTGGAGTTAATGCTGTACAGTAAATGTTTAAAATTATCCAGTTTTAAAGGCGAGTAAGGTCTAAACTTTACCCACTTTTTTTTCCAAAGTTTCAAAATTTCTTACATCAAACAATTCCATTGTGAGACCAAGATGGTCACAGAGGCCAGCATCCGCTATAGTCTAGAGATGGGGGATTTGGAGCAGAGAATCGATTTGAATCAGTTTCCATGAATCGATTCACTTTAGTCGCATTGCTGAAATCGATTCGAATCGTCTAGTATCAGAATCGGAATGAATTATGATAAAATCAGAATGATATTCATATCGTAATAATATTGGTATCGAATTCCTGGAATTCTATTGGATATTGAAGTCGCGTGATGGGAATTCTTGAACCGCGATTTGGGACATCTATCCGCAAATTACTAGTATAAAAAGTCCTAATTAACACAGTGAAAATCTATTATATATGAACATTTACATATCGTTAAAAGGAAGAAAGGAAATAACAACAGATGATACTTAAAAACGATGTATGTTTATAGATTAAGATAAAGGACTGCATGAGAGTTCCAGGAATTGGATGCGAAGGATATACATCATGTTCGTCATCTACTCTCAAAAATTGTGTGAAATCCATTTATATTGACGAATATCAATACTGAATAACGTAAATTAATTTATAATTTTCCTTTACATAGCTTTTTAGGTTAAATACCATGACATAATTGTCATAGCTAGTGCTTCTGCTACAACAATCAGCGGTACTGCGAGTGGTGCCATCTCGTATCCATTTTTGAAAATAATATAATCCAAATGGTCCAAATCATATTAATTGGAATACTATGGTACTGCCATCTGTTCCTCTCCTGCATTTTCTTCCATTATGCTTGTTAATCTCCTATTCAGTACTCCCAACGTTATTTTGGCTGCATGCGAAATAAGACTTATCGTTTTATGTTCGATGCATTCCCTTGTACCTGCCTTCTTAACAATTGGTACCATCAATGTTCTAACAAAACCTTCAGGCCATTCACCAGTATGGTATGTTTTTTTACACAGTTTAACAATTTCGCTCACACCAAGAATTTGAAAAGATCAATGGAATTCTCATCAATTCCTGTTGTCTTCCCTTTCTTCATTTCTTCAATAGCTTTTTCAACTTCCCTCTCCAACACTGATGAACCTTTATCTTCTGGAGACAACACTTCTTCCGCCTCCAAATCTAAATCCTCTGGTTTCTCTACTGAACGGTACAGTTCATCTAAATATTCTGTCCATCTTCCTGCTACTTCTTTTCTATCGTGCATTATTCTACCATCTTTACTCTCTCATTTCTCTCATTTTACTCTTCCTGTTACCAGTTGTTACTGCCCTTACTTTCCAATACATAAGATCATGCTGTTCTTTCTTCTCTAGGTTCTCTATGTCATCTCATGCTTCCACCAGCCACTTCTCTCTTGGCTTAAAAAATTCTCTCTTCAATTCATTATTTAACTTTCTATACATTGTTCTTTCTTGTTCACCTCTCTTGTTTTTATACTTCTTCCATCTTTTTCAACATCTCTTCAGTTACCCAAGGCTTTTTTGCTCAAATTCCTTTATAATTATCCTATTTCCTTTTCTGCTACATTTACTATAGCATTTTTTACTCTCCCCCAAATTTCTTCACTTCCTTCCTCTTGTTTTTGACCTTCTGTAATTACTTCAGACAGTTTTTCTCGTATCCCTTCTTTACCCATATTCTCCATCTTTTTCAAGTTCCATTTCTTTACTACTTTGGCTTTTTCTACCCTCTTTAATGTCAGCTTGATTTCCATCCTTATTAGGACATGGTCACTATTATATATATTATATTATATCAGCTCCTGGTAAACCAGTTGTATCCTTTACTGTATTTCTATATCTTTCTTCGAATAATGGTAGATATCTGGGAGTACCATTACTTTTTTCTGATAGAAATTTGGAGGGTCTCCTTCCTAATCTGGACCCTTAGCTCGCCTTCAGAGCTCAGGAGCGCCCGACCTTCCCATCATGGGAGACCATAAAAAAACTGATTGCGTGGATTACATTTTAAAAAGTTATAAACAATTCAAATGAGCAACAATTTATTATCTTCATTGTCTCACTCATCCAAAGAGATATACAAGTGTCTTTTGATCGACGTTCTACGATGAAAATTGAGATTTTTCGTGATTTTGCTAGAAATTACCTGTTTACACACAGCAACGTTGCTCATCCAGATAGTCAGTTTTCTGATCACGTTCTGACTGTGTCCACTAGTACCAAGTTCCAAGTTTGACTTACAAGTGTCACGTCTCAAGTCATGCATACACCTCGATTATGTCATCACCTTAATGAATATGGTTTAAGACCCAGTTAATAGTGGCTATATTGTGTACAATTGCATAACACAATACAAAAAATAATACAATACAGGTAATAGAAAAATATAAAACAATCCCAAAATAATAAAAGCCTTCATGCTATTTCGTCACAGTATGTACTTTCTGCAACTCCTGACGAGCCAAACTGGTTCAGGAGGACCATTTGCGCATAAATTTAAAAAATCTGATGTTGCCAGCACATGAGTTTCTCCATATATAAGATGTAAATATTTATCTACGACAGTATTTTCGTACTCTATATTCAATCTAAACTTGGAAGATGAGTGATTAATTTATATATTATTATCTTTTATGTCATAAACATTATAAATTATGTTTTTCGGGACATGTTCGATGAAAAACGATGAAATTGGCATTTCGCCCACAGCGCCCACAAAGTACATAATCAGCTACTTGCGGTTTATCAGTATTTTACGAATAACTCCTAAACAATCAGTTATACAAAAGTTATAATAAATTACATTTTCTAAAACATTTATAGATAATAGAATATACCTAAATATCAGATTATTGGATATATTTTCAAAACCAGAAATTTGCTTCGAAGAATGAAGCTCGACTTCCGGTTAACTGATTTACTCCAAAAACTAATCAACTCTGACAGCACCAACCACAATGCTATATATGAAGTTTAGTATTGATACGACTAATAGTTTTTAAGTTAGAGCGCCCACGAACACAGACACACATACACACAGACATCATTCCGAAAATGATCAGAATGGGTTCTAGGGACCCCAAAACATGTATTTCCGTTGAAATCTCAAAGTCAATTTTTCATGAAAACATTACTTCCTCTATTCTACGTATATGGAGAAAGTAAAAATTGTATTCTGTTTATTTTGTCAGAGATTGAGGGTTAAGAAAACCTATGAATACGGTTGCAAGTGTTTAATATATGATCTCAAATAAACATCAGATGGAATTTGTTTACAGGGCCCCAATTGTACCAGTGTTCTCGTTTGGAGAGGTGGATGTCTACAGCCAAATACCGAACCCAGAAGGAAGCATGCTGAGGAATATTCAAGAGAAGTTGAGGAGAGTCATTGGCCTGGCGCCTGTCCTCTTCTTAGGGAGGGGCATCTTCCAGTATTCATTCGGACTTCTTCCTCACAGAAAGCCAATATATACTGTCGGTAAGTTAACAGGGATGCCTTACTCACCCCTTTTCGCATTTCACTTATGGGGATGGTCGTGCAGGGTTGGGTTCCAACCTATGCTTTAACCATTGCTTGAGTTGTTTGAAAATGTTCTTATTTTTTTGAAATTCGTTGATTTGAAAACCACATCGTGGTGTTTTGTGTTTTAATTATGTTTCCTAAATTTGGTGTTACTAATTTCCAGTCTCATTTAAGCAAAGGAATAATATTAGGCACACTTTAGCATAAACATTAAAAGCATTGGAAATATTATTAACTGTAAATTATACCAAATATTGAATTAAAATTTATTTATACTGTGCTGTTTACACCTAAGGAAGATGCTTTCACAGCTGCAGATCAACTAAACATTTTACTTTAAATGTTAGGAAAAACAAAACATATTTCTTCGTGGAATTAGGCGAGATTTTGTGATAATGGAAAGAAAGTTTTGTGAATTTATGGCAAAGGATCAAAGCTGAATTTGTGCAAGCAAAGATGTCATGAGTGATCAAAAATATGACACCAAAGACTTAAACCATACAATTATATATTGTACATTTATTTAAATCATACCAAAATTAAATTTCCTCTCTTATAAGTGATGAATGAAGCGAAAATCACCAAAATCCGTGCTGCTTATTAAAACTGTCGAAATTAGCGTTATTTCGCTAAATCGGCCAAAATTCGTGTTTATTTGTTGGTTTTATCACTTATTGCAAAAAAATAATCACCTCTAACCATCGCTAACCTAAAAAATATATTTAATACAAAAGTTATAGTAAATTATATTATCTAAAACTTTTATACATAATAAAATATACCTAAATATCATATTTATGGAGATATATTGCAAAAACGGAAATTTGCTTCGAAGCTAAAAGCTCGACTTCTGGTTAACTGATATACTCCAAAACCTTATCAACTCTAACAGCACACACCACAGTACTATATATGAAGTTTGGTGTTGATACGACTAATAGTTTTCACGTTATAGATTCCACTACACACACATACACACACACATACACACAGACAGCATTCCTAAAATGGTCAAAACGTGTTCTAGGGACCCCAAAACATGTATTTCCGTTGAAATCTCGAATTCGATTTTTTTCATGGAAAAAAAACCTAAGCTGAGGACTAAGGAAAAAATTTCCTCTGCAGGAAAACACTCACAAGAAGGAGAGTGTGAAAAACCTGAGAAACCTAGAAAACGATATTTTGTGATGAAGGAGAATGAAAAGAGTTATGAAAGAAAAGCATAATATCCAATTAACCCCTTTTTATTAATTTTATTCCTTTTTTGCATTTTAATTAATTTCTCTCTATCTCTCACACATGCACTACATACACAGACGACCATTCCCTAACAGGATAAATCCGATTAGCCGGGATTCGTGAAATTGCTGAAGAAGTAAAATAAATGTACTGTTTCTACTTTCGGGCCGGGCTCGGCTCAACGATGGACGGGCCGGGCTTGGGTTAAGATATTTGGCCCATGCAGACCTCTAATGTGTGTGTGTGTGTGTAAAATTAATAATACTACCTTAATCGCAAGTACATTAATCGTTCATAGAGTAACTTTAATCATATTTTAAAAGCAAGTTTTTCACAACTTTACATAGCCATATTCTCAGAAACGGTTGAGATAAAAATTTAAAAATTGGTATTTTTCTTTGTATAAGCAAGTTGTATAAGTATACAAAATTTTAAGAAAATCTGAAATGGTTAGGACAAATTTCTTTCTAAAGTGTGTTGATTTGACCCCTAAGCATTTTCGATTGGTGCAACAAAAATTAGGATGAGAATTGCAGGATTTTTTTCATAAAAAGGGAATGAATAAGGGAACCTTGCTGATATATATTCTGAAAACGAGATAGAAAAACTAGATTGTTGATAAAAACATCGAAATATGACTTTACCTAACTTTGATAAGTTGAATAAGCATTGGAAAGGATAGTGGTGAAGATTTTTGAAGTGTTATTGCTTATATTTGCCATGAAATACATTTTATTTATCATCACTTTTATATTTTCAGTGGGGGAGCCAATCCTTCTGGAGAAAAACCCGAACCCGTCCGTGGAAGAGGTAGATCAAGTCCACAACCTGTACGTCCAGTCCCTGGTCCAACTCTTTGAAACGCAGAAGGCCAAATACTTGTCGGATCCATCCACAAAACTCATCATCACATGAAGTTCACTTGCGTTCAAAGATCACTAGACGAATTAATTGAGTTTGGTAGATGAGAAATACCACTGACAAGGACGGATTACGGAAACCTCTTGGCAATGATGTGCCAATTCCGTTGTTTCTTCCAGTAAATTGAAAAAAGCTCACTCCTTATCGTCCATAAACGAATCCAGTAATATATTCCGTGGGTGGTTGGTTATCAGAAAGTTAAAAACAGTTTTGAATTTTTATATAGTCTGTGAATTGTTTAGAGTTTTATGTAAATGGGATGGGAATTTTGTCCAAGACAACAGACAGTAATGTATTTGATAGATAATGAAATTATGTTGCTCAGTTTTTATTTGAAGTCTACTTTTGTACAGATTAAAGAATGTTTTTCCATAAATTGGTTGTTTTCTTCTTTTATTAAGACATTAAGATCCTCTATTTGCAAAGATTGCCGTCGTCATATTTTCATAATCTTATATAATAATCACTGAAGTGTAACTATTATATATATACGTTTCTCTAGATATACCTATACATATATACGAGTAAAATGTTACTTGCATTCTGCGAGCATATCGATAACACTAATTTCAAGTTTGCATCATATCGAGAGGGCCCTCAAAAGAATAAAAAGGATTGAAAATATTCTTAAAATTCACTGCAATCTATCTGTATGGCATCGAACCTGGGTCTTCCTGGTGATACTTAATTTGCAGCACAACAAAAGATCACCATCTCCAACTATGTGTGAAAATTAAAGCAGAAATATTGGCTGCAACTACCTCAAGCAACGTCCTACTTCTCACATATATTCCTTATGAGAGAAATTCTAATGTGCTCTGGCATCGAACCCAGGAACAGTATGGTCTTATCTAAATTTTTTTCTTAAACCAAGTCTAAATGTACATCTTCTAGCGGAGCGAGAACTTCCTATCATTTCAATAAGTGCATGAAAAAAATAATGAAAAACTACCTCAATGTATTTTAAAGGGTAGATTTTTACATCGTCCTAGTATCAAACCAAGGATTTTTTCCGTAGAAGTCATTTACATTTTCGATAGATCATAACCATATATATAAGCTCCTTGAGTTTTGATTCTCTACCTATCTGGGAAGTATTTTTTTTTTAATCCCCAAAAATCAAAGCAATGCTTTTAAACGGGAAAATCGGGAATTAGGGGCCCTCTGGAATCGAACTCATGACACTGAGGTTCAAAATCGTAATTTTTCTGGCGGTTACACGTTATGGCCAATATGTGGTAAAAATTTCAAGTCAATGACGCTTATGGTTTAGCCTGTGAATTAGTATCCTATCTATCTATCTATATATATATATGAATGAATCCGGAGGAGCATCTATATATAATAGATATCCAAGGGCTCCTGGGTAGTGATGTGGACAGTGCGTTTGCGTTTGGTGAAAGTGGTCCTGGATTCAATTCCTGGTGAGAGCCTATGTTCAAAATCGCCTAAGCTGTTAAAGCAGTTTTAACAAAAATTATAGTAGGTACTACTTATTTCCCGTAAGGAATGCATGGGGGATTTCAAACACTTGCCGAAGTGATAGGATTATAAATTTTAGGAGTCATTAAAGGCCCATAGGAGTATTATATATTGATATTTGTTTCTCCAAAGTATTCTTGGTTCGACTCTGAACAATTCCAATCTTCTCACATTAAAAATGCAGGAAAATTTAATTTTTATCGATTGCATTGCATTGTAGACATTTTTCTTTTGCAGAATTAAATTAGAAATTTTCTTTGTTTGTTTGTGATAGCTTTTATTTTCTCATTGTGCAGTATTACAATTTTTCCTTTTATTGATACTATTATATTTAATTTTGTTACACTACTGCCATCGTGATGTTAATGTTTTACATTGCTTTCCTTTACATCTTTCAGATAGTTATCATCAGGTTTGTACAGGTGTTTTAGATATTATCTAAGATTTTTTTTCGCATCCAATACTTCTTAAGTTTTCCCTTCTATCACTATTTAAATACACCTTATTTATGTTTATTTAATGATATCATTGACGGAGTGAAAATGGATGGACTTTTCATTCTCAATCTCAGTCAAGAAAGACCTTATATGAAATTAGAATAAAAAGACAACCATAAATGGATAGCTTCAAAGTTTAATTAGAAATCTATATGGGAATCCCGGTAAATGCATATTTTATTTCATTGAAATAAATACATGTAAATGGATTACCTTCGTAATTTCTTAATTTTAAATCTGAAAATCTAATATTCTTCCGATGTTTAATGTTTTGATTTAATCATAATGTCGCTATTTAATGAAACACTTATCTGGCATTTCTTTCTCTTTTCAAAACTTGTCGAGGCGACCGTAATTTTTGTCGCGGAATCAGCTACTAATAAATAAATTAATAAACAATAGAAAGAAGGGTGACGATTAGGACGAATACGAGTTTCTTTTTTCGTATGTTGTTTATCTTGTTTGTAGTGACGTAAAAATGGATGTTTACAGTATTTTAGATTCTGGTTGTGAGGAGGAATCTTAACGAAATACTCGCGTATAGTAATGCAAGCAAATTTTGAAACTATCTCGGAGTTCCTTCAGACCAATTAACATCTCGGATCGCTAATATGCATTCATCAAATTCGTAACAGACTGAGTAATTGTTTTCGTATGCTAATGAAGGACTTGCTCCGTCTGCTTGACATGCAGGTGTAAATGGCTTTCAGAAATACTTACTCAAATATATTTCGGCGACGTTCCACATTCTACATTTGGAAGAAATGAAAATATTGTTCCAAATGCATTCAGAAGGTACTCGCAAAATCTTACTTATTCTGTAAGTTAATGAGATGACCTAATATGGCATATTGAGCGAAGAATAAGACACATTTTGCGGTGACGAAGTTGGGAGTCTCGAAGCAAAGGAGTATTCAAAGTATATTTAAAATATTATCTTAATTTTTCGTAATTCGAAGATTCGAGGCAGCCGCGCTGAAGTAACTTACGGTGTTTATCGCCGCTCACGTATTTCTCTTTTCCTGCGAGTGGCGTTCTTCAACGCTGCCCGATGTCGGGAATGGCTGCTTAAGTTAGACAGCTTCATTTTAAGAACGGATAATACTCTCTCGACGGAACGAAAATCCCGAAAACTGTAAGCATGAACGCATCACATACGATATCCACCAATTCCTGGCGGTTTCTCATGTCACATCGTACCTACCGGCCTAGAAAAACCCGAATTGGATATACGCTGCTAACCCGATATTGTGAGTTGTATCAACTTTTAAATGTGTTGACGAGTAAGTATCCTCTAAGAAGTGACAAAAAACGCAAAACTGTGATTGTTTAAGGTACTTGCGACGATCGAGTGAGAAGATTCCTTCACACCATAAGAAAATCGAGAGGATTGGAGTTTGGAACGTCGGCTGATGCCGGAACGGCACCACCTTTGACCAAAACTCACGCACAAGACTTGATCCTGAAGCTCACGGACGAAGAGAGGGCTTCTCTTTTGGGAGCTCTTCAGGAATACGAGTCCGAAAAAGTTCGTATGGAATACCAAGGTATGAGAATTGGTTGTTTATATTTCAATCGTAGGCGTAATCTCCTAAATCAAACTAAACCGTTGAGACCGAATGAATAACAGTGTAGTTTGATCAAGGACGAGTCGATCTCGCATTGTTATTCAACTGTTCGATTTAATCTTACGCTATCTCTGTTTCTCCGAAGAATTTGTCTTGTTTTCAATTCCGAGATAGCCGGACATCTTGTCAAGATAAACTCTCGGTTGTGTTTTACTACAGAAATGTTACGTCAGATCGGATGTAACATGTCAACCCAGTACTTTGTTTGCTCATTCATAATCAATGAATTCTTTTTGTCTGTTCGAAATCGCAGTGTCAATAACTTCAATATTTTTAAAGGTTTTAAATCATCAGTGATTAATCTCGATTTCCAGTTGTGAACATGATATCTAATCTATGCTCTTTTGCAGTTTTACTTTGCTGGACGTATTGATGTAAATCCTTTTTTCATCAATACGTTCCGCAGTGTTGATTTAACTGTTATTTTTATTGTTTCGAGTTAGTGATGTCATTCATGACGTAACGATATCGTCATGGAATATATAAAACTCTGATGCATAATTCTTTCAGGGGTCGATTTGAATATTTATTTTTTCTTCATTTAGGTTGTTTCTCGCCCTTTTTTGTTGAGTGTTAATGGAACGAAGATTGTTCTTTTCTCTCTTTAGGCCGTGGGAGAGGAGCACGAAAGGGTAGCCACTCAAGAGGCAGATAAATGTAATTATTTAGAGCTTTAATCCCTTATTTTGCAGGTAAGATGTATTTCGAAGTATCGCTTTTGGTTTTTCGGGGTGTTTGCTGTGGTTTTTTCTTTTTATTGCACTTCTTATCATATCAATGTAATAGAGTAGTTTACCTTTATCTTTGTACGTGAAAAGATCATTGTGAATCATGTCCAAGCTTGTCTTGTGGTTAGGAGTCTTACTAAGGAAGTAAAGCACTTGTGATTTCCACAGAAAATATATATATATATATATACTTACACACACACACACACACACACACACACACACACACACATACATACATACATACATACATACATACATACATACACTAGTGAAACTTGGTTGGATTCTGCAGGTATATTGATGTTACAAATTTCAAATTGACATTTATTTATTTATTTTTATATTAACCATTTTCTCATAGTGTATCCCTGCAGTTACCTCATTTTTGATTTTATTATCATTTTCTTTTTATAATTTCGTCTGAATGTTATATCTCATGTTTTGTCCTATTGTTTCCTCAAGGTTTACTATTGTAGTATTTCCTGTTTCTGATTTTATTTTATTATTGATTTGTAATTTAGTTATAGTACTATTGCTTTTGTAACTTCCATGTTTTAGGCATCTATCTTCAACATCTTTTAGCTTAAAGAAATCAATTACTGTGTTATTTGGTGGAACATCATTTTAAACTTACAAAAGTAAAAAACACACACACACTTTTACCACACTGTGATTACATTGTGATTACGTGACTTGTGACACTGTTTACGTTGGTCGTACGGCCCGCAATGTTAGAATAAGAGTGGATGAGCATAAAAGATTTTTTAACAATCTTTCTAATTCATCACTTTTCGCTGATCATTTGATTAACAACGACTATTTTTCTGACTTCTCCCCTCGTATTCTAAACCATGGACAAAATGGTACTAAATTAGACCGGTTAGAAGAATTTTACATACACCTTCACCAATTCTATTCCATTCCTTAAGCTAACGAGGTTTTGTTTTCTAACAGCCAGTCCCCACTCTTCAAGACTTTTCCCCCATTTGCCCTCCCCCTCGTGATGCAACTTTGTATTCTCTTTACCCCTCCCCCTTCTTTTGGTTCTGTATATATGTTCTTGCTCTTTGATTTAACTTCTTGTTCTGAGGACCGAAACCAGTCAACAGCTTTATTAACCCTCGAGCACTCGCGCTGGCTCACTGAGTGCCCCAGTGTATACATCTTCATTCGTAACTTTTTTATCTTTCCTTGTAATCATTCTGTGTCCCTCAAGTCTTCCTACAATAATGTTCTCTATGTACCACCCGAGTTTCGCATAAATTGGGTTCAATTTATGGCAACAAAGAAACTCTTTTGAAGCTCATGTCGCATCTGAATATTTTACTGCAAAGAGGAGTATTTTTTTTGGGATAATAAGATCATTTCCATGTAATAATAAATGAATGTGAACTGTGAAGGTTTGTGCACAACTTTATACATAAGTTATTTCCTTGAAGGTATCATGCATTTAAAAATGTTAAAGCGTGATTTATTCCGTTAATCATTAAAATTCTATTAAAAATAAATGCGATCAATCGATTTTTCAAAGCCTAAACTATTGTATTATGGCTTTATATTATAAATTTAAGGAAATCATGCGGTTTGAAGAAAATATTTAAAAATTAGGCCATGGGGCTCGAGTGCTTGAGGGTTAAAATTTGTGGAATTTTTACAAGCGTGTGTGTGTTTTTTACTTTTGTAAGTTTATCTTTTAGCTTGTTCTATCAGTAGGTTTGTGCAGGTTTTTCACACCCCCCTTCTCTGCGTTTTCCTGCTGGGGATATTTTTTACTAAGATATCACCTTAGGTTTTCTTTTACTTCATCTCCTTTCAAAGTTTTCCTCTCTATTTCTATTCACATATACACAAGCTTTTATGTATATATAATATCATTGATGAAAGGTTTGATGGAAGAAGAGACTTTTCAGTCTCAATCTTGCCTTTAATAAAGACCTTAATAATAATAATGTCATGATGGTCCTCAAACCTAATTCTGTATTCCCTCTTTGAAATGGTAGAATCAGGGTGGCCACAGGACCTTAAAAGCTTGAGAACCTTGAAAAACCGTGAAAACGCCTTGATTTTTTGCAAAACCTTGAAAAATACTTATCCAACTCGTTATCCAAGTTCATTCCGAAATAAACCATTCATTCAAATTCTGACACCAGCGCTGCCTACGCAACAACTCCGAAACTTTGTACATAAACAACCCTCGCCATTCGTGCCGCTGATTTGCGTGAAGATTAATTTCCGGGTAAAGTTTGAAAGTTGTACCTTGTTTTTCTTTTGGGATAAATTCCAAATTTCAATTGAAAAATTGAATAAAAACCAAAAACTGTATTTTGACCTTGAAAAATTCTCCACCTGACCTGATGTCTTGAACGTCACCAAGGATGGAAGTGTTATGTGGTGCCCGCTTCGCTTTCGGAAGCGCCCTTTGGTGCCCGGGCGCCATAAAAGGTTGAGTACCCCTGCTGTACATAGTATGATAATAAACATTCATTAGCAAATATTTGAACAAAGTTAAAGCATTTTGAACCTGTATTAAAAACATTTACATATTTTTTTCCATGTTTCCACATACCCTTATGAATGCTTTCTCATTTTCTAAGTTTCCAATCCATTCAGGAAGACTATTAAAATGATTAGATCCATCAATTATTAATGATTTCCTTTAGGAATTAGTTTTAAACTTATGAATTTTTAAATTTGATTGCTGTCTAGTTGCATAACTATGATAGTCTCTATTACATGGTATCTTTTTACATAAGTAGTTTGTTACTCTGTTATGTAACATTTTATTCACTAACTGTAGTACATGTAAGGAAATTGTTTCTTCAATTTCCATCCACTGAAGGGCATTATTTGAACTGGAGTGTATTTTCCACGTCCTAGAATGACTCGCCCTATTTTGTAGCTTCTGTAATTTTTACTTTCTCTCTATAGGTAGTATTGAGAAAGTATTGTATTTGCAAAAAAATTCAGCCTCCAGATTTCAACGGAAATAGATGTTTTGGGGCCCATAGAGCTATAGCTATCGTTTTAGCTATTTTCCTGAACATGTCTGTCTGTGTATTTGTGTGTGTCTGTCTGTGGTAAAAAAGTTTGTGGATGCTCTATCTTAAAAAGTAATTATCCGATCATTTCCAAAATTCATATTTAGTATTTTCCTAACAATGCCAAGAGTTGAGAGTTTTTGGTGAATTTCGCTTAACAGGAAGTTGCGGTTTATCCACTACAAAATTTGTTTCTTAAATATCTCTTTCAGAATGCAATATAGATAAACACAATTACATACAAAATTTATAGATAATTTACTTTACTACAACTATTTTTTGAAACATTTTTTCGTAACACTGATTGTTTAGGAGTTATTCTTCAATAATGGTTAACCGGAAGTTGTTGTTTATCCAGAAATGGAAGTTTTTCATACATATATCTGTCAGAATGCAATTTAGGTATATACAATTACATTCCAAAGTTATAGATAATGTATTTTACTACAACTTTTGTATGAAACATTTTCCTGTAAAACTTATTGTTTTGGAGTTATTTATATATTACCGGCATAGGCTTCTGTTTTCAATAAATATGGAGAAAGTCATGTGTTGGCCACAACAGATTTTTTCATATCATTTTTACAGATTCTATACAGAACACTAATCAAAGTGGGGAGAAATGATTGTTTTGTATACTCTTTGTCCATGGGCTTAAGTATCTACTTATTTTTTATATTATTCTAAATATACATTCTGTGGAAATCAAAAAGTGTTTTGCTTCTTTAAAAAGGACATTGTGTTTGCTGTTTTGTTTTTGTCACGTGTGATGATTGTGTTACCTTCTACCCATCCCATCTCTTTCACTGATAACGATAGCTCATTCAAATTGCTCTTCAAGGTTCATTTGTTAATTGATAATGTTTATAGTGCTTTAGGGATTCTCTAGAAGATTAAAAATAGCATATTAACATATATCTGCCCACAAATAATTAATACAAACTTAATGAAAGAGAGATTGACACAACCCAGTATGTCATATCCTAAATATAGAATATTAAAAACAAACATTCTTTTATGTTTATATTAAAATGTCTGTCAAGTGGAAATCACCGTAAAAACCATAGATTAAATATTTATTCTGGAATGGTTTTCAAGCTACAAGACAATACTATATGTACAGTAAACTCCTGTTTGTCTAAAATAATCGGGAGGGCAGCCGGTTCAGATAACGAAAATTTCGGATAAACTGAAGCCCCGAGTGAAACACCCCGAATTGCATCAATGCTGCAAAATATGATTGTAAAACGGGCAACGTAGAATGCTACTGATATGATTGTGAATAAGCCTGCATGTTTTAGACTGAAAAATTTGCATTTATGTGTTAAAAAGGTGCCAAAGTATGATTGAAAACTGGAAGTTTTTAAATGCTGAATAACAAAGCTCGTTTATTTTGTGTTCTTACAGAAAAATTCCGCAGCAGGAAAGAACAGGAGTTTTAAAGAGGGTTTAGGAGAAAATAAGTAATGGGTATCTTTGGTTTTTAGGGTGATTTCCACTTGACAGACATTTTAATATAAACATAAAAAGAATTTATTTAATTAAAAATGTATAAGATATACCTCTCCATAAAAATATTGGCAATGTATTCTAGATTACCAGTACAGAGACTGTAATTTGCCATTTATGGTGATCATTATTGATTTGAATTATAGTTTTCTAAAATTATGATGTAATTATGCAATAAGCTGAAAGGTATCAACCTCAGGTCTAGATTACAGTCACTTTTCTTCACTTCAACATGATCACTATCATTAATTATGTATCTAAGTATTGTATTTTGAATTTTAATCGGATTTGCTTGAAGGTTATGGCCATTAGTTGTTCTATCTTATAATATTATTGTTATTTTCTTAGTTTTACAGCTCATCTTAGTTTTTATGTTATAAATCAAAACTTCCATTAATATGGCAGGAGCTGACCTGGAAGATAACCCTCTTTATCTCTGTTTTTTTTTAATTAATTGTATTTGTAAAAAGGAAGCAGAGGGAATTATATCATCATCACCATTCCCCTCTGTCCATAGCCTTCCCTTTTGTCTCTCTTAGGGTGGCCACAGGACCTTGCAAACCTTGAAAAAAACTTGAATTTTTGCCGTGAAAACGGTGAAAACGCCTTGATATTTTTGCAAAACCTTGAAAATTCCTGATCCGACTCGTTATCCTGGTTCAATCCAAAATAAACCACTCATTCAAATTCTGACACCAGCGCTGCCTACGCAACAACTCCGAAACCTCGTACATAAACAACCTCAGCCATTTGTGCTGTTGATTTGTGTCAACATTTGTTTCTGGGTAAAGTTTGAAAGTTATACCTTGTTTTTGTTGGGATAAATTCCAAATTTCAATCAAAGAATTGAATAAAAACCAAAAACTGTACCGATTCAGGGTTAATTTTGTGGTACTTATTAACTTGTAAAAAATCCATGGTAAACAAACTTTTAATAGACCACTAATTGATTATCCGAATAACACGACCCAGGTTTCGTAGGGTCGCTACATCATCAGGTCTGACCTGACCTGATCAAGACCTGATGATGTAGCGACGCTACGAAACCTGGGTTGTGTTAGGTGGGTTACTCACTGGTGTCCCGTGACACGTGTCTCGCGGGACACTCATGTCTCAACAGAACCAACCCGTGTATTTAAATTGGGACTTACACACTGCGTGAGACATCGGTCATCGGTGAGACTGCGTGGAACATCCCTGTTCCATGGACATGTCCCATGAGTACGGTTGGTCGGTGTTTGATGAGACATGTCGCGGGACAAGCCCATCTGGCGCATGCGCACTGGTGCACATATCCGAGCAACGAGGTGTACTTAGGGCTGCCAACTCCTTAAAGGTCGATTCCGGGAGTTATCCGTTCCAAGAGCAGGAAATTTCGGGAGATTCCGGGAGGTTAAGTTTAGAAATAATTCAGCTACCGTATAATGTACGAGTAAAATGTAGCTTGCATACTGCAAGCAGATCGACAACAATAATTTCATGTCGGCATCATATCGGGACGGCCCTCAAAAGAAAAAAAAAGGGATTGAAAATATTCTTAAAATTCGCTGCAATTTAATCGTCTGGCATCGAACCCGGGTCTTCCTGGTAAGCTTACTATGCAGCACAACAGAAAATCACCATCTCTTACTATGTGTGAAAATTCAAGCAGAAATATTGGCTACAACTGCCTCAAACGACGTTCTACTTTTCAGGAATGTAAATGGCTCTCTGGATTCGAACCAAGGACGATCTTGGAAATCTAAAACAGGTTCATGAAAGTTATTTATGATCTCTATCTATTTGCCGAATTTCAAGTTTCTATATTATTGGGATAGGGCTCAAAATAATTATTAAAAATCGGATCAACTACTGATATAAGAGACGCCTGGTGTCGAACCCAGGAAATATATTTACGCTGTGAATGCACAGTATGATTTTAAAGGACTTGATCTTATTTTGTGCAAAGTTTGAAATCGATATCATGCCGGGAAGTACCTAAAATTTGTCTCCGTTATCTCCATAAGAAATGCATTGAGGAATGTAAATGGCCCTCTGGGATCGAACCAAGGACCATCAGCGAATACAAAAAATTTGATTATGAAATAAATTTATGATCTCCAACCTCATGCCGAATTTCAAGTATCCATGCCATCGGGAAAGGGTCCAAAAAAAATCATAAAAATCGCCACAATGTATTTTAAACGGCCGATTTTTGCCTCGACCTAGCATCGAACCCAGGATATTTTCCGTAAAACTCATTTATGATTTCGATAGATCATGACCATATATATAGGCTCCTTGAGATTTGATTCTCTACCTATCTCGGAAGTATTTTTTAAAAATTCCCGAAAATCAAAGCAATGCATTTAAACGGGAAAAATCGGGACTTTGGGGCCCTCTGGAATCGAACCCATGACACTGAGGATCAAAGTCGCTTTTTTCCTGGGGGTTTCACGTTATGGCCAATAGGTGGTAAAAATTTCGAGTCAATGACGCCAGTAGTTTAGCCTGTGAATTAGTATCCTATCTGGGTATCTGGGTATATCATGAGTGAATCCGGAGAAGCATCTATATATAATAGATATTCATCATTGATAAACACCATAATTATGGTACTTGATCTTACTTAAACTTTCTATTTATAAGCCTACACCGTCGATGTCGTCTTTGAGGACATCTTGCACCCAAGTGACCACAGCACATCAAATAAATGGCAAGAGACATGAAACATGAGACATAAACACGAAACATGCATGTCGCATTCAATTTCATACGACACGACATGTTTCATGAGACACGTATCGCGGGACACCAGTGTGTAACCCGCCTTACAGTCGAACCTCTCTAAGTGGTATCTCTATAAGTGAGAAACCTCTATTAGTGAGAAAATTTGTGTGGTCCTGACATTTTCACCCCCGAAAACCTCAACAAGCAAGAATATTGAAACCTCTTTAAGTGAGAATTTTTTTCCTGGCCGTGACCTCTATTTGACATTGTAGACGTCTGCCTCTCACATTCTTCCACCGAAGGAGACGGAAGCGAAAGCGATGTTGAAGATGAAGGGGTTGATTTTAAGCAAGATAGTCAGCCTTTTGTATAAAAGGAAGATGCTCAAAAAGCCCTAGACACTTAAGAACGGTTTTTCGACTCAGGTAATGTAGACCGAGATGTTTTTCATAAACTGTATGGGATTAATAAATGCATTTGTAAAGCACAGACGGAAAAACAAACTAAACTTACTGACTTTTTCAAACCTTAAAGTGTTTTAGCTGTGCTTTTGTAGCTGTTTTTCGTACTTTGTGATTGTTCCTACTGACTGCCAATGATTAAGATACCAATGATTGTTATCATGTGATAAAAGGCATCCAGTTGTGCTCGGTTATGCTTCTTCGTTTGACATTTTAAAATTAATGTACGCCTACGTTTAAATTTTGATAAAAGTGTATTTTTCGAAAACTGTTTTGTTTTTCTTTTTGAGCTTACATAACCTACTTTCAACGAGCGTAGCTACGTAAGTAATAGGGAACCTTAGATTTTGCTTGTCAGCTGAGAAAACTGTCGTTTAGACCTCTTTATAGGAGAAACTGTTTAAGAGAGATAACTAGGCTTTTATCTCCATCAGTGAGAAACTGGATAAGTGAGAATATCTGTGGGTTTACCTCTATTAGGGAGAAACTGGATAAGTGAGAATATCTGAACGTAGACCTCCGTAAGTGAGAAACTGGACAAGTGAGAAACCTCTCTAAGTGAGAAAAATATCCTTTCCCCTTGGAGTCTCACTTAGAGAGGTTCGACTTGAGGATAATAAATTAGTGGTCTAGTAAAAGTTTGTTTACCATGAATTTTTTTTACCAAAACTGTATTTGACCTTGAAAAATCCTCGACTTGACCTGGAAAAACCTTGAAATGACCTTGATTTTTTAACGTCCCGTTCTGTGGCCACCCTGCTCTTTATAATTCTTGATTTTCACTTCATCAACCTCAAGATTCTTCCTTATTTTTTTACAAAAACATTACTATACATTTTTTGAGATATTCAAATTTGAAATTTGACCCCCCATGTCCTTGAAATTAAATTTTCTTTGATGCTATTCATGTTGCATATCATATTAAAGCTTAATAAAAATAGCTGCAAATTGGTCTATGAAGGTAATTGGTGTTACTATGAAGTATAACCTTGTTGCTTTGCGTTTCAATTAGTATACGCCAAGATAAAATTCTAATATCATGCTCAATTAATTGCATGTTTGTTTCTCTTTCAGTATCCTCTAAAGTGTTTAGAGGCACTCTGCGGAGTATATCAGCGGATATCTCATTCTTCATATCATTATTGGCTCTATGCTTCATCTTAATGTAGACAATTTTGTTTTTTCGGAGAAATTTGCAAGTTTTTCTTTTATGCTTCATCTTCTAATTTTGTGCTACCCAATTCATTTTTCCTCAAAAATATTTTTGGTATGATTTTGGAGAGAATATGATTCAAAATCCACACTTAAATGTTTATAAAATAGTCTGAATAAATCTTTGCTTTTTTAGTCCTGTTAATTTGGTAGTAACGATGCTTAAAGTCTATCTTTTTGTAACGTAATGCATCTTTGTGTTATAAGTATGATTATAATTTTGACATGTGCATCAAAGCAATAATACCTCTATATTTGTTGCCATTATGTTTTGTCATGTAAATTGTGTTGATTATTCAACAGCTAAATGCTTCAACTTGATCAAGCTTTGCACGAGAAGAAATTAAACCTGATATCTGATGCATTTTTTTTAAATTAAACTTGTTGATTACATAAATAATGATGGATTTTTAAATAGTCTAGGTTATTCATTAACTACTCAAGCTTTTAAACTTAATAGTGTGAATGTTTTGCTCTTTTTTTGTGGTTTTTCATGATTTAATTGACCCTATTTGGAAGATTCACCAATTATAAATTCATGATATGTATTTCACCAGCCCTCAATACGAACTGTTGATCCATATAAACTCCACATTATCATCAGTCGCTGCATCCCCTTCTACTGAGCTTATTAAAATTCCACATTTTCCATTTATAAACAAAGGTTTACGTAATATTTTTAAATCCTATAACTTCAACATTTGCTATTACAATGACTTCAACCTTTAGAATCTTCTAGGTTCAACTAAAGACAAGATAGAAGCGTTTGATAAATCGGGCATTTATTTGATCTCTTGCCCCAAATGCGATCTTAAATATGTAGGACAGATTACAAGGAAGTTAAGCTCCAGATTCAAAAAACACATTGCTCATTTTAAATATGGAAGATTCGAAAATTCAGCAGTTGCAAAACATATGGCAACTATAAGCAACTATTTTCAACACAAATTTTGGTTTGGATCCATGGGAGAATTCATATATTTACAAAAACGAAGATAATATCATGAATAACTATTTAGATTTCGATAAAACTTTATACTCTTTACTTGACAACACTTAACGCCTTTTCACCTTTCCTTTGTTTTTTCATTGTAGTCCGTTTCCCGTTCTTAATCTAGCCAAGTGGACATCAAGGGATTACTATATCAGTTACAGAGGCAAGAAAAATGTGTCTATTGATGTCTTGACACTTCAACAAAATCAATATATAGAATCAATATTTAGGAAAACAATTCCAATATACATCTTTAATCTTAATCATTACTATCCAATTTTACAAATTATAAGGAGTTTAAATGAGCTTAGTGATGAAATTGATTTATTTCACATTAACTTATTAACCTTAAGAAGAAGTCTGTGTTGGAATTGATTTTATTTATATACTCTTCTACTTTTAGAATGTTTATATACATTACGCACATAGAATACGATTATCTTATTTTATATGGAAGAAAATAACCCAAAACTTCCTGAGGTCGACGCCAGGCTTATCCCGATGATTCCATAAGCTATATTTTGTAGAAATTTTAAAAGTTATTGTGAACTCCTAACCGATGAGATGCACGATTATTTACCATAGTGATGATTAGTTTCTAAACATTTTACTCTAAATGACTTGCTCAAAAATACCTTTCGCTTAGCATACCTCACTCGTTTATATCAATTACGAGTAAAATGTTGCTTGCATACTGCAAGCATATCAATAACACTAATTACAAGTCAGCATCATATCGAGAGGGTCCTCAAAAGAAAAAAAGGGAGTGAAAATATTCTAATATTCGCGGCAATTTATTCGTCCCAGGTCTTCCTGGTGATACTTACTATGCAGCACAATAGAAGATCACCATCTTTAACTATGTGTGAAAATTCAAGCAGAAATATTTGCTGCAACTGCCTCAAACGACATCCTACTTTTGCCTTATATTCCTTACGTGAGAAATTGTAATGTGCTCTGGCATCGAACCCAGGGAAAGCATGGCATTATCTAAATTGTTTTCTTGAACAAAGTCTTAATATACATCTTCTAGCTGAGCAAGAACTTCCTATCATTTCAATAAGTGCATCAAAAAAATAACAAAAACTACCCCAATGTGTTTTATAAAGGAGATATATTTACAGCGCGGCATCGAACCTGGGTCTTCTCGGTGATACTTCCTATGCAGTACAACAGAAGATAACCATCTCCAGCTATGTGTGAAAAGTCAAGCAATAAACGTATATGGTATACATCATTGAACACAGCCATGTTGACATTTAAATAAATGCCAACCATTTACACAAGAACATAAAATAATAAGGGTATACATTTTTATAACATAAATAACATACATCCGGTACATAGTCAATATTTCATAAAACATCAGACATCAGACAATCAGACAAACATCAACATCAAAACATAGACATTATCACGACATAGGGTTAGGAAACAGGTGAGAAAAGATTTTTATTACTATAATAAAGAAGAGAGAATTTTATTTACAACAGCAATAAGTTTATGAAAATTGAAGATATGGCTTAATGTACTGCCTCATAAGGTGACCAATTTGAAAAATTAAATAGAATCTTAAGCTTAAAAAATCTGATGTGGCCAGCACATGACTTTCTCCATGTATAAGATGTTAATATTTATCTATGACAGTGTTTTCGAACTCTAGATTCAATCTAAACTTGGAAGATGAGTGATTAATTTATATATTATTATCTTTTACGTCACAAACATTATAAATAATGTTTTTTGGTACATGTTTAATGAAAAACAATGAAATTGGCCTTTCGCCCAGAGCGCCCATAAAGTGCATAATCAGCAACTTCCTGTTTATCAGTATTTCACGAATAACTCCTAAACAATCACTTATACAAAAATATGTTTCATACAAAAGTTATAGGAAATTACGTTTTCTAAAACTTTTATAAATAACAGTATATACCTAATTATCAGATTAATGGAGATATTTTGCAAAAACGGAAACGGGCTTCGAAAAGTAAAGCTCGACTTCCGGTTAACCAATTTACTCTAAAAACTAATCAACTCTGACAGCACACACCACAGTACTATATATGAATTTTGGTATTGATACTGCTAATAGTGTTTACATTAGAGCGCCCACAAGCACACAAACACGCATACATAAACACACATACATACACACACACATACACACAGACATCATTCCAAAAATGGTCAAAACGTGTACTAGGGACCCCTAAACATGTATTTCTGTTGAAATCTCGAAGTTGATGTCTTTCATGAAAACAATACTTTCTCTATAGTACGTATATTGAGAAAGTAAAAAAAACTATCTTTTTAACTCATTATCCAATGAATTGTTTTGTGGTGAATCTTCACTCTCCCCTTGTACTATGTTTTATCTGATTTTATTGTTTTGTTTCTCATGTATTTGTTTTGCTTGCTTTTAACACGTGTCATTCGTCAATCAGGGCAGCTGGCGCGGGTGAAGTGGCGGTCAAAGTTTGGACGTCCGAGCAAATTGCCTCGAGTTGGCGACGTGGACCCAACTGGGTCTTACTGCCCTGTTCCTGAGGATTGGCTGAGGAAGAAGTTTGGTACGACATTAACTGACCTTTCCGTTTCCTCTCAGGGGCTTGTTGCGTAGAATGGCTCTTTGGATGAGGAGTGAGGCTGTTGCTTGGTGCTTGTGGGTTTGGTAAGCGCATGCGTTTGGTTCAGCTAACGTGCAAATAGACACCTGGGAAATCTGGTTGATTCAGTTAGCATTTTTACACTTACATTTAAACCCTGCAATCTGCCAGTGGCGTGTTGCACGGGGTGTAAAACACTGATATCCCTAACTGACCTATAGAGCTATTAGATTGGATAAAGTTCTCTCGGGTTGCAAGAAAGGGTCGAGCTCATTGTCGAGGGAAGGGTGTGGGTCTCCCTAAGCTAAGAGTTGCAAGGGCATGCTGCATACCTGCGATTATTGCTTCCCCGGCGGTCACTTCCCTTCCCTTCCCTTGTGTTGGCTATACCCGACATTTGGTGTTTTGCGTTGGTTTTTCTCCGTCGGCTGGAGCTGACATTCATCTACATCTACCTTAATACCCTACAAGCCTCCTTTCGTCGTGTGGCAGGGGGTGTAAACACCAGTTGAATCTAAACTACTTCCTTAATCGGTTTTTGTCGCGTATCATTCGCGGAAAGAATGAATTTTTAAAATGATTCGTCCTAGCATCTATTTATCTTAGCTTCATTATCGGATCGGTAGCAGGGGGGATACCGATTGTATCTTCTGAAAATGTAGTTTCCTTGAATTTACTAAGCAATCGCAGCCTAGCTTCCAATCTCCTTTCTTTCAAGGATTCCCAACCTACTTCGGAGAGCATTTTTGTAACTCTTGCTTTTTTATCGTAGCATTCCTTAACAAAATGAACCGCTATACGCTGCTCTTTCTCAAGTTCGCGAGTACACGTTTCATCTGCCGGATCCCATATACTTGCAGCATATTCCGGTGGGGTCTGACCAAGGTAAAATAACATCGCTCTCTCACCTTTTCATCGCATTTACCGACAATACGCTTTACAAAGCCTTTTACTTGCTTTGCCGCAGATTTTTCGAATATGCGTGCTCCAATTTAACTTATTGGTAATGTTGATCCCGAGATATTTAACTGAATCTACTACTTTTATATTAATTCCATTAATTTTGTACGATTTGGACGCAATTTTTTCTTTTCGAAGAAATTAACCACGGGGCATTTACCTACGTTAATATCTAATTCCCATTTCTCGCACCACCTTTGGATGAGGACTAAATTGTAGAGAGAGATGTTTGGTCTTCCTCGTTTGTTATTTCCCTATATTTACCGAGTCATCCGCAAATATCCTCAAAATTCGTTTGTTTGCATAGGAAGATTCATGTCGGCTGTAGCCGACACTAGGCGCTTAAGGGTTAACCATCTAGGCTACCCATCCAGAACATTTAACAAGCAGTTTTGGGAGCTTTGCGTGCAAGGGCAAGTGTGGTTTCGTCCGACTGTGCGGCATTGTCCATGCCACAGCCTCATCAAGGCACTGCCTTCACAAAATTGATCAAATAAACTTTTAGATCCAAGCTAGAAGGATTTTTTTTTCCTCGATAAAACCAGAAATTATTTATGCGGGACACTAAATCAACCAGGTTTCCATTCGTCTTTCCTTTCATATTTGCTGGGGATTTCAAATCTAACATAGTAACATTGTCATAATAGTGTAATTAGTGGTTTTTACAAGGTAGCTCTACTTTTATTGGGCATTCTGCAATGTAAGCGATGGTGATTGTATTTGAAACTCGTATTATTCTAATTTTGTATAATTGTGCATTTTGTGTTTCTCGTAGCTCTTTGAGAAAGTAATTTGCGTAGAGGATGGCTAAGTTGTAGCTGTTGAGGACTTAGTTATTTATGATAACGATGTTTTATTGTTATGTTTGCTGGTGGATTTAACTATCTCTTACTTTTCAGGTTTAATTTATTATGGACAAGTGTGTATTGTACATCAAGGTGCATTGATGTCTACGCTTTTTATGTTTTTTAGATATTTGATAAAAAATGGTACGCGTTTGAGAATATGATTATGGGATTATTTCCCATGTTGATTGCAGCTGGAAAGTTTGGAATCTTATAGAAATACCGTCAATTAACAATTGCGAGGGAAATTTAACTAATGTTTTTCTTCTAGTACATTCCAATTCAGACTTTCATTCCGTTGTTTTCTTTGTTTCACTTAACAGGTGTAGAAGTAGGAAACCGGAACATTTTGTAAAAATTACACATCTGTTATTAGAAAATTATGAAATATATTTTATTCAAAATAATCTCCATTTAAATTTATATATATTTCCCACCTCTCCGGCAGGTTATGAATGCCACACCAAAAAAAAACAGTTCTCACATCAAAATCACCACTTTTAAATTCTTTAAACCACTGAGTTTTGCCAAGAGAATGTTCACCGTGTGCTTCGACAAGCATTCTAAGCGATTCTGCAGCAGTTTTCTTCTAATGATAGCAGAAAACCAATGCAAATCATAGTTCGTAGGCACAAAACTCGACAAAATTGTTTAAAACGAAATAGAATCAAATGACGAAGCTGTCCCTTTGTGGAACTCCAAAACGTAGGAAAGGAAAAGAACACTTTGTCTTAGTTCCACAGTAAATTTATTGTGCGACCAGTTTCGACTAAGGACTAGTCATTTTCTGGCTATTCTTGTCTCTTCTGGGCCAGAAGATGAGTAGTCCTTAGTCAAAACCGGTCGCACAATAAATTTACTGTGGAACTAAGACAAAGTGTTCTTTTCCTTTCCTATGTTTTTTAAACCACTTGAAGCACTGAGTTTTGCCAAGAGCATGATCACTGTATGCTTCGACAACCAATCTAAGCGATTCTGCAGCAGTTTTCTTCAAATGATAGCAGAAAACCAATGCTGTCCGCAAATCATTGCTCCCTAGGATTTTCTGTTGTCTCAGATTGGCTGAGGTTTATGTTCTGACTGTGTCCGCTAGTACCAACTAGTGTTGGGCAATTCCAATTCGATTTATCAGAAAATCGATATTATCAATACAATTTACGATATTTTCTAATCGATTTTTTAAATCCGATTCAGTTTTGATTTTCTTGAATCTGATTTTTTTCCAATTCAATTCTATTCTGTTTCTGATGCAATTCAATGTGAATTGATTCATCTTCAATACCAATGTTATTACGATATGAATACGATTCTTATTTTATCAATTTAATTCATTCCGATTCCGATACTAGACCATTCGAATCGATTTCAGCAATACGATTTTAAAAGTGAATCGATTCATGGAAACTGATTCAAATCGATTTCGCTGAATCGATTCCCTGCTCCAAATTGTCCATCTCTAGTACAAAGTTCATAGTTTGACGTACAAGTGTCACGTCTCGCGTACACATTGATAGTTTTCTTGCCTTTACAGGTTAACTGATTTAAGCGTAGATTCTGAAAGTGTTTTCTTATAGCCAGGTTTGGTTTTACAGGAAACTTATTGTAGCTTTGTCCTTAACTTTACTTTTTCCTTTTTAGGTAAATTAGGTTTTGCATATTGCTAAGCTGTTCACAATTCCTCTGTGTGTTTGTCGCATTTTATCATTAATAAGTTTGGCCGAATTCCTTTTTCTTCAGTGTGTTTTGCAACCTTGTTTGATACTGATTTTTCCTTCTTTGCCATTCGTTATTTTGTTTATACGGATTGTTGCCAAAACAAGGTATTTGTAATAATTATTATTATTATAAATGCTACAAGTGGACTAATCGTCCAGTGGTAACACATATTACACATTATTATAAATCCCATCTACGTTTTTAATTACAAAAATTCATATATTTACAAATTAATCCTTCCTTTCCCTTATAATACAAGTTTTTTCAGGGTTCCCAGTAGGCCTTCACGGCTACCTAACCGTTCAAGCTACCGTAGCGGTCCCAGGGACAAGTCCCCACTGTACATCACCCTACTTGTCAACGTCAAGCTCACTTGTCCTTAATATTTTTCCAAACTCCCTATGATGTTTTGGGAAGGGCTCCAAGACTCCTGCAGGCAAATCATTCCAATCCTTAACAGCACGATTTAGAAAAGACAATTTACTAATGCTTGTTCTCTGTTTTATTAATTTAACTTTGTGTCTATGGTCTTTTCTGCCATGAAATTTTGCCATAGTGACTTTGTTTGATAAATCCTCTAACGATTTAACTCCTGTGTATACTTTAAAAAATATAGCTAGCCTTTTCTTTAATCTCCGCTCCTCTAAACCTTCCCAACCTAATTCTTTTAGAATAAATTTGATGTGCGAAGGTGTTGCCTCGTGAAAGGCCATTATGAATTAATGAAGAACGTTTCCACAGATTTATTTCTTTGGTGACATGTTTCGCTAGCGAACTAGCATCGTCTGGCATATTTCTTATTTTGGGATTTCATTATATATACAAATACTGATGGTAGGAATTTTTGAGGAAGGTTAGGGTTTAAAGAGTTAACTAGGAAGGGAAAGAAGGGGGGAAGGGTTGGGAAATACTTGCTCATTTGTCAAAATATGTTCTTGGGAGGCGTATACAGTTTCTACCTCTTCCAGAAGATCCAGGCGACAACTAGGCCTTGCTTTTCGCGATGGAGATGCACTGCGAAGTTGGACATAGGTGACCCCCTCCAAAAGATTTCTTGCGGTTTTCCCGATATACCTGGCCTCACAAATATCACATTTAAGTTCGTAGACCCCACTACAATCCAATATGTCCCTCTTGTCTTTAGAATTCCCCAGCAGTGTACCAGTGTTCCTCGGTGTATAATACCCGGCTTTGATGTTTCCTGGTAAGGCCTTTTCAATTTTCAGTTTTATTTCAATCTCGCAATGCCTTAATGTAGTGATTAAAACATTTAACGGTATTTATAAATATGGTAGATATTATTTCACAAGCATTAGGCATATTGTTACTTACCTCAACTTTTAAATTCATTTGATTCAATTGATCTCCAGAATAGTTCGTAAATATCATATCTTGTTATTACTAATTTATAATGTGATTAAACTATACTAAAGAAAGAGGTATTTCGAATTATTAGATATTGATGGATTTGTTTGCAACATGAAGGCTCCTTTTTTAGTTTATTGCAGAAATTATTGAGAAACACGAGGCAATTAAAATATATAGACCATTCTCTTTAATTTAAATCTCTGAATCAGCAGTTAGTAAATATATTTGGGCTTAATCATTCTATAGATCAATAGAGATTCGAGACATACGTATAATAAATGCATTTAATTTGATTCTGTGAATTGTTGCTGATTCAATTCCCTTTTATACGTCACGTGATCAAAGTTATATCGGAACTGGAATATTTATGCACTTAATTCTAATTTATTAGAGTTTTCAGGCAAAAATATTAAATACGAGGAGATATTTCTATCTCGGCTTACCTTCATTAGAGGCAACTTAGAGATTTCACACATCCCGGCTCTGAATAACACTTTGTCATAAATTAATGAACTAAGGGGGGAAGGGTTGGGAAATACTTGCTCGTTTGTCAAAATATGTTCCCCCTTACTTTCCCTTTCTAGTAAACTCTTTAAACCCTGACCTTCCTCCAAAATTCCTGCCATTAGTATTTGTATATGATATTGAATTAGAAATGTGCCACATGATGCTAGTTCGCTAGCAATACATGTCGCCAAAGAAATAAAACTGTGGAAGTGTACTAACATTCTTCTTCGTTAATTCTTTCAGCATCTGAGTAATGTTATCAAGCCTTGCATATCTGCCTAAGACAAGTGTCATTACATTGTCATAATCGATGATATTTGTCCTTTTGAGATGTTTCCTTCTTGTTGCTACTTGTTGTTTTTCTTTAAATCGTGTTTGATTTGATCATTTGCTTTTACAGCTGTTTTTCTTTTGAATTCGTGTTCAGAGTGAAGCAGATGGTGGAGAAGAAGCAACTGCGGATGTTAGTTGTGCTTGTTTCCCATTTTCCTCTCTTTTGCGTTCATTTTGCAGTTGTGTGCATTCGTTGTTTGTGCAGTAAAACCTCTTTAGTTTGATGAAAATGTGTTTTGATTGATTATTGTTAATTATTGATAATAATAATAATAAAAGGACTTATATATATATTTTGAATGTGGGTACTCCATGATAGATTATTCGTGAGAGTTACTCCAAGATACTTCACCGATTCAACTGTCAATCGGTTTACCCCTCGGACGCTGTAAGAATAATCATTTATTATAGGTTTTCTTTCGAAGAAGTTAACTACTGAACACTTTTTTACATAAAGCTCTAATTGCCAATCATTGCACCAGTTCATAATTCTATCTAAGTCATTCGAAAGGGTAATTGTATTTCCCTGCCTGTAAGACGCACTTTTTTACTCCAAAATATGCTCTAAAATCAGTCTGCGTCTTATGCGCCGATGGTATATGGGTATAACTCCGTCCTATAATAAGTGAGCCGATTCACCGGTATAAATGCATACCATTAAGTATTTTTAACCATATCAGGTGTTGAAAATAGTTCAGTTAATTACAAATTTCGATAATAACACTTTTTTGATTAAGTAGTAAGGAATACAGTTCTAATATTTCGATGACAGAACTTCCTTTAAAAAATTCCCAGGTAAATCGGAAATGCATACAATATAGCACGTTTAGTTTAATCTCGCATGTGGTGCTGCTTCAAAACTTATACACATTGGGTTAACGGAGATATCATCCCTATGCTAATACATTGTATCTCTCGCGATAGAGAGTTTACCGGCACTCAACCTTATGTAAAAAAGTATGACTTTTTTTGTAAATTCTTACCTGAAAAATCAAGGTGCGTCTTATATGCCGGGAAATTCGGTAATCTATCCTTTGAACTATCTATTTCCCAGTTAATGATTGTCGTCTGCGAATATCCTAACATTGCTTTCAATGAGATTGCTAAGGTCGTTAATGTATACTAAAACAACAACAAATACCAAAAGATTTGTATACCAGAAGATGACAATTTTGAGGAAGTTTTTGACACAACTTAGTCAGTTTATTTGTAGTAACAAGGGGTTCTTGTTTGGAAGGAAATTTGTGGAAAATCACGACAAGCAGCTGCATTTAAATAGATTCTTCAGCTGGTTTTGCCAGCCCCCACAAAGCATAGCGCTTGCCATCACGTTAGTATATAGTATACAGTAGAACCCTGATCCATCATTCCCGCATTTGTTGTTTTCCCGGATTTATCGTTTATTTTCTATAGTCCCGACTTAGGCCCATAAGGAGACATGTAAAGTAATACCGCATTCATCGTTCATCGAAATATTATTTTCCCGCATCCATCGTTCAGATTTTTGGCCCAATTGAGGAAGAAAGACAATGTATTAGAATTGGGACAAAAATTTTCTTTGAGAGCTTGGCATGAACTTTTTCTAAGGCTGTCGTAGCACTTGCTCAAAACGGCCTATTTTTTAAACACATCCAGGGCTGTTTTAATACATTGTATCCTATTGGAGAGCTTTCACATGGGTGCGCGTGCGAGCCCTGTTTGTCCATCTCAGTTTACTGGCATATTTCACCCTGTTTGTACCATCTCTAGGAGTTCAGTACGTTCTTTTTCGAAATCATTAGGGGTTTTCTTTGGATAAACTTTCGTTATGTATTCATTTCATTAGTGTGAGCTTAGTCTACATTTCCTGTTTTGATTGTTTTCCTGCATTCATCGTCTTTTTCTCTCGGTCCCTTCAAAAACGATAGATCGAGGCTCTACTGTATTACTAACTATCATTTTGCGTTATTCTATAAATCAGGCATGTTTTGTTCATTGATTAATCATTGAGTAGTTAACCCCATGATGGATAGGGCTGAAGAAATTGGAAGGTTTAACACAGTACTGTTCCGTAAACTATGACTAATAAAATAATAATAATAGAAGGACTTTATTAGGGCTAGATTGAGACTAGGAAGTCTCTTCTTACACCTAACCCTTCGTCATATGAGAAATGAATGGAAATAGACAGCTTGCAAAACAAGAAAATTACTATGCCGATTCAAAAACGTAAGCTAAGACCTTGCTTGATTGCTTGATCTTGATAAGAGCAGATAGAAAGCTATTTATAGGATAGGGGAGATGGAATGTTAACCTGCAAACCCGAGAAAGTGATGCGTACGGCAGTTAGTTTTGTTAAGAAATGCTACGATAAAAAGCGTTACAAAAATGATCTCAGACATAGGTAGGAATCCTCCAAAGACAGGAGATTGGATTGGATTGTTTTCTACTTTAACCCTCGAGCACTTGCGCTGTACATTTTCATTCGTAACTTTTTTATCTTTCCTTGTAATCATTCTGCGTCCCTCAAGTCTTCTTATAATAATGTTCTCTATGTACCACCCGAGTTTCCAATAAATTGGGTTCAATTTACAGCAACAAAAACTCTTTCGAAGCTCATGTCGCGCTGGCACACCCCATGCCCAGGTTCAACTGAATGTTTTACCGCAAAGAGAAGTAATTTTTTTGGGATAACAAGACCATTTCTGTGTAATAATAATATATATATGTGAACTGTGAAGGTTTGTGCACAACTTTATACGCAAGTTATTTCCTTGAAGGTTTCAAGCGTTTAAAAATGTTAAAGCGTGATTTATTCCATTTATCATTAAAAATCTATTAAAAATAAATGCAATCAATCGATTTTCAAGGCTTAAACTATTGTATAATGGCTCTAAATTATAAATTTATGGAAATCATCTGATTTGAAGAAAATATTTAAAAAATACACCATGGGGCGCGACTGCTTGAGAGTTAATTTCAAAGATGAACCCCACAATGTTAAACCATGCACTATTGTTGAAAAGAAAAGACCGGGGTAGTTATATTAATATATTTTTTAAATTATATATCTATTAATGATACTAATCCGCATATTACAAACTAACGAGGTTTTACTGATTGTGTCTGTTCATGCTGTATCAAATGTTGTTTAATCAACCAAACCTGTTTTCCCTCAGAAGAAGAAGTGTTGGTAACAAGAAAGCTTTTATGCAGATTCTCAAAAGTAAGCATCGTTTCGAGCTGATTGTTCATTCATGATTGTTTTTGTTTTTTTTTTCTTGCTGGGTCATCTCCCTGCGGATTTGGTGGATTCCTCAAACGTCTGCTGCGTATTCGTCATCACCCCACCCCCTCACTGTCCATTCGTTATCTTGTCTATTCTCTGTCTTCTGCTGCGACTGTCTTGCTTCTTTCTGCCTTTACGATTCTCACTACTTGTCCCAACTATCTTCTGTCCATTGCTTTAAAAACTCTACTCCTCTGATGGTGTTTAAACCACGATTCTTCAATATATAATCACCAAATGTTTTTAAAAATACTACATATAAAATTATATAACAAATACATCATTATAATAATTATTTATGGGAATGAATTTTTTTTTTCTGAAAAATTGTTTGCAATCCTTTGGATTTTTTAACATTCATCCATTTTTTGAATTTGCAATCATATTATATTGAAAATAATTTATTTTACACGAAATTTATTTAATATTTTAATTAATTTTGATTCCTACGGCTTGGTTTATTTAAAATTCATTCATCTTTTGAATTTGCCATCAAAATATATGTAAAATAATTTATTATTCGCAAAATTTATTCAATATAATTTATTTAATATTCAAATTAATTTTTAAAATACTACGTATAAAATTATATAAAAATATATCATTATATTAATTAATACTTATTGGAATGAATTTTTTATTTCTAAAAAAATGTTTGCCTCTGTTTGGATTTTTTTATATTCATCCATTTTTTGAATTTGCGATTAAAATATATTAAAAATTATATATTTTACACAAAATTTATTCAACAAAATTCATTTTATATATCAAATTAATTTTTGCTATCCTTTATATTTATCCGTCCTCAAAATTATGATGAACATGTGTTACGATTAACATTATGGTAATTTTGCAATCTGTGGTTCATTTTCCGTATATTTTGCTATCGAATTGAATTACCATTATCTGCTGTTGTTCGTTTTGGTTGTGCAAACTGACGATGCATCCTTTAAAATTATAAAATTCGCTTGCGATGCTGAAATGTTGGCTTGCTATACTGAAATTTCTATCTTGAACTACGTCTTGTGAAATAATTTGTTTTTTCTCACTTATGTTGGATTTAATTCTTGAAATGTGTTCGCTTTGAATTCAACGGAAAATTCACAATTAATGCTCTTGCCTTGCATGTTATTCACAATACTTACTGTTTTCCTTTCGTGGAAAATTTGAACCTTTCAATTTGGTTAATATAACTGTCTTTCAAATGAATCCAAAATTAATAAATGAATTGCGTGATCCATTTTAACTTAACCAAATCAATTTGTTCACTTTTAATTGGATCTCTCTCAATGCCTTTTGGATTGTATTTTCGAAATAATATGCGAATGTCTTTGCCATTGCTCACAAATTTCAATCGTGTTTATTTATAATTTTTTTGCTTACAAATATTCATTCAAACCGTGAATGATTGGATGTTTGTTGTCTAAATTTTAACTATTTGTAATTCTCTTAATTGAATGTGTGGGTGAATTTTGGTTTGAAACGATTTACTAAACGAAAAACTGAATCCTGCCAATCTAAACTACTTTTGCTTTTTTCGGCGCTTGGCTGATTTTCATTGCTTTAAACTGGTTTTAACCGCAATCTTTGAACTGTCTCCTCATGACCTGTTATTCAACGAAACTTTTCAACTGTAATGAATCCTCAAACGAACTTCGTTATTACTTTAATGATAATTAATATATTATTACTTTTTCAAATTTGGGACTTGGGCGCACTTGTTCCATGCCTGCGCCACCCTAACTTGGAATTTTTAAACTGATTTTTAATGCGTGAAACAATAAATTAATTCTGTTCAATTAAACTTAATTGCGATAACATTCTTCTATCTTTCTCCTAATTGGATTTAACTGTATCCCCTTGTTTAATTCTTTTGATTATTAATTCATGAAACAACAACAACATATGAACTTAATAATTATGAACTTGCATTTTATGAAAATTTACCTCTTTGTCTGGATTAATTGTTTAACAACATTTCTGAAATTGCCTGCGTTACTTGAAATGTTTTGATCGCTCTTTCTTATCTAATTTTGCTAACGAATGTTTGGTTAATAATTTTGCTGAAATATGCACTTATGTGATCATATGCACATTTAAATTGCGTGAAATTTGTCAAATTTTATTGATTAATTTGGCTTCAAATGATTAAATGAACATCTTTGGAATAACCTACGTTTCGGATGAACTGAAATTACCTGCGTTAAACTCAATCTTCTTTTAAAACCCCCTGTTAATCTATTGGACTAAACTTGGATTGCAAATAACGAACTTTTTTTCCTCTCTGCAATCGGATTTGATGCTGACTTCCTTATCTAATTACACTAACTAATGTTTGGTTAATAATTTTGCTTAAACATTCACCAAACTTAAATGTACCAAACATATTCATGATTAATTTTGCCCGGAATGATTAAATGAACATTTTGGAATAAATTTGGAATGACCTGCATTCGACTCAAATGTTGTTTTTCTGTTTTCTCTCTTAAAACTCCTAATTAAATCGGTTGGACTAAACATGAAATGCATCAAATATCTTCTCTCAACTTCTTTCCTCTTCGAAATCGGATTTTACGCTTTTTCTAATTTCCCTAACGAATATCCTCTGTACTGCTTGCGTCTCTCGCACTTCATCATCTCTTAAACAAGGCCTGTCCATAGCTTCCCCGAAACGACATCCATACCTGCCCGTTGCGTTGGACTCGCACAGTAAGGATTATTATTAATATCTCGTTTAGTGTTTTCACTTGAATGAATTTACCGTCTTTCGGCTGTTTCTCTTTCATGTCTTTCTCTTTCTTTTCACAGGTTTATATCTCTTTGTAAGTCACATCTTTATTCTTCAGTTTTTCTCTTATGCTCTCCTTTGTGTGTGCTTGCAAGCGAACTGATGGCTTGTACATTTTACATTGACAATAAAAACACGTCCACACGGTTCGGCGACTGTTCCCAGAATGGCCACTGACGTGAGCGCAAGACTTCCAGCCACTTATTTCTGTAGTTCATACACGCACCTATGGGTGACTTTCTCAAAATTAAACCCAGCTATACGGAAGATATGTATTCTTGGATTGGAGAAGCGACGTACCTTAGCAGGATCCCTATACACTGTCATTTGATTGGTTGGATAGCGCATTCACTCTCATGCCACTGTTAATGTCTTCTTAAGGCTGCAGATGAAATCGTGCGTCCCTTTCATTTACTCATGACTTTCACTTAACATTGCCCCCTCCCTTTATCGAACCACGGGCCTACATAAATGATGTTGCCTTCCAAACGTTATTTACCGCAAGATATCGACCAGAATCAACAGGAATTGGAAATGTAGCCAAGAGCAACGATGTCGATCTAAATTAAGTCTCGCTTTGTTTGCTACTAGTGCCATTTTACAGTAATAATGTAGCCATAAATGAAAATGTTTTATGATGAGACTTTTTATAATCACACTCAAGGTGACAAACAAGGATTCATATTGCTATAACAACGGATTATAACGGATAATAGATTTCCAAAAATATGTTAAATTTACGTAATAATCTGATATCCAGTTTTTTACAGAAGCTTTCAAATTAAATCATTAAAGGTACCATTTTCAAGAATTGAATCAAATACTTAAACAAATTAGGTTACTATGGAAAGTCGACGTATATGTTACACCCCAAATGTGTAATTGCCCATTTTATGAAATGGGCAGGCGCGTTGCCCATTTCATGAAATGGGCAATTACACGTTTGGGGTGAAAGGAACCCTACCTACCCTACTCAACCCATCAGCACCGACACATATTTCACGATTTGTAGCGGAGATGAATTAATTAATTAAATATGCGCGGCGCCGATGGGTTGAGTAGGGTAGGTAGGGTTCCTTTCACCCCAAACGTGTAATTGCCTATTTCATAAAATGGGCAATTACACGTTTGGGGTGTTTGCGGAGATTAATTAATTAATTAAATATGCGCGGCGCCGATGGGTTGAGTAGGGTAGGCAGGGTTCCTTTCACCCCAAACGTGTAATTGCCTATTTCATAAAATGGGCAATTACACGTTTGGGGTGTAACATATACATTATTTTACATCCATAAGATCACTAATAGAATAATAATTTCCCTTATCAAAATACCTCCAACTTTTGGAAGAAACCTTTAAATAAATTATTTCAAGTAAATGCTGTTTTAAACTGAAACAACAAGTCGATTTTTTCATGAAAACAATACTTTCTCTGTACTACGAGTAAGGAGAAAGTAAAAAAGACCTGTTCGGTTGTCGTAAGCACTCAGTGGAACTTCATATCCCACATCTTTGCGGACCACTTTCTCCTCATAGACATCAACATCTCTATCCACATGTTCAATTCCTACCTTCATTCTACATTTTGACTCATAATGAAATAATCATTCCGTCTTCCTCATTTAACATCCCTTTTCAAAGTCATCTGTTCTTTGCAAGCACTTTAAAAGATGGAGAAACATCGTCACTCACAGCGGAATACAACAATGTTTGCACTTGAATATTCCAGAACCAAAACTATTAACTGTACTACTATACTATATTACTGTATTTATTCCTTGTCTTCGAATAAAAATAGAAAAGGCCAATGACAGCGTATTTTCAAGAATTTACATCTTACGTAGCATTCATTTATATTCAAAATTTTTGGGGTCGACTTTAATGCCGGCATATATGGTATCAGTAAAAGTTGCTGGTATTCCGCAAATGCATTAATGATACAAATTATAAGTCGATATCATATCGAGAAGGTCCTCAAATGATAAAAGAAAGGATTGAAAATATTTTTAAAAATCGCCGCTAATATTTTAAGCAAGAGAAATTTGCACTAACCTGGAGTCGAAATCATGTACATTTGATGACAGTTTTATAGATAAAATTAAAGAAAAGCATGTTTTCTGGGACCTCTATGATTTTGAATTCCCTATCCACTGGGATGAAGCTGAAAATATTTTCATATCTCTATCATAGGTAATTGGAAATTCCCACCATACATTTCAAATAGTAGATTTGGTGTCAAACCTAGGATCTATCAGGGTGGCCACAGGACATTGAAACCTTGAGACCTTGAAAAACAGTGAAAATGCCTTGCTTTTTTTGCAAAACCTTGAAAAATCCTGATCCAACTCGTTATCCTTGTTCAATCCGAAATAAACCACTGATTCAAATTCTGACACCAGCAATGCCTACGCGAAAACTCCGAAACGTCATACATACACAACCCTTGCCATTTGTGCCGCTGATTTGCGAGAACGTTAATTTCCGGGTAAAGTTTGAAAGTTGTTCCTTGTTTTTGTTGGCATAAATTCCAAATTTCAATTGAAGAATTGAATAAAACCAGAAACTGTATATTGACCTTGAAAAATCCTCGACCTGACCTGGAAAAACCTTGAAATGACCTTGATTTTTCAACATCCCGTTCTGCGGCCACCCTGATCTATTGAAAGATGTGAATACGTATGAGGCTCTGGTAGAAATAAAACTTATTAGATTCAAATTTTGAAGTCAATGTCTTTCTGGGAAGTTCCTGAAATAAGACTACATACCCATCCCCATCTGAGATGCATAGGGTAATGTAAATGGCTCTCTGGGATCGAACCACGGACCATCATCAGAACGTTCAACAGCATACATATAAGAAATCCATAATCTCTATCTACATGCAGAGTTTCAAGTTTCCATCTTATTGGGAAGAGGTTCAAAAAAATAAATCTTAAAATCCACCGCATTGCATTTTAAATAAGGGAATATTTGCCCTGACCTAGCGTCGAACCAAGGATAATCTTCGAAGATGTCTTTATAGTTTCCTTTGGATATGCACGGCTTCTAGCGATCCCTTGAATTTCAACTCTCTACTTTGCGGGGAAGCGCCTCAAAAAAATTGCGACTTTGGGGCCTTCTGGAATCGAACCCATGACACTGAGGGTCAAAGTCGACTTTTTTCTGGAGGTTACACGTCATGGCCAATACATCGTAAAAATTTCAAGTCAGTGGCACTTGTGGAACATGGTTAGAATTTTGATCCTCTATGAATGAGTGTATATATAGGTATATCCGGAGAAACGTCTACATATGTATAATAGATACATCAGAACACATTGAAGGTTTAATAAAAAACATTCATCACCATATTTGTATGCTCATTCAATTATTAATGTGTATCTCATCAACAGCTAACTCAGTTCCAGTCTGTTTTCTTTATTTACTCACATTTTTCAAAGTTTTGTTCCTTTTCAAACTCAACATCACAAATATCAACCGTTCCAACCAATCGTGTTTGTAAGATTCTACTCTTACAATCATTGCTGACATGTTTCTCCATCATTGGCTTGACTTCGTGTCTTGCTTAGTGTTTGATGTCTCCTTCCTTTCGTTTGTTTCGCTTTCTATATCTCGATGTGTGGAATGTCACAGAAACCAGCAGATATCTAATGACTGTGGAAAGATATATTATTTGGATTACTTGTTTGTGGTTCCATATATCACACAAAGATGAATAAATGTGATAAGATGTGGTAGTATTGAGGACTCTGGAGAATGCTAAAGTGTACAGTAGCGCACTCCTTCAGGCCTTGAGGATGTATCAGTTGCAAAGCTATCATCATTGACCTAATCACCTTATTAATAATAATTACTGTATTTGACGGCATATAAGACGCATCGGCATATTAGACGCATCGGCATATTAGACGCACCCTCATTAAGTTGGCCACTCATAAGGAAAAAAGGTTTTAATAGTTCGCGCGAAAGCGGGGTACCACAATAACTTAAAATGTAGTATCTTTTAGTTGTCACATTTCGTAAAAGCCAAATATTAACACAATCATTGAATGCAATTACCAAATAGATAGTATAGACCATCTGGGCTTAAAATAGCATTCAGTATTGAGAGTTAACCTGTGGAGGTTGAACCTTCACATATAAGACGCAGGGAAATTTTTCGAGACATAATTTAGGAAAAAAGGTGCGTCTTATATGCCATCAAATATGGTAAATGCTTATCTTATTTTTACCTCCAAAATTATCGGTACCCTGTAGCTGATGTGAGGATGCTAATACAATACACACACCAAATATAATATTGTTACATTTACATTTAAACCCTGCAATCCGCCAGTGGCACGTGGCAGGGGGTGTAAGACACCGAAATGCCTATCTAATCTGGAGAGCTATTAGCTTCTCTAATACTTCCTGGATAAAATGACCAAAAGTAGCTATCTGTCCTGGCAACTACTTCCCTCTAACGCTTTTTTTTTTCTCTTAAAGATCGGTGCAAGACACGCATAGCAGTGGCGTTCAAAATTACTGCATATCTATCGTGAAATGTTCGTTGTTTGGATGTTCGGATAAACGATCCTCTGCTGTATATGGAAAATCAAGGAAAATTAGTAATTTGTAAAATACATAATTATTTATTTATTTATTCAACGGGGTATACCCTTTTGTTACAGAAAAGGTCCCAGCTCCAATATCACATAGTGGAATTTAAAAGTATAAAATACAATAAAGAGTAGGATTTTATGACTATAAAATATCACAAATATGGAAATTAATATCACAAATTATTGGATTTTATGCATAAATATCACTATCATCAGATATCGGCGATATCATCTCTATCAGCGATAGACATGTCCCTAATGTTTCCTCAATTCTGCTGATGATAGCTATATCAGGCCTTTGGAGAGAGAGCTCCTGTACAATTTCATAGTTAAAGAAGCCTTAATACTTCATGTTTTCATCAAGGGATTGTCCCTGCTGGTTTCTATAGCATTTCTCTTCTTTTCATAGCTGTATCTCTATGTGTGAGACTCATTTTACCGTTACTTAATCAATTTATTTGCTCAAACTTTTCAAGGTATCCATCTCTTAACTCGATCTTTACATGTTTAAGCATTTAGCGTAGTTTAATCCATTTTCTTCCTTGGTGAATGAATCTTCTTGACTCATCCTTGATGGTTTCTGGCTCCAATGAAAATTTCTGCTCTCATTTAAATGTCGTACAATTGTATGTGTAATTATTCTTAAATGTGTGTGTTTGCTGTAAACTCGATGTGCGGCATTAGGCTGGTTCTCCACTGGGAGCAAGAACAAGCGACTTTGATCTCGGGTGACTGTAGACTAGGTCGTATCACGAAATACTTTTAATCGAAATTCAAAATTTAAAGTCGATAAAACGTTGTCTCTATGGTCACATATTTACCCAAAAAAATTTCAGACAAATTGAGAAATATTTAGGTCTACAGAAACATTATCTAAGCAATAACTTTTTGTAAATTTTAAGGCCATATTTGCAATGGCTCACACCATAATTACCATATTTACTGGTATGTATGTATGTATGTATGTATGTATGTATACAAAAATGCAAAAAAATTATAAAAATAGTATAGTGCGTGATGTACAACGGAAAATCACGTTTCATTGAATATTTAACAAGGTAGGACAGGTAGATTGAATGAATTTAAAGAGCAAAATAATGACTTTTGAAGCGATTATTTATGATAAACAATACTATTTTGAAATGCTTGTTATCAATAATTTTTCATGCAGAAGAAATGTAATAGCCGACGGTGTGCATCCGCTTTTTATAATGTGTGTTATCTAGTAGGTGCGTGTTATTTACTGGAAAATACGGTAATTGTCATAGTTACTAATATATATATTAAATGTTAAATGTGAACTGATTTTTATTTATGTATCGCATGTAAGTACTTATTGGTAGTGTATTTATTTATTTTTGAATGTTTTTCTCTTTACTTATCTTTTAGCAATTACTATCGGTAGGTTAGGTTTTTCACACTCCCCTTCCTTGTGGGTGTTTTCCTGCATTGGTTTTTTTTCCCTAAGAATCTCTAAGGTTCTTTACATCCACAATTCTTCTAATTGTTTCTACTTCTAATTTTATAATTAATGACGATGGGTTAGATGGAAGAAGAAATTTTTAAGTCTCGATCTCACCCAAATAAAGACTTATTTTTATTATAATTATATCGAACGCAATAATTTTTGTTAAATGGCAATCATATTTACAAAATAATCCAATTAATTACCATTTTGCAATGTTTAAAACATTTTTTTTAAATGTCATGTCTATTACTCATGCCGTAATTTATTACTAGAGGTGTTTGTTTTTTGCAATAAGCGATAAAACCAACAAATAATGCAAAGTTTGGCTGATTTAGTGATATAACGCTAATTTTGACAGTTTTAATAAGCAGCAACGATTTTGGTGACTTCTGTGGCTACATTCATCACTTGTAAGAGAGAGAAATGTAATTTTGGAATGATTTAAATAAATTTACAATATATAGTTGTATTATTTACGTATTTTTGTCATATTTTTGATCATTCACGACATCTTTGTTTACGCGAATGCAGCTTTGATCTTTTGCAATAAATTCACCAAACTTTCTTTCTATTATGGATTATCACAAAATCTCGCCTAATTCCACGAAGAAATATGTTTTTTTCCTAACATCTATCTTGTCAATATGTTTTTAATGAAAATATCATGTTTTGTTGATCTGCAGCTGTGAAAGCATTTTCCTTAGGTGTAAACAGCACAGTTTTAAATAAATTCAATTTAATATTTTGTGTAATTTATATAGTTTGTATTGTTTTATATAGAATAGTATAGTTTGTATGTGTTATATAATTTGTATAGTTAATAATATTTTCAATTCTTTTAATGTTTATGTTAAAGTGTGCCTAATATTATTCCTTTCCATAAATAAGACTGTGAAAATTAGTTACATCAAATTTAGGAAACATAAAAAAAACACAAAACACCGCAATTTGGTTTTCAAATCAACAAATTTCAGAAGAAATAAAAACGTTTTCAAACACCTCAATTTATTACTATTGTAACAATTGGTTGGAATGAAATACATTTTGATGCAACTTAATCATTTTTATGTCCCTAAAACAATTATGCACTACCTGCAATAGTGATATTTAAAATCCAATTGCAAAGATATATGCAAATATGAAGTAAATAGTTAGTGACAAATAGTTTTCATGTTAGAGCGCCCAAAAAGTACTTAATCAGCAACTTCCGGTTTATCAGTATTTCGCAAATAACTTCTAAACAATCAGTGATTCAATTATATGTTTCATACAAAAGTTATAGTAAATTACATTTTCTATAACTTTTATAAATAGTAGTATATACCTAAATATCATATTTATGGAGATATTTTGCAAAAATGGAAATTTGCTTCGAAGAATGAAGCTCAACTTCCGGTTAACCAATTTACTCCAAAAACAAATCAACTCTGACAGCACCTACCACATTGTTATATATGAAGTTTGGTATTGATACGACTAATAGTTTTCATATTAAAGCGCCCACAAGCTCACACACACATACAGACACACATACATACAGACACACACACACATACACAAATACATCATTCCGAAAATGGTCAAAACGTGTTCTAGGGACCCCAAAATATGTATTTCCGTTAAAATCTCGAAGTCGATGTTTTTTTTTCATGAAAACAATACTTTCTATATACTACGTATATGGAGAAAGTAAAAATTTAAGCGGCAGAAGGAGAGATGATGTTCACATTGAATTTGCATGCATTTGGATCAGTCGACCTGTTAGTCACTTCCAGTGGACGACCAGCCTTAAAATTTCTCCTTGTTAAATTATATATTTAATTGTATTCCTCATGTGAAAGGCCTTATAATTACTGTCTCTATTTAAATTTTGGATTGTTCTTTCTCTGTATATTCTCTAGATTTGCATGTAGTATTCTGTAGTATAATCTTTACAGCTTATTTCTTTTTGAAGAGAAAACTATGCTTATGTGGTTTATCTGTTAGAATAGAGGTGAATGTGACTTACCTTTTGGAAGGCTTCTGTAGTGCTTACCTGGTTTACTGCATTTGCAAGGTTCCAAAGTTTTGTTCTCTTGTTAGAGTGTAATTGGTGTATTCACAGTGTTAATACCGAACAAATTCCTAACTAATTAAAAATAATTTTTCCTTAAGCAAAATTATTTATTTTGGTATCTTAGCTCAAATAATTTTATCACGGTCAATTTATGTTTCCATCGTTTTCTTTCCTACATTTCATTTTGGGAGTTTCAGCTTTTTAGTGATATTTAAAATCCAATTGCAAAGATATATGCAAATGTGAAGTAAATTGTTAATGAAACTTATGTATTAATGACATTATGTATTATCCTAATCAACCAGTGATACAAAAATATGTTTCATACAAAAGTTATAGTAAATTACATTTTCTATAACTTTTATAAATAGTAGTATATATCTAAAAATCATATTTATGGAGATATTTTGCAAAAACGGAAATTTGCTTCGAAGAATAAAGCTCGACTTCCGGTTAACTGATATACTCCAAAAACTAATCAACTCTGGCAGCACACACCACAGTACTATATATGAAGTTTGGTATTGATACGACTAATAGTTTTCACGTTAGAGCGTCCACTATCACACACACACACACACACACACAGACATCATTCTGAAAATGGTCAAAACGTGTTCTAGGGACCCCAAAACATGTATTTCCGTTGAAGTCTAGAAGTCGAATTTTTTCATGAAAACAATACTTTCTCTATACTACGTATATGGAGAAAGTAAAAATGTCTACAATTGATCAAAATGAACTTATGGAGTATTTCTTCTGAGAGACAATTTGAGTTTTCCAGAGTTGAACCTTGGACGAACTAACATCTATAGATCATTCTTCATTGGACCTGACATGATTATGATTATTATTTAGAATATTAGTTTTTTAATTCAATTTAATTTCCTTCCTTAAATGCATATTATGAGTTGATGTGTATTAAACACCGATATCTTCAGACTCAAGATTGCCTATGGGCTGTAGCTATATTTTCTTTTTCTCTTTAAGCATTTTCAAATAAGTCTTCTAGTTGTATTTCTAATTATTTTTTATCTGTATCACCTACTTCTCTTACCATAGTTAATAAAATCTTTTTTCTCTACACAATAGAATCATACTTTTAGAATGTTAAAGTGCACCATAGGGGTCGTCCATTAATCACGTGATGTTTTTTTGCAACTTTTTAAACCCCCCCTCCCCCCTGGTGATAAGTGGTGAGGTTTTAGACTAACCCCCCCTCCTACCCAAAATCACGTGTATTTTTTGGCACAAGGTATCTTAAAGTTTTCAGAAGATTATCTTTAAATACAGGTATAATAAATTTAATTCTGGACAATTAAGCACCGTGATAAAAGTGTCCAGACAGACATTAACCCTTTAAGACCTGACATTTTTTTTCTTTGAAAAATAGTTTAGTATATTTCTTCGATATTACTGACTACCATTAGACTTATTAATAATAGATTTAAAATTATTTCATCAGTAATAGAGTCATTGTGATACCCACACAATTGTGAGGGTTAGGCGTTATGTGAGAAAAATGTTCTTCCCATACAAAAATTATATGCCGAGATATGTTGAACCCACACTATCGTGAGGGTCAGGGCTTAAAGGGTTAAGGTTGCAGGTTGATTCTGACTGGCATAAAGTAATAAATGAAAGGTGTAATCATGTGAAAGACTTAAAATTTTATTGGTACATGAATATATTTAATTGACCACGGATTAGTGAGACTTTCTTCAACACTAACAAGTGGATAAGCATCTTGCAAGTCAGCTGTTGGCACTTTGCTTTCTTGAAGATCAACCACGGTCTCATTGACGGTCAACTTAGTCCTCTTGATTTTTTTCTTACTTTCTTTTATGTTCTGTCCAATTCCATTTTTATGTTCTTTTTTAAATTCTGGTTTTATAGATGTTTTTCTCTTCTTTTTTCTGATGTTTTTTTTGGTGATATTTATGTATTTTATTTATTTTCCTTTTTGTATATTATATCACATGTAATAGGGTAGTATTACCTGTTTGTTATAAATAAATTATTATTATTATTATTATCAAACCACTCGGAGTCATCATTTTCATGCACTACGCAGAGATTCTCTCTCGAACGTCGTGTGAGGATGCAGATCATTAAATTATTTCTGAGCCACGCTATGTTTTTCTCCCTTCTTATACTCTGCAAATAGGACTTTATACTCTCCTAGTTTAGACATTGTTACATTGTTTTAAGGGATAATATACACGGCAATGATTTACGCATGTTTTCGGCACCGAAATCATGGACTTACTGGTGACTGGAAAGCCGGGTGGCTGTTTTTCGGTTTAGAAATCGCGCACTCTACGAAAAAATAAACACGTGATATCTCTCTGCACCCCCTTGTGATATTTTGTGATATTTTCCAAACCACTCCCCCTTTTGAGCCTCACATGATTAATGGACGATCCCATACTACAATTAAATATGATGTGTGTGGTAAATCTACGATAATGGAACAATTAATTTAATGGGAAATGTATTGCATTTGATTAAATCCTCTTAAAGCATGTTTTGTAACTCCTAATACTACACTAACATTGGAATGTTCTCAACTCTGAATAATTCTTAAGCATTAAAGGTACTTATACTGCATGAATGCCCTTTTCTATCCATATTTTCTACATTTAATGCCTTTTTTCATCTTTTCTGCTCGCTCTAAATTGGTAAAAGCATGTTTCTTCTTAAGTGGTGGTGGATCGCACGCTTTCATTGGCATGGCACTGACAGTTTCTCACATCTTTTTTATTGTGAATGAAATTGATGTTTTGACGTTTCATCATCGTCTGATCTAATCCTCCGTTTATCTCTTTACAGCCGAAAAAGTCAAACAGCCAACTGCTAAGGAGCTTTGGGGAGGTAAGAATTATTTTAATTTTTAATTTTAACCCGCGAGTACTCGCATCCCTAATTGTCACGTCAGTACTCACCCAAATTACAATGTAAGCCTCGGCAGTTTGAGAATTCAGTTTTGTTTGAACCTGTCGATGGTAAATAAGGAAAAGATTTAGGTGACTTTGCACATAAGGGCGTGCGTAATTTACTGAAATCGGTAGTTCCTGAATAAAAACCTTTGTGGAAAAGTAGAAATCTATTTTCAATCTATTATATAATTGCGGGCAACAGAGGTTGACGATATCCCAATGGAGTTTTTTCAGAACCTAGGGGGCAAGGGTAAGAAATATTTTTAATATTTAATCAGGAAAATGTATTAGTAAGGGAAAAGGCCAGAGAATTTTACCCGAACTATCTTGGCTGCTTTATAGAAAAAGACAATGTGATGGAGTGACTGGATTGTCATAAAATCAGCTTAACCCTTCGTTGACTGTGCCTAGAAAACTTCCAAAAACAGCAGTGCAGAGTACTTGGGTATCCCATTGCTTTTATCGTGCATATTACGTTGTTTTTTGTTTTTATTTTACTTAACCTTTAATTATGTTTAGAAATACAGTATTGATTATTTTGTTGATATTACCTTTCATTTCTTTTGAGGAAGTATTAGAGTTTTGACTATAATATGAGATAATATATCACAACTAAATTTGAATAACCTTATTTTATTTTAATTATATTTACTGTTAATGCAATAAATAATGTATTAATTGAAAAATCCGTAAGAAAGGGTGACTGAATTGCCACAATCACAGGACATGACATTGCGTGTAGCAGTCCAATCGAAAATGGCTGTGCGATCCATTCAAAAACTAAAGACAGTTTTGAAATAAGTTTGTGAAACAAATTTCTTTCAATGTCATAGTATAAAAGAAATGTCCATGCATGAACACATGGAATAAGAAACATGTGTGGTTAAAAATAAAACTTTTCTATTGAATTTAGCTATTTTGGGGTCCTCCAGTACCCTGCACCGTCAAGGAAGGGTTAATATCTCATGCAGCAAAAGTACTTGTAATGATAACAGATGATTGTTAGTTCACAGAAGTTAGAATCATGAAATCCATTACATATTCTAGTTGATAGTACAGATAATGGAGTATAAAATTCATAAACCAATCGTAAATCTTCAAAGGAATACAAGATGTAGTACAATCTTAAACCCATAGAATAAAGTATTTTGTGTTTCAATTTTCATTTGTTTTTCTTTTCAGTTTCAATGCATCAAGCTCTTCCATTTATTGGGTTTGGTTTTCTGGATAACCTCATCATGATCGTTGCTGTGAGTTGAACTTTGAACTTTTCTTTAATATATAGTATACATTATTTCTTATAGTATTTAAAAAAATCTGATGTGGCCAGCACATGACTTTCTCCTTAATATGAGTTAAATTAATCACTCATCTTCCAAGTTTAGATTGAATATAGAGTTCGAAAATACTGTCGTAGATAAATATTTACATCTTATATATGGAGAAAGTCATGTGCTGGCCACATCAGATTTTTTTTATGTATAAGGTTACAACTGCTTGTTTTTCAAGGGTGATTACATCGACCTGACACTTGGAACCGCATTTGGCATCACTACTCTCGCTGCAGCTGCTCTCGGTAACACGATTTCGGACATAGCTGGCATTGGCTCGGCATGGTACATTGAGAGCATAGCTATCAAAGTGGGAATGCGGCCCCCACAGCTAACACCCCCTCAGCTGGAGATGCAGTCCTCCAGATGGGCAGCTAACATGGTGAGAATCTATTTTCTTTGCTCCAAGTATTTCTTAACCCTTCCTCTCCCCCCCCCCGGTTTTTTCCCCCTCCCTACCCCTCCTTTTTACCTTTTACTAGTATATATACTGTCTGCGTCTCATGTGCCGATGGTATAACTCTGTTCTATAATAAGCAAGCCGATTTGCCAGGATAAACGCATACCATTAAGTATTTTTTACCGTATCAGGCATTGAAAATAGTTCAGTTAATTACAAATTTCGATAATAACACTTTTTTGATTAAGTAGTAAGGTTTACAGTTTTAATATTTCGATGGCAGAACTTCCTTTAAAAAATTCCCAGTCATAAAATGTAGCACGTTTAGTTTAATCTCGCTGTCTCGGATAATCTCGGAAAAATTACTGCTGAGCATAATTCCTAGGTATTTATGATGCATCACAAGCTCCAAGGGATTTCCTGGAATTCTATATGGTACGCAGGTTACGTTATTGACTTCGTGAAATTGCTTGCATTATACAATACAAATTATTGTACTTTGCAAAGTTCTATTTGGTTTTAAAATTTAGGCTGTTAGAACCGAAATTTCTCGATGCAAAAATCGATTCTCTATCCAGACCGAATATCTGGACACTATATTTGATGCCTAGATGAATTTGTTATCCTGAAAGAATAGTCTTGAATTTTAAGATCAGAATTAATGCTTGGAAGGTGATACAGTAGAACCCCGGTAATCCGGACTCTCGCTAATCCGGACGTTCCATTGGGAGTTATGAAAACCCGCAACTTCTTCTTTTGAACTTATAAACACGCATATTACATAGTAACAAGAAACGAGAGGTGGACAGACTATTTGAAAAAGTTGTCCATTGGTTGCAATGATGTGATGGAGAGCGAAGTATTTCGTTTATTGTGATAGCACATCTAAGTTGTGATACTTTTCTGAGACAGTATTTTTCCATTAGAGGAATGCTTAATATGTGCGAGACTAAATAATTTCGAAAGATAATAAATTTTCAGTTGCAGAAGGGTATCACTTCTCAAAACATCACGTTCATTAAAAAGCTATGAGAGAAGAGGCGTAAAAAGCAATCCTTTCCTTTGATAGACGTTCAATGAGGATGACCATGCATGGGCTAAAGAGATCGAGGGCAAAAAAACACTTGGGTCACACGAGAATTATTTTTGGATTGGTTTAAAACAGAATTCGTTCCAGCAGTTCGACAACATATGAAATCCTTCAATTTACCACAACGAGCTTTATTGTTGCCTGATAATTGTCCTGGCCATCCTTCTGCAGAAGAATTGTGCACTGATGACTGTGAAATTTCAGCAATGTTTTTAGCCCCTAACACAAATGCGCTGATCCAACCCATGGATCAGAATGTTATTCAAAGCATTAAGTTAGGATATCGTAAGTTGCTTCTTACGAATATTCTTATTGATCCTGCGCACAATGAGAATTTGGAAAATGTACTGAAAAAAGTAAATTTAAAAGATATCGTGTTCAATTTAGCAACCTCTTGGGCATCTTTGTCTAAATTATTGATCAGCAAGTCGTAGAAAAATTAACTCCCAGATTTTATTGGTTCGGATGTTTTAGAAAATGTGCAAACTGAAGAAATTCAGCTTGCGCCACTCATTAATCAGTCACAAAATTTTGAAGCACATGAATCGATGCTCTTTAGACGTTTTAGAGACCGCGCTTGATTTAAAAATAAGAACTGTCACGCAAAAGAAAATAACTGACTATTTTGCTCGCTGATAATATTCATTCACTTTATATGTCGTAATATCTTATGTAATATATACATGCACTATCTGTACAATATAATTTTTGAGAAAAAATGTTTTTTATATTTTTTTTTGAAAACCTCGCTAATCCGGACGCCTATGTGCCTGAATTCGTCCGGAATTACCGGGGTTCTACTGTAGTATGTTTTTCTACTACTTTTATGGTATTTTAAGGATTAAAAATCTGATGTGGCCAGCACATGACTTTCTCCATATATAAGGTGTAAATATTTATCTACGACAGTATTTTGAACTCTATATTCCATCTAAACTTGGAAGATGAGTGATTAATATATATATTATTATCTTTGACGTCACAAACATTATAGATAATGTTTTTCGGGACATGATTGATGCAAAGCGATGAAATTGGCCTTTCGCCCATAGAGCCCAGAGCGCCCACAAAGTACATAATCAGCAACTTTCGGTTTATCAGTATTTCATGAATAATTCCTAAACAATCAGTGATACAAAAATATGTTTGAAACAAAAGTTATAGTAAATTACATTTTCTAAAACGTTTATAAATAATAGTATATACCTAAATATCATATTTATGGAGATATTTTGAAAACCGGAAATGAGCTTTGAAGAATGAAGCTCGACTTCCGGTTAACCGATTTACTCCAAAAACTAATCAACTCTAAGGACACTAACTAAAGTACTATAAATGAAATTTAATGTTGATACAACGAATGGTTTTCATGTTAGAGCGCCCACAAAGTACATAACAGCTACTTCCGGTTAATCGGTATTTCACAAATAACTCCTAATCAACCGGTGATACAAAAATATGTTAAATACAAAAGTTATATTATATTACATTATCTAAAACTTTTATAAGTAATACAATAGACGTATATATCATATTTATGGAGATATTTTGAAAACCGGAAATGAGCTTTGATGAATGAAGCTCGACTTCCGGTTAACCGATTTACTCCAAAAACTAATCATCTCTGACAGCACCCACCATAGTACTATATACGAAGTTTGGTATTGATACGACCAATAGTTTTCACGTTAGAGCGCCCACTATCACACACACACATACACACACACACACACACACACACACACACACACACACATACACACAGACATCATTCCGAAAATGGTTAAAACGTGTTCTAGGGACCCCAAAACATGTATTTCCGTTGAAATCTCGAAGTCGATTTTTTTCATGAAAACAATACTTTCTCTATACTTCGTATATGGAGAAAGTAAAAATAGAATGGTTTCATGAATGTTGACTCTATATTAATAGTTGAGAAAAATTACTTTGTAAACTTGATAACGGCCTAATCTATTCAAAATTCATCCAGTAAGAGTCAAATCAACTACATGTCAGAAAAATGTTAAATTATTATACACTTACAATTGACACCTTCTAGCTTAGAGGGACCAGAGGTGTACAGTATAAGGAAAAGTTTTAAAATAATTTAAAAATTTGATAATAATCAAAGTCAGCTTTCGACCCTCACTCAAAATGGGCCCTCTTGCAAAAATGGCCTCGTCAAGCAAAAGTGTGTTGCCTAGGATTACCTAAAAAATTTACCGTATTTCCCGGCCTATAAGATGCACTTTTTTGCTCTAAAATCAGTCTGCATCTTATGCGCCAATGATATAACTCCGTCCTATTATAAGCAAGCCAATTCACTGGGATAAACGCATACCATTAAGTATTTTTTACCATATCAGGCATTTAAAATAGTTCAGTTAATTACAAATTTTGATAATAACACTTTTGTTGATTATTTATTTATTTATTTGACCCTTTATTGGCGAGGTTAGGCCCAAGTGGGCCTCTTCCATCTAACCTCGTATGACGTAGAATATGAATAATTATAAATTAAATTAAAACAAAAAGACAGAGTAGAGTGTGGGGAAAAAATCTTTGCAACTGAAGAAAAACCCATGTTGCGGGAAAACACCCACAGAGAAGGGGGTGAAAAAAACCCGCGAAAACACAGTAAAAATAACAATTAAATACAGACAATAATAAAATTACATTCAGCAGATACGTAAATCAATGAATTTACAGAAGAAAATAAAAATATTATTAATTACAATAGAAAAATATAACATTTACTAAAGTGAGAAAGAAAATTAAAAAAATCACAAATATAATGAAATTTCCTACTAATTAATATTCGTCAAAGAAAATATAATTAATAAATAAATAAAGTTCAGCCAGTAGCGTCCGTCTACTTTTTCAAATTTTTAAGTAGTAAGGAATAGAGTTTTAATATTTCGATGACAGAATTTCCTTTAAAAAATTCCCAGATAAATCGGTAAATGCATACAATACACTGTAGCACTTTTAGTTTAATCTCGCATGTGGTGCTGCTGCAAAACTTATACACATTGGGCTAACGGAGATGTCATCCCTATGCTAATACTTGTAATACACTATCCTTATTTAACAAAGTATGATAGTATTTTTTATTTTTTTTTTATAGTCTTATGCGCCAGTGAGTCTTATAGGCCGGGAAATTCGGTACTTTGTAAAAACTATTTTGTAGCACCTGACGATGATGTGAGGCATCGTAACCATGGTAGTATAATAAAATTCATCTCGTGGAATTTGTAAAAGTCAGTTCTTCTTCACCCTTTTATTATGGAGCGATACCACCAATTCAAGGCCGAAGTTGTTGATTCTATAGTGAGAATCTCTCCTTATCTTCTCTCATAGTGTTGAACCTTTTGGTAGGTAGATCTCAAAAATCTCTATTCTACGCCATCTCCTTGACTTCCTTGTTGCTTACCCCTACCTTTAATTGAATTTAAGTATTTACGGGTCGTCCATTAATCATGTGATGTTTTTTGCAACTTTTTAACCCCCCGGTGATAAGTGGTGAGGTTTTAGACTAACCTCCCCCCTACCCAAAATCACGTGTATTTTTTGGTACTAAGTATCTTAAAATTTTCAGAAGATTTTCTTTAAATACAGGTATAATCTAACTTAATTCTGGAAAGCACAGTGATAAAAGTGTTCAGACAGACATTAAGGTTGTTTCTGACTGGCATAGAATAATAAATGAAAGGTGTAATCATGTGAAAAACATATAATTTTACTGGTGCATGAATATATTTAATTGTCCTCGGATTAGTGAGACTTTCTTCAACACTAACAAGTGGATAAGCATCTTGCAAGTCAGCTGTTGGCACTGTGCTTTCTTAAAGATCATTTCACACATTGTTAGAGACGGTTGTCTTCTTTGGTTCTGCATAGTAAGTATCACCAGACCCAGGTTCGATGCAGGACGGAGAAATCACTGTGAATTTTTAGAATATTTTCAATACTTTTTCTACTTTGAGGACCCTCTTGATATGATGTCAGCTTAATATTTGTGTTATCAACATGCTTGCATACTGCAAGCATATCGATAACGCTGATTTCAAGTCAGCATCATATCGAGAGGGTCCTCAAAAAAAAAGAGGGAATGAAAATATTCTTAAAATTCGCTGTATTTTATCCATCCGGCATCGAACCTGGGTCTTCCTGGTGATACTTACTATGTTGCATAACAGCAGTTCATCATCTTTAACTATATATGAAAACTCAAGCAGAAATATTTGCTGCAACTGCCTCAAAGGACGTCCTGCTTTTCCTTTATATTCCTTATAAAAGTTGCTTAAAGCTTATAAAAAGCATATAAAATGTATTTATAATATTTATTCACATGCCAATTTTTGAGTTTCAATGTTATTGGGAAGGGCTTAAAAAAATCTTAAAAATCATTGCCTGATGTGAAACCCAGAACATATTGGAAGATGCAAATAGGCATAAAAACTTGTTAGGACCTGATCTTAATTAATGCAAAGTTTGAGGTCCATATCATACCAGGAAGGTCCTGAAATATGACTCCATTATCCCTATCTGAAATGCATACGGCATACAAATAGCTCTCTTGGATCGAACCAAGGAAAATCAATGAAATCTAAAACATGTTTCTGAAAGTTATTTATGATCTCTATCTACATGCCGAGTTTCAAGTTTCTATATAATTGGAAAGGGGTTCCAAAAAATTCTTGAAAATCAGATCAATTACTGATTGTAGAGATGCCTGGTGTCGAACCAAGGACATTTTGACTGCTGTGAATACACATTATGACTTGTTAGGACTGGATCTTATTTAATGCAAAGTTTCAAGTTGATATCATGGCGGGAAGTACCTAAAATTTGTTTCCGTTATCTCCATAAGAAATGCATTGATGAATGTAAATGGCCCTCTGGGATCGAACAAAGGCCAATCAGTGAATGTTCAAAGTTTCATTATGAAATATATTCATGGTCTCTAACTATATGCCGAGTTTCAAGTTTCCATGTCATCGGGAAGGGATCCAAAAAAAATCTTAAAAATCGCCACAATACATTTTAAAGGCAAGATTTTTGCCCTTACCTAGCATTGAACCAAGGATAATTGATGAAAATGTTTTTATGATTTCCTTTTGATATGCACAGCATCTAGCGATCCCTCGAATTTCAACTCTCTACTTTGCCGGAAAGTGCCTAAAAAAATTTTTGAAATTCTCCACCATGTATCTTTATGGGGAGAATTGCGACTTTGGGGCCTTCTGGAATCGAACCCATGACACCGAGGTTCAAAGTCGGCTTTTTTCTGGAGGTTACATGTTATGGCCAATACGCCGTAATAATTTCAAGTCAGTGGCACTTGTGGAACATGGTTAGAATATTGATTCCCTATGAATGAATGTATATATAGGTAGAGCCGGAGAAACGTCTATATATAATAGAAATTTAATATTTATTATTTTCTAGGTTAGCTTTTGAATGGGAAATGTGACCGAATTAAAACATATATTGACTGATGGAACTCTTTTACTCCATGTTAATCTTTTCTTGACATTTTTCAGGGTCGTGCTTTTGGGGTTACACTCGGATGTCTCCTCGGAATGGTCCCCCTTTGGTTTCTGCCAACGCCCAGCGAGAAGAAAGAGGCAAAGAAGAAGGAGGAGGACATACTCCCAACGTAGACGGACGGACGACACTTCTTAGTCACTTCATCTCATCCTTAGATTTCCTTTCTCTCTAATGGAGAAGCAAAACTCGTTCATCAATCTGGTGCTTTGTTATTACCTCTAGAAATATCTTCTCTGGAGTGATTGTGGACTATGTGAACGTTTTTTAGAATTCAAAAGGTTGCTAATTACCAGGTAAATGTACATAGATATATACGGATGTATTTGTATAAATAGAATCTATGTGAGGAGTGGTTGTATGAGGTTGATTTTTTGTTTGTGCGTGTATGTGTGATAGAATCTCTTTATTGAATGTCGAGACGCTTCTTTGCCTTCTCAGCTATGCATCAATAAATCTGTCTGAAATGTTGACGGAGGAAAAAAGTTGTGCGAATCTCTTCATTTGCTTTTCCTAAAGCCCCAATCTTCGTGAAATATGTGAAAAAGAAGAAGAACACGCCTTTACCACAGTAGTAAAGATACATACACACGCAAAGTGTCAACTATCTGTCTTCAAGGTAATGACTCTGAAAGAATTATGAAAATTCAATCAATTAGTTTTAAATGGGAGATATATTTACCGCCCGGCATCAAACCCGGTTGATCTGGTGATACTTCCCATGCAGCACAATAGAAGATCACCATTTCTAACTATGTATGAAACCTAAAGCAGAAATATTGGCTACAACTGCCTCAAACAACTTCCTACTTTTCCCTTATATACTTTATGTGAGAAATATTAATGTGCCCTGGCTTCGAACCCAGGAATAGCATGGTATTATCTAAATTTTTTTCTTAAATAGAGTCTTTATATACATCTTCTAGCAAATCAAGAACTTCCTATCACTTTGATAAGTGCATGAAAAAAATAATGAAAAACTCCCCCATTGTATTTTAAATGGGAGGTTTTTGCATCGTCCTAGCATTGAACCAAGGATATACTCCGTAATGGTCATTAATGTTTTCGATAGATCATGACCATAAATATAGGCTCCTTGAGTTTTGATTCTCTACCTTTGATTTTTTAGAAATTCCCAAAAATCAAAGCAATACATTTAAATGGGAAAAATCGGGACTTTGGGGCCCTCTGGAATCGAACCCATGATGCTGAGGTTCATAATCGCAATTTTTCTGCCTGTTACACGTTATGGCCAATACTTTGTAAAAATTTCATGTCAATGACGCTTGTGGTTTAGCCTGTGAATTAGTATCCCATCTATCTATCTATATACATGAATGAATCCAGAGAAGGAATTATATATAATAGATAAGTGATCAAAATTCTAACCATGTTCCACAAGTGTCACTGACTTGAAATTTTTACGACGTATTGGCCAAATCATGTAACCGCCAGAAAAATTACGATTTTGAACCTCAGTGCCATGGGTTCAATGCCAGATGGCCCTATAGTCATAATTTTCTCTATAAAGATGCATTGCGAGGACTTTAAATACATTTTTTGAGCTACTTCCCAGCAAGGTAAAGAGTTGAAATTTGAGGAATCATTAGAAGCCGTGCATATCCAACGGAAACCATAAAGACATCTTTGAAGATTATCCTTGGTTCGATGCTAATTCAGGGCAAGTATTCTCCCATTAAAATGCATTGCGGTGACTTTTAAGATGAAAAAAAAATCACTTCCCGATAACATAGAAACTTAAAACTCGGCATGTAGATAGAGATACTGAATATATTTTATGTACGCTTTTTAATGTTTCGCTGTTGGCCCTTGGTTCGATCCCAGTGAGTTATTTACATTCCTTAATGCGTTTCTTCTGGAGATATCGGAAACCAATTTTAGGTACTTCCCAGTAGGATATCGACTATCAAATGACTATGATATCAATATGACTATCAAATCAATATGACTATCAAATCAATATGACTTGATATCGACTTCAAAGTTAGAGTTAAATAAGATCCTAACAAGTTTAACACTAACTAACAAGTCCTGGGTTCGACACCAGGCTTCTCTAAAATTAGAAATTGCTACGATTGTTAAGATATTTTCAAAACCCCTTCCCGTTAACATAGAAAGTTAAAACTTGAAATGTGAATAAAGATCATAAATAAATCTCAAAAAATGCTGTTTAGGTTTCCTTGATCGTCCTTGGTTTGATCCCAGAGAGCTGTTTACGTTACCCTGTGCATTTCGGATGGGGATAAAGGAGTCTTATTTCAGGACCTTCCCGGTATGATATCGACTTCAAAATTTAAATCAAATAATTGTTATATCTTCCAGGACGTGGGTATTAACGTCTTCCAAAAGATCCTGGGTTCTATACCAGGCGTCTGTACTATTTGAAACAACATTTGAAGAGAATTAATAAATGGTAATTCTTTCAAGATTTTTATTAAGTCCTTGCAAAGTACAGTGGAACCTGGGTTCACAACCGCTTCTGTTCAGGACCAACTCGGTTTATGACCAGCTTTGGCTACTAAATTTTGACTTGGTTGGCGTACAAAAACTCGGTTCACGACCAGTTCAGTAGGCAACAACACAGCATCATTCCTGAGAAACAGTTGCAGACAGGTTAATCAGTGAACGCAGTTCGAGAGCAATTTGCGGATTACTTTATGAGTGAAACAGAACAAATTCCATAGCAATAACATTTAGCTATCTTGAATTCAAATTACTGTACTTTATATTTACTTGGAATTTTATTTTATTCTTTTATCCCATATGGGTCTTCTTCCGTATACGCAAGCTATCAACTGCTCACAGTCAATGGCGCTCATAAAGACGAATTAAGGAAAAAATAAAAAAATATTCACGTAAATTATTAAAATTTAAGTATATATTAATTTTTTATAACTATTTTTACATCTACATCTACATTAATACACTACAAGCCGCCTTTCCGCGTGTGGCAGGGGGTGTAAACACCAGTTGAATCTAAATTACTTCCTTATTCGGTTATTGTCAAGTATTGTTCGCGGAAAGAATGAATCTCTAAAACGATTCGTCCTAGCGCATGTACACATGTATTTTACATGTAATTTACGTGCATTCTAAACAAAAATACCCTTTAAAAATACAAAGTTTCAGAGTCTGGAATGGATTAATTGTATTTAAATTAATTTCAACAGAAGAAATTGTTTTGGTTCACGACCAATTCGGTTCACAACCAGGGTCCAGGAACAGATTAAGTTTGTGAACTGAGGTTCCACTGTATAGTATTTTAAATATATGTTTGCAATGTGCAAGCAACTTTTACTCGTATAGTGAAAGGAATATATATATATACGAGTAAAATGTAGCTTGCATACTGCAAGCAAATCGGCAATACTAATTTCATATCGGCATCATATCGGGACGGTCCTCAAAAGAAAAAAAAAAAGGATTGAAATTTTTCTTAAAATTCGCTGACATTTCGTCGTCTGGCACCGAACCTGGGTCTTACTGGATAACTTACTATGCAGCAAAATAGAAGATCACCATCTCTAACTATGTGTGAAAATTCAAGCAGAAATATTGGCTACAACTGCCTCGAAAGACGTTCTAATTTTCACGAATGTAAATGTCTCTCTGGATTCGAACCAAGGATGATCAAGGAAACCTAAACAGCATTTTTTGAAATTTATTTATGATCTTTATTCACATTTCAAGTTTTAACTTTCTATGTTAACGGGAAGGGGTTTTGAAAATATCTTAACAATCGTAGCAATTTCTAATTTTAGAGAAGCCTGGTGTCGAACCCAGGACTTGTTAGTTAGTGTTAAACTTGTTAGGATCTTATTTAACTCTTGGAAATCTAAAAGATGTTTCTGAAAGTTGTTTATGATCTCTATCTATATGCCGAATTTCAAATTTCTATATTATTGGGAAAGGTTTCAAAATAATTCCTAAAAATCGGATCAACTTCTGATTGCAGAGACACCTGGTGTCGAACCCAGGACATATTGGTAGCTGTGAATGCACAGTTTAATTTTTAAAGACATGTTCTTGTATGTTGCAAAGTTTGTAGTCGATAGCATGCCGGGAAGTACTTAAATTTTGTTTCCGTTATCTCCGTAAGAAATGCATTGAGAAGTGCAAATTGTCCTCTGGGATCGAACCAAGGACCATCTGCGAACATAAAAAATTTGATTATGAAATATATTTATGATATCTATCGACGTGTCGAGTTTCAAGTATCCATGTTATCGGGAAAGGATCCAAGAAAAATCTTCAAAATCGCCGCAATGCATTTTAAACGGCCGGTTTTTACCCCGACCTAGCATCGAACCATGGACCATATTCGGCGATGTCTTTCTGATTTACGTTGGAGCTGCACGGCTTCTAGCGATCCCTCGAATTTCAACTCTCTACTTTTCCGGGAAATTCACCAAAAAAGTTTTCGAAAATCCCCGCCATGTATCCTTATGGAGAAAATCGTGACTTTGGGGCCTTCTGGAATCGAACCCATGACACTGAGGTTCAAAATCGCATTTTTTCTGGGGGTTTCATGTTTGGGCAAATACGTAGTAAAAGTTTCAAGTCAATGACGTTTGTGGTTTAGGCTGTGAATTATTATCCTATCTATCTATCTATATGAATGAATCCGGAGAAGCATCTATATATAATAGATAGGAATATAGGGGGAATGGGTCTCTAAAGGTAAGTTAGGGGATGGGGAAAGGATTTTGTGGATGGTGGGGGCATTTGGGCGGGTGAAGGATTCCCAATTGCCAAAAGAATTCAACAAAGACCCTTTCTTTTGAAAATGTAGACATTTCATTATGATGTACTGCAGGATTACAGGGGTGGTCCCACAATAGCATGATGAATTAAGATTTTAGATTTTTAGACAATGTAAAGTAGCCTACTTCAATATGCAACCTTTTTAGGAAAAATATGGCGTTTGAAGCTCGTGTTCCTCTCTAAATACATAAACACCAAGATATTTAAATGTATCAACCCACTCAATTTTGCTTCTTTGCATTAATATGCTAAACGAGTTAAATGTTGCTTGCATTCTGCAAGCATGTTGATAACACAAATTTCAAGTCGACATCATATATCGAGAGGGTCATCATAAGTTGAAATGTATGGAAAATATTCTTAAAATTCACTGAAATTTCTCCGTCCGGCATCGAACCCGTGTCTTCCTGGTGATAATTACTATGCAGAACAACAGAAGATTACCACCTCTAACTATGTGTGAAAATTCAAGCAGAAATATTGGCTGCAACTGCCTCAAACGAAGTCCTACTTTTCCCTTATATTCCTTATGAGAGAAAAGTTATTGTGCTCTGGCATCGAACCCAGGAATAGTAAGGTCTTATCTAATTTTTTTTCTTAAACCGAGTCTTAATATGCATCTTCTATATAAGCAAGAACTTCTCATCATTTCAATAAGTGCATCAAAAAAATAATGATAAACTAACCCAATGTATTTTAAATGGGGGACATATATATCGCCCGGCATCGAACGATGGTCTTTTTGGTAATACTTTTATTAGGCAAGATTGAGGATTGAGACTAAAAAGTCTCCTCTTCCATCTAACCTGTAAAGTAAAGCTCCATCTATAATAAGATTCCAATAATTTCTAATACAAGTCTTTGAATTTACTCCTTCCGGTTGAGTTTACGCCCAGTGGTTTCTTTGAATAGAGCCCAGCTATTTATTGAGGCCAGGTCCAATATGTTAAAAAATACATGCACTGGCCATCTCCTTGCAGCCGAATGAGTTGAATATTTCCGGCACATGCTATCCATTATATCTACTCCTACTTTGTTGCAGTTGTAAAACAAAACTGTATCCGGTTTCTTTTTCTGAGTCAGAAATCATCACGTCCTGATGCATTGTACTGATTAAAAGCAAGTTTTTATATTTTTTGCTTGGTAATTTGTCAAGCTATGGCCTACTCTATTTTTATAAACTCTAGTTGAGTACATTTCATCGCTGTGATGAACCGAAGGAGGTAATTCTCTTCTATTTTTTTCTTATCGTTCCAACCAGTGAGATTTTGTTTTTTTTTAGTTTTTCAGCGAGGCTGATTGAAGTGAAGTAATTTTTGCAAGTTATGTTGATTCTGGAGTTTTTGAACGACTCTGCCAACCATAGCACAACATATTCTCCAAGAGACTGCCTTGATCCCCTAGAATCATCTTTTCCATAAAATAGGCAATATTTAGACTTCACGTATGCTAATAAACAGTACTTGATCCCAAATTTATCTGGCTTATTCGGCATGTATTGGATGAATGGGCATCAGCACTTCGTAGGATATAACTGTTCATCGGCCGTAACACTCTCGTCATGGTTGTAGCAGGCTCGGGAGTTAGTTATAAATGTATTCCAAGGCTCAGAACCTAAAGCAAATTTTTCTTCTCTCATAGCTTGACTCCGAGTTTCTCTGTGATCAAACCGTAAATGTTTCATTTTGCTTACGAATCGATCATTATTCTTACTGCTGGAGAATATTTTAGATCTCTATGAGTAGATATATAGTCTATCCTTGCGCGTTTCTAGGTCATTCTACTAAAAACAATGTTTAAAAGCAATTCCCGCGCTCCCTCGCGCGTCACCGCTTGCCCCGCCGCTAACCCCCGCCCGCTAGTACTTTCCCCGCCGCATTTTTAGAGAGAATTATAAAAATGTTCACACTTCTTTAAAAAATAATCATTAATTGATTAACTGAATACTAGAATTGCTTATTTAAGAATTGCATGTTTCCAAAATATTCTTTTTTATTTCCTTGTCGTAATCTTTAATTTTCCTTCTTAAAAAATTTCATCAAAAGTTTTCCATAATTTTATTCCTATCAGCTTGAAAATATTATTTACTAGGGCAAGTAATGCTTACATAGGTTTTAACGGACACTTTTTATTTAGTTGAAAATATTTTCAATACTAGTTTTTGCATCCTCCAACTCACCACTTTCAGATTCACAAAAATTGTCAATTTATCTACTCTGTTTAAAATATTTTTTGCTTTTTCACAAGAGTACGCGGACTTATTGGCATGAATTTTAGAATAATTGAAAGTAATTTTGCATTTTATCAATCAGCAAGGTTATGAAAACCGAGAAAAAATTCTGAATTACTAGAGATAGTACGCTCATTTTATGTTGATAATTTGTGAACAGTTCTTCTGAATTATTTAACTCATTTTTAAAAATTCACGCAAGTGCAAAGATGATGGATCTCGGGCTCTTATAGATAAACTTATGCACCGATAGAAATGATTAAGTGGAACAAGGGATTCTCTTTTGAAATAATCTTTCAACACGCACGCGCTCCTAGAATCCGCTGATTATGCAGTACTTGTAACTTCTGCTGACCAAAGACGATATCAAATGCTCTCCTCGAAACAAAATCTCATGAAAATGATGTAAAAGAATACCTTATAATGAGTTGGTGAGAAAATTTACCTTTGGGGATGAGTTAGAGTAAGGAAACTAGGGGTAGCGTTTATACTCCCCCTAACGCGTTGAAATTATGCTTGAATAGGAAGAAACGTTTGTAATGAAGCGGTAGTGGGGGTAAATAATTTAAATAGAACTAAATGAGGGGAACTTTCTCATTTACTCCTACGCTTCGTCATTGAAGACTTGGTGTGACTTAGCTTCATTCTCCCGTTTCAAAGTTTTGGAGTTATTCTTCCTGTTTGGAATTATTTCCTCTAAGAAGAAATACAGTAAAGTATTAACAGTTTAAACAGAAATCTGAGTAAGTATCAGTATATATACTTTTGAGTTATTCCCTAGTGTCATTTTTTAACAATTTTTTCAAAACTTTTAGGACGGAGTACAGTCAGTTGAACCCTCAAGTAGGCGGTGACCATTCGATCTTTGAGATTGACAGGGATATAAAGGGTCGACTGAAAACCTACTCGGTGGTGAGTGAAGCGCATAAAGACCTTATATCATTTCTAAATCATACTTCCGATCTTTTAATTCCAAGGATAAGGGATGAGCTAAGTAATTCTGCCCTTAAAATTAATATTGTGGTTAAGGCAAACTTTGAGAGGGGTGAGGAGACGATAGAACGAGCATTTAAAACGAGAAACGTTAGGGTTTTGCTAGCCGATGACGTTGGGGAAATTTTAGAAAGTTTATTTGGAAAATTACTTAAGGAAAAATCCGAGATGCAGGTGAAGGGATCAGGGTGGGCACTGAGTAAAATCTTGGGTTTAGAACTCTGAATTAATCGTTACACTCCGTTACACGGATCAACCTTTATTGAGTTACCACCCAAGATCGCAAGCAGAAAATCTGTTGTAAATGTTAGGAATGACGATCAGTTTTGTTTTAAATACGCCGTTTGGGGAAAGAACATACATAAAGACCCTCAACGAGTCTACAAATAAAATACCGATGAATTCGACAATGGATACGATTGAGATTGTATTGAATACCCAGTCAAACACTCCGATATTCCTAAATTCGAGCGAACAAATAAAATTTCTATTAATGTTTTCGGGCTAGACGAAAAAAAGAATGTCTATCCAATAAAAACTGTAAATACCGAGCTCGCAGATCATCGTGACCTATTATATATTACAAATGACAACACGGCTCTTTATTGCTGGATTAAAAACTTTGAGAGTCTAATCCATCTTCAGATAACAAAAATGTCGTAGAATTTACATTTGCAAACGATGCTTCATGCATTATCATGACGAAAAAAATTAGAGACGCATACAGTACTGTAATAGTAAAAAACCCGCGAGAACTGAGCTTCCTATCGAGGGGGTTAAGATATTAAAATTTACCAAAACTCGGGCATTAATTTCCAGTTCCTTATGTAATATATGCAGACTTTGAATGTATTCTCCAAGGTATCAGCACTTGTGAATCTTTACCTAACGCATCCTACACGCACGCTATTCAGAAACAGGAACCATTCAGCTTTTGCTATGTTCTCATAACGCCCAATGGATGTGAGACACCACAGCTTTACCGAGGTCCCAATACCGCACAGGTCTTTATGCAGAACATGAAAGAGGAAGCAGAGAGAGTATTCAAGTTGTATAAAAACGTTGTACCAATGGAATCGCTTTGCCCGGAAGAAGAGGCAAATTTTAAGAATGCGTTGTCTTGTCATATTTGTGGTAAAGAGTTGAAGTCAGATGCCGTTAGAGATCACGATCACTTGACAGGTAAGTATCGAGGGCCCGCACATTCTTTTTGCAACCTGCAGTACAAAATGCCAAATTTTCTACTTGTGTTTATTCATAATCTTTCATCGTATGACGGTCATTTCTTGGTTCGGGAGTTAGACTATGATGATAAAAAAAATGTGATTCCGAACACCGAGGAAAAGTATATTTCATTCGCAAAGTCAATCGAAAATAATTTCACCATTAGATCTCTCGACACATGTCGCTTCATGCCAGCGTCATTAGCTTCACTGGTAACAAATTTAAAAACATTTAAATATACTAGCGAGGTATTCGGTGAGAAAACGAACCTAGTCACACGTAAGGGGGTCTACCCATATTATTACACAAACTCAATCGAGAAATCTTGAGGAAACATCACTTCCGGAGACGGGAAATTTCTACAAAAGATTCCCACACATTTTTTGCATGTTTGTAGTCTTTCTCAGACACATGCTCGTCCGCTAATCTGTTGTAAGTCAAATCTGTGTTCGCATATTTTAATATCGTAACAAAGAGCAGCTCAATAAATATATTTGAATGATTTTCTTTTTGAATTTAGTAACCCTGCTTCGTGAAGTTGTTAGGCTGGATGTAGGTTAAGAATGGTTTATTAATAACAAAAAGGTATAATATCATTTGTAGGACCCAAGTTTAACACGATTCAAAAACATAATTTTAAATTATACTTTTACAGGTTGGTGACAGTGCTAAGGATTAATTTTACAATAATGCAAATATTACTAATCGTATTTCATAGTCAAAAACTGCTAAACTGGAAGTTTCATAAAAAAATCGAAAAATTATTTATGCGCTATATTTTGAATTTTTTTCGAAAGGAATGAAATTTATTTTCATTATTTTCCTACGGCATTTGAAGCATAGAGTGACTTCGTTATTAAAAATCAATATAATAAACCATTTTTACGTACTCCAAAAGTTCACATTTTTCTGGAGATGCAGCATTAATGTCAATAGTTAATAACGAAAGTACCAATTTCCCTCAAGAGATGGCATTAGTGGCGAAGTTTATAAACAAAAGTTCAAATTTCCCTCAAGAGATGGCATTAGTGTCTAAGTTTATAAACAAAAGTTCCAATTTTCCTCAAGAGATGGCATTAGTGTCGAAGTGTATTATATAGTACATTTAATGTATCGAATGTCAATTCAATTATGGCTATCGATCTCGGTATGGACAATACACGGAGATCGTAACAATTTGACTTTATTTGAGATTTGACAATAGAGAAAAAACATATAAAGATTCCTTCGATAGAAAGAGGAGATATAATAATTCTAATATATTAATAATCGCTTCTTGTCTGGCAATGGCGTATGACCTAGTGGGAGACGATCAGAGACGATAACAGGAATGAGGGATGTCGGTGTGTTATTTTTTACACACCACTTCCGGATTATAAAGCCGATACATTAAATGTAAAAATGATCATCAAAGAAATTGCGCATTGCTGGAAAAAATTACTCATGTATAAAGGGTAGATTATGATACAATTTGATGTAAATAGCATTGCCACAAGTTGCAATTTATTGGAGAAATTAGATGATTAAATACAATGTGACGTCACCATTCTGCTGGTTGCGTACTCAATTTTCGTTTCGCATCGCTGCAAGTGCAATTGAAAAAACTTGGAAGAAATAAATATATAGGAAGTTAGTGCATAAAATTGACTACAAATTGTGTTAAAAACCATGTTCCTACGTAGCAAAGTTACGAAGAAAAAAAATTAATATAGTTCTCCATCGCTGAAGTACGCATTTGATAACATCGACATAATTCATAAGTTTCTTTTTTTAAATAAAAAAGTTACTTGTATTAAATTATTTACTTATATCAATTAATTGTTATATTGATATTGTATTATTTATTGATATATATTAGAAGTAAACGTCTCGAAAAATATTCGATTCCCAGGAATACATCGAAAATGGCAAAGGTTTAATTTACTGATCGAACTTTTTAAATTAAACCTTTACATTAACGCTATATTTTAAAAACTTACGAGGAAAATTGGAACTTTTGTTTATAAACTTCGACACTAATGCCATCTCTTGAGGGAAATTGGAACTTTGGTTTTTGAATAAATCACCACATTGGTGCACCCATCCTTATTTGAACATCTTTCGTTATTAGACTATATCATCAGCAGCTTTCTTAGGAATTACTTCATCCGTTGCTTTTAAAATTACCTCCTCTTCTAAGAAACAAAAAATCATTTATATCAGATGAAATTTTCTGGTAGGCTTACATTTAAGCCTGATTTCGTTATTTATGTATTAGCCAAGTATTCAATTGAATGCGTGACGTACCGGAGAGTACAAATTCGGCTGCATTAAAATATTCTGTAGACTCTTGATTATAGTTGATATTATAATTGAATTTGCAGAAATCAAGTTATATACCAAGGTGGAAAAAATGAAGACGTCAACTTACAATTATTTAGACTAAGTGATAGGTGGTTTAACTAGCAGAGAGATGATACAAAACCCAGTCTTACGCACTGAGAGTTCAAAGGAAACAAAACTTTTCCACGAATTGTAATTTTGAATGGGCATTTCATAACCAGGTATGAGATTCGTGGGATTCTATCACAAGAGAAAAAATTGGCCGCATCGAAAAGGAAGCTGAAGAATTTAAGTCACCGTTTTAAAAGTTTCTCAAATTTATTTCAAGTCATCAAGGCACAGTTACGATAAATATGTGCGTAACTTACGCGCACAATACATTTCAGCTGACTAATTTGCTTCCAAAATGGTATATTATTAATAATATCATTGAAAATTAATTTTTACTGATATATTGTATTGCTCCAATAATTTTACAAATTTCTATGGAAACCCGGTTATTGAATTATTTTCGTAGCTATACAGCAAATTTACGGGTAATTATAAAATATGGATCGGTATATTTTATATCATCCCGAGTAATGAAGAGCCTACTGTACAGACTTTTAATCGTCCAGAATGCTTAATAAAGGAACAAGTAACTTTGCAATTGTCGCTAACTCATCTTGAGATGTGCCCTCCGATAACAGCCCTAAAATAATACAATCCTAATTTATGCAACTAATAATGGTCATTTGACAAAAAACTACATAGACATTAACTTACGTTTTACCGATAGAGGCCTCGAGCTATTAGCGGACTGTGAAAAAAATTTTCGGATGTCCATCTGTACCTTATTAAATCCAAACTAAACTCTCCTTCGAACTGTTCCCTGTGAATTTCTCAAAAGCACTATTCAAGAGCCTAGCTTTGCATTCACCCTCAAAACAGTCACATGCAGAATATCTAACTGAGCGTTTTATCAACCTGTTTGTCCCTCAAACGAAATCTCTGTTTTCAGGGTGTAAGTTTCGAATTACTTCTCGAATGTTCCCTTGTGTTTTTGCGAGGAGTAAACGAATCAGCACTTTCGAATTCTTCTCATGGGAATCTTATCTTATGGTTTGAGTCATCTAACAAAAGGATATGGTTAAGAAGTGCATGCGTTGAACATTGTGTGCAAAACACTCGTAGCGTCCCATTGATATCGATTGCTCTGCTACCGAAAACATCAACGATCATTTTCAAAATTTATATTTAGAATTTTCCTAACAATTCCAAAAGTTGATTAGTTTTTGGTGAATATCGCTTAACCGGAAGTTGCGGTTTATCCGGAAAAAAACTTTGTTTCTTAAATATCTTTGTAAGAAGGCAATATAGGTATATACATTTACACACAAAAAATGTAGATAGTGTACTTAACTACAACTTTTGTATTAAACATTTTTTCGTAACACTGATTGTTTAGGAGTTATTCTTGAATAATGGTTAACCGGAAGTTGTTGTTAATCCAGAAATGGAAGTTTTTCATACATATCTCTGTCAGAATGCAATTTAGGTATTTACATACAAAAGTAATAGATAATGTACTTTACTACAACTTTTGTACAAAACAATTTTTCGTAACACTGATTGTTTAGGAGTTATTCCCCAATAACGGTTAACCGGAAGTTGTTGTTAATCCAGAAATGGAAGTTTTTCATACATATCTCTGTCAGAATGCAATTTAGGTATATACAATTATAAACAAAAGTTATAGATACTGTACTTAACTACAACTTTTGTATGAAACATTTTTTCGTAACACCGATTGTTTAGGAGTTATTCTTGAATAACGGTTAACCGGAAGTTGTTGTTTACCCAGAAATGGATGTTTTTCATACCTATCTCTGTCAAAATGCAATGTAGGTATATACAATAATCTACAAAAGTAATAGATAATGTACTTTGCTACAACTTTTGTATGAAACATTTTTTCGTAACACTGATTGTTTAGGATTATTCTTGAATAATGGTTAACCGGAAGTTGTTGTTTACCCAGAAATGGAGGTTTTTCATAGATATCTCTGTCAAAATGCAATGTAGGTATATTCATTTACATACAAAAGTTATAGATAATGTACTTTACTACAACTTTTGTATGAAACATATTCCTGTAACACTCATTGTTTTGGAGTTATTTATGTATTACCGGCATAGGCTTCTGTTTTCAATAAATACGGAGAAAGTCATGTGTTGGCCACATCAGATTTTTTAAGGGATTGTGGAAGAATATTTTTGAGCCGCGTGAGAGAGAAGAAGGATTGGTTGACCTTGGAGCATGTACAGGGTGTTTACCGGGAACCGCATGGTTTTGAAAAAGCCACAATTTTTTTAATTTTGAACCAAAAATTATTTTTTTCAACAAAGAGTTCCACAAACTTGGAATTTTAAGAAAATCTTACAAAAAATTAAGTAACAAAAATAACATGGCGTAGATGGCACCCTTCCGATTGAACACATGCATGAACATGAACATACAAATTGAAACCCCTGAAAATAATTTCCTTTAGCCCTTGCCACATCTCTTCTACTGAACTTCCTTTGCTTGCCCACTCTGAATAATTTTGACAAAGGTAATCATGAAATCCAATATTGTCTGCTTTGCTACACAGAAAAATTTCAAAATTTTTTGGGGCTGGTGCCTGCTTGGGTAAGTCCCGGTTTAAAACAAGTTTGTCTGCCTCATGGGTGCCTCATGCGGTGTAAACCCGCCTTAAAGGCGGGTTTACACCGCATGTTGCAGACATTTGTATGCAACTTTTTTTGTCGACGTCATTTGTGTACAACATTTTGTTACAGACAAAATACTAATGCGCTCTATTTTTCTGCGACTTTTGTGGACGACAAAAGCTCCACTTTCACGAACTACTGAGGCGGCAGGTAGCAGCCACGTGGTTGTGATGAGTGGAGAGGGTAGGGGGGAAACAGCTACATAGTTCTAATTGGTTCTGATGGACGATGGGGGTAGCGGGAAAATGTCTGCAACACCGAATGGGCGCTGCAACTTTTGTATACGACAAATGTGTCTGCAACCGAAAATCTGTCGTCGACAATATTTGTTGACGACAAAATAAGTGCTGTTTTGTGAAATATCGTCGACATCAGTCATCAACACGTGTCGTCAACTCCGGTGTAAACCCGGCTTAAGGGTTTTAAGAGAAAAATATCTAATTTGTTCGGTGCCCTGGTAGGGACTTCGACTACCTGAGTTAGACCCCCCTCGCGGATAATTCTATTTACGAGGTCTTGAGATACACCCCCTCCTACTGCGTTTCATTCCCAACTGACCGTTGGAAGGTTGAGATCACCTGCGATAACAATGAGGTTATTACTCAAGCTAGTGCTGAGGTCGTTAAGGATATCTAATAAGTGGAAATCGTCATTGGGCTTTCTATACGCTACTTCGATGTTCCCTCTTGTTTCGTTGCCCTTTTGTTCGATGGATTAACAGGATTAACAGTTTTATCCCCAAGCATTTGGTAGTCATCCCTAACCCACTCGAGTTTGCTGTGAAACTTATTCGAGATGCCCGCAAATATACCTCCACCTCGTGAGCCTCGATCCCTTCTATATACAGTGGTTAACAGTGTATACAGTGGTTTGGTTAACTACGGCCTTAGTTAACGACGGACTTGGTTAACGACGAGTTGCTGTAAACAAAAAATATCTTGGGTAACGACGTAGGATTTGGCTTACGACGCCTCGTCGATTGGTCTTTCCGGAGTTTCACGTGTTTCAGCACGTCTATTTATAATCACTATATTATAAACTAATATTTGGTGTAAGTTACGATGTTACATCATAAAAATCTGGCCAACACATGACTTTCTCCGTATTTATTGAAAACAGAAGCCTATGCCGGTAATATATAAAAAAAACTCCAAAACAATGAGTGTTACAGGAAAATGTTTCATACAAAAGTTGTACTTAAGTACATTATCTATAACTTTTGTGTGTAAATGTATATACCTACATTGCATTTTGACAGAGATAGGTATGAAAAACATCCATTTCTGGGTAAACAACAACTTCCGGTTAACCATTATTCAAGAATAACTCCTAAACAATCGGTGTTACGAAAAAATGTTTCATACAAAAGTTGTAGTTAAGTACAGTATCTATAACTTTTGTTTATAATTGTATATACCTAAATTGCATTCTGACAGAGATATGTATGAAAAACTTCCATTTCTGGATTAACAACAACTTCCGGTTAACCATTATTGGGGAATAACTCCTAAACAATCAGTGTTAAAAAAAAAATGTTTCATACAAAAGTTGTAGTTAAGTACATTATCTACATTTTTTGTGTGCAAATGTATACACCTGTATTGCCTTCTTACAGAGATATTTAAGAAACAAAATTTTTTTCCGGATAAACCGCAACTTCCGGTTAAGCGATATTCACCAAAAACTAATCAACTTTTGGCATTGTTAGGAAAATTCTGAATATAAATTTTGAAAATGATCGGATAATTAATTTTTAAGATAGAGCGCCCACAAACTTTTTAACCACAGACAAACACACACACAGACAGACATGTTCGGGAAAATAGCGAAAACGAACTCTATGGGCCCCAAAACTTCTATTTCAGTCGAAATCTGCAGGTCGAATTTTTTTGCGAATACAATACTTTCTCTATACTACGTATAGGGAGAAATTAAAAACATACGGAATAGCCGCTAGCCGAGAATATTAAAAATAGTTCAATGCTAAATTGTGGCTAATTCACATAGGCGCATGTTGTCTCACCGGAGTTAAATCGGTAAATATTATAAGTTTTGCTTCCAATAACTGGGGCGCGTCCTCGACGCCGGGAAATACGGTAATTCATTACCATTATTATACCTGTGAGTAATCGCGCCTTGGATAACGACGGTTTTGGTTAACGACGATTATCCTGGAACGGATTAGCGTAACCAAGGTACCACCAATGGTAGAGCAGCCCGATTCGTCTGCGGGGATTTCAGGTTTGATAGCAGCGTTACGGCAATGATTGGAATTCACTGCAGATGAGAAGATCTGAATATCGTCGGAAACTTTTCGAAAAGTTCATTCGTTCAGAATTTATGGACGAAGTAAGTGAAATGTTAGTGCCTGTAAGGAGCGAACGAGAGAGGCATCGACGAAGCGTTTTAGGGAAGTAATCGCAAGGACGGATAATTACTTTTGGTCGTTTTTTCCCCAAGCTATTAGAGATGCTAATAGGTAGGAATGAATAATGGTGGTGTATTACACCCCCTGCCATACGCCTCTGGCGGCTCGCGGGGTATTTACGATGATTTCGTAAGATCAGGAGTGAGAAGAAAAGTGCATAATATGCTTGTTCGAAACGTTCCTCCAACTTTAAAATCCATAATAAACTCCGTGAATATGGACAATGATTTACTAAATTTTAAACCAACTACATTGTACCGTCTGCTGACCGACATCGGTTTTGTTTACGAAAGAAGGAGCAGGCAGAGCATATTAATCGAGAGGGACGACATAATACGTTGGCGTCACAATTACTTAAGGCAACTGAAGAAATACCGAAGTGAATAGAAAACAATTGTGTTTACCGAAGAAACGTGGATCAATCTTGGTCAAACAGTGAACAAGGTTTGGAGTGATAAAGGAATTAAAACACCACGTGATGCTTTCCTGTCTGGTTTAAGTACGGGACTAAAGGCTCCGACATCCCGAGGAGGTCGTTTCGCAATTATTCACGCCCGAACGGAAAATGGTTTAATTGAAGGAGCATTGCGATTCTTTCTTTGCAAGAAGAATACCATGGACGAGCATGACGAAGTTGATGGAGACTGTTATGAGAGCTGGTTTGAAAACTGCCTTCTCTCTAGTGTACCCAGAGGCGCAGTAATAGTTTTAGACAATGCATCCTATCACTCTAGAAAATTAGAATACCTTCCAACAACAAGTTGGAAGAAAGACCGCATCAAAGAGTGGTTGACTGATAAAAATATAAATTTCGATGACGATTGTTTGAAGAGAGACTTATTGTTTTTAGTCGATCAAGTTCGAAAAAATTACGAGAAGTTCAGGGTTGACGAACTTGCAAAATCAGCGGGATGCATTGTTCTACGACTTCCACCGTCCACCATGCTAATAGGTAGGAATGAATAATGGTGGTGTATTACACCCCCTGCCATACGCCTCTGGCGGCTCGCGGGGTATTTATCTAAATCTAAAATCTAAACCACTGTATTACAAATCCCGGCGGAAAAATATCGTTGGAATAAATACCCTCATGCAACCAAGACTCGGTTCCTGAGATAATGTCTGGATTAGACGCTTCAACTAGAGACGAAAATAACTCTTTTTTATTGTAAAGGCTTCTACAATTTACCTGGAGAATTCTCAGACCGCTACCTTGGTCAAAGGCTCTTAAACATATATCAACACCATCCTTCTTGTCGGGATTTTCTCTTGTTAGCCCCTCCGTCGTGTAGTGAGTGAAATAATCATACTCTCCGTCAATTACGCCGTCACCATATCCACCGCGTACGCACGTTTTGTCACCTCTTGTGTCTATCCTTATAGTTTCCCTGTTGTAGGAGCCTGCAAATATAATCCGAAAGGCAGTTAGATTTTAGATATAGATATATACCCTGCGAGCCGCCAGAGGCGTATGGCAGGGGGTGAAATACACCACCATTATTCAATCCACTAAAGTTAAATAAATAATTATGTGAAGATAAAGTCACTCATTACATTATTTTAATTGCTATCAAATCCTGACATACGGTTAAGTTACACCTTCACAGTAGCACCTACAAAGAAGAGATCAATTGGAAAATATAACGATGTTTTATACAGTTATGTGAAAACAGTGTAAAATATTCTGGGCTTATAAGCAACAGCTTTAGCCACACGGTCCCACGTGGTCCACAACGGACGGTTTAACTTACTTTTTCATAACGATATCTCAAATACTATTTCCCCAAAATTGATATATTCTTACTAAAAACAATTGCTACGTTATGAATATTTGTAAGATGTTGTTGGTGGAGGGGGTTCATTATACGCCTCAACTTTTCCCTATCAGGATTTACAGTGTAAAACATTTCTAGATAAAATGTTTACAAATTCTTATTTAAGCATACTTCTAATTATATATTTTTACTACGTGCAAAGCACCAATCACTCGCTGTTATATCATTTTATCATATTAAGAAATATTTCAATTATTAATTAAATTAGCAATATATTAAGAATTTTATATACAAAAATAATTTGGTGTGAACTAGGGCAGATTTAGATACATGCCCCGCGAGCCGCCAGAGGCGTATGGCAGGGGGTGTAATACACCACCATTTTTCATACTGTTACTGAACGACCCCTCTCGATTAAAATGTAGTCCATCCCTTCCCAAGTCCTTCTCACTGATCCATTTATTAGGATTTATAAAATGCAACCCCTGACTTTCACACACCCAATTAATACCCTAATTAATATAATCAATTTTACCCGTGGCAACATCTATCCTTTTAAAAATCCCACTTACAATGATTTTAGCATTGCTGAACTTTTTTCTAGCAACGTTACACAAGTCATAAATATCCCCAACTACTGTCCATGCAAAAAGTTTAGATACTCGAGTTTGAAGTGTTGTATCTCAGTAACCTATTCATCGATAGCAATAAAATAAACTGAGAGTGAAAGGAAATTTATTTCTACGTTTTGTGAATACCATCAGCGATTTTTTACCGTATCAACAAACTTTTTTATTTGGCTTTGTATGAAAAAAAGCACGGTTTTTGGCGCTCAGAAAACGGTAGCTCCAATTTGAACGCTAATTTTGCAAAAACTTCTCAAGTTATCAACATGAGACTTCATAAGGTGTAAGATCAATCATTTATAAATGCATATGCTGAAGCAGAACCTTGTTTCTATTTATTTACTATCCAAAACTTGTCGATAAAGAAAACTCTGCTATTTTTGTTATTTAACAACCTAAGACAAATTTTAAAGTGCCGTAAGCACCGCATACACGCACTGTTGACGAATTTGATAATTTTTATAATGAAAAATTACTACCATTGTCCATATAGAATTTTATTTATCCAAGTTTTGTAGCGTGCTCAGCCCGCCTATCTCCACGAGAATGTGGAGGGAAGGGGGTGGAAAAAGCGTGCGCGGTTGCCTCTCTGTTGTGCATATGCATTTATAAATGATTGATCTTACACCTTACGAAGTCTCATGTTGATAACTTGAGAAGTTTTTGAAAAATTAGCGTTCAAAGTGGAGCTACCGTTTAGAAGCCTATTTTGTTTTGGAGGAACTAAGTGCGTATTGCACAGTCTGCAGTGGCGATTTGGCCTAATATGCTGAACAATAAAGGTAGATTATTTGAGTTAAGTTCCCTAAATATTAGTAAAGGGGTGATATTTGTCATATCCTTAACGATAATAAAGTCCACAAGGCCGTAAACTTGCAGAAGGGATTCCCGCCTTATATTCAATGGAAGTGAAGAGGAAGTGGCGCTGAAGTCAAGAAACGAATAGTGAAACGGGTGAAACGATTCGAGAACAATCGTTAGACATTCTCATCATCATCATGGCTGGAGCTACTATGGTCGAGAGAAAACTTAACATTGCCCACGCTGACGACAGCGTTGGTCGCAATGCTTTGGAGGAAATCAGTAAGTTTCTTTCTATTTTAATATTTTCTACTTTAACTTATTATGGAGTTGGAGTTCGGAATAAATCCAATGTCTTAATGAAATCGCATAGTCATAGTGCTTGTCAAGCATCGCCGTACTCATTACAATTCATTCTGATGAAACATTACGTTGGATTGGAATTTTTGTATGGATCTTTCCGAGAAATGTATATATATCTTAAAATCAAGAAAACAATGAAAGAAGTACATTACTGTAGTTATTCATCGTAGCGACCGATTGGCAATTCCGATTGGACCTATCGACGTTAACGGTGACACATTTTCGATTTTAAATCCTTATCTTTCTCTCTCCAAACAGAACGTTGCGATGAAGATGCCGACGAAGAAACGATCCATCAGAAGGAGCAGGAAATACTGCAGCTTGCCCAGACTTACAAGAAGGAGAAGAAAGCTAAAGGTACTTTTCAGTGAATTTTCATAGATAAGAACATAGTTATTATTCGAAATTATTCGGTTATCGTTCGAAATAGATTTTAAATTAATGCATCTTTAGAGTTAATACAGGTTTGGAATGGTGATTAGGGATCTTTTTGCATGTTACGAACTGATATTGTGGAAGGGTTAGCTTAGTCATGGTTGTTATGAAATTATTAAGTGAAATTTGATTTGTCTGTTGTTTAAGGAGCAATTATAGTTCATTCCGTATTAAAACAAGCTGATCCGAGAATCAAAAAAGTTAGCTCTTATCGAAATATATGTAATTACGAATTAGTTATGAATATTGTGTACGAGTGATTTGTACAGTAAGTAGAATCGTTCACATAGAAATAATTTAGGTTTCGTGCATCATATTAATAATTTTTCCTTCGTAATTTAAAATTGTTGGATTGCGACTTAAATCCATTGCAGGATTTTCGAATATTTAATCCATCTTCTCACAGATAGTTCCAGGCAATTCAGGTCGTGTTGCGTAAACTTTATGACTTAAGATGAAGAGGTACTTAGGCGATTGTACGTTATCATTTTGGATTTCCTTGTTAAACGTTGTGCAATTAGGTCAGTGTACCTTGAACAAGCCCACGCAATGCGATGCTCAACTTGATGCTACCTTGTATATTTATATATGACGTAATTACCGATTTGATTATTTATCTATGTTATTAACAGACCGTTGGAAAAGCATTCAAGAAATTCTTGAGAATTATATTCGAACTTTGCCCCGTAAGATTTATTATTATTAATAAGATTTTTCATTAGAGAAGATATTACTTAGAATTCAAGTATTCGCTAAAGAGCCTATTAACCTTAACGTATTGATAATTTTGAACAAAACGTAACGTACTCCGGACGAATTGATTATATCTCGGTGTTATATTCACACAAAGTTTTTTCACCTTTTGCAGGCTTCGTTTTAGTTATAAAATTAAACTGGAAATAATGGGCATAGGAGATCGAGACGTATCTGTCGCGTTGTCCTTTCGTTATATATAATAATGAGAAAAGTTATCTGCTTTATGAAAAAGATTTATTACTGTAAGCTAGTGAACAACTTACTAACTCTAGCCTTTCTCTTTACCGATCACCTGCATAAAAGACGAATGATATAGGTTACCTTTTTTCGATACAATACATCCCCTTCTTTAGAAAAGAAATAATTAGAGTACATACTGTCAATATATACATGCACATAATAGAAAAATTACAATAAAATACAGTATGTACTAATTTGAAAATCAGTCCTGGTGCTTCTGGACACCTTTTACAACATGACTGGTTACAAAATTATTTAAATTTTTTACAAATTCAGATTCAGTGTGAATTTCAATTTCGTTAGAGGCATGCTGTACAGGTTCTATAGAGTCTTTAGATGGTGAAATATGAATTGTATTGCGTCTGTATTGATTACCATCATCATCCTATACTACAAATGATCTAGTTTCATCACACACTTTAGTAATCTCCCCAGTAGACCACATATTTGATTTCGGGAATGTTTTAAACATCACACTTTGTCCCATTTGAAAAGTAGGATGTTCACACATTGATAATTTATTGTGATACATTTTAATTGTTTTCTTATTTTGCAATATAATTGCTCTTTTACTTTACACACTCTAGGTTTTAACAAATTAGAATTAGTTGGAATAGGAGATCTTAATGACCTAGGCATTAATAATTAGGCAGGTGAGTTAAAATTATTTCTTGGTGTATGAAAAAGATTTATTGCTGTAAGCTCATAAACTTCCAACTCTCGACTTCTTGCGTATTGCCTTTCCCATCACCAGCATAAAAGACGAATGATATTACCTTTTTTCGATGCATTACATAACACTACCAAAAGAGATGAAATGAATTCAAGACTCTTATTTTAATCATTTGATGATAATATTAACCGAAGCGATTGTTGAAGATAGTTGTATTTGTACTAGTGATGGGTCAATTCCAAAATTTTAGCGATTCCAGTTCTGACATTTCGATTCCAATTCTACCAATACCGATTCCGTCGATTCTGATGCCATAGGCTCCAAGAAACATATCACTTAATTCCAGGCAACAAGACAACCACTTAATAAATCATTACTCAGTGAAAGAATCAGTTGACAAAACATCACAATATTTAATTAAATGGTGAAATTTCAAGTGTCCCCTCTTTCGGTGATGAAACCTTTAATAGGGATCTATGTTGTTTATTAAAATGTTTTAATAAATTTGAGGTAGATTATGAAGTTCCACCATGGAAAATTTTTGCGTGGCAGTGGATACACACAGCAATTTGATCATATATGAATATGATATATGAAAATGATTCCACACTATCGAAATTACAACGCTCAGTAGAAGTCAAGGTAAATTTCTAGATTCACACAGTTTGCGTTTTTTTTTAACCCACTAGATTTAGCCCCTTTTCGATGATATTTTCAGGGATGATACTTCAATCATTGCGGCTTATTATACAAATTTACCAAAGTCGACGACAACATTTTGCACCTAGAAAACTTATGTATCATTGAGGGACTACGGCATGGAAGAAACGGTCACTACGCTGCTTCGAATGTGTTTTGTTTTTACGATTACATGGTGTGAAAATTCAAATGACTGTTGGAAACAAGGTCGTTTATAAATTAGTGGTTTGAAGTACTACTGGAATATGAATCGATTTTTCACCTTGGTAAATACTCATTATCGATTCTTGGCATAGAATCCAGGAATCGAGGAATCGAATCGACCCATCACTAATTTGTACACATCAAGGCATGGAGTAAAAATCTGCCCACAGGTCTAATCAAGCAGTTTTGTATCCCTGTAAAAATAGGTACCAAAGCAACTAGAAATTTTAAGATCACATGTAACTCAGGTTTTAAAAATTATAATCATAAAGATTCTCACTTTCCATGGCAGTTTTGACATTTCCACCAAGAAATGGCATTTTTAAAACATGTCAACTTCACATTTAATGGTTAAATCCTTTCAAATTAGTTAAAAAATCAACTTTGAATCAGGGCCTTTGGCAGGATTTGCTAGGAGGGTTTTTCTCATTAAAAAAGTAACTATATTAATACAACTATCAATAATAAATGTGCACGATGTATGAAATATTATTTTAAAAATTAAAGGAATTCAGTTTCATACATTTCTGGAATATTTTCCATCATTCCGAATAAAGATACATAACCTAGAGGACACTACTTGAGGCTTTAGGCCCTTTTGTTCATGAAACACGATTTCTGATTAGCGCGCAAGTGTGACTCACGAAGACAAGGAGTCCTGACAGACGTTAACATGAAAGTTGAAATAGGCACTAAATTTTGGAAGAAATAGTTTACTAAATGAAACATTCAATAAAATAATTTCATTTTATCCTATCTTCAATTCATCATTCGTGGAACTTTTTGTATAAAGGATCCTCATGGGGGGGTTCGAACCCCCAAAACCCACACCATGTGCACGGGCCTACTTTAAATGGGTTGCCCTCATCATAAAATTTCTTGGAGTCATACTCTTCGAAACTCTCGTGTCAGTATTCACCATACAACACCTATTATATGTAGACATTTCTCTGGATACACTTATATAAGCGATCAAAATTCTAACCCTGTTCCACAATTGCCACTGAGATGAAACTTTTACGATGCACTGGCCAAAAGAGATTTAGAACCTCAGTGTCATGAGTTCGATGCCAGAAGGCCTCAAAGTCCTGATTTTTCCCTTAAAGATACATGGTGGAGATTTTTGAAATTTATTTGAGGCACTTTCGGCAAATCAGAGAGTTGAAATTCGAGATAGCGCTAGAAGCCTTGCATATCAGTTGAAAACCATCAAGGCATCTTCGAAGATTATCCTTGGTCCGGTGCTAAGTCAGGGCAAATATTCTCCCGTTTTATTAACATTGATAAGATGGAAACTTGAAACTCGCTATGTAGATGGAGTTAATGAATATCTTTTATGTATGCCGTAGAACGTTCCGCTAATGGTCCTTGGTTCGATCCCAGTGAGGCATTTACATTCCTCAATTCATTTCTTATGGAGATAACGGAAACCAATTTGAGGTACTTCGCAGAATGATATCGACTTCAAACTTTGCATTAAATAAGATCAAGTCCTAACAAGTCATACTGTACATTCACAGCTGTCAATATGTCCTGGGTTTGACACCAGGCGTCTCTAAAATTAGTAACTGATAGGATTTTTAAGAATTTTTTTGAACCCCTTCCCAATAAAACAGAAACTCAAACCTTGGCATGTGAATTAAGATTATAAATACATTTCATATGCTTGCAATATGCAAGCAACATTTACTCATATAATTAGATGTTTAAAACTATCGTACAGTTTGTCATGATAGGCAAAAAAGGCCTACATTTCATTATTAAAAAATCTGATGTGGCCAGCACATGACTTTCTCCATATATAAGATGTAAATATTTATATACGACAGTAATTTCGAACTCTATATTCCATCTAAACTTGGAAGATGAGTGATTTATTTATATATTATTATCTTTGACATCACAAACATTATAAATAATGTTTTTCGGAACATGATCAATGAGAAACGTTGAAATTGGCCTTTCGCCCATAGAGCCCAGAGCGCCCACAAAGTACATAATCAGCAACTTCCGGGTTATCAGTATTTTATGAATAACTCCTAAACAATCAGTATTACAAACATATGTTTCAAAAAAAAGTTATAGTAAATTATATTTTCTAAAACATTTGTAAATAATAGTATATACCTAAATATCATATTTATGGAGATATTTTGAAAACCGGAAATGAGCTTTGAAGAATGAAGCTCAACTTCCGGTTAACCGATTTACTCCAAAAACTAATCAACTCTGACAGCTCACACCACAGTACTATATATGAAGTTTGGTATTGATACCACCAATAGTTTTCACGTTAGAGCGCCCACAAGCACACACACACACACACACATACACACAGACATCATTCCGAAAATGGTTGAAACGTGTTCTAGGGACCCCAAAACATGTATTTCCGTTGAAATCTTGAAGTCGAATTTTTTCATGAAAACAATACTTTCTCGATACTTTGTATATGGAGAAAGTAAAAATAAAACTTAAGCTGTGCTGCTTTAAGTCAACTTAGTGTTCAATGGTAGTATGTGGCATTTGTATATTTTCGGGTAAGTTAGAAAAACTATTGTTTACATTGGAAGGTTAATTCCGGTGCTGTTCTGTTTCCTAAGAATGGCATTGGACTCTTAGCGTGCCTTCCTATATTAAATTGAGGTGTTTCATGATGTTTGTGGTCAACGATTATCACTTGCATAAAAGGGCATCTCACAGTCATATTTCGATGATTGTAAATAAATTTAAAAAGTTAGTGTTTCCCACAATATTTATTCAAAGCGACCAGTTTCGACCATTACAGTCATCTTCAGGCAATTAGTATTACGGAAATGACAGAATTTTTAGAAAACTTTGCAGCTTTGCTACACTACTTACGTACATGTTGACTGCGTCCCAGCCTTAAAAAGAAGGATTTAACGATTTTACAAGTTAACAGAAAGTGCAATATAGGAATAGACCTGGGCATGAGGTTTAAGGGACCTTCCAGGTAGAAACGGGACCTGAAAAACGGTCTGTGATGTACAGAATGCAATGGCGAGACTGACGGAGGATTAAATTTAAAAATTTGTTATTATTATCAGAGGCATGATGGGTGAACTTAACCCTCGAGTATTCGCATCCCAAATTATCACATCAGTACTTGTGTTGGGTGGAATTAACTTGACATCTTCCAAAGGTGATAATTGTCTCAAAATGTAGTGAATAAATTTTTAATTCATTAGTGATGATGTCATATTAATTAATGGTTAATAATAATAATAATAATATTTATTAATCCAGAGACGTACATAGGCATGTAAAGGACAAGTCAATCAACATATTCACTGACAGTCAATACATAATGTACATAATAATTTAGGCATAATGAATAATAAACAGCTAATACATAATGAATTACAGTAACACAACACACTCAAAATGCATGATATGTAGTAGCAATATAGAGTTTAATCACACTTTCTTTTCAATTATAAATTCTTCTACGCTATAGTAAACTTTATCTGTTGCATTGGTTTTGCTCTCCTTTATTGCACTTGGTAAAGCATTTCATTCTGTTAACCTGGTTATTAAAATAAAATCAATTAAATATTTTCAAATGATTTCATTATTCAGTAAAAGTTCGATTTTCCCTGACTCCGAGTGTATGGCTGAAGTTTGGCAAATTTGGAATGTTGCGAATAAAAAGTGAGCTGTTTTAAAGTGAAATAACATTTAATATACTTACGATAATTATTAATCATATGAAATTTATATAATATCTCTAAAAATTAAGGTGGAAACAAGGTCAAAAATGCAATATTTTACGTAAAGGTCTTTCACCTACCTGGCACTACCGCTAAGGAAAATTTGTTTAAATAATTAAACTTCCATTTCTGACCTGGCGAAAATGCATGGCTGGTTCAGAACATTCTAAAACAGCTATTATGATAAAGAAGTAAAAAAGCAGCAATAAAAAGTTGTGGAATTTTAAAATTCATGTGGGTTGATTCAACCCAAACGCAAGTACTCGAGGGTTAAAACACAATAGAGAAAAAATTGTCATAGTGATATCTTTTCTCTTTTTAATGTATGATAATACATTGATTGTCTCTCTCTTTGCAGAACTTGGTGAGCTGATTCGAGCCACAAGGCCATTCTTGGCCTACATAAGTAAGGCGAAGGCTGCAAAGCTCGTTAGGGCGCTGGTGGACATGTTTCTGGATATGGAATCTGGGATTGGCATCGAAGTGGAACTTTGTCAGGTAATTGTTCTTATTTGGAACTAGTAAACTCCCCCCCATGCATGACTGTTCCCAACTTCAATTTTTTAATAAATATGCAATATTTAAATATAGATGACTTAATAAATAACTTATCAATAGCCTAATTTTTTTATTGAATACTAATCAGGATGGGATTTAAGCTAAGATTATTAGCGAAATTCTTAAAAATTACGAATTCGAATGGAGCACCCCCTGATGAGCTAGAATTAGCTCAGTGGGACTTGAATGTACCAGTACATTGTTTTATTTTATTTGGTTTTTGTAACCCATTTATCGGCAGTTGCGGTATTGGATTATAATTTTTATTGACTTTGTAATACTTGATTTTCAATGTATTTATGTAAATGTATGTCAATAAATACTTTCTCTTTATGAACATTATGCAGTTCGGGAGAATCATACTAACTCGCTGCTTTAAAATCTCTGCTACAAAATCAACTTTGCGTTAAAACTCTGTCTCTCAAAAATATTCCTCGATGTAATATTTCTTCGTCATCTTCATCCTGGACCTGACCTGGAAAAACCTTGAAATGACTTTCTTTTTTTAACATCTTGTTCTGCAGCCACCCTGTTCTTTATATTCTTGTATGTTTATTTTATTGTATGTATATTATGAACAACTGTATATATTAGAATTTCATTCTGAATAAACTAACTTACTTACCGTATTTCCAGGCCTATAAGATGCACTTTTTTTACTCCAAAATATGCTCTAAAATCAGTCTGTGTCTTATGCGCTGATGGTATATGGGTATAATAAGTCCGTCCTATAATAAGCAAGCCGATTCGCTGGGATAAATTCATTAAGTAATTTTTACCGTATCAGGCATTGAAAATAGTTCAGTTAATTACAGTTTCGATAATAACACTTTTTTGATTAAGTAGTAAGGAATAGAGTTTTAATATTTCGATGACAGAACTTCCTTTAAATAAATTCCCAGATAAATGGGAAATGCTTACAATGTAGCACGTTTAGTTTAATCTCGCATGTGGTGCTGCTGCGAAACTTATACACATTTGGCTAACAGAGATGTCATCCCTATGCTAATACATTGTATCTCTAGCGATAAAGAGTTTACACTTAACCTTATGTAACAAAGTATGAGTTTTTTTGTAAATTCTTACCTGCAAAATCAAGGTGCGTCTTACGTGCCAGTGTGTATTATAGGCTGGGAAATACGGTGCTTACTAACAAATATATAAATATCCTATAGTAAATCAGTTTGATGAACTCCAAAATGAGCGTAATTTTGTTCCTGCTATTTAAATATTGTTGGAATCTCACTAATTTACTTCCTCTTCATAAATTTCAATATTAGTTCCTACCATTAATTCGGTATGGGCTTAAAATCCTCGTGTATTCTTGTGGGAAAATGAATTTATTGGATTCACAACAATCACTTTGGTCGTCAGTGGGACTGGTTGTTACTACAGCAAAATTTTACAAAATTTTTCAATTCAATTAAAATTGTTTTGGGTAAATATGTGACCATAGAGACAACTTTTCATCAACTAGAAATTTTGAATTTCAAAAAACCGTTTTTCGAGATGCACATATTATATATGTTAATGTTGATTGTATATATTCGCAGGAGTGCATAGAATGGGCAAAGCAGGAGAGGAGGACATTCCTGAGACAGTCCTTGGAGTCTAGGCTCGTCTCTCTCTACTTCGACACTGGAATGTTCCCTCAAGCCCTTCAGCTGGGCTCTGAGCTGCTGAAAGAACTGAAGAAATTGGACGACAAGAATCTCTTGGTTGAGGTATTTATAGTTTTTTTCTTCTATGACTCTTTTGGTAAAGCTGGGTTTCCGCATGCATTACTGCTACCAATCAACAACTTCAGTGGAACTGTCCAAAGACCGGTATCAACTGGATATCCAACCCTCTCGATCCTCTTCCGTCATCTTTGCATAGCTCCTTCCTCCCTTCATGTCAGACAGCGTCCTTCTTCTCCCTCTTTTACCGCTTCCCTTCAATAATATTTCTCTGCAAACAGTCCTTTCATAATATATGCCCAAGCCATGCCTTTTTCCTTTTCGCGGTGTTTTTCATTAACCCTCGAGCAATCGCGCTGGCACACTGAGTGCGCTAGTGTATACATTTTCATTTGTAACTCCTTTATCTTTCCCTGTAACCATTTTGTGCCCCTCAAGTCTTCTTACAATAATGTTCTCTATGTACCACCCGAGTTTTGTATAAATTGGGTTCAATTTACGGCAACAAAGAGACTCTTTTGAAGTCTCTCCTTTCTGCGTTCACAGCTTTCTCATCTTTCATTTCATCAATCAACCTGTGTATTTCACAGTAATCGTAATTTCTTTCCTCACAGACAGTGATATCATCAAAATTGAATCCACAGCTTTGGAAACACTTTCTCACACATTCATCCTTCACTAAGTGGCTTAAAAATGTGATAGCATTTAACACATCAATTTTTAAAGTTAAGCCCGACACTTTCTCGCACTCTTCCATTCTTGTAACAAGATGCTGGAGCATCAGTTTCCTGTAATTTATCTTTACATTTTGGATGATTACATTGCCCAAAGGCTGCAGAACTCTTGTGCAAGGAGGCAGGAATACCATCTGAACATTTGAAAGTTGAATTTTTGGGTGGCAGCCACCCATTATTTCCTAGACCCAACACATTTTGGTGGGTCTAGGAAAAGGAAAATATTCCTATTTTGCCTTTCCGTTCGTTCATTCAATTTATTCAAAAATTCTTCGAATATAGCGCTGGTCATCCATGCTTTCTTATTTGATTTCCATTCCACAGGAGGTTCATTCTTCTTCAAATATTTAAATCAGCACAGATTTTCACTTTTTCCGATTACATTTACCATAACGATGTTGGTGTTTTCTGGTGTCAGTCATAAAGTATTGTGGTGAAGATAATGAATGTTTTTGTGTTAATGCGTTTTATCTTCTTAATTCTATGATTTTTAATGTATTTTCTTCTTTTGCCTTTTTTAAGTGTTTTAGAATTAGCATTTATGGAAGTTTTATCAAGTATTTGCTTGCATTTTTCAATTCTTATCTCATCTCGAAGATTTGACGAGCTTTTATCAAGCGAAATCCTGTTCATGCTAATTTAATGGTAATATTTGCCGGAAGATGACTAGTTCATAGTCGAAACCGGTCATGTGTTTTATTAATAAACGTGTGGAACTTTAACTAAGTGTTTTTATTATTTAATTAAGTGTTTTACCTGTATGTGTTCAATAAATAATGAAAATGGTGTCTTTCCAATTTGAAGGTACAACTGTTGGAAAGCAAGACTTACCACGCTCTCAGTAATCTCCCCAAGGCCAGAGCAGCTCTCACTTCGGCACGGACCACAGCCAACGCTATTTACTGCCCTCCGAAACTACAGGCAGCTCTCGATCTGCAATCTGGTAAGAATTTCTCTATTTAATACTAGCGGAAGTGCCCGTTGAACGTGGAGAGTAGAAGTAGGATTAAATATCTATCTATTATATATAGACGCTTCTCCGGATATACACATTCATTCATTCATAGGGGATCAAAATTCTAACCATGTTCCACAAGTGCCACCGACTTGAAATTTTTACGACGTTATGGCCATGACGTGTAACCTCCAGGAAAAAGCCGACTTTGAACTTCGATGCCATGGGTTCGATTCTAGAAGGCCCCAAAGTCTCGATTTTCTCCATAAGGATACATGGTGGCGATTTTCAAAAATTTTTAAATAATACTTCCCGGATAGGTAGAGAATCAAAAATCAAGGAGCTTACAGATATGGTTGAGAACTATTGAAAACGTTAATGACTTCTAATGAAAATGTCCTGGGTTCGATGCTAGGACGATGCAAAAATCCCGCATTTAAAATGCATGGGGATAGTTTTTCATTAATTTTTTTGATGCACTTATCGGAATGTAAGGATTTTCTCGCTCAGCTAGATGATATATATTAAGAATTTGTTTAAGAAAAAAAATTTCATAAGACCGTACTATCCCTGGGTTCGATGCCAGAGCACATTAACTTTTCTCTCATAAGGAATATAAGGGAAAAGTAAGACGTTGTTCGAGGCAGTTAAAGCCAATATTTTGGCTTGAATTTTCACACATAGTTAAAGATGGTGATCCTCTATTATGTTGCATAGGAAGTATTACCAGAAAGACCCAGGTTCGATGCCGGGCGGTAAATATGTCTCCCGTTTAAAATACATTGGGTTAATATTTCATTATTTTTTTTGATGCACTTATCGAAATGTTACGAAGTTCGTAATAGGATAGAAGATGTATGGTAAGAATTGCTTTAAGAAAAAAAAATTCATAAGACCGTACTATTCCTGGGTTCGATGCCAGAGCACATTAACATTTCTCTCATAAGGAATATAAGGGAAAAGTAGGACGTCGATTGAGGCAGTTCCAGCCAATATTTCTGCTTGAATTTTCACACATAGTTAGAGATAGTGATGTTCTATTGTGCTGCATAGTAAGTTCACAGTAAAGACCCAGGTTCGATGCCAGACGATGAAATTTCAACGAATTTTAAGAAAAATGCATGACGGATCTTAATTTCATTTTTTAACCCTCATATTGATTCTCTGCGCCTTTGCGGCGCTCGTGGTTTTTAAAATGCTTTTAATACTGCCCAATCCCATAGATCTTGCTGAAACTCAGTAGTCTATTTTTTCTGCATTCTTAGTCTACAAGTTTAATTTTGCCCGCATAGTGCGTATAGTTTTCATTTTATTGGCCACTAATGGAAAAAGTTACATCGTTGGATTTACGGAACCGCTGCGGCTACGCGAGATTTCTCGTCGCTATTTCGGTCTGTCAATACTTATTTAATGGTTTTATTTTCTGCATGAAATGGTATATTATATTTATAATTATAATATTTAAACGATGAAGCTTTCTAAATCATTTAAAATTGTTTAACGTAGGGCCAAGTTTGCTATGCCGAATTTCTTTCATCTATCATCCAAGATCATAAATTTTTCTTTTTTACAACGTTCTTTTACAAAACTTCATCTAAATACAAAAATAGATTTTAGAAATTCGTGGCTAGCCTAAGGGTGTTATTTCTATGGCCTCTGTCATTATTTGACAGCAAACTGAAAAGAATGCAGTGTTAAAGGTTTTTATTTATAACTTCTGTAATATTGGGTTCAATCGAACAAAACACAGTTAAAAATAAAGAAAATAAAAGTTTGTAGCATTATCAATAAAAAAACTTGCTAAGAAGAGCCAAATTTGGAAGATAATGACAAAAAATACCGCAGCGCCTCTGCGGCGCCGAAAATCCAACAACATAACTAAATTTGTAAATCCATATGAGGGTTAAATACATATGCTACATTTAAGTATCATGATCGTGTGGTGTTCTGCCCGGAAGAAGATGCCGCACACCACTGCCGTCTTCCTAGTCTCTCTATAATTCCTTATTTTAACCTCATCCACCATCTTTATTCTTGTAGGTTCTTTAGTCAAAGAGTATACCTCTATAATCATTAGTTGTAATTGTCATTATTTTTCTGTTACTTCAGCTGTGAGTGTGTATAAATACTTCATTATGGCATGTTGTTTGCGTTAATTCCCTTCCATACGTATGAATTTAGAATTTAAATTTTAGTAACAATGAAAAAACACAATTACAGCTTGTAGTTTTATTTATTTTTTATGCAACTCATTGTCATTTTTAATATTGTGGATTGATTTCGGAAAAAAATTCCGTAAAATCGCCATAATTATATCCCTGTTATTTATTAATCAGTTAGCGACTGTTTGCATCTCGGTTAATTGCCCTCTTTTCATAATTTCTGACATGAATCCCTGTATATTCTACTGTGAAAACGCATAAGCGCTGATTAAACAATCGCCTTAGTCGCCAGGGGGACTGGTTTGTTTACTACGAAGACATTTCACAACACTTTCATTCATTTTGCCAGAGTTCTCGTAATTTTGACATGAATACTATATTCTACGACCAAAATAAGAGTCTCTCTTAAGCTCCCTTTCTTTTGGTACTTATCTCGATTTCCTACGACCATTATTTCTGATTTATTTCTGCAAAAGAAAAAATGTCTGCAATCGATCAATATGAACTTTGCGTGCATTTCTTATGAGAAACAATTATACAGGTCCAGAGTCGAACCAAGGATATTTGGACACAGATTTTAGCTTTCTACACTCCTTCTCCATATAAACTTTAACTATGCTGAATCTCAAACTCCTCCGTTTGCTCAATATCGTTAAAAAGGGATCCAAAGTTTTCTCTTCATGTATTAATATATATATATTATAGATATAAGGTAATAATACAAAATATAGACTTATCATCATGTGGTGTCCTGCCCGGAAGCAGGTCCCACTGCCGTCTCCATTCCCCTCTATCCATAGCCTTCTCCTTAGTCTCTCTATAGTTCTCTATTTTAACCTCCACCTTTTAGCCTCCATCTTTATTCTTGCTGTCTTATTCCTTCTGCTGAGCCTTCTAATGCCACTTGCAGTACTCTATTCCCTCTAATTATGTGGCCCAACCAGTTAGCTTTCAAACCGTCGTACGTAAAACACTTAGTAACTTCCACAAATATATTTCCAATGACCAGTTTCGTCAGAGAGTTGAAATCTTCGGGTGAAGAAGAACCTGAAGATGTCAACTCGTTGATGAAACTGGTCGTTGGAAATATATTTGTAGAAGTTACTAAGTGTTTTATTTAAGATGGTTTATAATGCATTCCACCAAGTGATGATAGAACATATTAATTCAGTTAGCTTTCCTTTTTCTTATTTCAGTCACCATCCTTCTTTCTTCCTTCACTTTATCGAGGATCTCCTCTTTCCTCACAACATCTCACCTTCTCCATCCTTCTCCACACCCACATTTCAAACGCCTCAAATCTCTTTCTTTCCCAGTTCCTTAGCGTCCATGCCTCACATCCATACTTTGCTAGCTCCATAAATAACACTTTGATAATCTTTTTCTCAGCTCCAGATCTAAGTTCTTACAGCATAATAAGTGTCTCTTTTGGCTGAAGGCCTCTTTTGCCATCGATATTCTTGATTTTATTTCTGCAACACATCTCCAATCAGCTGTTATCATAGTACCTATAGCTTTTAACTTTTTCGAATATGCCCTCTTTTATTTCCATGTTTGTTTGCTCTACAGAGTTTACTTGCATCACCTTTGTCTTTTTTATGTTTATTTTCATCCCGTATTCTTTCGTCCCTTCTTCCAGAACCTTAAGCAGCCTTTGCAGTGCTTGCATGTCATCAGCCAACATTACTAAATCATCTGCGAATCTTGTATTTCTTATCTTCCTCCCTCCAAAAGTAACTCCTTCCCATCAAATACAGTGGAACCCCGGTTCACGACCACCTATGTTCACTACCAACTCGGTTTATGACCAGCTTTGGCAACCAAAATTTGACTCTGTTGACATACAACAACTCGGTTCATGACCAAAGCCAGTTCAGTAGGCAACAACACAGCATCGTTCCTGAGAAACAGTTGCAGACAGGTTGATCAGTGAACACAGTTTGTTAGCAATTTGCGGATTACTTTATCAGTGAAACAAATTCCATAGCAATATAAAAACATTTAGCTATCTTAAATTCAAATTACTGTATTTTATATTTATTTCAAATTTTCTCTTTTGGCTGAAGGCCTTTTGCCATCGCTATTCTTGCTTTTATTTCTGCATCAATTCCCTGACCGTTTAAGTATAGATGACTTAATATATAACTTATCAATACCCTAACACTTTTGATAAATACTAATCAGGATGGAATTTTAAGCTGTGAATATTAGCATATATTTGGAAAATTGCATATTTCGAACACTACGCAATCAGTGAGAATTATTTAAACCCACAGCTTTTAAGCCTCGTTTGCAAAGGGTTTGTTGAATTTCATTTTTGGAAGTAATATTTTTATTGCCATAAAACGTCAGCTACTATTCCTATTTGGAATAAAGCAAAGTGGCTGCTGATGGTTATGTTATATATTATAAAATAAACATCAAAAACCATCAAGAAACTTACAAAGCAGCTATATGTATTTCGACTCCCACGAAGTCATCGTCAGGCTAAGGTCGGCAATGAAATGCAAGGAGGTTGGGAAAAAAGATAGCAAGAAACAAAATGAGATCGTAGAGATAAAACGGCAAGAAACCATCATTGACACATTGTCTCTACGATCTCATTTCGTTTCTTGTCGTCTTTTTTCCCCGACTTCCTTGCATTTCATTGCCGACCTTAGCCTGACGACGACTTCGTGGAAGTCGAAATACGTATAGCAGCTTTGTAAGTTTCTTGATGGTTTTTGGAGTTTATTTTATAATATATTCCCAGTATTTGTACGAGAGTACAGTTCAACAATCTCCTTTGTTCTTATGGGATTGTTTATGCTTACTAAATTCCACAATTATTTTGTCATTTTTGTCTGAATTCTCTCAAGTTCGACTCGAATGCGACATTCCACTACCAA